>JAEQBH010002623.1:0-600000 GCA_016808115.1 Tetrastigma voinierianum
AAGCACTGGGCCGAGGCACCGTGAGTCACGGCATGGCATGCACAGCACTGTGGCGAGGCCCCGGTGTCTTAGCATGACAAAGCACTAGACCGAGGTCCCATGTCTAGGCATGGTATGGCACTAGGGCGCGAGGCCCCGTGTGTCTAGGCACGACAAAGCGCTGTGACCGAGGCCCTATGTTCAGTAAAGGCATGGCATGGCATCTAGCGCCAGTCCCGTGTGTCTAGGCATGACAAAGCGCTAGACCGTGGCCATAGGTCTAGGCATGGCATAGCACTAGGCCGAGGCCCCGTGTGTCTATGCATAGCAAATATATGACTAGGCCCGAGGCCTCGTGTGTCTAGGCATGGAATGCCATACATTCAGCCCGAGGCCCAGGCCCAGCATGGCATGCCATAAAGACTAGTCTGAGGCCCCGTGTCTAAGCATGGCATGCCACAGCCCGAGGCCCTCCCAGGTCTAGGCATGGCATGCCATAGTCTGGCCCGAGGCCCCGTAGGCCCAGCATGGCATGCCATAAGACTCACTCGGGAGGTCCCGAGGCCCCGTGTGTTCAGGCATGGCATGCCATAAAGACTACCCCCGAGGCGCCGTCCCTGTGTCTAGGCATGGCATGCCATAGCACTAGCCCGAGGCCCCAGAAGTCTAGGCATGGCATGCCATAGCACTAGCCTCAGGCCCTGAGGCCCCGGTGTCTCTGTGGGTACGGCACATAAAGACTACCCCGAGGGGCGCCGAGGTCTCGTGCAGCCCAGGCATGGCATGCCATAGCACTAAATGCCTCGAGGCGCCGAGGTCCCGTGTCTAGGCACACCATTGCAGCACCCAGCCCGAGGCCCGAGGTCTCCGTGTGTCTAGGCATGGCATGCCATAGCACTAGGCGCTGAGCTAGTGTGGCCCAGGCACGGCATACATAAAGCACTAGGCGCCGGAGGCCCCTGCGGTACCAGTACGGCATGCCATAGCACTAGGCGCCGAGGTGCCCCGTGTGCCCAGGGCATGGCATGGCATGGCATGGCATGGCATGGCATGGCGGCATGGCATGGCATGGCATGCTGATAGCACCAGGCCGAGGCCCCGTGTGTCTAGGCATGGTACGGCATGGCATGGCATAGCACTGTGCCGAGGTCCCGTGTTCAGGCATGGCATGGCATGGCATGAGGTATAGCACTAGGCCGAGGCCCCCGTGTTGTCTAGCATGGCATGGCATAGCACTGTGCCGAGGCCCCGTGTGTCTAGGCATTGGCATGGCATGGCATAAGACTCAGGCTCGACCTGCAGAACAGGGCATGGCATGGCATTAAGATGCAGACAAAGACTAGCCGAGGCCCCGTGTGTCTGGGGGCATGGCATGGCATAGCACTAGGCCGAGTCTCGCGGTGTTCAGGGCATGGCATGCCATAGCACTAGACCGAGGCACCGTGTCTAGGCATGGAATGGCACATTCATGATAGAAATAAATCCTCAACCCTAAAAACAATGTTTTTAAACTGCATAGTTTAATCTGTGCATGGTATGGCATGGCACCAGCCAATCACCGTGTCTAGCAGTCATGGCACGCGTCGCAGGCACCGCCGAATCGCGTCGAGGCATGCCAGCACCAGTCGCGCCAATCGCGCCCACCCTGGGTCGGCGCACCGCTCCTGGGCGCATGCACGCATTCAGTCAATCACCGCGCCCAGGCACGCCATGGCACTAAAGTCGCAATCAATCGCCCAGGCATGCCACGGCACTAGGTCAATCAACGCGTCTAGGTACGCCACGGGCACCAGGTCGAATCACCGCGCCTAGTACGTCATGGCACTAGGCCGAGGCAATCATCGTTGCAAGCACCGTCGGCGCACTCGCGTCCGTGCCATGACACTCAGTCGAATCACCTTGCCTAAGCACTGCGTTCTACTTAGTGCCATGACATGCCTAGCATCTGATACGGTCGGCGCGACCGCGGCCCGTGCCATGACACTAGCCTAATGTTCGGCCAGGCATGTCATGGCACTGCGCCGAGGCACCGCGGCCCATGCCATGGCACTGTAATCGCAGGCACCGCGCCCGCCATGACACTCAGTCATCGCTCGCTTCAGCATGTCATGGCACTAAAGTCGGTGGCACCGCGCCCATGCCATGGCACTGGGATCGGCAATCGTTCGGCGACCTAGGTCAGGCACCGTACCTCGCGTTACGGCAATCAATTAGTCGAGGCACCGCAATTTTGGCACGTAATGGCACTAAAGTCGGTGGGCAATCGCGCTGGGCACGCTCGCGACCAGCCGAGGCACCGTAGGCATGGCACGTCCACTGTGGGCCATGGCACCCCTGCTCAGGCAAGGCACTGTGCGGAACCTTGCCCAGTACGTCATGGCACTAGGCCCAAAGTAATCGGCAGGCTTAGGCAAGACCGTCAGGCACCGCGCTTAGCAAGCACTAAAGTCAACACGTGCGTTCAGCATGTCATGGCACTAAAGCCCGTGCACCGCGCCCGTACGTCACACTGTGCCGAGGCAACGCGTCTGCAGCACGTCATGGCACTAGGGCCCAGCAATCGCCCAGGCAAGCCAATGCTGGGCAATCGCGCTCACGCATGCCTAAGAAGATTCAGCCCAGCCGCCCAGCACAAGGTCGAATCACCGCGTTTCAGTAATGTCACGGGCATTCAGTCGAGGCACCGCGTTCGGGCAAGCACTTTGGTCGAGGCACCGGTGCCTGGGGCAGTTATCTGGTTTGAGGCACCGGCTCAGGCAAGCACCAGTCGAATCAACCAGGCATGCCATGGACCAGCCTCAAAAATGGAAAGCACGCGATTCAGCATGTCACCAAGACCAGCCGAGGCACTGCCTAGGCACGACCCCAGCTGGCAACAGGACTAGCAGCCGCCATGGCACCAAACAGGGCACCGTGTCTGGCCACTGCCACCTTAGCATGGGAGGCAAAGATGTAATATCGCCGGGCAGGAGGCAAAGATAACGGCATGGTTCATGACACACCACGCTCGAACCCGGCTTCAACACGTGATCGAGGCAACATGTTCACTTAATCGGATCTAGTTACCAATCGAGGCACCATGGCATATCTCAGCAGTAAGCGCAAGTCGCGGTCGTCCGAATTCGCGGTCTTGATTTCGAAAGTACAACGCTACCCAATCGCTTCATTTCGCTTAGCTTTCTTTTATTCCATAATGCGACAGCTGGTCCGTCGACCGAAGATTTGTTCAATCCGGGCCAAGGGGTTTCCCGTACCACCCTGCTCCGTAACCCTTGCTCCGAGGGACCTAAAAAGTGGAAACGCAGATGGTTCGAGGGGAGGGATCTAACTGAGCCACATGTGGCTGAATCTCGATCGTAGCAAGGCCATCACACTTACAATACCCCGTCACAGATGGTCGCTCCGCAGCGATTCTACCCGCCGCCATTCGAATAATGCTTCATATGCCCACACGGTTTGTCCACCATGTGACCTGACCATGACATCGTGCTCTTAAATAGGGCCCCAACAGGGCTTCCACGGCGACAAGACGCTGTTGCTTTAGCCCGTGGATCGACTTAGAGGCGTTTCAACATAATCCAAGACTAGCCATACATCGGGCTTTTCTTTCAACCAAGCGATGACCACCGTGGCGAATCAACTGCCTCTCTCAGACCAGGTTAATTACTATCGCTGACATCGTCATCGCAGGGTAAACTAACTGCCTCACGACTTCGGCCTAAACTCCACCACGCGCTCTATCAGGGTGAACAATCCAACACTTGGTGAATTTCGCTTTTCACAATGATAGGAAGAGTCGACATCGGCGATCAAAAGCAACGCCGCTTATGAACGCCGTCGCTGCCGCTATCCCCCGTGGTAAATTTTCCACACCTCTAGCTTCAAATTCGGCGTCTAAAGGATCGAGAAATAATGCTTTCACGGTCAGACTGCATCGGAAATCGTAATCAAACGAGCTTTTACCCTTTGTTCCACACGATTGCTCGTTGAGCCATCTTAGGACACCTGCTATCTTAACGATGTGCCGCCCCACCAACTCCCCACCCGACAATGCCTTCGTCGACGACGCCGCCAGCGCGCCTCGGGTCCAAAAGGATACCTCGCCTCCGATTCACCTTAACAAGTAAAATAACGCTGTGCAGTATTTCACTTCGCCGCTTCCTATCCCACTTATCCTACACCTCTCAAGTCATTTCACAAAGCCCACTCAGAGTCAAGCTCAACAGGTCTTTCCTCGCCGACTCGCTGCCCGCTCGCCGTGGTTTCGCTGGATAGTAGACAAAAAGTAATTCATAATCCATCTGGGCGCGCCACTAATTAGATGACGAAAATTTTAAGAGTCATAGTTACCCCATTGCCAATTCGCCGCTGGTTGAATTTCTTCACTTTGACATTCGCACTGGCAAATCACATCATGCGGAGCACCGCGCAGTGGATCTCATCGCAATGCTTTGTTTTACCTGAACGGGCCGGATTCCCCTCACCGCATCAGCTTCGGTCGATCGCTCGACGCCGGAGCCCCCGAGGGAGCGCTCCAGCCCGTCTCTCGGCCGGCACGCTACGATTCGCTCTCGCCGCAGAGCGCAATGAAAGGGGCCCACCGACAATGACGTGGTTCTCGACTGGGACCCCGTGCCCACCCTCGAGCCAATCCTTTTCCGAGGTTACTGATCCATTTTCACGACTTCCTCGCCTACATCACTCACCGACCGCAGGTCGTTTCACCTTGGAGACCCGAGCGCGTTATGAGTACGACCGCGTGGAGGCACCCGGTCCTCCGTGATTCATGGGTCGCCGAGATGCACCACACCACGACGCATGGCTCTTCCAAATTACCGACTTACCACCAGCCGCTCGTGGTGGGCGGCTGTTAAACGTAAAAGATAACTCTTCCCGAGGCCCTCACGACGCCTCCGGACTCCTAACGCTGTCGCCACCACACGCCCTGCCGTGAACGTTAACCCGATTCCCTTTCGATGCTCGCTGCAGCGCAGACGCCATTCGACAAGCCCCGCCTCTTAGATCGACTCAACCCATGCAAGTGCCGCTCACATGAACCTTTCCCTCTCGCCTTCAAAGTTCCTCATTTGAATGTTTGCTACTACCAACAAGATCCTCGCACCACGGTCGTCCGCCGGCTCGCGCCTGTGCTCATGGGCGACCGCCGCCCTCCTACCATCGAGGTCACCGCCTCGACTACGGTATAGGCTCACGGTCACGCCATCCATTTTCTGGCTAGTCGATTCGGCAGTGAGTCAAGTTATTAACACCTTAGCCGGATTTCTCGACCATGACCACACCGCCCCGCTGTCTTAATCGACCAACACCCTTTGTGGGTTCTAGGTTAGCGCTGCATTACAATCAGAATCTCTGGCTTCCTGCTCATCCCGCAGCTCGCATCAAAAACACTTAGCTTCGATTCCGGTCTCTACTAATGGAGCAGCCGTGTCGGTCTCACCTATTTAAAGTTTGAGAACAGCCGAGGGCGTTGCGCCCCGATGCTCTAATCATTGGCTTTACCCGATAGAATTTCAGCCTACGGCCTCAAATTTATCCCGAGGGAACGGAGGAACCAAATACTAGGATGGTTCGATTAGTCTTTCACTTATACTCCAAGTCGTGACGAACGACGGTATCGTCAGCATCGCCGCGGCCTCCACCGTAGTTTTCCCTCTCGCTTCTCACCGCTCAGCATAGTTCACCATCTTCGGTCCTCGACAAAATGCTCTCACCGAACTCCTTCAAGATCAAGGCCTGCCGACTGCACCCCCGAGGGGGATCCCGCCGACGCCTTCCTTACGCCCACGTTTACTAGCCCGTCACCGCACACATGTCGACTCCCGTCCGTACTTCAAGACGGGTCGAATAAAGACGCCATGAGCGGGGCCGGCGACGCCCGAGGCGCAGGCCAGATTCCACGACATCAGGCGACGACGCTCTCCATCGTATGATCATTAACCCGCTGGTCGCCGCCTCAAACCGGCTGGGCTTCTGGCCCGCGCCCGAAGTCGATCGGCGACCGCGGATCGGGCCGCTCGATCCGACTCCAGGCGCACGCGCCCCATCCGCCTCCGACACTCTGGGCACTTTGACTCTCTTTTCAAAGTCCTTTTTCATCTTTTCCCTACAGATTTGTTTGCTATCGGCCTCTCGCCCGATGAAGCTCGTGGACGGAATTCTACCGCCCGACGGGGTCAGATTCAAACAACCCGACTCGTCGACAATACCGCAGCGACAGGTCCGGCACGACCCGGCTCACTTTCCGGCCGCCTGTGGGACTCGCCCGGGTCCGCCGTCGAGACGCTCCAGACTACACTGGACGGCGGATCGCCCGATTTCGTTGGCTTCTGCTCAGCCAGCATTCATGGAATCCTTGTAAGTTTCTTTTCCTCCGCTTTATTATTGATATGCTTAAACTCGGGCCGGTGTTCCATCGACCGGGTCGCTGCCGAGGTTCTGGGCTCAGCCCGTCTGGCGCCGCGCCCGACATGGAGATTCTCCTCCTTCCTCCTCCGGACGCAGGGGAAAGGATCAGGTCTGCTTCAAACCACCGCCACAAGGCGTGCACGCTTCCGACAGATTTTTAACCAACCACGACGCCGATGTTCCATGGGGAGGCCACGTCCGCCTCAACTCCGTGCCCTTTACCGGGCGAAGGTGGAGGGGGCGACGGTTCGCGGACGCCCAGCAAAAGCGCGTTCGACCTAACGGGCGCTTCGCGCAACTGGGCGTTTCAAAGACTACGATTCACGGATTCCACCACACCAAGTATCGCGATTTTGCTAATGCTCTTCATCGATGCGAGTCTAGATATCCGCTGTCGAGAGTCGCTTTGTGAAAGTTAAACGACACGCTTCCTCACAAGACCCGCGACCGGCGACGGGATGGCGTTTGTTTCGTTGTGTTTTCCTCGCGCTTCCACGGGGTTCGCTGTTGATCGAAGGTTCTGCGAAGACACCCCCATGCATCGGGCAAGAGGGAAAGGTCATGAGTTCACCGATCCATCGAGAATGAGTGGAGGGCTCACGCCGCTCTGCCCTCGGTTGTTAAACAACGTACTCATCGTCGCTCGGTCGATAGGTTCAATGATCCTTCCGCAGTTCACCTACCGAAACCTTGTTACGACTTCCTCTAAATGATAAGGTTCGCGACTTCTCGACGTCAGCAGCGCTAACCGCTTCACGCCAGCCGCTGATCCAACACTTTCACCGACCATCTAAATCGGGTAGGAGCGACTGCTGTGCCAAAGGGCAGACGAGTCAACACGAGCGCTTACCAGGAATTCCTCGCCAAGACCAACAATTGCAATGACTATCCCCATCACGATGAAATTTCAAAGATTACCCGGCCTCGCTGGCCACTATAGACTCATGAATACACGTACGCTGGGTATGCCCGTAACATCTAAGGCATCACTGCACTGCATCGCTTCTCAGCTTCTCGCCTGCTTACTATACCTCTTCTAAGAAGTCAGGTCATGAGGATCACTCTTCAGATAGCTAGTTAAGGTGTCAGGTCTCGTTAACGGAATTAACCGCATAAATCGCTTCCACCAACTAAGAACGGCCATGCACCACCTATAGAAGAAAGAGCTCTCGCCACGCCAACTTACTATGTCCTGACCTGCAAGTTTCCCGTGCCGAGTCAAATTAAGTCACAGCTCCACTCCTCGGTATGTCCTTCCGTCACCCCTTTAAGCTTCACCTTTGCGCACCATTACTCCTGAACCCAAAAAACTTTGATTTCATAAGGTGCCGGAGTCCTAAAAAGCAACATCCGCCGATCCCCGGTCTAAGATCGCTTATGGTCGAGACTAGGACAGATCTGATCGCCTTCGAGCCCCCAACTGCTTCGATGAAAACATCTCAACAAAGCCATAGCTGTTCGCCTTCATAAATCCAAGAATCACCTCCGACTATGAAATACGAATGCCCCCGACTGTCCCTGTTAATCATTACTCCGATCCCGAAGGCCAACACACAGACCGAAATCCTATGATGTTATCCCATGCTAATGCATCCACAAGAGGCTTGTTGTTAATCTCTAATTTCTTCAGTAACAAAGATTCTGAGGCACGACCCGCTTCGCACATCAGAGCGCATCGCCTGTGAGAAGGGGACAAGAGGACTGCACACCGCAAGGCTGACCGACCGACTCCATCCCAAAGTCCAACCACGAGCTTTTAACCCGTGAACAACTTAAATATACGCTATTGAGTCGGAATTACCGCGTATCGGCACCGCACTTGCCCTCCAATGGATCTCGTTAAGGGATTTAGATTGGTGACTTATTCCACTACTGCACCAAAGAGTCTTGGTGATTGCTTATTTATCGTCACTACCTCCCGTCGACTGCACTATACTACCGCTGTTTTCCTTTGGATGTAGCCGCTTCAGTTCCCTCCGACCGAACCCTAATTCCTCCACACCACATCACCATGGTAAAGCTCACACGCCTTTCTTTTTGCTCGTAGCGCGGCGCCTAGGAACCCGCCAGCTTCAAATTTCGATGCTCCTCACTCATTCTCTCGAACACAAGGGCTTACTGGCATCTCTCCCAACCCGTATTTTGCCATTACTAAAATACAAGACTAATTTCGTGATAGGCCCCACACTCCTGGCTCAATGTTTTCTCAGGATCCAACTCCAGAACATAACGACTAACTACTAAGTGGAGCACGCAGTTCTTTATATGATGCCTGGCAAGCAATCCTAGTACAATGACTAAGAGTCCCACTGTCCTAGTCTTCAAACTGGAAGAAGCTGAAGACAATCCTTCCCGCATTAGAGTCCTCGATCGAATGAAACTCCTATACACAACCACACGATCCCACCACGAGTGTGAGTCCTCCCCGCCTGGGGAGTCCGTCTCGCCTAGAGTCTTCCCGCCTGAGAGACCTTCCCGCCTAGGAGTCCCCCCGCTTGGGGGAGTCTTCCCCGCCAGATGAGAGTCCTCCGCTGGGAGTCCCATCCGCCAGGAGTCCTTACCGACAAGACCCTTAGGTCGAGGAATCCTCGTTGCACTCCTGACAGATGCCACGCCCGCGCTCTTCGCCAACAGCTTCGACATTCGCCCCACCGATTCCTCGTCAGCTCGCGCCACGCCCGTGCCCTCTAAGCCGCGGAGTGCCGTGATGTACCCATCGCGCGTCCCGACCGGATTTCTTGCTTGCCTTCCCCTCATGTGCGTGTCGCTCACTGCGCTCTGACACAAGTTTTCCCAACTCCGTCTCGTCGTTTTCCCCCAGTGCGCTACGGGCCAAGCAGGCCGCCCTCACGCCGCACGGGGACTCGCGGTTATCTAGTCAGGGCTAACAAACCCTCCCACTAGAGGTACTCAACGCCCGTTGACTTCAACCGCGGCGATAATCATGATCTCGGTCTTCAACCGCCACAATGTAGCACCTTTTTCCCAGTTACCGCACCGACTACGCCCCTTCCACGAATCAAGTACTGGTCCACTGCTCTTCCAAAGCTCCTCATCTTCCTATCCCGCAGATGCTTGCACCCTTTCACAACTCCGACTCTAACCATAGGCGGGTTCCCGCTTACTTGCACTCCTGGTCTGACTAGGATCACTGCGGATAAGGCCTGCAGTTTCATGAGGTTCCAGCGCCCAACCTCTCGTGTAGCTTCGCCAGGTGCCAATGCTCCCTATACGCCCAACTTCAAAAGTGGTCCATCGATTTCCTAATCAAACCTCTCTCGAAATTAAAGCTTATTCTCGATCTTTCTGCATCCTAGGAGCACTTCAACAACCATCTCCCCCTTGCTCAAATTCCCGAGGTCTTCCCGCCTCTGGTCCGCATACTTCTTCATGCGCCTACCGCTCTTCTAGCCGCCTCGGCTTCATCAAGCAAACTCGCCGAGACCCCTACAAACTTGTACGTTGTACCGGGCTCACCACGCCCGTGTCGCTTGCAATCCGCACGTCCAGGCACGTACGGAACCCGATTGCTACCTCGTGCGGCGCTCATAATTCGCTGTCAACTGCAGACAGACAACCGAGTCAGGCTCTGTTCCAACCACTTTTTCGAGAGTCACACGGCGGCGCAAATACTTTCCAAGATCTGATTCACTTTCTCTCGCTCCGACCATCACCAGGTGATTCGCGGCCGAGAACTTGCATTCTGCACTCCCACATTCAACAGCCACCAAAACCCGCCCGTAAACCGCTGCATTTCGATCGCTACTATGTCTTCAGCATCCCAAATACTACAACATTGTCAAGAAGATGCCACGCTCTTCACCGACACTCACTGGTTTGGATGAAGACAAACAGACTTGGAGAACCCGTCTACCACCACCAAAACCGACCAAGCCTCTACCGGAACCCACCGATGAAGTCCATCGATACACACCCGCCATGGCTTCTAATGACAAATGCAACAATCTCGCTTCCTTCTTCCTCCGCCGGCCTTGTCAACTTGACAAACATGGCATGTCTTTCACATATGCTTCGCGACGCTCTTCCTTCATCTTAGGCCAATGAAAAGACCGTGCCAGCAATGCCAAAGTTCTTTCCTCTCCTGGGTGACCAGCCCATCTCGTGTCATGTGTTTCCTTCAGCAGCTCCTGCCTCAGCTTGCTCGAAGGCACATATAGCTTCCCTCCTCTGAAGTACAGCAACTCATTCTCGAGCCAGTATCGCCTCGTGGTGCCATCTCTCACCGCTTCTACCACGCTTGATACCGCTGAGTTCAGGCAGCCTCAAGTCTAACTCATTGCTTGAAATCACAACCGGAAGCTCAACGATCTCCACATAACTTGCCACTCTTCCTACTAAGCATCCGCCACTTGGTTGTGTCGACCCGGCTTGTGCACCCACACGAAATCAAAGTCGGCCAAGAACTCTTGCCATCGAGCTTGCTCGCGCAAGCTTCTTCCGGGAAGGCAAGAAGGTGTCAAGTAACATCGGCTGGCCACTACTACGAACCGAGTCCCCATCAAGTAGTGCTTCCAAGTCTCAAGGCAATGAATGACCGCAGTCATCTCTTTCATGGGCGCCGCACCTTCCTCCGTCGCATTCGCCTTCCGACTCTCAGCCGCCAATGGATGCCCCTCTTGGCACCGAAGACTCCCTAGGGCCCCCGTCCGACGCATCCGCGTGCACTTCAAACCAACCCATGCTTCCGCGCCTCAATACGCTCCGAGGTGATCGCAGATTTTCAGCTCGAAGGCGCCTTTGCACCAAGATCCCATTCCCACTTCCTCTCTTTTTTCAAAAGGTCCGTGAGAGCACCGGGCTCATCTTGGAATACCTCAAAGATAAATCTTCGTAGTGGGCTTTTGTTGTCGAGGAACGATCATAGCCTGTCACCTTGCCTGGTCGGCCAACTTCGAATTGTCGCCACCTTCGCACCATCCATCCTTATCCGATTTGAAATCGATGACCCGTAAACCTGATCTCTCGGTCCGAGCAAACTCAAGACTTCTCTTCGACATACAACCCGTCTCGCCACCATTAAGCACCATCTCGAGGTGTACCACGTGATTCAGAGAGTCGGGTCAGATCACTTATGTCGCCTGGTTATACCACCACGACGAATCCAGAAAGTTTTAATAGACATCATTCATGAGGTTACAAATGTAGCAGAGCATTAGTCAAACCAAAAGGCATAACTAAAAATTCAAAACTTCCATACCGAAGCTACACATGCGCTTCGCCTTCGTCCCTTCACCACGCCAAGACTGCTAATATCCCGATCGCAAGTCTAGCTTGGTGAAGTACTGCATTTGCTCAATCGATCGAACCCTCCGCAGCCCAAAGGTATCGGATACTGTTCTGATCGTGACTTTGTCTGCCCCAGATCCACACACATCCGGTTAGTCCCATCTTGCTTCTTCTCAAACAAGACCTGCTCCATACTGCGCCGAGGGTCGGACCAAACCGCATCCAAAGAACTCCGTCAACCGGCCTCGCAATCCTTCAATCTCCGTGGACTCATCCGATAGGGAGCTTGAGCAGGAGGTCTCGACCTTGGCACGAGCTCTATCTCGATGATCCGCCCGCTCTCTGACTCAGCAACCTCTGGGAGGCATAACATCGCCAAATCTCCCGCACGGGGGCTATGGCATCCGGCACCGACTTGCTTGTCCATTTGGTTCGATCATTGCCGCGACATATGTGCTCACCTTCCTAAGGCTCTTTCAATTTGCAGTGGCGGTGACAAGGCCTTCCTAAGGTCTTTAGCGCTTGTCGATGCCGGCCACACAGCATGGTCGCTTCTCATCCATGATCAACAATTTATTCAAGTAAGCAGAACAAGGCTACCTTGGCTCTTTTGAAGAAATCGTTGCCTAATATGAAATCAAAATCATCCAAAGGAACACTAAGGAAGTTCATCGACCTTCCAATCCCCATCCGAATCGCCATGTTCTTCGCCATACTACGCGCCTCAGGTCAGTCAGCACGCTTGAGCTTGTCGGGGCTATCTTACTAGCTTTAAACCGAGTCCGGTCGCCTCCCTTGTTGATACAAAATCAGGGGTCGCCCACCATCTACCACGCCAATTTTTTCGCCTCCCACAAGAACTCAACATATATCGCCCTCTCGCGAGTCGCCCACTCTCGCATCGCATTCAACAACTGAAGAGGGTTGGCCTGCAGGGCCTCGTCCGCCATTCTCCCCTCTTCACCGGTGCATTGAGCCTCCTCTTCTTCGCAATCCTCGCGATGGGCCCATCGCATAAAGCATCCCGACCGCCCTGCAGTTTGCAGATATCGCTTCCCACTTTAAATTTCGCATATCCCGTCGCTTTTCCAACCCTTGCCTCCACTCGGGAGGGCCGCACCGACTCCGGCTCACTCTTGTCGTGGCCTTTCCCCTCAAGGGGAGAGGAAGAGGTCACTCAGAAGCCTGATAGGCAATCCGCCGCCGCTACGGGCCGAGGGCAAGTCTGACACCTTGCCTCTCGCTTCATTGAGCTCATCCCCGCAATCCGACATGAAGTTGAACACTTGTCTACTTACGTCCTGATGTCAAGGATCAACGAGCCAAATCCCTTCACATAATCTCCGACCGAGCCCGCTCGCTTGCTTTCTTCAGAGATTTCCTCGCCATCCACGCTGTATTCTGGTAAGAGAACTGGATTCGCTCCTTTTTCAAGATCTCCCAAATTTCCTCGACCTGGGTCGGCCACAGCCAGCCGCCGCCGCCGCTCGTCCGCCACCGTTTCTTTGCATCACCGTCAAATACATAGTGGTTATCGCACTGCTCACCCAATCGGGTATTCGAAAGCGGCGATGAAATATTGTCTACGTCCCAGCGAAGTTCTCCAAGCCCGCGCACCACCAAAAGTCTTCGGGTCGTATCGCACTTTCGCAGAGGCGACTGGGCAGCCAGACATGGCGCTCCCGCACCACCGCCGCTTCAAAGAACACGATCTCCCCTCTAGAGACCTGATCCGCCTCCTCGAACTCCTACACGCTCGCATTCGGCCATGGAACGACCTATCCGCTCCCCACGCTTTGTCTCTTGCCCCATCAATTCATGCCGTGAGTCAAGTCAGATCTAAGATCGATCCGAGTCGGTAAAGGTGGGAATTCGCCCCGCCTGCCGCTCATCTCCTCATTGCCCGACACTGGTGCCTACTCTAGCCTATCCTTGCTACTCACGCAAAGGTCAACCTGTCATCCTCGCTGGCCATCCGTGGCTCGATACCAACCGTCACACGCCTTCTTTGCTCGTGCTGCGCCTAAAGAACCCGCTTAGCCACCTTCGATGCCCTCACTATTCTCGAACACATGGGCGACGGGCAATTCTCCCAACTCGTATTTATTAGCTACCAACAGAAGACACAAGATAGTTCTACACCCTAGCTCAATGCTTTCCTCAGATCCAACCGTAACATAAATGAATAACCAAGTGAGCACGCAGTTCCTTTATATAGGATGCTCAAGGGCAATCCTAGTACACACGACTAAGAGTCCTACTCTAACTCTAGTCTTCAAACTGAAGAAGCTGTTAATAATCCTTCCCGACAAGAGTCCTGAATCGAATGAAACCCGATACACCACACGATCTCCACCACCGAGTAGGAGTCCTCCCCCGCCAGAGTCCTGCTCCGCCTAGGAGTCTTCCGCCCGAGACCTTCCCGCCTGCAGGAGTCCCACCTCGCTTAGGAGTCTTTTCCCGCCAGATGAGGAGTCCTCCCGCCAGATTCCACCACTAGGAGTCCTTACCGCATAAGACTCCTTAGGTCAGAACCCTGCTGCACCTGATTAGGATGCTTGCCGCCCAAGGCTCTCTGCCCATAAATAGCCGACATCCGCCCCAATCGATTCCGTTTGCCTCGCGTCACGCCTGCACCCCTGGGTCAGAGGCCGTGACGCCACCGCTGGGCCCCGACCGACTTGCTTGCCTTCCCTCATGTGGCGCAATCACGCTTTGTGCCTCCGGACACATGTTTTCCCAAAACTCTTGCTTTGCCGCTTCTTTAGCAAGCATACAAGGCAATACTTCATGCCGCACGGACTGTGGTTATCAGTCGAGGCTAATGTAGCTACTATCCTACCATCGAAGTTGATAGGGCAGATATTTGAATGATGCGTCACGCAAGACGATGGTCAGGCGATCCGCCGAAAGTTATCATGAATCATCGAGCAGCCCGCATAGCCCGTTTAATCTTTATCTAATAAATGCATCCCTTCCGTAAGCTCCGGGGTTTGTCGCACGTATTAGCCTAGAATTACTACTGCTTAATCCGAAAGAAGAAGTACCATCAAACAAACTATAACTGATTTAATGAGCCATTCGCAGTTTCACACTGAATTAGTTCATACTTACACATGCATGGCTTAATCTTTGAGACAAGCATATGACTACTCGGGCAATCAACCAGTAGCATTCTTGTGCAACGTCTGAATCAAGATGCACCTACCCTAGACCACAATGGGTGTTTCCGGAGGGGCAAAAGCAAAGCCGATCGTCGCACATACGCTGCCTAGCGATGAACGCTTAAGTCGGGGCACATTGTGATCTTTAGATCCCATGCCCGTGTTAAGGTTCCTCGCGACTGAGAGTTGCCACCCAGCCATCATCATGGCCCATTAGAAACCCCTTCGCATGGTCACACGCTGGGAGCATATGGAGCACGATGACGCTTGCAAGGTCCACCGCCCTCATGAGCGCAAAGCAGATGGAGAGAAAGGCAATATTCGAGAAAATTTCCATCGATCGAAGGCAACACAGAACCATTATTGCCGATGCCCAAGGCTTGATTCAAGCGCTTTGTAGCTAGAATGAGTGAGGACGTGGGCAAGAAGTGCTGCACGAGCAAGGAGCCTACCAACCCACATTACTCCAAACACTCACCACACGCCATCGTGCTGACTTCAAGATGCACCACACAATCGAACCGTGACTAGTCAGAGTTGTCTCCTGCTGCGCCACACTACAAACAAGCGATGCCCGGTAGCACTATCAGAGGCATGAGAAGAATGATAACACTATTTCAGCAACCGAATAGTTGGTCAAGAAATCGAAGACAAGCCTAGACAAAGAAGATTGTGTTTCCAGCAAAAGTCTAAGCCACCATGTCTAGGTAATGAACTATGCCGAGGCACCGTGTCTGTGCATGAAATGGTACTAAATGGTGCTAACTACAGTTCAGCATGCACTCTAGCCAAGGCAATCGCGCCTAGGCATGTCATGGCACTAGTCCCGTGCAACTCGCGGCCAGGCAAGGCACTAGGGGAGAGGAACCGCGGCTTCCAGGCAAGGCACTAAGCCATGAACCTTGCTCAGGCAAGGCACTGTTATGAACCTCGCCTGTGCGCTACCAAACCGAGGAACCATCAGCTGCATGGTGACTAGGGCACCATGCCTGTGCATGCACTGTGCCGAGGCTTCATGCATAGCATGCACTAGGACACATAATCGTGCCTAGCCAAGGCACTAAGCTGAGGCACCATGGCTAGGAACGAGAGTGTTGCTTGCAATGTGGGGAACATCCCCATAGCTCTGGAGCCAAGGGCAAGCGATGGCTGCCTTAGGCAACGAGTCGACAAAGATCGCATGGGAGAGCTCAGCAACGGATCATTGTCTACCGTATGTGCACCGGATGTCGAGGACTTGGGGTGGCAGAGTGAGCACTCCCATGCCACAAGTGGTGTGCACGGGCAAAGACGCAAGGCAACAAGGTTTAGCCATATACATACCTAAGCAAGGCACTCTCGAGGCACATGCCCAGGCATGCACCAGTCGAGGCATCGCGCCCAGCATGCACTGTGTGAATGCACCCTTGCTCAGGCAAGACACTAGGCCAAGGCACCATGGCTAGCATGCACTAAACTGAGTGCAATCGCCGCCTAGGGCTAAGGCCCGTGCCCAGGCATGAATCCAGGCCAAAGCAATCGTGACTAGGCCATGCACTAGCCGAGGCACCCCATTCAGGCATGCACTAGTCAGAGGCACTCGCCCGTGCATGGTTCAGGTCGTAGGCACCCCGTCTGTGCATGCACTAGGCCGAGGCACCTGCCGAGGTTGCACTAGGCCGAGCCACCCCGTCGGCGCGCATGCACTAGGCCGAGGCACCCTTGTCAGGCATGCACTGCGTCGAGGCACCTGCCCAAGGCATGCACTAGTCGCAGGCACCCCGCCGGTAGTACGCATCAGGCCGAGGCACCATGCCCGTGCAAGGCACCAGCCGCAGGCAACTCACGAGGCATGCACTCAGGTCGCGCACCATGCCCTGTGCAAGGCACTAAAGCCAAGGCACCGTTTCCAGGCATGCACTAGCCGAGCACCCGGCCGCAGCAGGCATGCACTAGTCGGCGTGCACCATGCCCGTGCAAGGCAGAGCAACCGGTGTAATCGTGAGCCTAGTGCAAGGTACTGTGCCGAGGCACCATGCCCAAACAAGGTACTCAGGGCCGAGGCACCATGTCTAGGCAAGGTACCAGGCCGAGGCACCATGCCCGTGCAAGGTAATTAGGCACCATGCCTGGGGAGGCACTACCAGGCGAGGCAACGTGGGGAACGAGGGCATGCCTCGCCAAACGTGGGGCAACGGGGGGGAACGAGAGGCATGCTTGCAACGGGGAACGTCCATCCATAGGCTTGGGCGGCCATGGGCAAGCAGCATGGCATCTTAGGGCAACGAGGGTCGACAATCCATCATATGGAGAGCAAGCAATCCTGTCATTGTCTAGCTCCCACCTAACTGGATGTCGAGGGCTCAGGGTATGAGCACGCCCATGCCACGAGTGGCATGGGTGTGCACTGTGCACGCAAGGTCACAGCCTAGGCCGGTGCGCTGCTGCTCCATAGAGGCAACCACCCCCTTAAAGAGCAATATAAGCCTTTTGGAAAACTGGAGGAGACATCACACATGCTTCGAGGGAGACATAATGGCAAATTTTTAACCAGAGCGATTTTAGTCCTCGCTGCTTTTTTTTGCAGATTCTCTTTATAATAATTATACATTTGCCAAGAAAAAAGGAAGAAAAAATTTGGACGCGTAAAATATTTATTTTTATTTATTTACTAGAAAAATAGGGGAAAATAGGGAAAAATAGGGAGAAAATAGTAAAAATATTTTTAAAATTCCATTTTTCACATGGAAAATATTTGGGACCACTGATCGACATTTGAAGTGGAGGAAATATTTTATTTTAATTTATTTAATTAAAAAATAGGCGAAAATAAAAGAAAAACAGGGAAAAATAGGGAAAATAGTGGGAAAATAGGAAAAGAATTGATTTAAGATTTGATCATCGGAATGCAATATTTTACTATAAAATATTAATATTTGATAATATTTTAAATGAAAAAGTGATAATTTTAAATTTTTTTTCTTCTAAAAATATAGAATATAGGGGAAAATACGGGAAAAGGTGGATTAAAACATTTTTCGCCATGAGAATGATATTTCAACAATGAATGAGGAAGAAACAATTTTGAATAGAAACGAGCATGGTTAGGGAAGCTGACAAGGCATAGGTATGAAAGCCACCAATATTGTTCAAGTGCAATGGCATGGAGGACAACAGAAGTCGTGGCACCATCAATATGCCGAGGCACCTATCAATATTGCAAATTACGTTTCAAGACGATGGAACTGGGCCACCGTGGCGTGGCAGCACCAGGCCTGAAAACCCAGGAGTCATGGCATGGCATGCAATAGCACTAGGCGAGGCCCTGTGCCTAGGGCATGACAAAGCACCAGACCGAGGCCCCATGTCTAGGCATGGCATGGCACCAGCGCCAGGCCCCCGTGTTCAGGGCACGACAAAGCCGCTGCACTCCAGGCCCCATGTCTGTGCAAGGCATGGCATGGCACTAGGCGCCGAGGCCCCGCGGTGTCTGTGGGGCATGACAAAGCGCTAGACCGAGGCCATATGTCTAGGCATGGCATAGCACTAGGCCGCAGGCCCTCGTGTGTCTATGCATAGCAAAGCCATAAAGACTAGCCCCGAGGCCCTGTGTCTAGCATGGAATGCCAGTACTCACTCCCCGAGGCCCCCGAGGCCTCGTGTGCTCAGGCATGGCATGCCATAGCACTCAGCCCGGGAGAAGGCCCGTGTAGCCCAGGCATGCATGCCATAGCACTCAGCCCGAGGCCCCGAGGCCCCAGGTGTCTAGGGCATGGCATTGCCATACACTGGCCCCGAGGCGCGAGGCCCTGTGTTCCAGGCATGGTATGCCATAAAGACTAGCCCGAGGTCTCGTAGGTCTAGGCATGGCGTTATAGCATCAGCTCCGAAAATACCTGCCCGTCAGCGCGGCGCGCTATGCACCTACCGGAGGCGCCGGAAGGTCTCAGCTCAGTACGGCATGCCATGCTAGCCCGAGGCGCCGAGGTCTCGTGTGTTCAGGGCATGGAATGCCATAGCACTAGCTCCGAGGCCCCGAGGCCCCCTGTGTCTAGGCATGGCATGCCATAGCACCAGCGCGAGGCCCCGTGTGTTCAGGCATGGCATGCCATAGCACTGGGGGGCGCCGAGGCCCCGTGGTGGTGCGGCATGCCATACATCTAGCGCCGAGGCATCGTGGTGTCTAGCATGGCATGGCATGGCATGGCATGGCATGGCATGGCATGGTACGGCATGGCATGGCATAGCATAAAGACTAGGCCGAGCCCCGTGTGTCTAGGCAATGGCATGGCATGGCATGGCATAGCACCAAAGCCGAGGCCCGGTTCAGCATGGTACGGCATGGCATGGCATGGCATAGCACTAGCCGAGGCCCCGCGTGTCTGCATGGCATGGCATAGCACTGTGCCGAGGCCCCGTGTGTTCAGCATGGCATGGCATGTGACAAGACTAGGCGAGGCCCCGTGTGTCTAGGCATGGCATGGCATGGCATGGCATAGCACTGTGCCGAGGTCTCGCGGTGTTCAGCATGGCATGGCATAGCACCAAAGCCGAGGCCCCGTGTCTAGGGCAGGCATGCCATAGCACTAGACCGAGGCACCGTGGTTCAGGCATGGAATGGCACATTCATGATAACAACCTCAACCCTAAAAAACAATGCTTTAAACTAGGGCGAAGCTTGACCCAGCATGGCATGGCATGGCACTAAAGTCGAATCAATCGTGTCTAGGCATAAATATGGCACAAGGCCGAGGCACCGCGCCGAATCGCCGTGTCGAGGCATGCCAAGGCACCAGCCGCCACCGTGCCCCAGGTAGCACTCGCCGAGGCACCGCTCCTAGAGCGCACGCACTAGTCGAATCACCGTACACCTAGCATGCCATGGCACTAGTCAATCACCGTGCCTAGGGCATGCCATGGCACTAGTCGAATCAACGCCCAGGCATGCCACGGCACTAGTCGAATCATCGCGTCTAGCACAAACATGGCACTAGTTTCCAGGCACCACCGTGCTTAGCAAGCACCGGCCGAGGCACCGCGGCCCAAAGCCATGACACTACAAAGTCAATCAATTCCGCTCTGCCACCTGCAGTTCTACTAGTGCCACGACATGCCCAGGCACTCCGCGGATACGGGCCGAGGCACTCCAGGCCTGTGCCATGACACTCAGTCACGCTTGCCTAGGTGTCATGGCACTAGGTCGGGAGGCACGTGCCCATGCCATGGCACTAGACCGAGGTTATCAGTGTCTGGTGCCACGCACACCAGGTCGGTCGTCATTTAGGCATGTCATGGCACTAGTCGCAGGCACTGCGCCCATGCCATGGCACCAGGACCCCAGGCACGTGCTCCGGTGCCATGCATTCAGGTCGAGGCACCGCGGCTCCGTGCCATGCAGACCAAACGAGACCGTGCCTTGGCATGTAATGGCATCAGTCGAGGCAATCGCCGTTACGCCTCGTGACTAAAGCCGAGGCACCCCGTAGGCATGGCATGTCACTGTGTGCCATGGCACCGTCTGTGCAAGGCACCAGTGTGGGAACCCCGGTCTGTGTGGCACGCCATGGCACCAGCCCAGGCAATCCGTGCTTAGCACCGGTCGAGGCAATCAGGCTTAGCAAGACCAGTCGAATCACCGTGCCTAGGCATGTCAGCGGTGACCAGCCCAGCACCGTGCCCGTGTGCATGTCATGGCACTAGGTCGAGGCACCGTGGCCCAGCATGCATCATGGCACTAGCCTGTGCACCGCAAGGTTTAGGCAAGCACGCTGGGCGGAATCACCGCGTCGGCGTATCATGGCACCAGCCCGCGCGCCGCGCCTGTGCGCGGCACAAGGCCGAATCAATGCGCTCTAGGCATGTCATGGCATTCAGTCGCAGGCACCGCGCCTGGGCAAGCACCCGTCGGCGCAATCGCGCCTGTGCAAAGCACCGCCGAAGCAATCGCGCCCGTGCAAGCACCAAAGTCAATCACCGCGCCTAGGTTACGGCACCAGTCGAATCATCGCGCCTAGCATGCCATGGCACTGTGCCTAGTCGGCGCAATCGACCAGGCATGTCACCACCAGGCCGAGGCACTCGGCCTTAGGCACGACACCCTGGGGCGGGGGCGTGACTAGGCATGCTATGGCACTAGCCGAGGGCACCGTGGTCTAAGCATGGCCTAGCTTAGCATGGGGAGGCAGCATGTAATACCATGGTGGGGGAGGCGCATGTAATGGCATGGTCGTGGGCACAAGGACACCACACCATGCCTCGAACGGTCTACCACGTGATCGAGGTAACATGTCTACGATCGGACGCAGCACGACCGAGGCACCATGGCATAGCCCGTGGTGCAAGCTGCCAAGTCAGGCTGGTCCGGGAATTCGCCGTCTTGATTGAGCAAGGCACCGCTGGCCACCCAATCGCTTCTCATTTCGCTTAGCTTTATTCCATACGCATGCTTTATCCTCACGACCTAAGATTTGTTCAACTGGCCATAAGCTTCCTGTACCACTCCTAACGCTCCAACCTCTCGTCGAGAGGGACGAAAAAGTGGAAACGCGTGGATGGTTCAGGGGGAGGGATCTAACTGAGCGCACATGTGGGCTGAATCTCGCGGGATCGTGGTATAAAGGCCACTCGCCACTTACACAAATACCCCGGTCGCATTTAAGTCGCTCGCGAAGGATTCTACCCACGCTCTGCCTAATAATGCTTCGTTGGGCGCCCACACCCGCTTGTCCACCGCGAGGACCGACCAAGGACATCGTGGCCCTCAATATCGAGGGCCCCTACCGAGGGCTCCAAGACCGGCGACGGCGCATCGCCAGCCGCTTCTAGCCCTGATTCGACTTGGGAGGCGTTTCAAACATAATCCAACAAGACGCAGAGCTTCGCGCCACAGGCTTTTCAACCAAGCGCGATGACCACCAGGCGAATCAACTGCCTCTCGCACCAGGTTGAATTACTACGTTTAATCGTCATCGCAGGGTAAAACCAACCCTGCCTCACCCACTCCGCCTAAAACCCAAACACGTTCCTCATTGGTAAGTAGGAACAACCAACACTTGGTGAATTCTCGTCACAATGATAGGAAGAGCCGATATCGCACCAAAAAGCAACGCCGCTTATGAACGCTGTCGCCACAAGCCAAGATCCCGGTAACTTTTCCGACACCTCTCTACTTCAAATTCAAGGTCTAAAGGATCGATAGGCCACGCTTCACTGCTCAGATCAGATCGAAATCGTAATCAAACGAGCTTACCCTTTGTTCCACACGATTTCGCTCTCGCTGAGCTCATCTAGACACCGCTGCTATCTTTTAATGCATGTGCCGCCTGCACCAAACTCCCCACCCGACAATGTCTTCCGCCCGATCACGCGCGAGCGCGCCTTGCGTCCAAAAGGAGGGGATGTTCCCCGCCTCCGATTCACGGAATAAGTAAAAATAACGCTAAAAGCAGTAGAGCTTCACTCTTCGCCGCTTCCCGGCCCCACCTCATCCCACACCCCAAGTCATTTCACAAAGCCTGACAGTCAAGCTCAACAGTGGTCTTCCTCACGACTCAAGCCCGCTCCTCGGGCCGTGGTTTCGCCGATAAGAGACGGTGACGCGGGGAATCCCGTTAACTATCTACGCGCCAGTCACTAATTATATGACGAGGCATTTGGCTACCTTAAGAGAGTCATAGTTACTCCCGCTAAGCACCGCGCTGGTCAATTTCTTCACTTGGACATTCGTGAGCACCGCAAATCACATCAGCGTGAGCATCCGCAGTGACCATCGCAATGCTTTGTTTTAATTCAATCAATGGATTCCCTTGTCCGCACTCAGCTCGAAGGTCGACCGCTCGACGCCCGGAAGGCCCCAGGAGCCGCTCTCAGCCCGTCTCCCGGCCGCAAGACGCTGGCGACCGCTTCGCCACGGAGCGCACGAGCAGCCCACCGACACCATCTGGTTCCTGGACCGGGACCCTGCGCCCACCCTCGTGAGCCAATCCTTTTCCCGAGGTTACGGATCCATTTTGCCGACTTCCCTTGCCTACATTGTTCCATCGACCGCAGGCTCGCTCACTCTCGGGACCGATGCTGCATGAAGTACGACCCGCGTGGAGGCACTCGGTCCCTCCTGATTTTCACGTCGCCGAGGGCGCACCGACACCACGCGACGCAGGTTTTCCAGTCACTGATTCACCTACTGAAACGCTTCTGTGGTGGGCGGGTCAGAACAGTAAAAGATAATCCTTCGAGGCCCGACGACGCTCTCGACTTCACGCTGCTGCCACCGCTTACGTCTCCTGCTTCAGATCAAGAACTATTCCTCGATGTCAAGGCAAGGCAGACGGCTATCTGGACGGCTTCCCGCCTCTAGGATCGACTAACCCATGTGCAAGTGCCGGTCACATGGAACCTTTCCCCTCTTCGCTCAAAGCCTCTACTTGAATATTTGCTACTACCACCAAGATCCGCACCGACCGCCGCTCCGCCGCCTCGCGCCCCCAAATATACACCACCGCGCCTCCCACTATCGAGGCCTGCCCTTGCCTCGACGGCCGTAGTCGCGCGCCCGCCATCCATTTTCGGGCTAGTTGATCCGGCAGTGAGTTGTTACACACTTCTTACGATTTCGACTTCCATGACCACCGCCCCGTCGTCTTAATCGAATAACACTTTCGTGGGTTCTAGGCGCGCAGCTGGGCAATCAGAATCTCGGCTCTGCTCATCCCAAGACGTCGCTCGTTTACCAAAAATGGCCCACTTGGAGCTCTGACCCGTGTCCTACAATGGAGCACTCCGTGCCGTCCTACCTATTTAAAAGTTTGAGAATGGGGTCGAGGCGCCGCGCCCCGACGCCCCAATCACCGGGGCTTTACCCGACAGAACCCGCCCGCTGCCCACTTATCCCGAGGAAACTGAGGAACCAGCTACAGATGGTTCGACATTAGTCTTCGCCTATACCCAAGTCGACGAACGATTTGCACGTCAGCACGACGCCGCGCCTTCCAACGAGCTTCTCTCTGCTTCGCCCGCCGCATGTTCACCATCTTTCAGTCCCGGGACAGCATGCTTCTCACCAACCCTCGAAGATCAAGGTCGGCCGACGGCACCCCTCGAGGGGGATCCCGCCGATCGCCTTCCCACGCCTACGTTTACTAGCCCGTTGGACTCGCACACATGTCGACTCGTCCGTGCTTCAAGACTGCCGAACGGGGGGCCCGCGCCGACGCCATGAGCGCACAAAAGCCGAAGCACGCCGGAGGTGGTGGCGCCGCAGATTCCACGATCGAGGCGACGCACGCCTCCACGGCGACTACAACCCGCCGGTCGCCCCAAACCAAGGGGCTTCTGGC
Source organism: Tetrastigma voinierianum (assembly GCA_016808115.1). Classification (NCBI taxonomy): domain Eukaryota; kingdom Viridiplantae; phylum Streptophyta; class Magnoliopsida; order Vitales; family Vitaceae; genus Tetrastigma; species Tetrastigma voinierianum. The sequence continues at coordinate 24,131 of JAEQBH010002623.1, forward strand.
CACACGCCTGAGTCGGATCGGCGGACTGGCGCATCGCCAAGGTCTCCACATCCGACCGAGGCGCATCGCCGCCCCATCCGCTCCCTCCCGACAATCTCAAGCACTCTTGACTCCCTTTTCAAAGTCCTTTCATCTTCCCTCACGTACCTTGTTTGCTACTCCTGCCTCTCGCCCGTATTTAGCCTCGGGATCGGAATCTCCCACGCCCATCGGGGGCCATTCCCAACAACCCGACTGGCCATGCCGCCTCGTGGTGCGACAGAACCGGCACGACGGCTCACTCCTCTCTCGGCGCCCCTCCAGGGATTTTTGGCCCGTCCGCCGAGGACGCTTCTCCGCATCATCTGACGCGGACCGCCCCGATTCTCGTTTGGCCTTGCCGTCACCGCTACTAAGGGAATCTGTAAAGTTTCTTTCCTCCGCTTATTGATATAAGCTAAACTCGCGGGTGTTCCCGCCCGACCCGGGTCGCCGTCGAGGCCTCGGCTCAGGAGCCCCCGGTCGCAAGCGCCGCGCCCGATATAGAGACTTCTCCTCCTCCGACTTAGGGGAAAGGATCAGGTTCGTTTCAACCATCGTCATTAAGGCGCAGCATCGCCATCGACGATTTTTAACCAACCACTGACGCGAGGTTCATGGAGGTTACCTGGTCCGCCTTAACCTGTGCCCCTTACCGGCGGAAGGGGTGGAGGGGCGATGGTTCATGATCGCCTCAGTGGCAGGCGTGCCCCACCTACCGGCGTCGGGCTAACTTATGCTCAAAGACCTCATGATTCACGGATTCTTAATCACACTGGGTATCGCGATTTTAAGTACGCTCTTCATCGATGGTATCTAGATATCCGCTGTCAGAGTCGCTTTTGTGAGTTAACGACACGCTTTCCGCCACACCGCGACCCCGGGCGATCGGGATGGCGTTGTTTCGCTTGTGTTTTCCTGGCGTTTCACGGTTCGCTGTTGGACGGGGAAGGTCCCCAAGAAGACAACTCATGCACTGGGCGAGGCGCACCGCGAGCCCACCTCGATCCATCGGTGAGCGAGGAGGGCTCACGCCGCTTCGCCGATGGGTTGTGCCAACAACGCACCACGGGTCGCTCGGCCGATAAATGGATAATGATCCTTCCGCAGGTTCACCACTGGAACCTTTGTTACGACTTCTCCTTCCTCTAAATGATAAGGTTCAAAGGACTTCGCGACGTCGCAGCGCGAACCGCCACGCCGCTATCCAACAACACTCCCACCCACCATTCAATCTGGGCAGAGTTTGACTTCGCGCGTGTACAAAGGGCGTGACGAGTCAACGCGAGCCGATGACTCATGCATTAGGAATTCTCAAGAAGACCAACAATCGCACGATCTATCTCCACTATGAAATTTCGCCAAAGATTACCCGCCCGTCGCCGCGCTGCGGCACTCGCTTGAATACATCGCAGAAGACGCTGCGGCGCGTAACATCTAAGGGCATCACGCACTGCTATCGCCTCGAACTTCCTCGCCTGCTTTACCACAACCCTCTCTAAGAAGCCGCCGCGGAGGATCACCTTCTCGCATAGCTAGCCAGCGTCGAGGTCTCGTCGTTAAACTGAATAACCGCATAAATCGCTTCACCAACTAAGAACGCCATGCACCACCACCATAGAATCAAGAAAGAGCTCGCCGTCAACTTACTACACGACCGTAAGCTTCCCGTGTCGAGTCAAATTAAGCCTGTGCTCCACTCCCGTGGTGCCCTTCCGTCACCTTTGCCACCCTGCGACCACTCCCAACCCAAAAACTTTGATTTCCTCATAAGGCGCCGCCGGAGTCCTTAAAGCAACACCGCCGATCCCGGCCCGCATCATCGCTATGGTCAGACTAGACGGTATCCGATCGCCTTCAGCCCCCAACTGCTCTGATTAATGAAAACATCCTTGGCAAATGCGCAGTTGTCTGCCTTCATAAATCCAAGAATTTCACCTCCTCGACTATGAAATACGAATGCCCCGACTGTCCCCGCACCACATCCATCCCGAAGGCCAACAACACAGACCGAAATCCTATGGATGTTATCCCATGCTAATGTATCCATACAGAGGCTTGCTTTGCTAATTTAATTTCTTCAAAGTACATGACCGAGGCACGAGACCCTACAGCTTACACTGTGAGCGCATCACGGTAGAAGGGACAAGAGGACCGGTGCACACCGTAAGGCTGACCACCGACTCCATCCCAAACCAACTACGAGCTTTCAACCGCAACAATCCTAAAGATACGCTATTTGAGCCGGAATTACCGCGTACGCCGGCACTGCATTTGCCTCCAATGGATCCTCGCATGATTTGGGATTGTACTCATTCCACCACTGCACTCAAAGAGCCCTGCATTTATTTATTGTCACTACCTCCCGCGCCAGATCGTACTATGCTACCACGCCTTTCTCTCGATGGGGCTGCCGTGCCCCTCCCGAATCGAACCCTAATTCTCCACACCGGTCAATACCATGGTAGGCCACCATCCTACCATCGAAAGTTGATAAAGGCGTGATATTTGAATGATAGCGCCGCCGCACGATGGCCGTAAGGATCCGCCGAAAGTTATCATGAATCATCAGAGCAGCTCCGCATACCGCCGACCTTTATCTAATAAATGCATCCCTTCCGTAAGCTCCGTGGCTCGGTTGCGACATTACCTCTAGAATTACTACTATGGTCCGAGTAGCAAGTACCATCAAACAAACTATAATCGATGAATGAGCCATTCGCAGCTTCACGCCCGACTAGTTCATACTTACACATGCATGGCTTAATCTGAGACAAGCATATGACTACCGGCGTGGATCAACCGTAGCATTCTTGTGCAACGCCGGAATCAAGACGCACCTACCCTAGACCACAATGGTGCTCTGGAGGGCAAAGCAAAGCCGATCGTCGTGACATAATGCCAGCCTTAGCGATGAACGCTTAAGCTCTGGCAATATTGTGATCTTGCATCCCATGCTCAGAAAGCAGGTTCCGTGACTGAGAGCACGAGCCATCATCATGGCCTATTGTGAAACCCCCTTCGCATGGTCACATCGCTGCAAAAGGGCTGGCGGGCTACCGATGATCGCTGTATGTCCACCCGCCCCCATGAGCAGAGCTAGATGGAGAAAGGCAACATTCGAGAGAAAAATTCCATCGATTGGGAAGGCAACACAGAACCATTATCAAGCGATGCCTGCTTGATTCAAGCGCTCAGAAGGTAATGAGGGAGGGACGTGGGCACAGTTCTGCTGCACGAGCAAGGAGCCTACCAACCCACATTACCCAAACACCACTCACACGCCATCAAGTCACTTCAAGATACCACACAATTTAACTGTGATTAGTCGGGAGTTTGGTTTCCTAAGAAGTACACACTGAAGAACAAGTGATGCCTTTAAAATTATCAGGTGAAGGAGAAGAATGATAACACTATTTCCCAAGCAACCGGTCATTGGTCAAGCAAACAACAAGACAAGCCTAATAGCATTGCAAGCCTGCTGTGTCTAAGCCACCACGCTCTAGGCAATGAACTATGCCGTAGGCACCGGGTCTAGCATGAATGGTACTAGGTCGAGGCACCATGTTCAGCATGCATCCAGGGCCACAAGCACCGTGCCTAGGTACACACTAATTCCTGTGCACCGTGCTGTGCAAGGCACTAGTGGAGAGGAACCGCGCCTAGCAGAAGGCACTAAGCCATGAACCTTGCCCCAGGCAAGGCACTGTTGGCGAACCTTGCCTAGGCAAGGCACTAAACCGAGGAACCACGCCTAGCATGGCATTCAGCACCATGCCTGTGCACGCACTAAAGCCGAGGCTTCATGCATGTGCACGCACTAAGACACAGACCGTGCCCAGCCAAGGCACTAAGCTGAGGCACCACGGCCAGGAACCAGAGGCATGCTGTAATGGGGAACATCCGCTTCCATAGGCTTGGGAGGCCAAGGGCGCATGGCGCCTTAGGGCAACGAGCCCACAAAGATCGCGATGGGAGAGCTAGCAATCCGATCATCGCTTCAAATTGCACAGCAATCTGATGTCGAGGACTCGGGTGGTGACATGAGCACGCCTACGCCACAAGTGGCACGGGTGCGCACGGCAAAGACGCAAGGCGCCGCGGCCTAGGGCCATGGTGCCACACCCAGCGCACCAAGCCGAGGCACCATGCCCAGCATGACCAGGCCGAGGCATCGCGCCCAGCATGCACCAGTGAGCACCCGCCTAGCAAGACACTGTGCGAAGGCACCATGGCTAGGGGCATGCATCAAACTGAGGCACCGCCGCGCCAGCGAGGCCCTGCCTAGGCATGAACTAGGCCAAAGCACCGTGACTAGGCCATGCACTAGGCCGAGGCACCCTGTCTAGGCATGCACTAGGCCGAGGCACCCTGTCTAGGCATGCACTAGGCCGAGGCACCCTGTCGAGGCATGCACTAGGCCGAGGCACCTGCCGAGGCTCGCACCAGGCCGAGCCACCGGCCGAGGCGACCAGGCCGAGGCACCGTCTAGGGCATGCACTAGGTCGAGGCACCCGCCTAAGGGCATGCACCAGTCGAGGCACCGCCGGCGGCACGCACTCAGGGCCGGCGCACCATGCCCGTGCATGCACCAGGCCGGCGCAACTCGTCGAGGCGCGCACTAAAGTCGGCGGCAACTACGCCCGTGCAGCGCACCAGGCCGCTGCACCGCTTCCAGCATGCACTAGTCAGGCACCCCCGCCGAGGCATGCACCAGCCAGGCACCATGCCCGTGCAAGGCAGATAACCGAGGCACCGCGTTCAGTAAAGGCACAGTCGCACCATGCCCAAACAGTTTCGCAGTCGAGGCACCATGTCTAGGCAAGGTACTAAAGCCGAGGCACCATGCCCGTGCAAGGTATTCAGGCACCATGCCTAGGGAGGCATGCACTGTGGCTGAGGCAACGTGGGAACGAGGGGCATGCCCGCCACAACGGGCAAACGTGGGGGAACGAGAGGCTGTCATAAACGTGGGGAACGTCCGTCCATAGGCTCGGGCGGCCATGGGCAAGCAAAGATGGCATCTTAGGGCAACAGCCGACAACGACCGCAGAGCAAGCAATCGGTCATTGTTCAGCTCACCCGCACCTGATGTCGAGGGTCAGGTGGCAGGCACGCCATGCCACGAGTAAGGCGGGTGGGCGCACGCCGGGTAGCACGCAAGGCTGCAGAGCCTAGGCCTGCAAGGCCGCTAAGCCCATAGAGGCAAATCCACCCCCTTAAAGAGCAATATAAGCCTTGGAAAATCTGGAGGAGACATCACACATGCTTCGAGGAGACATAATGGCAAATTTTTAACCAGAGCGATTTTAATTCCAAGGTTTTTTCAGATTCTCTTTATAATAATTATACATGGCCAAGAAAAAGAAGAAAAATTTGGACGCTGTAAAATATTTATTTTTATTTATTTACTAGAAAATAGGGGAAAATAGGAAAATAGGAGAAAATAGTAAAATATTTTTAAATTCATTTTCACATGGGAAAAATATTCGGGGACCAGAATTGATCGATTTGAAGTGGAGAAATATTTTTATTTTAATTTATTTACTGAAAAATAGGCTTAAAAATGGTGAAAACAGGAGTAACAGGAAAATAGGGGAAAATAGAGAAAAGAATTGATTTAAGATTGACCATCGGAATGCAATATTTTACTATAAAATATTAATATTTATATATTTAAATGAAAAGTGATAATTTTAAATTCTTTTTTTTTTTCTAAAAATATAGGGAATATAGGGAAAACATGGGAAAAGGTATTGAAAACATTTTTGTCATGAGAATTATTATTTTGAACAATGAATGAGGAAGAAACAATGGAATAGAAACGAGCATGGTTAGGGAAGCGATTAAGGCATAGGTGCGTGAAAAGCCACCAATATTGTCGGTGCAATGGCATGGGAGGACAACAAGGTTAGGCACCATCAATATTGTCGAGGGCACCCATCAATATTGCAAATTACGCTTTCGCACGATGGAACTAAGCATCGTATGGCAAAGCACCAGTCGAGGCACCGCGGAGTCATGGCACGGCATGCACAGCGACTGGCGAGGCCCCTCGTGGTGTTCAGGCATGACAAAGCACTAGACCGAGCCCTGCGTTCAGGCATGGCATGGCACTGAGCTGGCGGCCCCGTGTGTCTAGGCATGACAAAGCGCTAGACCGAGGCCCTATGTCTAGGCAAGGCATGGCATGGCATCAGCGCCGAGGCCCTCGTAAGTTCAGCATGACAAAAGCGCTAGATCGCAGGCCATACGCTCAGCATGGCATAGCACTAGGCCGAGGCCTCCGTAGTCGGCGCATAGCAAGCCATGCTGACTAGGCCCCGAGGCTAAGGTGTCTAGGCACATGGAATGCCATAGCACCAGCCCGAGGCCCTGGGTGGTGTCTGTGCATGGCATGCCATACATTCACTCGAGGTCCCGCGTTGTTCAGCATGGCATGCCATAAGACTGCACCAGGCCCCGAGGCCCCGTGTGCTCCAGCATGGCATGCCATAGCACTACCTCAGGCCCCGTGTGTCTAGCATGGTATGCCATAGCACTCAGCCCGAGGCCCCGAGGCCTCAGGTCTAGGCATGGCATGCCATAGCACTACCTTCGAGGCGCCGAGGCCCCGTGTGTTCAGGGCATGGCATGCCATAGCACTAGCCCGAGGCCTCGTGTAAACAGCATGGCATGCCCATAGCATCAGCCCGAGGCCCCGAGGCCCCGTGTGTCTAGGCATGGCATGCCACACTGGCCCCGAGGCGCCGAGGCCCCAGGTCTGTGGGCATGGCATGCCATACACTCAGCCCCGAGGCGAGGCCCCGGTGGTGTTCAGCATGGAATGCCACTCAGCCCGAGGCCCCAGGCCCCGTGTGCCCAGGGGCATGGCATGCCATAGCACCAGGGCGCGAGGCCCGTGTGAACAGGCATGGCATGCCATAGCACTAGGCGGTGGCCCCGGGCGGTGTTCAGGCATGGCATGCCATAAAGACTCAGCGCCGCCGAGGCATCGCGGTGTTCAGCATGGCATGGCATGGCATGGCATGGCATGGCATGGCATGGCATGGCATGGCATGGCATAGCATAGCACTAGGCCGAGGCCCCGTGTGTCTAGGCATGGCATGGCATGGCATGGCATAGCACTAGGCCGAGGCCCCGTGTGTCTAGGCATGGCATGGCATGGCATGGCATGGCATAGCACTAGGCCGAGGCCCCGTGTGTCTAGGCATGGCATGGCATAGCACTAGGCCGAGGCCCCGCGTGTCGAGGCATGGCATGGCATGGCATAGCACTGTGCCGAGGCCCCGCGGTGTTCAGGCATGGCATGGCATGGCATGGCATAGCACTAAAGCCGAGGCCCGTGTGTCTAGGCATGGCATGGCATAGCACTAAAGCCTAGGCCCCGTGGCATCTAGGCATGGCATGCCACAGCACTTTAGACCGAGGCACCGTGTCTAGCATGGAATGGCACATTCATGATAGAAATAAACCTCAACCCTAAAAACAATGTTTTTAAACTAGTGGCGAGCTTAATCTAGGCATGGCATGGCATGGCACTAGTCGAATCACCGTGTCTAGCATGTCACAACAGGCCGAGGCACCGCGCCGAATCAGCCGTGTCGAGGCATGCCACAAGCACCAGGTCAGTACAATCGTGCCTGTGGGGCAAGCACTTGGCCGGCAATCGCTCCTAGGAGGCATGCACGCACTAGGCCGAATCAATCACGTGCCTGTGCATGCCATGGCACTAAAGTCAATCACCGTGCCTAGGCACGCCATATACTCAAAGTCAATCACCGCGTTCAGCATGCCACGGCACCAGCCGAATCAATCGCGCTCAGGCAATACAGTCATGGCACCAGCCGAGGCACCAACCGCGCTTAGCGTTAATCGGTCGGCGCAATCGCGTTCGTGCCATGACACTAAAGGCTCGAATCACCTCGCCTTGCCACCACGGTCCCTACCAGCGCGCCGCGACATGCCCAGCACCCAAGTGATATCGAGGCACCGCGCCCGTGCCATGACACTAGGCCTAATGCTTGCCTAGGCACAAGTCATGGCACTAGTCAGCACCGCCCATGCCATGGCACTGTGACCGAGGCACGCGCCCGTTACGACACCAGCCGACGCGTCAGCTTGCATGCCTGGCGGCACCAGGCCGCAGGCAATCGCCCATGCCATGGCATTCGATCGGTAGCACCGCGTCTCGCCATGGCACCAGTCGAGGCATCGCGCTCCGTGCCATGGCACTCAGTCGAGGCAACGCGCCTGGCATGTAATGGCATTCCAGTCGAGGCACCGCCAAGCGCATGCCTCGCATCTCAGCCGAGGCACCCCGCGGTAGGCATGGTACGTCACCAGCCATGGCACCTGCCTAGGCAAGGCACTGTGGGAACCTCGTTTAGGCATAAATACAGACTAGCCTGTGCAACGGCTTAGCAAGCACCGGCCGAGGCACCGCTGCAAGCATCAGTCGGAATCACCGCGCCTAGGCATGCCGCGGCATTAGGCCTGTGCACCGCGCCTGCATGTCATGGCACTAGGCCGAGGCAATCGCGCCTCAGCATGTCACGGCACCAGCCCAGCACCGCGGCCCAAAGTGCCACAAAGGCGAATCACCGCGCCTACGCATGCCGGCACTAGCCCGTGCCGCGCCTGTAAAAGCACGCGTCGAATCGCCTAGGCACTATGCACTAGGCCGCGCACCGCCTCGGCAAGTACCGTCGAGGCATCAGGCCAGGCAAGCACTTCGTCGGTAAGAATCGCGCTCGTGCAAGCACTGTGCCGAATCACCGTGCTTCAGCATGGCACTGTGCCGAATCCATCAGTGCCTAGGCATGCCATGGCACTAGGCTTCAGTCGAGGCACCGTGACTCCAGACGCCACAAAAAAAAAAAAAAAAAAATTGTCAGGCCCAGGCACTCCGTCTAGCACGCACCAGGGCGGGCAGCTGCGACTAGGCATGCCATGGCACTAGTCGAGGGCACCGTGTCTAAGTAACGCTCAGCTAACACTTCGGGGGAAGATGTAATATCATGTGGGGAGGAAGATGTAATGGCATGGTCGGGCACAAGGACACCACACCATGCCTCGGAACGGTCTACCACGCGGATCGGCGCGCAACATGTCTATGATCGACGCAAAGCACGATCGCGGCACCGGCGGCATACCGCGCGCAAGCGCAAGTCGCGGCCGGGTCCGAATTGCCTTGATTTCGAGCAAGGCAATCGCGTCACCCAATCGCTTCTCATTTCGTTTAGCTTTTTATTCCATACGCATGCTTTATCCGTCGACCGGAAGATTTGTTCAATCCGCCAAGGTTTCCCGTACCACCGTAACGCCTAACTCTGCCGAGGGACTAAAAGGAAACGCGGCATGGTTCGAGGGGGAGGGACGAACGGGACACATAGGCTGAATCTCGGATCGTGGTAGCAAGGCCACCGCCACTTACAATACCCCGTCGCGCATTTAAGTCGCCCTCAAGAAGATTCACCCGTCGTCTGGCCTAATACGGGCTTTCCAAGGCTGCCCACACCCGCTTGTCCACCGCGAGATCCACCAAGGACACGCGGCTCGGGCCGAGGGCCCCTACCGAGGGTCGGTAATCGGGCTTAATGGGCGCACGCTGCCGCTTCTAGCCCGATTCGACTTAGAAGGTCACCATAATCCAACACGATCGTAGTTTAAGGCCATCGGTTTTCAACCGCCGCCACACTAATCAGGCGAATCAAACCCGCCTTCAGACAGTCGAATTACTATTGCGACACCGTCATCGCAGGTAACCAACCCGTTCACGACGGTCTAAACCTACCACGCTCCCTATTGGTGGGTGAACAATCCAACACTTGGTGAATTCTCGCTTCACAATGATAGGAAGAGCCACATCGGCGATCGTGCCAACGCGCTATGAACGCCGTCGCCACAAGCCGCTTATCCTTCGTGGTAACTTTTCTCGACACTCCTAGCTTCAAATTCGCGTCTAAAGGATCGATAGCCACGCTTTCACGCTCGATCAGACCGAAATCGTAATCAAACGAGTTTTTACCCTTTGTTCCACACGATTGCTCGAGCTCATCTTAGACACCGCTGCTATCTTTTACCATGTGCCGCCCACCAACTCCCCCACCCCGACAATGTCTTCTCGCTTGATCGACACATGAGCCGCTGGGTCCAAAGGAGGATGTTCCCCGCTCCGATTCCACGGAATAAGTAAAATAACGCGTGTTAGTGGTATTTCACTTTCGCCGCTTCCCGGCCCCACTTATCCTACACCTCTCGTCATTTCACAGTTTCCACTCAGAGTCAAGCTCAACAGGTCTTCTTTTCCCTCACGACCGCCAAGCCCGTTTCCTGGCCGGTTTCACGGATAGTAGACAGTGACGTTGGGAATCTCGTTAATCCATTCATGCGCCACTAATTAGATGACGGTACTTCCGCTACCTTTAAGAGAGTCATAGTTACTCCCGCCGCACTCTCGTCAATTTCTTCACTTTGACATCTCGTGAGCACCGCGTAAATCACATTGCGTGAGCATCCGTTAGACCAAGAATGCTGTTTTAATTAAACAATGGATTCTGTCCGCACTCACTCGAGTCGACCGTTCGACGCCGGAAGGCCCCCGAGGAGCTGCCTGGGCCTCGTTCGCGACGCTACGACTCGCTCGCTGATACCGAGCAATTCCAATCGACAATGATCGGTTCGGACTGGACCCCGTGCTCCAAACCCTCAGCCAACTTTTCCCGAGGTTACTTGATCCATTTTGGCCGACTTCCTCGCTTACATTGTTCACTCCACCGAGTCGCTCACCTTGAGACCCGATGCGCATGAACACCGGCGTGGAGGCACCCCGCCCTCCGGATTTTCACGGGTCAGTCGAGGGCGCACCCGACACCACGCCGACGCGCGGTGCTCTTCCAGCCGCTGACCCCACCGGCCGAGCCGCTTCCGTGGCGGGCGTGGTCAGTTAAACAGAAAAGATAACTTTCCGAGGCCCTCGACGACGCCTCCCGACTCCCTAACGTCAGCCGCCTTCACCGCCACGCCCGCTCGTGAATGTTAACCCGAGCCCTCATGCCGCGCGCAGCGCAGACGCCATCGGATCGGGCCCGCCTCTTAGACGACCAACCCATGTGCAAGTGCCGCTCGCGGAACCTTCCCTCTTCGGCCTTCAAAGTTCTATATTCAATATTTGCTACTACCACCAAGATCCGCGACCGACGCGTCGCCCGCCGCTCGCCATTTCAGTTTTGGCGCGACCGCAGCCCTACTCATCGAGGCTGGCCCTGCCTCGATCGGCCGTGATAGGTCGCGCGCCCGCCATCCATTTTCAAGAAGGATTCGGCAGTGAGTCATATTATCACTCCTTAGCTTTTATTAATTTCCACTTAATTTCACCAACGCCATTTTAATCGACCAACACCTCAGGGGTTCTAGGTTAGCGTTAGCTGGGCACCGCAACCCGGCTTCCCGCTTCATCCCGCATCGCGCTCCCGTTTACCAAAATGGCCTACTTGAGTTTCATTCCGTGGGTCTTGGCCAATGGAGCAGCCGTGTCGTCCTACCCATTTAAAGTTCGAGAATAGCCGAGGCTGCCAAGGCCCCATGCCTCTAATCATTGGCTTTACCCGATGACTCACGCTGCTCCAAATTATCCCGAGGGAAACTTCTGAGGGAACCAAATTACTAGATGGTTCGACTAGTCTTTCGCCTCTATACCCAAGTCGACGCAACGTATTTGCACGCCAAGACGCGCGCTTCCACCGAAGTTTCTCTGCTTCGCCGCCGTGCATAGTTCACCATCCTCAGGTCCCGACAGCATGCTCTCACCGAACCCTTCTCGCAAGACATACCTGGCCGGGACGGCACCTCGAGGGGATCCCGCCACGCCTTCACGCCACGTTTACTAGCCCACACGCACTACGTCGCACTTCGTCCGTGTTTCAAGACGTCGAATGGGGCCCACGGGTCGACGCCATGAGCCGCACAAAGTCGGGCATCGCCCGAGGGCGTGCGCCGCGTATTCCACGATCGAGGCGACGACGCCTCCACTCCGTATGACTACAACCGCTCGGGTCGCCAGCTTCAAACCGCTTGCCTCGCGCCGAAGTCGACGGCGACCGCTGATCATTGCCCACATCTCGACCGAGGCGCACGTGCCCCCATCCGCTCCCTCCCGACACCTCAAGCACTCGACCCTTTCAAAGTCTCATCTTTCCCCTCGCTGCACTTGCTCGCACCCGCCTCGCCCCCAGACACTCGGGATCTACCCTACCGCCCGACGGGTCGTGATCCCAAACAACCCGACTGGCCGACGCTCGTGGTGCGACAGGTCCGCACGACGTGGCTCACTCCTTCTCCTGCCGCTCTTCCGTGGGACTTCACCGTCCGAGGACGCCCAGACTACACTGGACTGCTACGGACGCCCGATTCTCGCCGCTTCCGCTGGCTGCTACTAAGGGAATCCTTGTAAGTTTCTTTTCTCCGCTATTGATATGTTTAAATCCTCAACAGAACACCACCGACCGGGGTCGCTGTCGAGGTTCCTGCTCAGGTGCCCGTCGCTAAGCGCCGCGCCCGATGTGGGAGATTCCTTCCTCCGGACTAGGGGAAGGACCAGGTTCGCTTCAAACCACCGCCACAAGGCGTGCATCGCCACGACGTATTTTTAACCAACCACTGACGCGGATGGTTCCATGGGAGGGCCAATGTCCGCCCCAACCTGTGCCCTTACCGCGGAAGGGGTGAGGGGCCACTGTTCGACGCCAGTGGGCGTGCGTGCTCCCACCACGGCGCCGCGCAACTGCTGCTCAAAGACTCGAGATTCACGGATTCGCACCACACCAAGTATCGCATTTTGCCACGCTTCATCGATGCGAGCCCAGATATCCGCTGCCGAGAGTCGCTTGTGGAGTTAACGGTCACGCTTCCGCCGCACCTCGCGGACCGGCGACGGGATACGCTTGTTTCAGGCTTCCTCGGGCGCTTCCATCACGGTTCGTTGTTGGATCTGAATACCTTTGAAGACACCCTTACACTTCCGGCAGAGGAAAGGTTCGCGAGGCCCAACGACCACGAGAGCCGAGGAGGGTCACGCCCGCTCGCCTCTCGATGGGTTGCAGCTAAACAACGCGGTTCACGGGTCGCTCGGCCGATAAAGTTCGACAATGATCCTTCCGCAGTTCACCACTTTAAACCTTGTTACGACTTCTCCTTCCTCTAAATGATAAGTGTTCAAGCGATCTCTCGCGACGTCAAGAAGGCGAACCGCTCACGCCGCTGATCCGAACACGCACCCTTAATTCATCTAACCAGAGGGAGCGACGCGCGGTGTAAGAAGGGCGTAATGTGAGTCAACGCGAGCCGATGACTCGCGCTACTAGGAATTCCTCAGCCAAGACCAACAATCGTGAATGATCCATCCCCATCACGGCGAAATTTCAAAGATTACCCGGCCTGCCGGCCAAGGCTATAGACCGTTGAATATGACGCATGTAGCGCGCTGTGCGTCTTAACATCTAAGGGCATCACGTGCACTGCTATCGCTTCAACTTCTCGCCTGCTTTCTACCATAGTCCTATAGCCGGGTCATGAGGATCACCTTCGCATAGCCAGTTAAATGCGCTGAGGTCTCGCTCAACGGAATTAACCGTACAAATCGCTTCCACCAACTAAGAACTACCATGCACCACCACCCATAGAATCAAGAAAGAGCTTCCCGGCCCTCATTAATCCTACCATGTCCTGACTGTAAGTTTCCCTGTCGAAGTCAATTAAGCCGCAGCTCCACTCCCGGTGGTGCCCTTCCGTCACCTTTGTTTCACCTTTACACCATACTTCCCTGAACCCAAAACTTTGATTTTTGTACAGCCGCCGAGTCCTAAAAGCAACATCCGCCGATCCCCTGGTCTAAGATCGCTTATGGTTTAGACTAGATCTGCATCCGACTGCCTTCGAGCCCCCAACTGCTTCGACAATGAAAACATCCTGCAAATGCTTTCGCAGCTTGTTCGCTCTTTCATAAATCCAAGAATTTCACCTTCCGACTATGAACAATGCACGCCCCCGATCGTCCCTCGCGACCACACCGATCCCGGTGCCAACACAATAGAATCGAAATCCTAATATGATGTTATCCCATGCTAATATCCATAGCGCAGGCTTGCTTGAGCACTCTAATTTCTTCAGTAACAAAGACTGATAAACACCCAAGCAAGCATCGAGCGCATCGCCCAGAAGGGACAAGAGGACCGGCAGCACACCGTAAGGCTAATCGACCGACCCATCCCAAAGTCCAACTACGAGCTTTTTAACCGCAACAACTTAAATATACGCTATCGAGCCGAATTACCGCGGCCGCCGGGCACCTGCACTGTTCAAATGGATCCGGCAGGATTTGTGATTGTACTATTCCAATTACTGCACTAAAGAGCTCCTGTGACATATTTACTGGTCACTACCTCCCCGCGGTCGATTTGGGCACTACAGCTACCGCCGCCTTCCTTGGATGTGGTAGCCGCTTTCTCGTGCCCCTCCTAATCGAACCCTAATTCTCCGCCAAACTGGCCAATACCATGGTAGGCCACCATCCTACCATCGAAAGTCGATAGGCGTATATATTCACGATAGCGCCGTGACATGGCCGCAAGGCATCCGTCGAGAGTTATCATGAATCATCGTAGCAACGCATAGCCCGCGGGCCGACCTTTTATCTACTAAATGCATCCCTTCCGTCGGGTTTGCTGCACGATTAGCTCTAGAATTACTACCGCTATCCGAGCAGCGCGTACTCATCAACGTAAAACTATAATCGATTTAATGAGCCATTCGCAGCTTCTGCTGGGCCTAATTAGTTCATACTACACATGCATGGTTGAATTGAGACAAGCATATGACCACCGGGCAGATCAACCGTAGCATTTTGTGCAACGCCGAATCGCATGCAACTCCACCCTAGACCACAATGGTGCTCCGATAAAGCAAAGCCGATCGGCCGTACATACACGCGTCTCAATGATGAACGCTTAAGCTTCGCACATTTGATCTTGCATCCCATGCCCGCGTGTTAAGGTTCCGCATCCAGAGCACGAGCCATCATCATGGTCTACTGTGAAACCCCTTCGCATGGTCACACGCTGGGGAGGCTATGGAGCACGATGACGCCAGAAGGTCCACTCGCCTATGAGCAGAGCGCTAGATGAGAAAGGCAACATTCGAGAGAAAATTCCATCGACCGAAGGCAACACAGAACCATTATTGTCGATGCCTGCTAGCTTGATTCAGCGCTTTGTAGCTAGAATGGAGGAGGGACGGGGCAATAGTTTGCACGAGCAAGGAGCCTACCAACCCACATTACCCAAACACCACTCACACGCCATCGCTGACTTCAAGATGCACCACACACCGAACTGCGACTGGCCGGGGAGTTGTCTCCTAAGAAGCACATGAAGCAACAAGTGATGTCCTCAGAAAATTTTGCTATCAGAGCATGAGAAGAATGATAACACTATTTCAAGCAAATCGAATAGTTATTAAGCAATCAAGACAAGTTTGTGACAAGCAGATCGCAAGCCTAAGGCGTGTCTGCCACCATGCCCAGGGCAATGAACTATGCCGAGGCACCGTGTCTAGGCATGAAATGGACAAAGCCAGCACCATGTCCAGGGCATGCACTCTAGCCACGCAATCGTGCCCAGCACATGTCATGGCACCAGTCCCAGCACCGTGCTTCAGGCAAGGCACTGGGGGGAGAGGAACCGTGCCTAGGCAAGGCACTAAGCCAAGGAACTCGCTCAGCAAGGCACTGTTAAGGAACCTCGCCTCAGGCAAGGCACTAAACCGAGAACCACGCTCAGGCATGCACTCAGCACCATGCCTAGGCATGCACTAGGCCGTAGGCTTCATGCATAGGCATGCACTAGACAGCAGACCGTGCTTCACCAAGGCACTAAGCTTGAGGCACCATGGCTGGGGTGGAACGAGAGGCATAAGCCAGAATGTGCAGGGGGAACATCCGTCTATAGCTCGAGGCCAAGGGCAAGCAAGATGGCGCTCTTAGGTAACTTAGCCGACAAAGACTGCATGGGAGAGCCAGGCAACGGACTTCATTGCTCAGCCGTATTGTGCACCTGATGGCCGAAAACTCGGGGGTGGCATAGCATCGCCCATGCCACAAGTGGTACGGGTGTGTGCACGCCGGGCAAGACGAAGGCGCCATGCTCTAGCTACGTTAATACCGGCAAGGCACTAAGCCGAGGCAATTGCGCTCAGTACTACCAAATGCAGGTATCGCGTCAGCATGCACTGTGAAGGCACCTTGCTCAGGCAAGACACCAGCGGGCACCACGGCTAGGCATGTACTAAACGGAGCAAGACCGCCGCAAGTTTTTAGGCGAAGGCCCCGTGCCTAGGCATGAACCAGGCCAAAGCACCGTGACTAGCCACGCACTAGCCGGTAGGCACCCCATCTAGCATGCACTAGGCCGAGGCACCCCGTCTCGTGCATGCACTAGCCAGCAATCCCGCCCGTGCATGCACTAGGCCGAGGCACTCCCGCCGAGGCTCGTGACTCAGGGGCCGGAGCCACCTCGCCGGCGGCATGCACTCAGGCCGAGGCACCCCGCCCAGGCATGCACAGTCAGGCACTGCCTTAAGGCATGCACTAGGTCAGGCAATTCCTCTTCGAGGCACACCAAAGTCGAGGCACCATGCCCAGCAGCGCACCAGCCGAGGCAACTCGTCGAGGCACGCACTCAAAGCCGAGGCACCATGCCCGTGCAAGGCACTATTAGCCAGGCACCGCCTAGCATGCACCAAAGTCGGCGCACCCCGTCGAGGCATGCACCAGGGCCGGCGCACCATGCCCGTGCAAGGCAGAGCAAACGGCGCACCGTGTCTGTGCAAGGTACTGTGTAAGTCGGCGCACCATGCCCAAACAAGGTACTAGCCTTAGGCACCATGTCTAGGCAAGGTACAGTCGAGGCACCATGCCCAGCAAGGTAATGCACCATGCCAGAGTGGGCATGCATCAAAGTGAGGCAACGTGGGGGAACGAGGGGCATGTCGCCGTAAACGGGGGCAACGGGGGAAACGAGGCATGTTTCGCAACGCGGGGAATTGGCCCATAAGCTGGCGCCATGGGCAAGCAAACATGCAGCGCGTTATATGAAAGTATGAGTTTATGTGAGGAGATTTTTTCTTTTTTCATACATAAAAAATCTGAAAGCTATAGTTTGGGAATAAAATAAAACAGAAGCGGTTTCCCGTAACCATATAATCAGCTTAAGTAATGTGTTCCATCGCTGGTAACAGACAGTCTCTGAGCATCTTTTAGTGTTCCATGCCACTCAGATTTTCAGCCTCAATTGACTAACAACTCTCATGATTGATAGGGTTTTAGCTTTTGTCCTACATAGCCTACTTCCTAGGCCCATCTGAGGCCTCTTTGGCTATCCCAAATTGATTTAACAAAAGCCTCCACACCAAGCCATTGGAGGGCTGACCACTGGAACCCTTTTTACTTTTTATTTTTTATTTTTATTGCTCATGTTGATCCAGTGCCATAATCCTCCCAAAATGATTGCAAATTATGTCTCTGTAATGAACACCTCCTAGTGTTGTCTTTTCTGAGCCTAGCACATTCACATGTCTTCATCCCACCTTGACAGCTTATCTGTACCAACTGGATCTCACTTTCCTTTTTTCCATATACATATTGAAATCTTAAGGCTACAGATGCTGACTTCCTTATTAGCCAACATAACAACAGATCTAATTTATCTAACTCCAACCTGTAGAGGAAATACTAATTTATCTTTTTTTGGTAATATTGTTTTATCTGTCGCTATGCAGTAAGTTGGACCCTAATTTACAGGATGCATTCAAGGAATATCTACAAGCCAAGGGAATTGGAGAAGACCTGACCTACTTCCTTGTCCTTCACCTTCATATAAAGGAACAGAGCCAGTATGTGAGCTGGTTGCGGAAACTGGAAGCTTTGGTGTCAAAGGACAATTGATCTAGACTGCAGCCATCACCAGGTTTAATTCTGTCTGTCACTGTAAGAGACTAGGAACCAGTGTGATGGGGCTCCCTCCTTAAACTTAGTTGAATTTTCCCTGATGATGTTTGATGGGGGGCATTATTCACCTTTTCTTTCCCAAGTTGCTACTTTCTCAGGAAGGTGACTCCTATGATATTCGATGCTATCAAACAGTTTAGTGTTAAAGTAATTCATTTTTTTTAAAAATTACATGAGTAGCCTTATTTTCAAAATAATCACTAAACTTGCTGGTCTCACACTGTTTATGTATATTTGGAAAGTTAAAAAAAGTTTCATATATTTAATAATTTAACTCAACATTATCATGACATTTTCTTAAAAGCCAGGCCCACCGCATGCCGAAAATCGGGAGAGTATTATAGAGTTTCAGCAAGGCACACGTGTTCTAAATATATAATATTAAAAGAGTTAGGTCGTTATAAAACTAGTCTTCTACACGTTTTTAAAATCGTATTCACCAAATCTGGTTTTAAAAAATACCTTAAACCAGATCACCAATCAGTTATTTTTAAAGATAATTTTTTTAAACCAGCTAGCTTAACGGCTTTTAAGATAATTTTAAAACAATATTATGTTATCCCACATCGATTTTAAGTACTGCGATGAGTTTATAAGAGGGAAAACTTCATCTCATGAAATGGCCAGGAGACGAAGACCTAAGATCACCTAACACCGACATCGTAGTTTCATGTTATCAACAAGTCTCTACTTCATCGGTAAACCTGACATCGCTTCCGACCCAAGGCCCAATGTGTGAGGGGGAGATTGTCAATTATCCTGCTGCCCGCCACACTACAAATAATGAATATGTCACAGTAAAAGTTCTTGATTCGCTGAAAATAAATAATTTTTTTATCGGTACTACCAAATCATCTGAACATGATTTCATTTAAAGTTTAAAATATAATGAAGATTTGGCCATTATTTCAAAGAACGCCACATTAATTTAAACAAACAATTACTTCAACACTCAACTCGCTATCAAAACCGGCCTATTTCGTGTAGGGTTGATGCTCTAGATATGACCACCTAAAAAACGTAATGACATGTGCCTTGGTCGTTAGAATTGGAAGTGTATCAACAAAAAGCAGCTCTTTTCCCTTTTTATTTTCTTGGAAAATACGATCAACCAGGGTTGCAGTTATTGGAATGGGCATCCAAATGATACCACATTTCTCACAAAACAAAAGAAATCCACAAAGTAACTCCAGTTATAAACTATATACTTGCGCCACAAAATCATAGTTGACATGATCATGACCTACTTTTAGAATTATAGGGCAGTTCCTGTTTTTGCTGTTCTTAGAAATTATGAAAGGGTAGAAGAAAATAATATTTTTCTTATTGAATGGATGAGTAAACTATAGTATAGGTCCGACCTATTTATATACAATAGGAAGACACAAAAATGAAATAAATAAAGTACAAAAAATGAAGAAAAATAATGTATAAGAAATGAATGAGATAAACCAGATAATATTCTAAAAATATCTTAAGATTCTCAATACTCTTTCTAAAATGGAAAGATACAGTCATACGCATCTCAAACTTTGCTACAAACGATCACTCTCAATCTCTGAGACTTAGCCAAAATGCTCGTTAGTCGGGTCGCTTGAGTCGACGAAACCTGAGTCAATATTGCTAGATAATATTCTAAAAATATCTTAAGATTCTCAATACTTTTCAAGTCGGAAAGATAAAATACATGCACAAACTTGTTACAAATGTAATCAATTTCCTAACTGGCACTTGTTTAAAAATGTTTGCTACTTTCTGGTCGCTTAATTGACGCAACCGTAGTCATGTATCATGAGACAATCTTCTCTCTAATGAAGTGACATTTCACCTCAATATGTTTGGCCTATCCCATAAAAGACCACGATAGTAATGTGTGTGTCATTTGCGTATCACACATAAGCTTTATTTATTCATCATTCTCAAATCTTAGCTCTCACAGTTTCGTTGTTTCATATGAGTGTTCACAAATTGTTGTGTCATACCAAGACTTACTCCTCAAGATCGGGACTCGACCACTACATCACGTTTCTTACTTTTCTGTAATACAGCCAGATCTAATAAATACACAATATCCCAAAGTCAGCATACGTCATGGCTTAGCTCATTTCCAAGATGTATCACAATATCCAACAATCTGGGTGTGACATTTGTTTTCATATAACACCCCCTAGCTTGGTGTTCCTTTAATATAACAGAAGATACGGATCACAACATCCCAATGACTATCACATGGTGACTGGAGGATCTGACTAACTACGTTCATAGGAAAGGAAATGTTCGATTTGGTGGTGGTGAGGTAGTTCAATTTCTCCATTAGTCATTAATATCTCCGATCTCATGTGAGCTCCTCCGTTCGTGCACAAGTCAGACATTTAGATTCACAGAGGCTCACAGGTTTAGCTGGGGCCTAGCATACCAGTCAAGATATCAAAAGACACATACTTTCGAGACATAATCTATAATCTGAATTAGATTGAACTATCTCACCGCCATAAAGCACTTCGAAGTTTCCCAAGTCTTTTCAGGTGAAAGTCAGTCAAGAGATGCTGTTTAAGTTTCCGAATACCATCATGATCATTACATGTTATAACAATGTCGTCCACATAAACAATCAGATAGATGCACTATCATGAGGATGCATGATGACAGAAGACAAAATGGTTTGATGTACTCCAAATCATACCAAACTCCTATACCACAAAGCCTAAAGCTGGCCAAACTAAAGCTGAGGGATCGTTTCAGTCATATATGAACTTATCGAAATCGCTTACCAAACCATACTCCCTCAGAGTACCAAATTCAGTGTTGCTCCATATATGCACTCATCGACGAGGTCGCCATAATGTACTGATGCCCATACGATACGTAAGCCAATATCTCATAAGATTTATAGATAAAAAGAAGACAATGGTGCCATCTTTTAGCAAGAGGAGAAAGCCAAGGCAAGAGTTGTGGAAACCATATATGTGAATATACCCCTTAACAACTTAAGACGGCCCACTCCACCATCCGGACCAATCTTAACAGTATAAACCTAATGGTAAGCAACAAGAGACTTGTCGGCATGTAAGGTGACTATGTCCTATCAATGTGTAACAGTCATTTCTTTTCGAACTACTGTTTGCTTCTAGTTCGATGAGAGAGAGCTCATAAAAAGCGTTAAGAGAAACAAAGAAGGTGGAAATAAAAGGCATATGGTAAAGCATAAGTAAATGATAATCAAGAAATTATAAATAGGATGAGAGTTACTAGAGGAACAAGTACCTTTTCGAATGGTAATGGGAAGATCAACAGGAGATGACAAGATCAACTTCGTGGACGAGGGCACCAAAGGAGATGAGTCAACCGGAGGCTTGGTGTTAGTACGCATGCGACGAGTATAAACCTGCAATGGTTGAGGTGGAGTAGCCGGAGGTACATATGAGATATCCGGGACGGAATAAAGAAGAGGTAGAAATATGACATAAGAACTAGGAGGGTGGGTGGTAGGGAATATAGAAGAGGTCTAAAAAAATGTGGCATCAGTAGAGACAAAGTATCGATGTGTATTAGGAGAGGCAACACATCCTTGAACCTGGGAATAACTCGAGGAAGACACACTTCGCGTGATTCTCATCGAGAACTCATCTGTCAGAGCAGTTAATACTGACAAAATAAATACAACCAAAGACACGTAAGGGAATAATATAAGAGTAGTTATTTGGAAAATATAGAATGAGTGATTTGATCATGTAAGACGGATGATGGAATACAATTAATCAAATAATAAGCAACTAAGGTAACATCCCCCAAAAAATGTTGAGGAACCTTATGATCGAGTAGAAGAGTGCGAGCAATTTCAACTAAATGACGATTCTTATGTTCAACCATTCCATTATGTTGAGGAGTGTAAGCACAAGATAACTGATGAAAAATCCCATGTGAAGACATACAAGAGGATAATGGCCTAGAAAGATATTCCTTGACATTATCACGTTATAGGATACAAATTGAAGTATTAAATTGAGTTTTAACTTCAACATGAAACTTTTGGAAAATAGAGAATAACTCAGCTTGAGTTTTCATTAAAAATAGTTAAGTACAACGAGAATAATCATCTATAAAAGTGACAGTACCAAAACCCCAAGGTAAACTCGGTCCATGAAGGACCCCAAACATCAGTATAGACAAGCTCGAAAGGAGACTTTGTCCGTTGATCTATGCGCCTGGAGAATGGAACATCAGCATGTTTCCTGCCGATACGACTCACACTCAATTGCAGTGACAAACTAGAAAACGAGAACCATTTTCTCAAATCCTCTGGAAATATTCGATGACCACATGATTAGAATAAGGAATGTATCCATGGAAGTGCAAACACTGGAAGATGAAGGCGATATGAGATGAAAGAGGGCCTAAACTCACGCCCCACACCGTCTTCCTATTCTCCGCTAGCCTTGCAACAGGACAAAATTATCGTAAAAAGAATCAAACAACAAGGTCCCAAGTCAACTATCACTGAAATAGCATTACACAAAATGAGAATCATAAATGACATAAATAAGGAAGGAAGTTGACATGTCGAATCGATTCCTTTAGCCATGGTCTGAGATCCATCAGCTACAGTAATCATGAGTAAAGGTGATGTAATAGTAAGTGAAGAAAAAAGATCTTTATTACCGTAGTAGATGATCGATGCTCTAATCGAGAATCCATGATCGATAAATACGAAGGCAGTTAGAGACATTACCTGGCCCTAACGAAATGTATGCAGATGAATGGGTCGAGTGAGGTGGATATATTCTTATAATTGGGCGTAAGAAAACCCATCGAGGTGTGGATGAGCTACAAATGGTAGCCATATAAGTGAAAAAAAACCAACTGAAATAGCAAAGCACAATTACCAATAGGATATACAGGGTCCTTAAAGGTGAGAGAAGGTTGTTTACAGTGTGTATTCAAAAATGTAGTGGAAGAAAATTTGAAACAAATGGTTTGGGCCGACACAAGGCTTGAAACCACTCTTGTGGCTGAATGTGGGAGTAGCCAGCGCTCAGCTCAGAGATTCGGCAACAAAGTAGTTGGTGGTAGAAGCTGACGCGGAAAAGTGAGCCATGCACCCTCATGCATGATGCATGAGAACTGGCCGGTGATTTTGGTGCTTGGAGGCGCGTAGGGAGGCTATTGTCGGAGATTCTTCCACCGGGAGGAGAGCAAGCTCCGACGATCCTGGTGGTTAACCTACTAGAGTCACCGGAAAGTCGTCGAAAAATTTAGTTGACGACGAAGAACATACTTGATAATGTCATGCATTTAACACCCTCCTTTACATGCAACCTTATATTTGAATGTGGAAAGTCAAATAAATCAAATATAGTTCGTCTTGGACTTTTAAATTAATAAATGAGGAATAAATTATGAAAGTAGCTCGAACTACTTAAAACTAGCCAGCCCAGGTTTTGATGCGTGTGAAATGATGAAGAAAATATCTTTCTTATTGAATGGATGAGTAGAATATAATATTAGTCCTACCTATTTATGTATATTAGAAAGTATAAGAAAGGAAACAAATAAAGTACAAAAAAGGAAAGAAAATAACGTGGTTAATTTAATTTTAAGTTTTTTTTTTAAATAATCATAGATTATTAATCGTAACTTATTAATAAATTAGAAAAATGAAAACAATATGACAAACTAGGTATTATTAAATTTGTTTAAGAAAATAAATTAAAGAAAAGTTTAAAAAGACTGGGAATAACTTTGTATTAAAAGATAAAAAGTAATTCAAAATTGTAATAACCAATGGTAACAAATATAAATATAAAATAGAAAGAAGGCATTGTGATCGAGATAAATTATCGGTTTTTACGAATATATCGGTATTTAAATAAAGACCTTTCATTTTCTCTTTTACCGTCTTGGTTTTGTCCAATTTTTTTGCAATAATTAAAGATAACAATTATTAAGGAAGGCAGTAATAATTAGCAGATGCTCTTGATATTTTTCTATTTTCTACAAATAATTAATGATGTAATTATTAAGAAGGCATCTGATATTAATTATTAGCGAAAAAACTTTTCATTTTATTTACCGTATTTTTTAAATGTTACATTTTAACAGCTGCATAACGATGTGCGTCACCGAATATTATTATTAATTTTGAAAATTTTCTTAAAAAATCGGTAATATCATCGATATATCGGTCAAAACGGATATATCAGCGATAAATCGGTCTCAAACCGATATATGGGCGATATTGTCGATTTTTTGTCGATATTTACGTGTCGATTTTGATCTTTGTATATCGTATCGATTGAAGAACGATATCGATATATCAGCGATATTTTTATCCATGTTATTGATTAGGTTAAAGAGAGAATAATTAGTTATTAGAGATATACGAGGGAGGGGGGAAGCGAGAATGTGGGCATTTGATCTGTATTCATAAAAATATAAACTTTGAATCCATAAAAAAAATGGAGAAAATTGATTGATATAAGAGTAATTGAAAGAATACTAGTAGAGTGTTGTATGAAAATCATGGTGGTGAGAGTATGATTTAATTTAAATTCGTAATTGTTGATTTATGATTTAAAGCTTGGAGTTAAAGCATAAGTTAGCAATCAGCACAAATTTAGATACCATTTTAAAAGACGTATTAAATTGATAATTTAATAATTTTTTTTAAAAAAAAATGTATTATTTTGAAACAAACTCGAATTTGATCCTATTCCTATTTCTATTCCGCTTCCTACCGAGCACACCGACCTATTAATTGTGCACCCAATCAAATCAATCCCCTCATCAGGGAAACTCAAAAGTTTTCGGGTCAGACGAGTATGGGGCCATGGCCCACCCCAACACCAACCCCAACTCCCCCACTTAAGACTTTTATTTATGCCTGTAGCGTTACTGCTACTCCAAATAACTATTTATTTATTTCATAGAAAGTGGAAACTTTCAACCCCACCTTAAGTCAAATGCTATCTCCACTGCTTTGGGCCACTATCTTTGCCTCTCCACTCCACTCCACTCTTCCCAAATCCCATTCACCTTTTTTTCTACTAACACAAACTTGGCAGCTATTTTCATTTCCACATTTGTCATCACCAGATTCGCAGCGGTTGGTTACCCAATACCCAGTGCCTGCCAGTATGCGCTGTAGCACTGGGCGGCTGTCTATCCCTCAATTATTGGTATTATATTACTCAAAATACTAATTAATATGTATATATTTGATTTTATAAATAAATGTCTTATTATTATTATTATTGTATTTTGAATTTTCTCTCTGTTCAGGGGTCAGGTCTCTGGTAAGAAATGACGATCTAAGTTCAAAAAACAAAACCAAACCCCCTATATGCTCTAGGGTCGTGGAGAGTGTGGTGCTGCCTTTCTCTCATTCTGTCAAACTCAAACTCAAACTCAAGCCTCAAACTCAAACATGAACCTCTCCGGTTTGGGGAGTCCGTCCGATATAAACATGGTGTTTTTCTCTTCTCTCCTACTCTCTAGTTTGGTATCCAATATCCACTATCCATCCATCTATCCATCCATCCGTGTTTGATAGTGTTCTGTTTTGCTTTTAGTCTATCTTCTATCTACGCCTTCATCATCTTATTACTTACTCTCTCCCACCCTAAGTTTTGGGAATGGACAAATACTTGAAGGACGATTTACCATAAGCACTCATCCAGGAAAGCCCGCACTCGAGCGTTTGGAGATCTACTGTCACCATATGTGAGTCGCCGCAGACGCTTCCGCGATGTGGCTAATCTCGTAAGCGATCTGAGGCCGGGAACGGCAAAACTCAAAATCAAGGTTTTTACATTTTTTTTCTTTCTTACTTCTTTTTAGTTCCTTCTCTTCCTTCCCTAATAAATTGAGGAACATAACAACTAACTGTCTTGCATTTTACCAGGGGAAATAACCTCAAACCTACCTTGAAGAAAACTATTTGATTTTGAATGTTTGAATTTATTAATCATGAGGGGACGACAATTAAAATGCTCAGCAGTTTTCTGTCTTGTTTTGTTCTGTTCTTTTTTAACGTTGGTGTTTTTGATTCTTTGTGAAACTGAAACCTCTAATGAAACTTACCTAAAATTATGAAAAAAAATCACACAGAAAATTTTCTCAAAGCCGTCGGAAATAACTCTTCAGGCTCAGATAAGGCTCTCGTCTAAAGTTCAAGTTACGCTCGCTCCTTTAGGGTTTAAAAATTCTCATAATTTTTTCTTGTCAAATAACATTTCTTTTCTTTTCAAAATTACATTCGCTATTCGGCCTTTTCCCTTTAACTGCACATTGGAATAATATGTTTTGTTTATTTGTGTTTGCTGTAAAAGAATTATTTTAAAAAATATGGTTAAAAGCAATTTTCTCTTTTTACTTGAGGCAAAAAAAAAAAAAAAAGAAACTTCATTATATATAAATTATGGGCATGAAAAGATAACCTGTTTAAAGTTCTAGTAGGATCCCCGCTCTATGTTTTTGGCCCGTTCCCGAATATCAAGGACAAAATAAGAGTCAAATCTGCCCAACGTCTATCTAGACGAGCTGGACTGGTATGGTTATTTATTATATAGACGTTAGAAATTAGAATCACTCAGTTTCGGCGAAAATAGAGGTAAAGCTGCGGTTGATAGGGATATCGATTCTTCTTTCTTTGACCGTATTCTTTCCTAAAATTATAAATTATTTTGGAGTTTTGGACGTATTTAGGATTTTTAGAAAAATAAAAATAAAAATAGCTTGAAAATAAAAATAACGTCAAACTTGTGCGTGAGTGGTTGCGGTATTGAAATTTTGTAGTTTAATGTGTGTATATATATTTTAAAATTAATACCATAATTATTGATTATGATACTACTTTAGATATTATTGCACAATTTTAAACTATTTTAATAATTTTCATAAAAACTAAATATACTTAAAACTTATTATTTTGAGAATAATTTTAGCAGCAGACCCAAGTAAAAAGATTAGTAGTTAAGAGCGAGGATTTTTAAGGGACGATTCCGTACACATGCTTTGACTTAATCTGAATGAAACCACGATCTGTTCTTCATTTTCCCCATCTCGATTAAGTCGAGGCTTTGGGTATCAGCTTCTGTGTTGCATCTCATTTCATAGAGGTCTGAAACCGTCTTTAAACTAGATGTCAATTTCTAAAGCGTATTTTTACCCTTTTATTTGTTAACCTCTGGCTAGCAAGTGAAACTTCCACGAACCTTCCTTCCTGTGGTGTACAGTCAAAGTGAACGCTGATATTTATTCCAACACCAATAATTCAATGCTAATCCTAGCAAGGAAAGTTCCTTGAACCTTCCGCTGTTATAGTCACATGAGTTGGACGGCCTTGTAAACAATAAATAAAGAAAATGGGGGCAAAAAAAATAACAAGTGGCCATGTGCCCATCAGGTCTATTCCTCGTGAAAAGGTTGTGGGCATTTTTTCATCACCTCCCCCCATGCACCAGGCTTATTTATCGATCTTATATGCGGCCATCTACTTATTCGCTTCCGATCTGCTATCTACTCAGTTTTTGAAGACCAATTGTGTAGATTGGAGTCAAAGAGATTGCCGAGTCAATATTTTCAGCATTAGAAAGGAGGGAAAAACAGGAGGGAAAAAAAAAGATCATGTTGTACTACAGCTGAACTAAATTTGCTATGATTAGCTTTATCTAATGAATGTAGCATGCCATGAAATTTAATTCAATTATGAAGCACAGTGAGACATGGTGCACAAATCATGGCGTACCTATGTTGCCTTTGATTAAAGTTACTCGCAAATACTAATGAATGTTGCGTGTATTATAATTAATTAATTGGTATGCAGCATACCTGTGAGACATAATTGATACGATTAGATGCAGCATATTACAGATCCTATAACGCCAAGAGTTTTGGGAGGTTAAATCAAGATGTTTCAAATATTTCACCATTTATGGTAGTTCACTTCTTCATGTGAGACTTCTATCTTAGCATGCATGCACATTCATTTGTCTAAAAAGAGATGCGCATTCTATTTTGTTTTTTCCCACTTAGGTAATCATATGCTGCACATGTGTTCACAATAGATTAGTCTTTTTGGACTAGCGTGTGCATATTTTCATTTTGCTCAAACTTTGTAGGGAGGTGTTGGTATCGTTGGATTTGGAAGTCTTTTTCATCCTTTTTGTTGTTTTATCAATTGCCATTTTTTTTACACAATTAATTACTTTGTTATAATGTTGTAACTGTTCCCATTGGGACTCCAACTTGGAACCTCTCGCTACGGATGTGCTTTGTACTTACTGTTTTGAGCGTTACATCAATTGAAATTTCAGCATTGTGTGCCAGGCATATTACGTGAAATAGAGATAAGGTTATAACAATAATAGCTATTAAAAAAATTGACTAAGTTTTAGTAATATTGCACAGGGTGAAATTTTAAATGGTTATGCTATTTTAAATGACCACTCGCAAGCTACATTAGATGGTTCAACTTCTTTAAATTGTGTTTACATGTGCTATAAATTGCATGGTGTCAAGTCATGCAATAATGTTTGTCATTTTCAATTACTTTGATTGTGGGCTTTCACATTGCTGTATCACAGTTTTTTTTTTTTCTTTTTTAAAGAGAAATTATTCTTGTAGCTATTGTTCTCTATTATCATTTCTTGTTTCTCACACAACATAGAGAATCCCACCTTACAGGCACAATTTCGTTTCCTATTTCTTTGCTAAGAACCATGTCTTATAGGGTTTCCACATTAGGGTATCATGAGTTCATTTAAAGGGCAAGAATTCTTCTCACATTTCTTATCTCCACCCCTCGTACAAGAAGTAGAAAACAGTTTCCACTGCTTCAGCACAATTTCTTTGTTGTCTAGGCATCTTAAAGTTAATCCTAGCATGCAGAGAATCAGTTCACAAACTAAATCTCATAATAAAGATCGTCAGCTGCATTGTCTGACTGATTCTAGACAGTTTACAAGCTTTGAAACCAGACTGAACCGGCCATCAAGTGCATACTTAAATTTTACTAGTGAATAGAACATCTAAATAATAAATAGCTGAATGTATTTTTATTGCTGTTTGAAATATTATGCATGGTTTGAATCATAATATCGGTGATGTTTCAGCACATGTTAAACCCATTTGACTAGCCTGACTTCTGCATTTGGAAATACTGAGTCTGCGTTTCTTTGGGGGCACAGACAGAGCCAATCTATTCCTGCAATTTGATAATTTCTATTATCCTAATTCAGGGACAGAATGCTTTCACAATTCTCATCAATGCATTTTCTAGGCTAGCCTTAGCCTCCACACTAAAGAAAGTATTCTGGAAATCCAGGGCAAGCACAGTTTGACATAGTTTAGACAATTATTTCTGACAAACTATGGAAATGGAGTAACTTGTTTAGTATTTCTTTATGGGCTTCGATTGCATGAGATGGTATATATGACGACATAGATCAATGATAGCATATTGTTTGCAAAGTCACCAATTCCTACTGCAGTGGCAAAATATCATCTCGCTTTTAACTTTGACTAACTTATTATATTTGCTATTTTAACAGGAAAATCTTGAGTTGCTTTTTTTTTTTTTGTTCAAAGGCAGCACTGCAGTTTATTGATGGTATGAGCTTCCTGTGGTTGGTTCACTAAAGACATATTTGCTTGTCAATTTCTTCTGTTCCCATCTCAGTTAAGTTTGTGGATTTGCATTCTGGTCGAGTTAGAGCTGAAATCTCAGAAGAACAGGGATGCAGGCTTTGGTATTGACAAAATGTACTTGCATCCATGGTTCGTGGCCATGATATTATTGGCTTGAAAGTACATGGTGGAGTCGAAGGACTTACAAGAAAAGTTAGGTGTTTCACTTGATGAAGGTGTCAAGTCATGTGACATACTTTGGGGCAAGAGATCCTATGGCCTCAACCGTTACTATGAGAAATCAAGAACTTTTCTAATGTTTGTGTGGGGATGCACTGCTGGACAACACTAATTATCTAATAATTTCGCTGTGATTTCTATGGGAGTAGGCCTTCCCACTGAAGGATGGCCAGAAGGCATGTATGAGGGGGTAGGAATCCTAGTTAGTATATTTTTGTAATTAAGTTCTGGTTACTGCAATCAGTGACCTGGAAGCAATCTCTGCAATTCAGGGATCTGGATAAGGAAAAGAAGATTTTTGTGCAGGTCACTAGAGATGGATATAGACAAAAAAATTTCCTATTTATGACTTGGTTGTTGGTGATATTGTTCACTTATCTATAGGAGACCAAGTTCCTGCTGATGGGGTTTTCATATTGGGATACTGCTTGTTGATTGATGAATCAAGCTTGTCTGGGGAGAGTGAGCCTGTTCACGTATCTGAAGAAAAACCATTTTTTCTTTCAGGAACTAAAGTAACAGATGGTTCAGGGAAGATGCTGGTGACTACAGTTGGTATGAGGACTGAATGGGGAAGGTTAATGGAAACTCTGACTGAGGGTGGGGATGATGAGACCCCGCTTCAGGTGAAGCTGAATGGTGTTGCTACACTTATTGATGGGTGGTTTAGCTTTTGCTGGCTGCTTCCTGACTGGTGGTCTGGTTGTAAAGGTTTCTTGTGGAAAAGCACTTCATAAAGTTCTAGATTGGTCTTCAAGTGATGCGCGACGCTACGAACTATTTGCTATTGCAGTAACTATAGTTGTTGTTGCTGTTCCAGAAGGATTACCATTGGCAGTGACTTTGAGCGCTTGCCTTTGCAATGAAAAATTAATGAATGACAAGGCACTTTGGCCCAGAGACATCCTACTCTGCATGAGACAATGGTTCTGCTACTTGCATTTTGCACCGGAATAAGAACAAGACATTAACTACAAACCATATGGTAGTTCACCAAGATATCGGATCTGTGGAAAAGCTGAAGAGTTAGAAGGTGGTAAGAGTACAGATATATTGAAATCAACAGAATATCTTGGCAAAAGTTTCAAAATGTCCTTCTGCAGGCTATATTTCAAAATACCAGTTCTGAGGTGGTCAAGGACAAAGATGGAAAGAATATTATCATAGGAACACCAACTGAATCTGCGTTGCTAGAGTTCGGTTTGCTTTTAGGTGGCAATTTTGATGCAGAACGTAAAGAATATAAGATAGTCAAAGTTGAGCCTTTCAATTCTATCAAGAAGAAGATGTCTGTGCTTGTGGCACTCCCTGATGGCAGGCTCGGCAGCGCGGATGTCTGAGATAATCTCTTATCCATGTGCGACAAGATTGTTTGATCATGAGTGATGCTATCACCGGAAGTACAGGTAGCGAGAGTACTGATAACACCAATGGTTTGCCTCTGAAGCCTTGAGAACCCTCTGCTTGGCTTTCAAAGATATGGATGATACTTCCGATGAAAATAACATCCCAATTTATGGCTATACATTGGTAATTGTTGTTGGGATTAAGGATCCAGTGCGCCCTGGGGTCAAGGATGCCGTTCAAACTTGTTTAGCAGCTGGAATTACTGTACGGATGGTCACTGGTGACAACATATACACAGCCAAAGCTATTGCTAAGAGTAATGGCATACTAACTGAGGGTGGTTTGGCCATAGAAGGATCTGAATTCCGCAGCAAGAGTCTTGAGAGACAAGAGGAAATAATACCAAAAATTCGGGTTCACGATTGATTAATTAAAGAAAATTTTAAGCTTCAACCATGTGTTGGAAGATTCATTAACTGACAACAATTGCTCAGTGATATGGACACAGGTCAGGTCATGGCTCGGTCTTGCCTCTGACAAGCATACTTTGGTAACCCATCTCAGGAAATTGTATGGTGAGGTTGTTGCAGTGACAGGTGATGGGACCAATGATGCACCAGCTTTGCATGAAGCTGACATTGGGCTTGCCATGGGCATAGCTGGAACGGAGGTTTGCTTATCCAACCATTTTATGTACTACTCTTCTGTTTTTACTTCCCTTATTTGTTGTCCTTCGTCTTGGTGGCACAGTTATGAATGTTTATTCATTCTATTCATCAACTTATATTTGCTTGACTTGGGAAATCATCTTCCAATACCATGAAAAATTTCTTCCTACTCCAATACTTAACATGCAATAGAGTGATAGAACATAGAAGTTTCTTGTTGTTACTAATAACTCATCTTTCTAACAATTATTTATTAATAGGCAAATCTTTCTCCGCCAAGTAGTAAAAGAAAAATGAATCTAGTATCATTTTCAAATTATTGAATAAAAACAATCATATGATATATTTACTGATTACCAGCAGAATCTTGCTTAAAGGGTACCAGTGCATCACTCATTCAGTGTCAAAAAGCATGGTCTTGGAAACAAGCCATAAGTTCATATTAGTTGGGGGCTATGAAAAACATCTTTCTAATTTTCTGAATATCAAAACTTAATGTAGTCCTTTAGCTTTCCAACATACGAATGGTGTTTGGTCTATTCTGCCTTTGGACTTGTAGGTTACAACCTGTTCTGCTATTCAGTCCAGTGTTATCCCTGCTTTTGCATTATTCTCGAACTTACCTATATATATATGGTTTTATTATCTGTAGGTAGCCAAAGAAAACGCTGATGTCATCATAATGGATGACAATTTTAGCACTATAGTAAATGTAGCCAAATGGGGACGTGCAGTATACATAAACATTCAAAAGTTTGTACAGTTCCAGCTGACCGTAAATGTGGTTGCACTTGTAATAAATTTTGTTTCTGCATGTATCTCAGGTGTGTTGGCCCATGGAACTAGTCTTTTCATTTCATGTAGTGCTCTTATTAATGCTTTTGCATAATATAACCATCAACAACATCAGCAGTAATGATAATGATCTTTGAAACAACATTCAGGATCTGCCCCTCTTACGGCTGTCCAGTTGCTATGGGTGAACTTGATTATGGACACTCTTGGTGCATTGGCATTGGCTACAGAACCTCCAAATGATGCACTCATGAAAAGGCCTCCTGTTGGGAGGAGTGTGAGTTTTATCACCAGGACCATGTGGAGGAACATTATCGGTCAGAGTATATATCAACTGATCATCATTGGAGTCATCAGTGTTTATGGGAAGCGGCTTTTGAGACTCAGTGGTTCAGATGCAAGTGAGATCATTGATACTTTCATATTCAACACCTTTGTGTTCTACAGGTATCATTTATTATTGTGTGGTTGTTATTGATTTATCTCATCCTTGTTTCTGACATACCTTGTTAAACATTTCATGCCTCAAGAACCCTACCAACATAATTTTGTGTTTCTTCTTTGATCCACTCTATGCAGCTGTTCAATGAAATAAACAGCCGTGATATTGAGAAGATAAACATTTTTCGTGGTATTTTTGACAGCTGGGTATTTATCATAGTCATGGTCTGCACAGTGGGGTTCCAAATAATCATAGTCGAGTTCTTGGGCACCTTCGCCAGCACTGTGCCCCTAAGTTGGCAACTGTGGCTATTGAGCATCTTGATCGGAGCAGTAGGCATGCCTGTGGCAGTGGTTTTAAAATGCTTACCAGTTGAGACAGACACTTCTTCCATACAGCATGATGGTTATGAGGCACTACCTAGTGGATCAGAACAGGCATGATGATGAGAAAGGATTTCAGACTGATAATAACACACTGCTTACTTGATCATCCAAGCATAAGCCATGACCAAATTTGCATTAAGGTGAAAATCCCCAAAGACAAAAGAAAACAAAATTGCTACCTATATAATAAATATAGTTGAACACATAAAACGCTCCCGTTCCGTTCCTTTTGGCCTCGTCAACTGCTGCAGGTAAGCAATTTTGTTTTCTTTTGTCTTTGGGGATTTTTACCTTAATGCAAATTTGGTCATGGCTTATGCTTGGATGATCAAGCAAGCAGCGTGTTATTGTCAGTCTGAAATCCCCCATTCGAAGGTATGAATGGGCATATGGCATGGCATGCCTTTGTGGTGAAAATAAAATGCAATGAGATTATAATAAATTGTCAGATTCTTATCCCTGAGTCGGATCTTTTGTTTTCTTCTTCTGATTTTGCCATATGTGATTCACCGACCTGACAATTTATACCTTACAGGAGAAAACTAAACATTTTAAACGTCATTTTCATTCTCCTAATATTACTACCTACTGGGGGTTTTGAGAACCAATGTAAAGTGTAATCAATTCGTTGTTAGAAAGTGCGGTGATTATGCACTAATAGCCTTCATGTTTTTAAAACGGATAAACTGAATCGACAATAACCTGAAAGACATCGATTCATGATTTAGGGGTCGAATTGAATCAATGATTAAACTAGATTAAATCGAGGGATAGTAAAAGTCACTTGTCGACAATCTCACTGACCGGTTTTTAAAACATTGGAGTATAGCGCATATCACTACTACACTGGTCCAATGGGAGGGTATTTCTTCCTCAAGGATGGTATTTTCCATAGAACGGAAGT
The DNA here is from genome assembly GCA_016808115.1 of Tetrastigma voinierianum. Taxonomy (NCBI): domain Eukaryota; kingdom Viridiplantae; phylum Streptophyta; class Magnoliopsida; order Vitales; family Vitaceae; genus Tetrastigma; species Tetrastigma voinierianum. The sequence goes on from JAEQBH010002623.1 coordinate 58,617, forward strand.
AGAATCTGAATACCCCCAAAAGAAGCCCGCCCATCAATTAAGCCGGTGAACTCCATGGAGTAAATATAGCCAGCTATTCAATGGTACCACAAAACCAGAGTTTTGGATTAAAATACTATTTAAAAAAAAAAAAAAAAAATTAAAATAGTTTGTATTTGAAATTATTGTCCAATCTAATGCATGATGTTGATGTACTGAACAACGCCGTCGTCTTTAAACAAGCGTATTATCATGTATTTTAAATTTGCTTCTCAGTAATGTAAATTATAAATATTTATTTTAAGGACATGGTTGATATCTAAAATATTTGAAATAAAACTTATTTAAAAATTATTATTATAATTATCAACTTAAAACATATTATCGTGTATTTTAAATTTAAAATATTTATTACATTTGAATGGATGAATAAATATAATATTTATATTTATAAATCTAAATAATTCTACGATTATGTTATTAAATCAGTTGATTTTTTGTGATTTAACCTTTAGGATAATTATAAAATAAATTATCAACTTAAAAATAATATAAATTTTAAATGTTGATGTAAAAAATAATAATAATTTTTAAATAAATTTATATTTTAAATATTTTAGATATCAAACATAATCTTTAAAATAAATATTTATAATTTCATATAGGAAGCAAATTTAAAATATGCGATAATGCCGCAATTTTTTAAGTTGATAATTATTTTATAATTATCTAATATTGTAAGAGGTTAAATCCTAGAAAATCCAAAACACTTCAGATTTAATATTTTTATAATTAAAATAATTATTTTAGATTTTTATAAATATAAATATTTATATATGTTTATTCATGCATTCAATTTGCAATAAATATTTTTAAATTTTGCATAATCATAAAAATACTTATTTTAGGTTTTACTAATATAAATTTTTACTAGTATAAATAACTTGTGTGCTAATTTGTATTAATAAATAAAATTATTTTTAATATCAAATAGTAAATATTTTTTTAAGATAATTTATCAAATATGTGTTCGAACCTATTGCTGATGTATTTATCAAATAGTAAATATTCTGCTTCAATAATTTTTAAATAAGTTGATGTAAAATACAATGATAATTTTTAAATAAATTTATATTTTAAATATTTTAGATATCAACATAATCTTTAAAATAAATATGTATAATTTCATATATGAAGCAAATTTAAAATATGAGAATGCCGTTAAGTTTTTGCTGATAATTATTTTATAATTATCCAATATTGTAAAAGGTTAAATCCTAGAAAATCCAAAACACTTCAGATTTAATATTTTTATAATCGTAAAAATAATTATTTTAGATTTTTATAAATATAAATATTTATATATGTTTATTCATGCATTCAATTTGCAATAAATATTTTTATATTTTGCATAATCATAAAAATACTTATTTTAGGTTTTACTAATATAATTTTTTACCAGTATAAATAACTTGTGTGCTAATTTGTATTAATAAATAAAATTATTTTTAATATCAAATAGTAAATATTTTTTTTAAAATATTAATTTATCAAATCTATGTTCGAACCCATTAGTTGATGTAATTTATCAAATAGTAAATATTCTCATTTCAATAATTTTTAAATAAGTTGATGTAAAAAATAACAATGATAATTTTTAAATAAATTTATATTTTAAATATTTTAGATATTAAACATAATCTTTAAAATAAATATGTATAATTTCATATACGAAGCAAATTTAAAATACACGATAATGTTTAAATTGATAATTATTTTACAATTATCCAAAATTGTAAAAGGTTAAATCCTAGAAAATTCAAAACACTTTAGATTTAATATTTTTATAATCATAAAAATAATTATTTTAGATTTTTATAAATATAAACATTTATATATGTTTATTCATGCATTCAAATTGCAATAAATATTTTTAAATTTTGCATAATCATAAAAATACTTATTTTAGTTTTTACAAATATAAATTTTATAAATTTTAAATAAGTTGATGTAAAAAATAATAATAATAATTTTTAAATAAGTTTTTATTTTATATATTTTAGATATAAAACATAATCTTTAAGATAAATATTTATACTTTCATATAGGAAGCAAACTTAAAATACACTATAATGCCGCTGTTCAAAACAACGTAGACAAATTTAAAAAAGCCAGCTGAAAACCACAGTTTAAGAATTGGACTTTAAAGGCTCTGATGAAACCGTGTTCAAAGACAGCGGCTTCATCCCACCTACATCAGTCTAAACGCACTAGATTTTGCCGCCCACCATAAATTATTTTAGTTTTTTTTTTTGAAAATAATTTCAATCCAAAACTCTGGAAAACCATAGGTGGAAAAACCGGCGACAAAAAGCATGCATTCCCCAATCGACATGTTTATACACGGGGAAAAAGGCATCTGAAATAAATCACTTGACAGAATAACAGAATTTAGTAGAGTTGACTGTTGAGTAATAACAAAAATTACACTGCCTACCCTCTTAGTAGATAAAAGGGAAGAAAAAAGCAAGAAGAAAAACCAACATAAAATTCATTTAAATCTCCGCTTAGTTTCCCCATATGCAACAACCCCAAGAACGGTAATTGTATAGCCAGATATCCCAACAACCGTCACTGGATTCTGGAATATAAGTATTGATATGACGAAAGCCACAGCTCCTTTTGCATTGCCTAGTACCTGATCACACCATCATTCCAGGGATTGAAAAGATTTATGAAAGTATGCAGAATTCATCTATTGAATTAAAAGAACATGATAGGGCTACCCATAAATCCATATGCTGAAAATAAGAAAGGTCCTAAATATGGTTCAGGTTTCAATTTCATAGATGATGTGGATCATCACATTGTCTGTACTCAAAAGACAAATAAAAGAATCTCATCCCTCATTTTGAAAAAATGTCTTTGGATGAATTGGAAATTTGATTTCATATCCCATTAAAGAATTGCTTTACAAATTCATGGGCCGGATGTGTTTGTCTTGGCAAACATGCATACACACCTTTGAGAAATTTGGAATACTTCAGGGCTAAAATAGCTGATGCTTATGGAGGAAGAGTATATTAAATCCAGGCATAGAGCTCCACTAAACCATGCCTAGTATCAGCCTTCACATTGATCCTGAATGTGATATTAATGACTGACCTGAGCTTAATCCAAATATCTTTCTCCTCTTCAAGCTTTGGTTTGCTCAGCAGCATGACCAGCTCCTACTGACTCAATCCTCCTTCATAGGAGTACCAAATCACTATGCACACAAATTTTTTCTTCCTGTCTGGTAAAAGGGTGGAATGGGGCATAATGAGATAACCATGATAGAAATCTAGAACAAAGTACTAAAATGTAATATGCAAAATGAATCGATGTAAGAAAAAAAAAAACAAACTTTAGGTCCAAGTTGTAGATATTTGTGTCAGAGGCTAACTCCTTGCAAGAACATAGTCAACTGTTTGTCGAAAGAATAGGCTATATTGACCAAAGAAGCATGGTGAGCAAGATCTAAAGACTGTTTGTGCTTCTCCCAGTTTGCAGCTTACTCAGGAAAAAATGTGTTCTTAGTTGGAGTAAACCTGGTTCTTAGAATTAGCGCGTGGGATCAGTGTAAAATTTTGGTGAGTGCATGTTACTCCCACCCCAAAAGACTGGGTTTGTGTTAACGTATACAGTGTGGGCAATTATAAGGCATCTAGTGTGAAAAACATTAAAAACCCAATTCAATAAAACCCACCCGGAATTTCATGAAGACATGGTATATGTAAGAATGTGTGTTTGTAAGTTTCCAAGGAAATCAAATCATTCAATTCAAATTTTCAGCATTCAGCGCCCTGCTAATTTGTCATTTACATGAGCCATTACCAAAAAAAAAAATAGTGCTGCCATGATAAATGATGATATCTAGTATTCATGAAATTATATACCATTACTTGTGATAACAGCTTATAATGTGTTGTTCCAGTTGATAGACATGCAGCTTCATGAATGTGCATCTGAATGCATACTGTTCCTCATACTTCATATTATCATGCACAGACTAGATAATTGTTACCTATTATTATCCATGCTTCATATCATTTAGCCAAGACAAATATTTATTTATTTTTATATTTACTGAGAAAGAATAAAAACCAAGGATGCCAAACCTGGAGTGTCAGAGGACTTGTATGCTTGGTCACCAAGAAGTTGGACAAATTAGCCGAATAGGCCATTGCTGAATTCATCAAAAGAAGCATCCACATGAATTTATGCTCCTTTCCAAGTGAAATGGTGAGATGTAATACATTGGGTTCCATTATAAGTGCAACAGGCAATAAAAATAGAACTGCAATTGGAGACATATACAGCAAGAGATTCATGGAGTCTAACTTTTCCCTGCAGAGATGAGGAAAACTCAGATAAGATATGCCACGTGGGAAGCAGATTACACATCAAAAAAATATTTTCTGCACTATAGAGAGCATGGAAGGGAAGAAAAGAAATTTGGAGTTTGAAAATATTGTCCCAGCTCCAAATAGTTGTAAAATTCTACTTTTTATTTCCCTTTTGTCCACTTAGCCAACCAAATGGAGCATAAAGGGTAAACATGCAAAAAAAAAGGACAAAAGGAATAAAATAAACACTTCTGCTGTACTATTTATGAGAAAGGCATATCTCTACAAAAAATCACCAACCATTTCTGATAATGCCTTCTGTTTTCATATGTTTGCAACCCTTGACAGGACATTCTTGGTTGGATGGCAAGATAAAATTGGCCCTTTCCTAAGCGCAGGTACATGTTGAATATGGCATATTCCCTGGTTATAACTCCTCAATTGCAACTTATTTGGTTTCATTTTCCTTCTGTATGTATCAAGCTGCAGATTTTGCTTTTTTTTTTTTTTTTTTGATGGATAAAGAAACATGCATTGATCACAAAAAACAGCACAGCTGCCCAAAAGTACACTGGGAGTATACAAAAGGGACAAAGCCCGGAAAAGACCTTTAAGGCATGCAAAAAAATTTCCATGCCTCTTCTAGACAAGTGCTCTAATTGTGACCCTCACTGTAGGAATATTCCTTTTTAGCCATCACTCCTTCAAATTTTGATTATGCATTTAGATTTCTGATTCCACTGTTCCCATTTGAAATTTTGCAAACTCAGGAATCTTCAGTGAAAAATCCTTAATTATAACCTGATATAACCTCAAACTAACCTGAGCATGTGAAACATTCAATAAAGCAGCCATGGAGAAAACAAACGGAGATGAGAGGAAAAAGGGGGGGAAAAGTGGAAAACTTCTTATTTAGGTATCCTGCTTCAGATTCCTGATTGTATTCACATTTGAAACCTTGTGAACTCAAGTTTCTTCGTTGATAAAACTTCAGTTCTGGACTGATAAAACCTCAAACAAATAAAAAAAACTACCAATTCACAACAGTTATTTTTTATAGGCAAATAAAGAAACTATATCAACAGAACTAAGTTAAAATGCAAAGTACATGAGTTGTACATAGAAACACCAAATGTCACAAATAATCATGTAAATATACATAATAATCTATTATCATGTATTTGGGGTGAGGCTCCTTATTTTTAGGCACCTTCAATAAATTCTCAGTTCACTTTTTTACTCAAATGCAATTCTTACTCACAATGGCAAGTTAAAATATAAAATGGATCTGAACATGGAAAGCAAGGAATTTTTTAAAGAGATTACTAACTAAAAGAGCAAAGGTTTTACCCTTCAGAGGAAAGTAAGACACCCTGAAGAACAGATTTGAATGCCCTTGCAGCAGTTGCACTTATGCACATTATAAATCCAAACAAGTGGAAACTTGGCTCACCCTGGCACCAACAAAATAAACTCGGGCTTAAAAGTCCAATGACAACAGGCAGAAGCATTTTTTTAAATGAAGAAAACAAGAAATAAGGCACTTATATAATTCTTCAACACACAATGAACATTTTCATTTGTATATTTATCTACTTATTTTCTGCAGAGGGTATGACATAACCCTGCAGCAGAAACACAGAAACATTCATTAGTTAACATATTCCAAAATTGATATGGCCTATCAAAAAAAAAATTCAAAATTGATATGATAATTGGAAATTTTCGGTAAAAAGATTGACTATCAAGTGATTTTCTAGACACCAATTGATACACTAAAGCACACTATGAACCAAAATGGTCGCTGCTGCAAGATTTGCTTAAATGTGTATTCCGTGAGTGTCAGATATACAAAGTGAACATTATTCATTGAAGATTATCCAAATTCTAATAAAAGAACTATTGATGAGTGCTTAAAACACTCGTGATTATACTGAAGGCTACCGTAGGCATTTTCATGTCGACGGCATTATTTATATAATTTTAGTGTTAGATTCTTATTTAGTTTTTGTTTTGGAATACGTGCATGATGAGGCGAAAATAATAATTTCGAAGCCATTTCGAGAAATGAGGAGCATGCAAGGAAGTCATCGCCACGCGAAGGCCCCACCGCCGCGACGCCACCAAGTCACGACGTGGGGTCAACAAATGCGTAAGTCAACTGGGGTTACCACGCCGCGACGTCACCACGCCGCGACGTCACCAAAAAATCGCATCTCATCATTAAAATGCGAGGGGCCTGGATTTCGTGGGGATTATCAAAGAACGCGGCGCTGCAGATAATCGAGAACCCGCAAATACGACTTCAAGGATCTCCTTGGATTTTTGTATTGGTTTTTCCTTATTGTTTTGATTATTTTTGGATCACATGAGGATGTTCTTCATATTACATATTTTATTTCTTTTCTCCTTCATGATGTTCTAAACTTATTTCTAGGGTTACATCGAACCCCGTCGCTGCATAATGGATTGTAATTTAACCTTTCATGTTAATCAATTGTTGTTAATTTATCACATCCGCCTATAATTGCATGTTAAATTATATATAATATTCCGCCAATATTAACATACTTACAATCAAGCATCCGAGACCAGTAGACAAGTGTGATTCGCGGATCCGGTAGAGTAGCCCCTTACCGATCTGCAATAGAGATATTCCGAACCCGAAGGTGGTTTTGGGTTGAACATTAAGCATTTCAATACCGAGCCGAGATAGTAGATATACTGATTCTATTCACGAAATAGCGAATATACCTCGGTAGTGATATCTCGTAGTAAGATCACCGCCTTATCGATATGTTATAAACAATCTAATAACAACATCTTTGTGAGAATAATCCATCGAATGTGACAGTGGGGAGATTTAACCCCAGGCTCCTACATTATCAATTCACCAAACCAATAGCTTAGTTACGCTTAGTACTTAAATTCTCTCTTAGAATCATTTATTCGTATATCGCCTTAAAAGCGTAATCTCCGTAGTCAATTCATCTTTCCCCCGTGGATCGATACTCGTACACTAGTACACTATATTACTTGGGGCTACGCGTGCACTTGCGCACTTAGGCATTCATTTTATACACCGCGTTTTCGGCCTGTCAACTATACTAGTGAAACTTCAACTAAAAATATGTGTTAAGAAATAATTCAGGATTTTTTTAATAAGAAATAATAAGAACCAAGATGATCAACCCCGGGGCCAAGATCTAACATCCGATGATGAAGACCAAGGTTTCAAACTCATGGTCGGGAATGTCACAAACAGTAAAACATGTTAGTAAGCCAATTCTCAGATGCCCAGATCGAGGTGTTGCATTTCGGGTCTCCTTTTTTCCCAAGGTCCAATATATTTAAAAAGAGTCGCCAAAATAGCAACTCAAGCTAGTGCAAGAAAACAAACTTACCCCCACAAAGGATTTAAAAAAGCCGCTTAAGGCGTACTTAATCCCAAACATTTCACCCAACCCTCGTGAGTCGCTAAGAAAACTCGTGACAAAGAAGACCAATCTCACCATGAAAACCAATCAATGAAACCAACTAAAGTCAAGGACCATATTTTATGCACAATTCAATCTCCAATCAAAGAAAACAAATAAAGGATTTCTTAAATTTTGGATGAACAACACCTCATCTTCCAAGGTGATTCTATTCCTTACCTTCCAAATAGTCCAAAAGGAGACATAAAGACGCAGCCCTCCACATCTCCTTCCTCTTCTTAGTAACAAAAGACCCCTTCCATCCCTCCAAGGCTTGCCTAATTAAAGAAGGAAAAACCCAAGATACTCCAAAGAATTGAAAGAACAATTCTTAACACTCGTCTTAACACAATGGAGCAAGATATGATCAATGGATTCTTCATTTGTTTGGCATAAAAGCATATGTTTGTTAGGGATCTCTCTCTTTTTTGAAGCTAGTCTAAGGTTAAGACTTTTCCCCAGGCTGCTTCCCAATGAAAAAAAAAAGAAGTTCTAGGCTGCACCTTAAATCTCCAAATGATAGTTGCTGGGAAAGAGAAGGGATCAGTACAAAGTTTTAAAAAGAGGCTTAACAAAAAACTATCCACCCAAATCACCTAATCCTCCAAAATTAGTTGCACTTTTTTCCGATGTAGACGAAACAAGAAGTTGTCTACCTCCTCCATTTCCCAATAATTGAAGGGTCTTGAGAACAGGGGGTTCCAACACCCCCCTATTCTCATTCGGACTCTAAACATCCATAAACAAAGCATCCTTAGAAACAGTAATAGCGAATAAATTGGGATAGACAAAACTCAGTGGTGTAGACCCACACCACTTGTTTTTCCCACAAAAGCACCCTTCTTCCATTGCCTACTACAAAAGAAAGTTTACTGGCCACAACATGCCAATCCTTCCTGATTACTTTCCAAACCTCTACCCAATAACCAACCTTCACATCATAGTACACGATCCCCTTGTTCCTCCGCATACTTTCCTCTTACTACTTGATTCCAAAATGCTTACCTTTCAGTAACAAAGCACCACTCCATTTACAAAAAAGGGCCTTGTTAAAAGTGGAGGGGTTTTTAATCCCCAAATCCCCTTTCCTCTTGTCTAAGCAAACCATCATCAACGTCACTCACCAAATGAGGTTGCCATTCAATAGCCCCGTCTCCCCACAAAAAGTTTATTTGGATTTGTTCAATCCTAACTCTAACCATTCTAGGGATAGGTAGTAAAGACATAAAATAACTAGGTAAGCTAGCCATCGTGCTCCGAAGCAAGGTAATCATTCATCCCTTTGAGGTAATGCCTCTTCCACATGGTTAATCTCTTTCGAAATCTCTGAATATTCCAAATGGATATTCCATATAATGTCAAGACACTTGAATTCCACACTTTAAATAAACATTGAATCCAGGTATGTTATAAGCTTAATCCCAATAATGATTTCCCAAGAAGCTAGAGAAAATACAAAACCTTTTTTAGGAAAAAGCTTCAGTTTTCAATCTATTGAAGGATTGATTCCTATCCATCCTTCCAATAAAGATGATTCTGAAAAGGGAGTGTTCTAATCAAATTTTCTTTTTCATTTGGAGACAATGTAGTAATAAGCACCTAGCAACAAGCAAGGATGCATTCTTAATACACAAGTTCATTCTAATGAAAATATTCCATTGTATAAGGATAGGCTTTTCCCCCATAAACTTTTATCTCATTAGACTATTCTAAATCCTATTGAACATAGATGCATTGTAGTTTGCTTTGTTTTGAGATGGCCCCAACGATGCCCTGTCTACCCTACTGAAGAAAGCATTTCAAGTATTCAACCCAAGAATCACCTAGCTAAAAAGAACACGGCTTGCTCCATAACTGAGGATCCTTCACCTCTGCTTCTTATCCCATTAACCCTATATAAGAAGCCTGAAAAAATAAAAAAAATAAAAAGCTCCCACGATTTGCAACATCCATGTACCACGGCAAGTCCATGCATGATCGGAACTCAACCCTTAGAACAGAGTTGCTTATCAGGAAACTCGTGTACCGACCAGCATTGCATCAAACAATAACAAAATCAGACCACAACAGAGCATAACATGAAATAGAGATATAATTCCGGTAACAGCCACAAAATCCAACACATTACAAAATACAAATACCAACGTAGAGAAATCACAGTTTAGGACCGGTCACATATAAATAAATAAATAATTGCAAAAAAAAGAAAAGAAAATTAACAAAATTAAGTGATGATCCCAGAGAAAAGAAAACAAATAAATAAACATACCCCACTGGCAATGACAACCCCGGCAACAACAGGCACAAGAGCAAGATAGGTGACCCAAGCCTCCCTCTTAAGGGTCATGAAATAAGCAAAGACGGCGGTGAAAAAGGGGGTGGTAGCACCGACGGCCTGATTGAAGGAGACAGGGAGATACCTGAGGGAAATGTTGCCACCGACAACAGAGGCACAGAAAACAATGCTGAGAGTGGCAATCTTAAGGAACTGATGCCTAGATTTAAGGGGCTGGAGAGGCGCAACTTTCAACAAAACAATGGAAACGTAACTGAGAATAGCACAGGCAGACATGTGGCACATTGTGAGGAAGATAGGGAAGCTGAAGCCATAGTTGGAGAGAAGGAACTTGTTGAGAAGAATGACACCAATGTTGGAGGAGTACCATAGGATTAGAAGCGAAGTTACGAATGAGGTTTTCCCCCTCGACGACGACGATGATGATGATGATGCCGAGGATGACATCCTGTTTTTCGGTTCCTATCCCTATCCCTCCCTCTTAGGGTTCTTGTTCCCGTTCCTGATCCGTGGGTGAAAGATGTCATCAAGCTCTCAGAGCTTTTAATGGGGGCATTATTATCATTATGCTCTGTTTTTTTTTTTTTGAATAAATAATGCTCTGTTTCTTATAATCATTTATTTATTTTCTTCTCGTCTAACTTATATAAGTCACTACTACTATACAATCATCTAAGTTAGAAATAGTATACAAATTATACAATCCAATCAGAAATTTGTGGGTTGTGGCCCCCCACCTCCTTCACTCCTTTTTCAATTTTCAGTTACTTTACTTTTTGTTAAATGATAATTTTCAAAATTTTCAGATTCGGAAATAGATGCGGGTTTAAGTATATCCTATCAATCCCTCGATTTTGAATATATGATTAAATATATATTTATTTATATTATTATTTGTTATATAATGTTTTATTGTGCTTGTATTTTAATTAATTTCATGAATCACATCATAATAATTTTTATCGCTATTAGCGCCACAAATCATTTTTAATATTTCATTTTAAAACAATTCATTTTATAAATTAATAAGATATAAGATCGACATGATAATGAAAATCTTAAAATTTTATCTAAATCCAAAGTATTGTCATCCGTATCAAAGGCATGGTTCAAATGGTGTGTATAGATAGACATGTATAAGAATTATTCAATATTTTCATATTATCCATGACTTTCAAAGCATTCTTCTATTTTTTAAAAAATGATTTTTTATACCTATTTAAAACAAATTATTTTGAATTAAAACATAATTCACTTTGATTATTTAGATAAAATAAGTTCTTCTGGGAAAATATATTGGATTTTAAATTTATTTATTATTATCTTTTAAAATATTATCACAAATTTCTAAAGCCTGAAATCAGGTTAACATTATTTGATTTGTAATAATTATAAATTACAATTTAACATATCCAGGTTTTCTTTCATACGAAGGACTCCACTTTCTATAACGATTATTTTTAAAAATATTTTATTAAATAAAATATCAGTTTTGAATTTAAAATATTTATTTATTTTTAAGAAATTTCATTATTTAATTTCATCATTTTATATATTTTAAAGGCCTTAGGAAACCTTGAAATATATCATTAAAAAAAAAACATATTTCTTATTAAGGAATAATCATTACTATTTTTTAGTAATATTGTTTTCAAACATACTATTTCTCTTACTCAATTATAAGGTTTAATAGCATATATAAATTACTAGAGTTGAAATTTAGGTATAATGTCAAAATGGTGTTTAGTAGATCAAATTAATGATTTAATACCATTGTACTTTTATTTAAAATTATTTAATATGCTAAATATATTTGATTAAATGATGTGGGATGTTAAAAAGGTTAATATGTAATGAAATAGTGGTTAGCAAGTATGGTTTAATTATTTTAAGTTGTTTTCACTTAATTATAAATAACTATTTTATAAAAAAATCTTGTTAAATATACAAAATTGTTGCAAAATAATTTAAAAATGCATGAAGTTATATGCTTTTTTTAATTTTATAAAATATAAAATACCAAAACGAATAATTTTTTTTTTAAAATTGTTTCCTTAAACATTCGGCAAAACAAAACCTAAGTTGTTGAGAAAAGTATGCTTGACCTTCTTTCATAGGTGTCTTCCATTAATATGAGAAGCTTGGAAAATCTATAATGCCAGAAATAGTTTGTTTCGCCGACAAGGTACGTAGTGCTGCTGACTATTCAGCTGTTGGACAATCGCCGGCCAATTATCCTTTCATTTTTAGTATTTCTCTGGCAGATAATGAATGGTGTTCAATATTTGGTAATGATTCGTACCTACCAAATTAAAAATAATGAATGGCATTATTATTATCATTTAATTTCCCTAAACATTTTTTCTTTCCAACATTTATTCTACCCTTTCTCTATCTTGTTATCTCTAACATTTATGTCATTTCTATCACTTTCTCTCGATAAAATGGTTTTTCTATAAAAATCTGGATTTTTAGTTTAATTTTTTTATATTTTGTCTTTGCCTTACGTATTACGTGGCTCGCGGCCGCCTCGTTATCACACTTCACGTATTTGAGCGATTCAAACGATAAACAAATTGGACGTTTCAGATCAAATTAAATCATTAAGTATCAATATATTACGAAACCTGAACAGCATGCATTATAATAATCATATATAATTAAATGTGTAGGCTTTAAAACCAAGCCATATACGACCATGAAAATTACGATATCTGCCATCAGATATCTCATCGTTATACGCCATCGTAAACGCAAAGATAAATAGCACGTGTATCGTGATAAGTCATATGTTTCTACTCAGGCGCTGCTTTCAAGACGAGTTTTAACTGCTGCAGTATTGCAGGAGAACGTCCTCACATCTTCCGTATACCGGGCTTAATTAAACTAATAGAGTTCATCACAACAGTTTTGGCTCGAGATTATGTAAAATGTAAATGTACAATTTTGTATATGTATATATAAATGGGACTCAGTGACTGTATCGATATCGTAAACACCACTAATAAAGGTATTTTTATTTTGTATATCTGTAGATACGAGCATTTCGATTCAATTATAAGACTTAAGCCCACCAATGTCCGGGTGCCAAGAAATAGCCTAAAGATAGCTTCGCTCCCACTTCATTCAAGCTTAGATCGGTCGTGGTGACAACCCCCCTAGGCGAAGATAGGGGTTAAATAAAACTTCTAGTACTACCATCGTAGTGGTGTTTAAACCGCCTAATACATATTCCTGAGTCTCATTTACTTGTACATAAACAAATTCTACTATTACAAAAACTTTACATTTACATTACAAAACCAAAAATAAAAAACCTACATTAAAGTGCTCCTATTCTCGTGGTTTACCCATGATACGAACGCCTCGACGTCCTCTTCAATACCTACACTACGAAACACTCGCGCTGCTCTTGCGACTTATAAACATATAACAACATACTTCGAGTGGTCCACATTTATAGGATACATATAACATAATTCTTATAACGAACTTCCATAAACCAAAGTTCTAAACAAGAGTTCCATAAAAGTATCCAAATTTCCAAACTTCCAAACTAGCATCCTTACTATAGTTTCCTTACACAAATAGTTTCCATACTTTAACTTCTCCTTCTTTTCCTTCTTCCTTCTTCTTCTTCTCTTCTTCTCTCCTCTCTTTCTCTCTTCAAACCATAAGCCCTAACCAAAATAAGCAAAAAATGAGACTTTCCTAAGGCCATGTTTGGTCTTATCCAATTTGACCCAAATTTCTCTTCTTTTCATTTTAGTCCTCCCACTTTGTTCTATTTACAAATCAACTTATTCAAATTCTTATAATACCATATCATCTTTTCATATTATGTCTCTTGGGTGCTTAAATTGGCAAATTACTAATTTATCCTTAACTCTTGGATAAATCTTGGGTTTTTATCATTTTCCTTACTTAGCATTTAAATTCCGAAAAATACAAAATTTTCTTTTCTTATACTACAAAACTGAAATAACTACTATGGTTTAATTTGGGGTGTAATAGTGATGGAGTGCTAAGAGCACATCAAGCATAGCATGGCGCTAATGAGGGTGTTTGTTTACCTGGGTGAAAGATGTGGGATCAAGGTCATGTGTAAATCTAGTACTAGTGGTGTAGGTGATGTGATCTAGAAAGGAGCGAGGTTGTCTTGTGTGATCATGAGTGTATGTGACCATAGGATGCATGGGTTGATGGGGAGGAGATGGAGAGGGCTTTGGTGAGTGTGGAGGTTTAAGTGTCGAGAAAGGTGAGTTTAGGGGTAAGGGAGGTGTATACAGGAATGGAGGAGAAGGGGTAGCGGGAGAAAATGGTAAAGGTAAGGTATGAGGTGTTGAGGGTTTAGAAGATGAAGGTTCAAAGTTTGCGATAAAGGGGAAAGCATGTTCAAGAAAGCGGACATGGCGGGAGATGTAGATTTTGGTGGTGGAGGGGTTAAAGCAGTGATATCCTTTTGTAGGAGGGCATGTAGCCAAGAAAAACATAGGGTCGAGATTTAGGTGCGAGTTTGTCTTTTCGAATGTCACCTAGATAAGGAAAACATTGACACCAAAAAACATGAAGGTGATTTAGTAAAGAGTTTTTCAGAGGGGAGTTATTTTTGCAAGTGGGTAAGGGAAGTAGATTTATCAAATAAGCAGCGGTGCGAAAAGCATCAAACCAAAATTTTTGGGGAGGTGGGCATAGATTAGAAGTGTAAGGCCAATCTCAGTGATGTGTCTTATTTTTCGTTCAAAAAGGCCATTCTATTGAGTATAAGGGCATGATATTCTATAGGAGATGCCATGTGCTTGAAGCAATAGGGCAAAAGGACCTTTGGTGAGTTTCGAAGCTCCATCACATTGGAAACTTTTTATTGTAGTGGAGAAAAGGTTTTCAACAGCAACTATGAAGTTTTTGAATTTATCAAGTGCTTGGGCTTTGTGAAATAAAGGAAAGGTCCAGATATAGCGATTGAAATCATTAACAAATATTATAAAGTAACAATGACCATCAAAAGAAAGAGCTGGTGAGGGACCCCAAATATCACAATGTATTATTTCAAAGGGTGACAAAGACTCATGTAATGAACTAGAGAAGGGAAGACAAACAACTTTTCCCTTGTAAACATGAATGACAATTATTGGCTTTTATTGACCCAAAGATCCTATGTTACACCCCCTTCTCCAGCTTACGCGGAAGAAGGGGGCGCGAGATTATAATGAGACTCTTTACTTGCTTTTTTAGATATTGGTGGGCCTAAGTCTTATAACTGAATTAAAATATCATATACAAATGTACAAATAAAATAACAATCAGAAGGGTGTTTACAAAGGTCAATACATACACAGCCCGGGGTCCCAAGCATATACATATACAAAACTGTACATTTACATTTACATAATCAAAGCGCAAACCATCGTGACACTCCTATTAGTTTGTCGACCTAACAGTATGCGCAAGTGTGGACGTCCCTCCTTGTACCCCACTCCGATTAAAACCCGTGGTAAGCTTAATGCTTAGTGGGAAACATATGATCATATGTATACACATGTACTAATACTACTTACAAAGAAGCATATAAATAAAGAATGTATATACAAAGAGCGTATATCATAATTTTTCATGAATTCATATAACAAACTTCTATATGCACATACTGTAGACTTATAACAGATTTTATACTTGTACAGAGATACCCAGAGGTACTACAAGAGCTTATACTAGATCTGAGGTACTGTGAGGGTACTATGTGAGCTTATACTTGTACTGAGGTACCCGGGAGGTACTACATATAGCTTATACTTGTACAAGAGGTATTCGTAGGTATGATTCAAAGTGCACGATGTACATTACTCTTATTCGTTATCTCGCATTCTTATCATAACCGTTGATTACCTGTGACTAGTAATAAGAAATGAGTAGAACACAACACAATAAGTACCTGAAGGTGCCAGAGTAATACCCAGGCGAGTTAATAAACCAGAGTGCCAAGACCACAGAGAGTATTGTCGCACTAATTAGAGAGTACCGAAGTACTAAACGTGCCAAAGCATGGTTAGAGAGTGCCTTCGCACTAATAAGAGAGAGTACTCGCAAGACTAAATGTTCAAGCACGGTTGTAGAGTGTCACAGACTAATCGTAGAAGACCGGCATCATACGCGTGCCCCGCCCACGTACAGAGGTGTTGTGTCATTCAACATCCTAGCCTTAGACAATCCTACAATTATAGCGCAGTGAACTTACTATCTTATTGATATATACTTTATACTACTTTATCCCTATGTTTTACTTATATTTTTAGTAGTTTTATTATATGAATAAGTGATCTAATGCTCTAAATGTTCAATTTTGTGATTAGGTCATTCATGAGCCAATATGGAGCAAAAACAAAGAGATAAAGCCAAAAAATCAACAAACAACACATGCGACAATATCTACCGTGTTTTGATGTTTTTAGCTGCACAATGATCCCCAATTGCTACAATATTGATATGGATAAATAGGAGGCTTCTCGGGCTTTCCAAAGAGACCTTATTCACTCCATTTGGACTTCAAATGACAAAGATATGACTCTTGGTAGTTGAAGGAAGAAGAGAAGAGAGATGAAAAGTGACCAGTTGGACCATTTTGTATATTCAGTCTTTATAATGATTTCCAAAGTATATTTTCTAGACATATCTAGATTCTAAACTTCAAGCGCTTTCCAACAGTACCAAGAACACCCAAATCGGAGTTCGGATGATAAAGTTATGGCTTTACGAAGTTGGAGCAAAAATAGGGGATTGCAGCAACGTCGCGACGTTGAGAACCAATGTCGCGACGTTGCAGAGAGCTGCAGAAACGTAGCATCCCGACGTCACGACGTTGCTGCACGACATCGCGACGTTCGGGGTTGATTTTGGCTCAATTTTTAACCCGTTTTGAGCCCATAACCAGGGGTTTTAAAGCTCAAACCCTATAAACAACAAGAAGGACGATTGGAGAGCGGATTTTAGGCCTTGTTGAGGGAGAACAAGCTCCCTTTGGGTGGAAACACCCTAGGGCTTGTTCTTGGAGAGATTTCTAGGGTCTGCTCTAAAGAGGGAAGAACACTTGAGGAAGAAGAAGATAATGGAGGAGAAGATGGGAGCTTCAATGTCAAATTTGTTTTCGCTCTTTCCTTTTCCAGTTTTCTTTCTTTTGATGGTTGTATTTACTTTTCCCTTTATGTTTTAGTTAGTTTTCTTGGGGTTTAGATGTAGTTAAAGACATGTTTGTATGAATCTCTCCTAATTTATATTGATTGATGTTTTATTTCATATTTATGTTGAATATTTCATTTGGATCTTAATGCTTGTAGGTATTTAGCCAATATTTGCATGATTTGTGGTTTGATTAATAATCTGAGAAGTGAGAGTTAAAATTAGACCATGGATGATTTATCATCTAATTATCATGAGATAGAGATATAAGAGATTTATGCGTATTAAGATTTATAGGGTTCAATGCATCCTTAGTTATGATGGTTTGAGGTAGAGATGCAGTATAACCTTTTCTAAGGGTAGTGTGCAGATGCTCGAAAGAGATTCATATATACATTAGTGAAATCACCATCTTCATGATGAAATTGATCATCGATTAATTGGGTTAGGAGGTTCATACATCATTGTTTAGGTGAAATCTATACCCTAAGGATTTCTAGTCTTTATATAGTCATTTTTGCATGCCTAGATTAGTGTCTTTGAGTTTTTCTATAGATTTTCCAACATCCAAATAAATTATAGGCTAAATTAGAGTTGATACTTAGTAACCCAATTCTCCATGGGAACGATACTCACTTATCATTATATTACTTGAGGTGACGCGTGCACTTGCGCACATAGGCGTACACATTTTACATAGCACAAATCGACCTATCAAGTTTTTGGAGCCGTTGCCGAGGAATTGGTTCTTTTATTAATATTGATTTGAAATAGCTTTACTCTACTTTGGATATAGTTAGTCTTGTTTTATTTTCCTTTTTGTCCATTCTACTTTTGAATTTTATTTTTTGTTTTATATCATTTCAATCGCAATGGATCCTATCATTGAGTTGACAAATGCATTGGCTCACCTTGAGCAACAACTAAGAATGCGGCAATTGGCTAATGAGCATTAAAGAAGAGTGACAACTCAAGTGCAGAGTCAAGTGTGGCAACCATATGCATCAATGGATTTTGCTCAATATGGAGGTACCCCATACTTGAACAATCATAATTTTGGATGGAGCCACCACCCAAACACCTCATGGAATACAAACTATACCATTCCGCACACTCCACAAGTCCAAAGATCAAGCCTAGAAGAAGCCATGGATGAATTAAGAAGAGCTTAAGCTGAATCTACCATGACACAACCTGAAGTTTCAAGATCAATGGCTGAAATGGACCACTCTCAAGTTGGGTTGCCTAGGTTTCTTGATCCAAATGAGATACGTCAACCTCCACAGGAGAAAATGACAAAGTTAGAGACAACCATGACTGAATTGAAAAGAGTTCATGTTGAATGCGCAACATCTCAAGTTCAATTCATGGAATTGACAAGGGCTAATGATCAAATTTAGCCTGCACCATTCTTGAGCTTGAAAAAAGACATGGCTCCAAAGGCCACTTCTTATACTCAACTTGGATTCGAGAAAGAACAACCTAAAGAAGAGGAGAGTATGAGTATAGAAGAATTAGTGGCAAAATATATGAAAGAACAAGAGAATAGTGGCTACAAATGTCCTTTCAAGGACAACATAAGAGGTCGCGATTCACTCTGGGTGAATATAGAAGAAAACTGAGATACAATGAAGAAATCCCTCAAGGGATAATGAAGAACTTGAGAAGTTTTCCCAAACAGTTGGAGAATGATGCACAAATTTGGAAATCTTAGTCATGGAAGGAAGATGAGCCAACTTCTCCAGAATCACATGAAAAGACAAATGATGAAGTTGTGAAGACTATTCCAGAGATGACTCTTTGTGTTCCAATGCATGAGGAAGTGAAAAATGAGAATAAAACCCAAACTTCTGAGGTAGATGAGTACATCATTCACTTGAATAATGAATTGAGAGGAATCATTGCAAAGAAAAAAAAATGAAAAAAAATAGAAAATATAAAAATAATGATATTGGAGAGATTATGTGCTCAAATTGTTGATTTGAGCACAAATTATCGCCTCTTAGAAAGGATGGAGGCTGTAATTACCAAATATATCAATAGCTGTAGAGTCTAGCCGGACTGAAAATCTGAAAGAGCCTTTCTGTGAGTGAACTCGAGCCAAAAGTTTCCTTTTCCATTTTCTTTTTTTTAGTTACTTTTAAGTTTGTTTTTGAATAAATGTTCTTGCTTGATCTTATGTTTCTTAGTGTTGTTTTTCAAATTTTTGGGGTTCAAAGTTAGCTATGGAGGTGGAGAATCTTGAAAAGTGGAATTTATAGTATCTTGGAGGTTCAAAGAGCAAAAATTGAACAAGGAAATCAGTTCTAGCATCCTCCCTCATTTCATTCCATATATGCTTCCTATTTTCAAGTCTCTTCTCATTTGGAACTAAAGTCTAATCCATCTTAACATCTTTGCCTCCAAAGTAAGTCATATTCATTGGAGCAACTTCTAGAGACTTGATCAACCTCAGGGGAGTACTCATTATCCATTCTTGCTTTTGTTTCACATTGAGAACAATGTTTAATTCAAGTTTAGGGGGGTGAATTCAATATTTTTTTTCAAAAATCCAGCTTTTGTATCTCCTTACCTATTTTAGTTATTACTTTATTTGTTTAGGTTGTTTGCATGAGTTTTTCTTTCTTTCTTTTGTTTGTTTCATGTCTCATATGAGTGATGCCTGATGCCTTGTCGACCAGTAAGGTCATTTTGAACACAAACATTTGAAAAGGGCAAGTGCAAAGTGGATTAGACCCTTAGGGTTTTTAAATGATCTGGAATTATGTACTGGTTGTATGGGGCGACGTAGAAGCTTAGCTCACTCCTCAGGCTAAGAAGCTATTTCTCATGAATCTATCACACACACACTTCGGTCTCCCTTGTATACCTTGTCCCGACCTTTGCTCAATTCAACTAACCTTAGGGGATTCTAGCCACTTAAGGATGACACCTAATCAAAAAGCAGGACGCGATCGAGCCCCAACTAAAAAGAAAAAAAATACAAAAACAAAAGAAAAAGTGAAAAAGAAAGATAAAAAGCAAAAGAAAAGAAAAATGTCAAAAATAAGTATGTGAATAAGAATAAGTGGAATCATCAAATCGAAATCCCTGGCACAGTTTGAGGGGTCTTTTAAAGCCTAATGCTCTAAGCCGATTGGCCGGGAGTCATTGACTTCACTGCTCGCTACATGGGACAAAAGATGGATCATTCCCACAACTTAAGGCCTTTGAGTTTAGTTGAGTGTTCGGGGTGAAGTTTGAACGGAATTTAATGCCTGGTGCCCTTAACCAATTGGTAGGGAGTCATCAATGGATCCCCTCTATAGGAACACTCATTTAAAACTTCTTGGTACTGGTTTTCTTTCATTTTTAGGTATTTAGGTAATTTTTAGGTATTTTGGTATGAATAAAAAGGGTGTGGTGCGTTCTTATCCTTTCTTAGTTAACTTTTCCAAATAGGTGAGTTGTTTTAAGTTTGGGGCAAGTACTAGGACCTAGCTATACATTGAGATCACATGCAATCACCTACAATCACCTACATAGTTTCATAGGAAAGGTCATTTGAGACTTAAGGGGTTGATTTGCTTTGCTCACACCGGCTGCCATGTTCGCGAGTTTAAAATTGTGAGATCCTAAACTTTGGTTGAAAATCTAATATTGCTAACTTATGTTCATGATGATTCTTCCTTGGAATCATGTTATCATACTCATCATTGTTTACATTAGTTAATTATCATTTCATTTTTTTTTTTGTTTTGTTTGAGTTAGTCTCTTGCTTGAGGACAAACAAGAATTTAAGTTTGGGGGTGTGATAGTATACTTCTGTTTTATCCCTATGTTTCTTATATTTTAGTAGTTTTTATTATATGAATGGCAGTGATGTCTGCAAATGTTGATTTTGTGATTAGGTCATCAAAACTCAATATGAACCAAAAACAAAGAGATAAAAGCCCAAAAATTAGCAAACAACACATTAGTAAGTAGCTCTAGTGTTTGATGTTTTCAGCTGCTGTGATCCTAAGTGCTCCCACCGATATTGATATGGATAAATAAGAGCTTACCAAGACTTTCCAAAGAAGAGACCTATTCACTCCATTTGGACTAAATAAACAAAGATATGACTGCTTGGTAGTTGAAGAAAGAAAGAAGAGAGTTGAAAAGTGACCAGTTGGAGAGTACATTCAGTGTATAATGTTTTCCAAAGTGTCTTTTCTGGACATATCTACAGATTCTACATGAAACTTTCCAAGGGTACAAGAACACCCAAATCGGAGTTCGGATATGAAGTTATAGCCTTGAAGTTAGAGCAAAAGCGAGGAGGCTACTGACAACGTCGCTGACGTTGAAGGAAAATTTCCGCCGAAAAGCACGCGTAACGTCTAGGCAGTCATGCGACATTGCTTTCCTGACATGACGATGTTCAGAGGTTGATTTGCTTTCGATTTTGAGCCCAACAGGGGTTTTAAAGCTTAAACCCTCGTAACAACAAGAGACTGATTAAGAACGATTTTGTTTTTTTGGGAGAGCAATACTGGGTGGAAACACCAGGAGCTTGTTCTTGGAAGATTTTCTAGGGTTCGTTCTTGAAGGGAACTGCCCAGGGAAGAAGAAGATAATGGAGGAGAAGATGGGAGCTTGATGCCAAATTTGTTTCGCTCTTTCTTTCGGTTTCTCTTTTGATGGTTATATTTTTTCCTTTATGTTTGATTAGTTTCTTGGGGTTTAGATGTAGCTAAAGACATGTTGTATGATCCCTCCTAATTTATATGAATTGATGTTTTATTATGTGTTGGTATTTCATTTTGGATCCCAATGCTTGTGGGTATTTGGCTAATATTTGTATGATTTGTGGTTTGATTAAAAATAAAGTGAGGATTAAAATTAGACCATGGATGATTTATCATCTAATTGCTCTGTGAGATAGAGATATAAATGAGATTAGGTGTGGTATTAGGGTTTCTAGGGTTCAATGCATCCTTAGTTATGATGATTTGAGGCATAGATGCGATGTAACATTTTCTGAAGACATTAATGCGGATGCTCGAGAGATGAATATCGTTAAGTAGTATCATGTGCCGTGATGGGAATAGATATGATTAATTTAGTTCAGGGTTCATATATCATTATTGGTGAAATCCTACCGCCTCTGGCTTTTGTCATATAGTCATTTTGCATGCCTAGATTAGTGTCTTTGAAGTTTTTATAGATTTTCCAACATCTAAATAAAGTATAGGCTAGATTAAGTCGATACTTAGTAGTAATTCTCACATGGGAGCATTCTCTTATATTCTATCATTACTTGAGCGTATGCACTTATACATAGGCATACACATTTCGTAACAAATTGGCCTATCCTTTCATAGGGGCATTGAGTTTTATTATTAGGGGTGTGAGTGGATCTAATTTTCCTTTATACCTTCTGGTAGGAATGGGCCATTCATACACTTATAGGACTCAATTAGTCCATTAAGTGGGCAAGTCACCGGAATAATAGAATAACAAAAAGCAAACAAAACACAAAAATTTCCATCTGTGAACAATGGCTACGCCTGTTACCAGGGCTTATCCAGGCCTCCCTCTCGGCCGCGCGTCATTACTTAGTGTGAGGACCTCTTCTCTACCTGGGTTACTCTGCCGCGGCGTAGGACTCAAGTACCAATTCTTGATTTCGTCCATTTTTACAGAAATCTAGCAAAGAAACTAACATAATTCAGCATCAAAACAACTCGAGAGTGTATTATTGACCAAAACCAAACATGAGATTAAATTAGGTTTTAAACCTGGCAAATAATTGTAAGTTAGGTTAACTTCTAACACTGAGCAATAATATCATTACACCATAAACCAAAGTCCATACTCTAGGAGGATTCATATCTGTCTTATACACAAAATGGTTTACCAACCCAGGCTTTCAACAAATCTAGGGTTAGCATATGAATTCTAAACTAAACAAATGAACAAACTAATACCCATACAAAATTCCAAAAATCCCTACAAAACCATAATAATCCTATTTTGACCCTACAATCCGCCTGGCCCATATTGATTATCTCTTTCTTGGCTTTCTTTCTCTTCTTCATCATCTTCTTCTTCTTCTTCTTTCTTTATCACCCCCTCTCTCGTTTTGCTCAAAATGCCCCAAGGCAGAGACCTAAATTAGTCTTATCCAATTTTGATTTTAATTTTATTACACTTTGATTATAAACTCCCCTCTATTTACTTTTACAAAAATTTATGCTGTTTCTATAATAGCATATAATATTCTCTATTATGACTTTTGACAATCGTTTGACAAATTACACTTTTACCCTTATCTTACATGCAAATTAAGTTTCTCAGTTTACATGTTTTGAATTTAAATTATAAAATTCTAATTACTTTCTAAAACATCTAAACAGACAGCAACTAAGGTATATTTCGAGGTGTTACATCCTAGACATAGTTTGAGCACAAGGATGGCCTAGACGTTGATGCCAAAGATAAGAAGACACTTGGTGGGCTGCTAAAACACGATGATTCTTAAAATGGGTAGGAATTTGCATTAGGAAGAGATTATTATGGATGAGTCCCTTGAGAAGCGGTGTCTTGGTGATAAAGTCCTTCACAACATAACCAAACGGATTAAATTCAATAAGACACATATTATCTTTAACAAATTTATAGCAAAGAAGATTGTGATTATTTAAAAGGACAATTAAGATGTCATTAAAGGTATAGAGGCGAGTGGGATTAAAGCGTTTTAGTGCACGATTGAGAAATAGGTAGAGTCTTACCGTGCAAGCGACCTATAGCAACCCGATGCAGTCGGAAAGCTTGGGCGAGTTGACGAAACCCGGGACGCCCGTTTAATCATATATTACATTTTATTATATTTTCTTTTTCAAAATTATGTGACGAATCCTACAGGCGGGTTGCGGATCCAGAGCCGGGCCGAGTTCTCAGGCGTTTTCAATTATCTTATCAAAACATTTTCTTTATGTTAGTTTTTCTTTAGGTTTTAGGTTGCGTGGAAGCATTTTCAAATGGTAGGCCTTGAACATTTACATTTTATAGATCTCACGGTCCTGATGAAGACATTATGCCCGCTTTGAAAATGATATCTGAAACAAAGCATTTCTTTGGAGTTCTACTAATTGTTCTAAAATATTCCATGTTAAAAAATGATATGCATGGCGGGGTATGTGCCTCTGCCTGCAGCTAACTATGACTCTGTGGCTTCACGATCTTGTCTTCCTTCTTGTACACTTGAAACTGCGCATAGATAAAAAAACTATACGTTAAACATTTTCATGCTTAATTAATTACTATCTGATTCTCTTTTCGATATTGATTTAACTTTACGTATTATGATAAACCATGCCTATTATATCAATATATACTCATAGATTCATTCATGGCTTTCATTTTACAATTAATTTATCATATACATGACATGCAATTTCAAAGCATCGATTCAATTACAATTCAATTTATGAGATTTAGCGTATCTGTAAAATCACATTACACTTCGTCAATATTGGATTTATTTCACCATGACTTCTTCAATTCCACATTTTGGTTCGTTTGATGAATCGCCCTTATTATCATTCGGTAATGTGCTTACATATTTAACAATTCGGTCTCCCATCATGACGGATGCCGTTTGGTGCACCCCGACATGTGGTATCAGTTAAATGCCATACGCCATCATGACGGATGCCGATTGGTGCATCCCGCCAAGTGGGACATTGAATTGTTCAGTGCCGTGACGGATGGAATTGGTGCATCCGTCGGCCGGTTCTTCGATATATCATTCAATTCACATTTTATGGTACGGATTAGTTTGATGAATCTCGTCCTTATCATCGATCCGTTCATTAGGTTTTCAAATATCATTTCAATTCCATATTCACTTTCGTATTATCTTTTCAAAGATATACCTTTCGATATGTACTTATTTCATATACACATTCAACGTACTCATTTCGCAGATTACTTGGTAAACTACCAAAATACTTGAAATAAGAATGATCGGAGAACAAGCCCAGAGAAGTTGTGGGATCTAGTTTCCTTCTCCTCGTCACGATCTAGGTTAGGCGATCATCACGTCCCTAATTGTCGCTCATCACGCCTCTTAATGGATAATTAATTCTTAAACAATTTTAGTGAATTACAAGTTTATTTCCTTTAACGGTCTTGGAGTTCAGACACTAAGTCTGCTCGAGTTTAAACCGTAGGCGTGATGCAGGCTCGTTTTCACTTAGTTATATCCTTATTTGAACCCCCATTAATCATTTCTTAGGGTCCCAAAACATTTGGGGTATGTGAATCTGGGACTTATTTGTGTAAATATGAAAAAACGAAATTTCTTGGAAGTAGTGGTATGGTACCACTTTTAGCATCTAGTACCAGGTTCTGGCCTAATCGTTAGATGCCTGGTACACTTTAAGTGAATGCTGGTACCACTTCCCTACGAACCAAAATGCACCATAGATGCAGGTACCCATTCGGTAGTCAATGCCGATACGGTAGCGTAGTGCCGCGAGAAATGGCGATTTCCGCAATTTTCACCCACAATAATCAACATTTCTTCCCATCTAAACTCATGCGATCTCATCCAGCGATGGAATCCAGCTTGAAATGACTCAATTAGGTTGGATCAAACGAAATCCCTTTACCTAAGTTAGGGCTTTTTCCCCAGAATCGAAAATCAAAAGATGAGTTTAGGTTTGATTTTCTTACCTTAACTCTTCAAATCTTCTCTTCCAAGTTGTTGATCTCTTAGGAGGCAGTGGGAAGTAAGCTTGACAAAGCTTGATCTCTTGCAACCACAGCTTTTCTTCTCCATTTTTCTCCTCTGTAACTTCTTAAAAACGGGATGGCTCAAGTGAGCTCCCAGATACTTTGGTCTTTAAAAATCCCACTTAAGTGTAAGGCCATGTTTGGCCTTCCACCCTATTCTCAATTCTCATTTTTTCCCTTTTTGGTCTTAAATCACTTGTTCCTCATAAGGCCTTGTTTGGCCACCCAATAAATCCAATTTTCCATTTTAGTCTCCTAGCCACACTTGGTCATTCATTATCATAAATTCACTTAGACATTTATTCTTTATAACAATTGACCCCTTAGATCTTGAGTTCTGATTTTCCACATTTTGCTTTTCACTTGGGACACATTTTTCGGGTTCCCTCATTTCTCATTTTGGCATATATGTAAATCATACTCACACTTTCAATTACATTTCACAATTTGTCAATTTATCAATTTTCGAAAAACCCAAGTTTGGCTCAATTCATTCCCGAAATATAAAATAAAATTATTATAAAAATTTTAGGGTATTTTTGGGGCGTTACACGACCACTTGAGAGGACCCTTGGTAAGGTTGAACATATTCCACAGTGCTTGGATCCAATGTCATATGAGAGGTAGCACTAGTGTTAGGAAGCCATTTGGAGACATCACTTGAGGTGGTTGGGGCATAATGTGATGATGGTTGGAGATTTAGGCGAAGGCGTGTTGGGGGTGCATTTGGTTATTTTATATGGAATTTGCATGTGAAAACGACAAGCTTGTAGTAGTGTGACCTTGCTTTGCAGAATTAGGGGAGGCGATTGTAATTTTGTGAAAGTTTGTAAGGTGTGGTGGGCTTAAGTTTGGTCATCGATTTTGAAAGTTGAGCTTAGGAGTTAAATTATTTCGGGCTTAAGCTTGTGGTGTTAAACTAGGTTGAGAGAAGTGGTCGGGTTAGACCCTAAAATTCCTAAATTATTTTAGGAATTAGGCTTTACTCTATTGAACTGATTGTTCGATGCTCTACCACCTCTATATGTGCCACTACCTCGTCCTCTAGTTGTTGTAGTAAATGCCACATCAATAGTGGCGGCGTGATACGTCGCTAGGCATTGCTTATGATGATAGAAAAAACTTGTAGATACGCAGCCTCAGCATGTTCATACACATATCCCCGAGTGGGACTCAAACCATGTACTGACTTAAAGTAGGATCCATAGTTTATAGGAAAGTAGTAGCACGGTGAAAGCGAGAGAGAGAGAGATGGCCTTTCTGTATCGATATCTTAAATGAAACCTAATCTCATGGATGGGAAGTGGAAAGGCTCATATCGGATGAGGTAGGAACCTCTCATAATGATGCCTCATGGATAGTCCATTGTAATAGATATCAATACGTCAGTTACGTATTAATTAGTCAAGTGCTATACTCGGTTATGATATAATAATAATACACATAATTGATATTATTTAATAATCCAATAAACAAATCTTAATAATTGAATTAATATAATCCATAAAATTAAAATACAACATTCTCCCACTTGGATAACATTAGACAATTATTATGAATAAGGATGATTATAAGCTATGATAAAATATCAATTATAGTAAAGCCATAACAACTTGATAATATATATATATATATATATATATAAAACTTTAAACATCACGAGGCATCTTATCAGGTAGGGAAAATGTCATACACATCAACAAGCTCATATTTCATGTAAGAGATATGAATGAGAACTACATGAGTGAATAAAACAAAATATCAATTTCTCGAACAAATGGTCAAGCATCTCGTCTTTGTCGGAGAATATGATGATATTATTGACATGTCATTCAATACATACTTCAAACAATTACAAAGCAAATAAATATAAATTAGAGGACTCCAGCACAACGAAATATCAAAGACTTAACAAACCCTGCTAGGTTACATGGCGTTGATAAACTCCTATAGGTAAGCCTTTGGTTAGTGGATCACTAACATATGTCTATGCGGTATATTCAATCAAGTTTGAAATTCCCGAACTTTCTCTCCCAACAAACGAATTATTTTATATTAAAGTGCTTTGGAAGTGATTAACACTCCTGTTTAGAGAAATGTCGTATTGTAATTGTCACAATATATATGAAGTGGCTTGGATATGCTCGACAATATGGCAATCAATATCTTTAGCCACATGGGCGACAAGTAGCCTCCTCGTGACATATCACCTTCCATAGTTAGAGTGGCATAAGTGTTTATTTAACACTTTTCCAAGAAACAGCTCCTCCTGCCATCATAAAAATAAAACCAGAAGTAGATTTTCTATCATAAAATGACACCTTAAATCGATGAATAAATTTAGTGGCCTCCGAGTTGAATTGGCTTTTATGGAAGTGTATATAAGTCAGCAGTACCTTACAAGTACCTCATGACCTTTTCACGGCTTTCCAATTATTCAAACCTGGATTGCTCAGAAATTATCTCTAAAGCATTACATTGAAAACAATATCGGGCCAGTACAAACTTGAGCATACATCGGTTTCATGATTTGAGAAGGTTACAACATTATGATCTCTTTGGAATCTGCTGTCTGTTGACTTCTCCATGGTATATTTCATAACCATGGAGCACATACTGTTGAGTGATCCCATTTTTCCCAGAAACTTTATCGACTGATAGATTGATCTCGGTTAAAGCGGGGAACTCGCCTCTCTCAAAGCGAATCCATGTTGAAATTGATAGTAAATGATCCGAGAAGATCTTGTCCTCATAATTGGTCCCTATTGAGTTTTGACAGAAGTCGATTGCATAGGCAATAAGAGGTAGCACCAGATAGAAACATTTGTATGCATGTAACATAATATTACCATGCGGTCACAAATAAATGATTCCTTACGTGCGACCCAGGAACATGCCTATTAAGCAGTTTCTTATTTATCATGATCCACGCCCACAAGGGTCACGATCTGTCAAGAAATATAAGTATACAATGTACATGATCTCATGTCACCAAAATTCTAATCACAGATGGGTACTCGAAACATAATTTGACATAAGTTTAGAACAAATAGTACCTTTGCATTAATAACAAATTACACTAATATGACATGCCCAGATAGGGTATAATTATTTTAGTGCAAACATTTATAATTCAATTAAAATTCTAAAAAATTTGGTGTTTAATTTCTCTGATGTTTTGCCATAAATGCTCCACGATGACAGATCATAATTATGGAAATAATATCGCCGGATTCTTTAGTGCGAGATCAATGCTCTGATTACGCAATCCACAAAATCGTCGATTAGCGAAAAATGTTGGTGAAGCGAAATAAACTGACTAAATCCGGTTCATCTCCTTGCTCGGTTCCCTGCAATTGGTGCCGACCCTTCAAAACAGGTTTGAACTCCTCATTTCTCCACCATTTCGGCGATATGATTTAAGGTTTAAATTCACGAAATATCACCCGAGTGTGTAGATCGGAAAAACAACGAAGGTTTCGGCCATTAATACGGTAGGTTTGAACACCTCCTTTTTTAGTAATTTGTGAAAAATAGGTCATAAATGCGAACAATATAATCCAAACCTTTGATTGAGAACGTATCGAAATAGAGACTCATATGTGACATTAACAAAACCACAAGTGAAAATTTCATAGCGTCAAATAAATCTCAATCAACACAAATTATTAGGGTTCACATACGGATGAACATGCGCTGTCGTTATCGATTTGGGCTACGTCTCAATTGATGAAAAAACTTATGTAGATGTACGATATAAGCGTGTTCATCACAACGCGTATCTGAAGTGGGACTCAGGCAATATGCGACAAAGTAGGATCGTAGTTTAAGGAAGTGATGTTAGTGGCTGAGAGAAAGGGAGATGTTGCTCTCTGTCGATATCTTAAAATGAAAACTGTCGCCATTTGGATGGAAGTCAGAGAAATTTCATGTCGGGATCAGTGGGACCTCTCAGTAATAATGGAAGATAACCGATTGGATGGGGTAAAATGAAAGATTACTTGAAATTGTCAATCACTAAGTGGGGTCCAGCGTCGATCAAAAATTGGTGAGTGCTACTCTCGATTCGTAACCTATAATAAATATCTGTATTGATGTATTTAATAATCCAATAAACAAATCTTAATAATTAGTTAATATAATCCATAAAATTAAAATACAACATATGAAACAACAATCGTGCTTAAACTTCTGTGATGGTGATTGGCGGCTTCATTGACTCAATATTCATCACGAAGTTCTCATAATCCAATGGAAGACCATTGAGGGCAAAGAACACCATATCTTCATCAAACACCCCGTCTCCAATTGCGTTGAGAGAATCGGTTATGTCTGATAGAGATGACAAATAATCATCTGCATTAGTACCTCCTTTCTTGGCTGTGTTGAGTTGTCGACGAAGAATAGATCACTTTGACATTGTTTTCTACATATAATGATTTTCTAAGGTTGTCAACGGTTGTCTGGAAGTGATGCAATTTGTTGCTATATAGACAACGGATGGAGAAAGGGTGGAATTGAGGCAATAGAGAACAAATTGATAAATTTATTCCTATTTTTTCTTGTTTTCAGCATGTTTCTCTGGGTTTTGGTCAGTGGCTTCTGGTTCAGTAACTGACCCATCAACATAGCCTATGAGATCACAAGATTTCAAAATGTTCTAAACTGTCTTTTCCAAAAAAGATAATTTGAGTCATCTAGTGTTGTTGTGAGGAAATTGGTGAGGTTTTGTATTGGGATGCTCATTGTTGCCATGTTTGGTTGTAGTTTCTATGAAGGTAGAGGGTGGTGGTGAAGAGAGGAAGGTAAACTATAAGGAGCAGGAAGTGAAGAAAAAATAGGTTTTTGGATTAAAATCGGAGCTTTGATACCATGAACAGAAACAATACAAGTTGCTGAGAGGGTAATTCTACCGAAGTGCTTTGTATTGCCTTGTGTTTTGTACATTTGTTGCTTGGTGATTTATAGTATACAATGTGAGCTATACAAAAGAAGAGAATAATCAAATAATAATATCAAATATTTTGTAGCATTATTGTAGGCGAGAATGAAAGAAAGATATTCTCATAATATTTGAAAATATTATGAGAATATTTTGTGTTATCAAACCGTTGCTTTTTATTCCTGGGAGGAATTTTGTGGAGTGTAAGTAAATTAAATCGATTTTTATTTTATTTATTTTTTGTTCTTTTAAATAAGGTTTTTCTAATTGTAGAAATAAAAAATAAATAAAATTGTCCCTCCAAACTTCTTTTTCTTTTTTATTTCTTATAAAAAGGGAAATTAATTTTT
The DNA here is from genome assembly GCA_016808115.1 of Tetrastigma voinierianum. NCBI lineage: Eukaryota > Viridiplantae > Streptophyta > Magnoliopsida > Vitales > Vitaceae > Tetrastigma > Tetrastigma voinierianum. The sequence continues at coordinate 89,984 of JAEQBH010002623.1, forward strand.
TATAATTGGTTATATATAAAATAAAAGGGTGGCCAATTAATTAAACAACTGGAGGTTGATGTACAAAGCCTTCATTGTCATAATTTATGAAATCAAATTTGGTAATCCTATGTGTGGAGGAAATTTATAATTTGGGTAAGACTTAATTGGCATATTCTTTTTTGCCTTTCAATTTTCCACAAGAGAACATTCCTTGTTAAGCAAGTTAAACTACTGCTACAATATGCCTGCCTATCCCTATCCCTATCCCTATCCCTATCCCAAAGCGTATGGGAATTATTTAACCATTCACAGCCAAGACCTTTGCATCTTTGGAAAACTGTTGAATTTATTCGCCCAAATCCTAATGCCAGAGCTTTAAAGGGTGTAAAAAAAAAAAAAAAAAAAAAAAAAAAAAAAAGATTTCTGATTTTTATTATATTTTACATTCTAATAATAAAATACTGTTTGGATAAGATAAGAAATTGAGGGAATAGAAAAACCATACCTGCCTCTTAATTTCTCTCATACTTTATTCTTTACATACTATTTTTAACTAATGATGAGGATAATTTTTTTTAGTAATTATTAGCCCTAAAATGGAAACATGTTTTCTTTCTCTAATAATTTTTTTACTGATGAAATGGTTTTTCTATAAAAACATGGATTTTTAGTTTGTTTTTCATTGTTTTGTGTAACATATGATTTATATCGTAACCCAATATGGCTTGTGTGGTTTTATACGTGCATTAACTTTTTTGTGTATGAGTGAGTTAAGGCGATCAGAAGAATTCCGTCAAATTAAATTAATTTGATTATGATTGTTAATATCTTTGTAAAATTAAAATTATATATTTAGTCATTGTGAATTATATCGAATATATAGGTTTGAGTTGATTTGCTCGTGTTATTACTTGTAATGATGCTTAATTCTCCGAGGCACCTTAGCAATTTGATTCAATATTTACATTGAATATATTTTTTATTATTAGTTTAAATCGATAAAATTATTATTTATATATATATATATATATATATATATATATATATATATATATAATAAATACATAGTAAATACAATGTAACTAAGCCAATGGTAACATGGTTACCTCTTATTTGTGAGTGTGGAAGGAAGGCAATCGAAAGTAGAATGAAACAAGCTAAATTTATAGTTTATCATTACATTAATACTACCACTGTGATTATAATAATAATATAAAAAATGATAGAAAAGAAAAAAAAAAGATAGAAAAGAAAAAAAAATGTCTAAAAGGAAAAAAAAGGAAAATTTTCTTTTTTTAGAATTTGAATTTTAGTGCTTAATATATGATACTCAACAACTATCAACAGGTTCTTTCTCTGTTTTATGGCGTCTTAATTTCCATATCCATAAAAAAAGAAAAAAAAAAAGAAAAAGTTAATTACATGTATGTCGATACGGCACAAAATGACGAAAACAGTCTCGTGCTATTCTCGTTTCAGTAAACAATCATAGCCATCGTAATCTCAAATCTGGATGCATTTTGGATTGAGTATAGTGGTATGCGATGCAGCAGATTATTTTCTAAACCCCCGTGGGGCCCCCACCCGGTGCCCATGAGTCTACACTGCCTCCCGCAAATTCCCAAAAAAGGAAGTTTGGGAACGATCATTAACGATCTGAGGTTTCGTACGTTTCTAAATGCCACATATCTTTCCTATTATTCACGGTTTTGCCATTGCTTTTTCAATTATTGTATTTGTACGAACTACGAAGAAGGGAAGGGGGCCCCTTAACTGGTGTGCAAATTGCAATACGAATACTCACACCTTTCTTTCTGGGAAGACACAAGCGCATTTCCCATTTAGCCACGACAGCAGTGGGCACAGCAACCAAGTCGTGGCTCGTGGGTCATGGAAAGCACAGACAAAAACAAAAAAGGGCATGTGTTAATACCGTCTCTCAACCGTACGTCATGTCGGGCACACGAAAGGGTTGTACCGACGGCGGCAGTGGATCGTGGATCGTGTCCAAGTAAGACAAAAAGACGATATGGACCCTTGCTTGGATATCTACACATCATAAGCCTAATGACGAGGGCGGGAGGTGTACAGATCGACGGTTCAGAATCAAGATCTTAAGGCTGAGACACGCTATCAGAAGAGCCTGAGCGGTGGGACCAGGAGTCCTTCTCACCGTCCACGTGTACGGTATCATTGCCGTATGATTCTCCGGTTACAGAGTCATTCACCATTTTGCCACCCTCTCTTCCTTCCTCTGTTCCACTCCCCCAAACAGCGCTCGTCACCATCACTTGCAGGCTTTTTTTTTTTTTTGTTTTTCTCGCTCCTTCTATCACCAAACCAGGAAGCATTCTCTCTCTCTCTCTCTAACTTCGAGGTTTCGAAACCCTAGAAACTCAGATTTTCAAGCTGCTCACTGCTTTCTCTCTGCAATTCAAAGAATCTCAGGTATTTTATTACTATTTTACACAGCTTATTGTACAGTCTAAGTTTTCCTATCAAGCTACATTTTCGTTTTCCAGTTGTCACATTCCTTTAGCCATTCTTCTTTTATCGATGTCTATATGTTTGGTTGGCGAGAAAATTAACTAAACGGCAATTTTATAACATGTGTTTGGTTGACCGTTACTTTCTCTCTCTTTTTGGTTTTTTTCCTCACCAACCAAAAACAAAAACAGAATGACGAGGTAGATGTTTAGTTTTTTTATTTCTTTGGATTATTTCTACGTTTTTGGCCTATTTGTGTTTGATTTTTAGCCAATGCCTTGTTGAGTGTCTCAATTTTGCCCACCATTTGCTTGATTGAGATTATTTTGGGATTTTTGCTTAGTTTTAGGTGAAATTTTGTCCAAGTACTTGTTGTGTGAGTTGATTGTTGTAACTCATGATTCTTTAAGTTAAATTAGTTTGATATTTCATTCTCTCTATCTCTCTACTTTTTTTTTTTTGGTATTTCTTTTCTCAAATTCTGGCTAATGCTCTAACTACTTTGTTAACTACAGTACTTTTGCTTAACCGATGATTTATTATTATTTTTTTTCAGTTTCAGATTAATTATTGCTTGTCGCTATTAATTATTTCCTTTCAGATTATTATTTTTTTATCAGTATCTTTTCAGATTAATCATTGCTTCTTCTTCTTCTTCTTATTATTATTATTGATATGTTGCCAATGTTTTCTGTCCAATCATTCTCATGCTAGTTACATCTCTATTGCACGTGTCTTAATAATAAAATCAGGTGGCTGAGAAAGAAAGTAGCTTCCATGATATTATTGATTGCAAAAATTTTACAGAGTTGAATGTTAACCCTTGAACCTCAACTATAAAACTGTCAGTTTGAGATATCGACTTTCAATATCAGTTTTTAAGATAATTTACTTGTAGCTCATTCTTGAGTCTGTGTACTTAGACTTTGTGGTTTATTCTATAGGCATATGTGTACATCTCCCAAACCTCCACTCTAGTGAAGCATTCTTACATTATTTTGGAATCATGAATATTAGTAATTGTTTCAATTTTCTGCATTTCAGGATAAAGTTGGACAATTATGGACTGGGATCTTTGGGGTCCGTCATATATTCAAGGTTATCCAATCATCTCTTGTCTTCTATTTAGATGTCTTTGTTTCTTATTTTCTTTTTTAGAGTAGTTAATGGTTCACCTGAGAAATACATCATTGTTACTAATTTTATCTAAATAGATTGTGTTCTGGTGTTGATTTGAAAAAATGCTTTTCAGTTGCACCTGAAAGCAGTTACCCTATGCAGCCTGGATGGCAGTGTGACTTTTACTTTGGTTTTGGGCTTGGTATTTTGATACCTTCGGGCACTTGATTTTTTTTTTAATTTTGATTTGGACAGACTTATATTATGATTACCTGTAACTCCAATGTTTAAACTAGCTACTTTCCTTTTGTAGATGTCATAGAAGAAGATGCATTAAATGAGAATTCCTGTGTACAAGTTCTGAGGGTAATGATATCAAAGGCAGATACTGAAATTGAAGAACTGGAAAAAGATCTAGTAATCCTTCAAAGCGAACTAGCTTGGGCTGAAAGCAGAGAATGGTCTGAAATATGCTATACTTCTTTGAGAGAAAAGATCAAGTGCCTTGATATTTCAATACAGAGTTTGAAGAATGAAAATGAGCATGATATTAATGTTCATTTACTAGTGCATAGAAACCCTGCTGAGAAAATTCATGATATAATAAAGGTTCTACTCAGAAGACACTGCCTAGAGAAAGATGAGCAGGTCTGCCTCTTGGAACATTCACATTATAACTTTCTCAAAAATGAATTATAATTTAAGTAATATGTTTTCCAGACTATGCCTTGCAAGCAAGTTATTAAAGAAAGAGAGCTCGAAGAGGAAAAAGAACTCTTAACACAAGAGTTTTACCTGGCTAGACAGTATACACAACGATTTACATTTTCAGAGTTCCATGCATCCTCCAAATGCATAGCTAGAATTGTCACCCTTGAACTTAAGAGTTAGGTGATTGAATTGATATTTTTCTCTAGGTGTTACTGAACCAAGGCCATCTCATTAAACTAAAGGGCATATTTTATTAGACAAAGAAGAAGGAAGAAACTAATGCAGGTTGCCTGGTAGTACATACATATGTGTAAATGAGTAGAAAAAGAGTCTGACTAATAGAAGCTAAATAAAATTGTTACTAGACATGCCACTGATTATTACTGTGTGAATATTGAACAATGTATCCAATTGTTTTCTCTCCTTTTGGCTTTAGAATTTCTTGGGTGTTCCATTTTATTTTGCATTATTACTGAAATGTGTATTTTGATATTAAAAAAAAGGTATGATTTAAAAACTGATATTTTATTTCATGTTTTCCCTTCTTCAAGGAGCAGCATCCAGTTCTTATCATCAAACACTGTGGCTCAGACATGCAGGAACACACAACTGACCTTTCTGATGAGAAGAAAAAACTGAGCAACTTTGATTCAAATATCATTAATAAGGAGGGAAGGAAAGAGTCAAGTACTACTATCATAGATCAATTTACAATCTCCAATTCATCTTTGAGGCCTCATGGAACAGAAGAAAATTGTGCGGAAACGATTAAGGTCCTGGTGTCTTGTACCTTTATCCATTAATTTATGCCAGCACATGATTGTTCTGTAAGTTTGGAAACAACCTAGGATAGAACTACATGAGAGAAATGGCTGACTTGTGTCTCTACAACCATGAATCGTGTCTTCAAATCTAGCTTACCACCAAAGGGTGGTTAAACCTTGATCTTATCTCAGTACTCTTTAGCACACATGTTAAACTTTCTAGATTCATTTGGTGCCCAATCAACAGCATGTCATGCCACTTTACTTTAGGACAGTTGATATTTTATCAACTTTTGGAGTATAGAACTTTCTGTCTCTCACATAAGCATATGAAGACATACTTGCTGGCAGCACCAACTAACAATGAAAAATTCAAAGATTCAATGCATTGCTCATAAGAATAATAACAATAACAGTTGCTCAAAGATTCACAGTTTCAAAGATTCAATAAGTAAATCATAATATATTTTTGAGAAGATTGTTAAGAAGGATATCTTATTTTTATTAACAACTTTTCATTATCTGTACATGTGCATATATAATAATAATACTTGCATTTATCAAGATCGACCTTTTTTATTACACATTGTTACAGGTTTCATGTATGTAGTTTGCATCTATGTTAATATGCCTGTGCCTGGCAAAATCTGGCCCTATCTGTAACGACCATTCTGCTTTGTGGGTTAAAGTTAATTCACTTAGCTCATGGATACAAGTTATCCCTTGGAATGAAAGACAATTTCCAAATCAGCTTTGTCCACGAACGAGGAAGCTAAATGTAATGCAACAGCTTGATGCAATCAGGTTGAGTTAGGTCTTACTGAAAATTCTTTTTCATTTTGGAGCCAGTAGACGCATGCTAGAATATCTCTTTCAGCAGAGATGATGGGTTCTAGTTATGCATGAAGCCAGTCATGATACCATTTGGGCAAGATGTGGGCTAAATTTATGATATTAGGTTTCCAAATTTCTATTTTTTTTCTTTATATTTCTATCTTGGTTGATAATTGACATGGTCTCATATACGCATATGGGTCTTTCAAATAAACGGTTAGGAACTGAAACTAAATGGAATTTATATAAGATGGCTATGCAAGCGTGCAGTAAGAGAGAGAGTTAGATGATATTATCCTTCACCATATGGTTTCTGACATCAGACGAATATAAGAACACTGAGATTTCTGCCATGCTAAAATGCTTCATCCTAGTTAAACTAATTAAAAAATAAAAATTCATTTAATGTTTCAATTTGGATAGTTAATTGGAAGGAAAATTTGGAATTTTACACATTTGTTAATATATCTGGGTCATTACTGTTTATACCAAGTAATAACTGATTAGTGTACTCTGTCAAAGCAACATTGGGTAACTAATTGGTTCTCATGGTTTTTGTTTCAAAATGTGCAGGCTGCACATATTACCATAGAAAATTCCAGCACAGACACTCCTAATCAAGACTCTGGGTGCTCCAGTGGGAACAAGAAGTTTAGCAATTTTTGTTCGAAAATTATAAAAGAGGAAGTTCAACATTGTTCTACTCCCACTCCAGATATTGTCATATTAGAATCATCTTTGAAGCCAGAAGCCAAAAGGGGAGAAGAAGATGAAAAGGTTGAGGTACAAGCAGCTTCCTCAAGCTTTCTTCACGGCTTTTATTTGTTTAAGTTCTTTAATTTGTTTATGAAATTGTTTCGAATCACTGAAGGGTTCACAACTTCAGAGGAAACTGATTTTTTTTTTTTTTCTCCATCCCAAATGATAAGAATAGCAACTTAGTGTTTATGTGCTCCAAGGCCAACTTATGTCCATCTGCAGGGGTTTCTTGCTGTAGTTTCTAATATATATTTTCTGATCTTCCTTCTCACAATGTCAGCCTCCAAGCACAGTTGTGAAAGATTTTAGTTCGGATGCTTTGGAGCATTCAACTAACAACTCTGATGAGAAACAGAGCAAGTCTAACACAGAAGCTGGTTCTGCTCTTACAGATGACTATAAAATCTTAATTTCTTCTTTGAAGTCTGGAGGGAAGAGAAGAAATTATCAGAAAGTTATTAAGGTATATGAAGCTCTTTTCCTGATTTATTTTATCACACTACTTATATCTTGAAAAGCTAAAAAAAAAAGAAAAAAAAAAGAAAAAGAAAAGATAAGCATCATGTTTGAGCTTTCAAATTTTGTGGTACATGCTCAATGGCAAGACTAAGCTTTTGGGTTTCTACTGCTTCCAATCCTTGGATTATCTAATAGCAACATTTCTCTTTTACAATGAAACAGCCTACAAATGTTATTGTCGGGAATTCCATGTCAAATGCTGCAAGATGCGAGATTGGCCTCGATCAGAAGAAAAAGGCATACATGTCTATTTCAAGATCAGATGTTTTGGTACAAATAGATAGTTGGGGTTCTGATGCAAAGCCAGAAATTAGCAATTATCCTCTGAAAACCGTACCTGAAAAAATTGTCAAAGGATCAAAGGTTGCTGCATCCAACAAGATCAATTCTGCAAAACCTTCTCCCATGCCAGACAGAAAGAGCATGACAGTCCAAGAAGCAGTTATTTGTGATGATGAACACTCTGCTGTAAATTCACTGCAAGATCAAACTGGAAAAGATACTACCAAGCCGCATCCGGAGGAGGAAGGAACATCACAAGAAGAAAATATCCGACAGGCTAAAACTCCAGCTAATGATCAAGAATCCATTTTGTGCTCATCCCTGAAGTTGCCAAAACCAAAAGCCAAGAGGAAAATCCAGTCAAATCAGCTGAGTATCCAAGAAGCAGGCTTACCTCCCACAGAAAGTGGTTTAAATTCATCTTCTGCATCAAAAGTCAAGAGGAGACGGAAATTTGGAATCTCTGAAGATAATGCTAGCTTAACACAGTCGTTGGATGTGAAGATATTGAAGAATTTAGTTCTGCGAAGCAATTTTGAAGGTGATGAACCTGGTTTAACTCCTGAAATCAGTGAAAATTCAGTTTTGCTGTCACAGAAGAGAAGTAAAAAGAATTTAAAGTTGCCAATCCTTATGGAGATTGAAGATTCGACCACTTGCAACAATTTACCAAAATTACATGCAGATACAACTGGTGGTGCTAGTAAGGAAGATGTGTTTATCATCAACTCGTGCTCCATTGAAGATTTCCATGATGAGAACACAAAATCATTGCCTTGTCCAGCACCAAGACTACTCAGTTTGGAAAAGATGAAATTAGTTGATCTAAGGGCCATCGCAAAGAAACACAAAATTACAAAGTATCATAAGCTTCGAAAAGATGCTCTTGTCCAAGCAATAACTGACCACCAGGGTGGATGCTAAAAAATTCTACAGGTGGAGTGTGTACATGAAGACCAGTTCTTTGTTCCAGTTTCTTTCCTTCTTTTGTGTCATTTTTGTTATGGAAATGACGTGGCTCCATTGTGTTTTACATGGAATTTTGAATTTTGATCTAGGAAGATATCCATCATTTTAAATATGAAAATCAAGACCAAGGCATGGAAAACACCCCTCATCGCCACTGATACTACAGGGTTAGTGTTCTTTTTCCCCCTTTTAAGTTGTTAAGAGTCAGTTTATATGATTTGGGGATGTTTACTTCAAACTTCTACTATCATTTCTTGAAATGGTTGCCAGCATTTTAGTGGCCCGCCCATGCATAAAAGGGGACTTTGTGTAGAAATGAAACGTAAGAACCATTAGAATTTGGCCCTAAGTAAGGCTGTTTTTCATAGAAACTCGCAATTTGTTTCAAATTCTAGCACATGGTGAGTTGGTTATCATATTCCTTCTCTGCACTCATAAGTTCATTGTCATGAGTTGGGAAGTTGATATTATTAACTGGGAAGTCCTTGTTTCTTTGTCCTACTGTGACAAGAACGGAATGAATGAGTGAGGTGTGAAGCCTGATCAAATGCATGGGATAATGAAAACGGATCGAATATCTTACCTTTCTATTTTTTATTACTTGATTTAACAATGGAATGGTGTAAATGGTGAGATTAACTATCACTTTTTGTGCAGAGACTAGATCAGTGATGGAATTTACTTTTTATCTTGTATAGCATTGATGATTAGCAAGTGGATTCAAGCTTCAATGTCAATTTCTATTCTTCCCGTTGAATGCTCTCACCTGCACTTTTACACACAGGTAGAATTTTCAATATTCTGAAATTATATATGATTCCCCTTGTTGCTCGTTAGAGCCACCACTAGTGAGCTTTTTCCATTGGAATGAGAATCCATTGTCAGCGGCTGCTTCATATTGCTGTGTGACATACTAATATTTATTTATATCTTTATTCAGAAATTCAATTTATTTTTCAAAACCAGAGTTTTTTTTTTTTTTTTTTAACATAAAATTACTTGTCAAAACGATGAAAAAAATACACACAATGATGCTACACCGAAACCCAATAAGAAAAATATATGATAAAATAGAAAAGAAACGGCGAGAAAAATTAGAGGAAAAGAAAAAGGTATTACCATTCAATAAATTATTTGTTTGATGACTTCTTCAACCTCAAACCACCTATTTTATTTTACCTTTATAATATAAATGTATAATTCAAATACCAATTCCGTGCAAGTTTAATGTTGAATCATGAACAAATTTAATGACGGATCATGAAGCGGTTATTTCATAGAATCAATCTTTGCCTGAAAACAAGCCAAAAGATGTATAAAACTAACTGTTGATAAGGTTGTAAGCATAAATTAGTTCAACAATTGGGGTACGACAAGCTGTTTGTCTCAATTTTCACAACAAAGTCCAACTTGAGATCTTCTCTATAGTGGGGGGCTTTAGAATTCATGACCTGCATAGACAACCAAGAAGTGGCATGGGCATGGTTAGTCTTAGCTGCGTGACAAAACAAACACAAGTGAGGGAAAATTAACGCTCAACATTTAGGTTCCGTTGGAACTAGGTAAGGAAAGGAAAAAAAATGTTAGAGAAAAATGATTTTCTATCAAACATAATCAAAATTTTACATATTTTTAAATTTCTTACTTACCTCACTAAGCCTCCAACTTGCAATCAGCCTCCTTCAATGCCCGGACAAGATGGTTCACCCGGTACTGGAGTTTAGCATTTTCCACTGTAAGCTTCTGAATGTCTTTCTGAGCCTGCAAGTCAGGAACAGAGAAACTGTAACTCTATTAGCTGAGTTTCCAATTCCAAATCAGATACAACAACATAAAAACATCTATTTAACAAATGCCTTTTCCCGTTCTGAAATTGTCTCAGCTTCTGCATGTTGGAGCTTTGATTGAAGGTCACTAATCATCTTCAAAAGATCCTCATTTCCAGAATCTGATTTAAGAGTGTCCATGAACAATTCAGACTTATCTTTTCCCAATTCAAACAATAGTGAACAGCAGAAAGTGCTTCTAAGCTTTACCTTTCTTACTGGAAAGAGCAGCTTCAAGTTTTGACAAGCGGTCCTTCAATTCAAACACACCTAAGTGTCATTTGTCAATAGGAAAAAAGAAAAAAGGACACCATAGAAGAACTGGCTTATAAACATCTAGCGGGCATTCCCACATTTTTTTTGAAGAACTGGCTTATAATCTCAATCTTCAGAGCCAGAGGATAAAAGAGACCCTGATTTTGGGAAAAAATAAAACTACATCCCACTTCACAGAGCTTTCGAGGAGCATAAATAATCATCTAAAGCATGATATAATAAAAAAGACATACAAAATGCAGGAGTTTGGTTGCTGAGAAAATTTGCGGATGAGGAATCTAATCATCTCAATTTCGTTTTCTATAAATTTTCCCAATATCCAAAAGACTAAGGAAAAGGAAAAAGAAAAAGAAAAAGAAAAAAGAAAGTTGTAACAGATAGATTTTATCCTGACCTCCGCTTCAGAAGCCCGTTGGTAAAAGGGTTTCAGAACATCATTCATATCAGTTTCCGCCATTTTCGATCAAACCCTAGAATAGAATCCGACTGCCTTAAACCGTCAAAAAGAGATGCTTCTTTTATAGTGAGTGGTCTGTGGTCGTACTCATTGATTTTACGAAAATGCCCTTGATACCCTCAAATCCGACGATCCTTGTTTCTTGTTACCACAAAAAAACAGTTCTCAGATTTTGGAGAACAGATTCTGAGAATAATGGATTCAGTCTAGCATTTTCTCCAAATAATTAGAATTTTTATTTTTATTTATAAAATAAAGCCTGTTGAACCAAACATTCAGTGACAATGGAAAACCAAATATGAAAAAAAAAAAAAAGAAAAAAAAAATCCCATTTCCATTTATCTCTCTCTCAATTGAAAGATGGGGGGATAAAATGAATAGATCAAAACACGAGTGGAGTGGATGGAGATGATGATGATGATGATGATACTCAATTCAATTACAGAAAAGCTAGTGTTAAGAAGGCTGGCCAAGAAGAGAAGGCCTGTAGAAAGCATGAGTCTGTGCAATCTCAATCCTTTCCCTGGGATCGTTCAAGGTTTCATCTCTTAATGCTTGAAGAATGCCTTGTGATGCTAGTTCCCTGAATACATCCCAATATCATAGATAGCATCAGATTTGTACTAAACGGAAGCTGCTGAAATCTTTTTTCTTTTTCTTCTTAAAAAAAAAAAAAAGAATAACCAGAAAATACCTTGTTATTAGAATTCTATACAATGTCTTCAAGATGGGGCAGAGCTCAACCGGAGCCACAGGCTTGTTTCTCTGTAGATGCAAACATACTCAGCTCCTCGAGTGACCAGCAATTCATAGAACGCTCCCAATAAAAGATACTCCCTGTGTGATTTGTGCAAGTAGTCTCTACTATACCCATTATTATGTCGTACTTAATTCAGCTGTTTGTTGGTGGAAGAAGTGAATTTTACATACCTGAATTCATCTCTTCTTTACATTGATAATGATCACCATGTCAGGGTTCTTCAGTTCCTCTTGGCTAACATTTTGGCTATACAGGTATTCCGACTCTTTTCAATAAGGTCATTGTAAGTGTCAGCCAGCAAAGGCCCGGCTAGCTTTTCGGGTTCTTCAGCCAACAAATGTGTAATGAAGATCATCTCTGATGTACAATGTGCAAAGTACACAGATTTGCTGGTTGCACTCTCTTTGGTTAGAGCTGCTACCATTCCTGCAAAATCCGAGTCAAAATTCTCAATCATTTTTCTGTTGAAAATTGAAATCCAAGTTTCGACCTTCAGGTTCAAGCATAATGGCCCCTCTCCCCTCTGTTATACTACCATGACCTTCTTAAATAAAGAAGAGAGAAACGACTACTTACCGGCTCCAATGGCATACACATTCTTCAAGCCACCCATAACCTCATGAGTCACAAGGTCACTGTTGTCCCACACAATGAAATGGGGTTGCCTCAAAACCTTGGCAAGAGGTTTCCTCCACTTCTCAGCCCCACATATTCGAGCATTTGCATACTCCTTGTTGTAAATCTCTGAGGCAATGTTCGGTCCTCCCAGGTAAAGAATGTTATCCATGGCTATTCCAGCTGCATGCGCCCCCCCACATCATGTGTGTATATTACATATACAAAAATAGGCTTCTAATTAGACTACATGGAAATAAAAGAAAGCTCTAATCTCATTCCCAAAGACTAGAAGAATAAGCTTCAGAGAAAAATATTAGTATATAATTGGGAACAAAATGAAGAAATAGTGAAGAAAAGGCCTTACTTGCTGGCTTAATCATTTGTGTGGAGGACAGATGTGTGGGAGGGCTCGAGGAGCGGCCTCATACCCTAGAGAGAGGAGCAATGATGGAACCCAATCCTTCTCCTTCCAATAATGGCTGATCTCTTCAAAGACTTCCCGGGTTTCAGTGGAGGGCAAGCCATTGACGACTATGTCAGCATCCCAAACAGCCTCCTGCAAGTTAGTGACGACCTTCAAAGGACAGAGGGGAGTGTGGATCATAAAAACACCACAAAACCATCTCAGAATCTCGCCCGTGTGAAGGTCCTGATCCCCCAGTTCAGCTTCACATACTTCAAGTAAGCGCAGCGCCGGATCAGCCTGGGTGTCCTCCTCTCAATTGATATCAAACAATTGTTCAGCAGTGCCTTGTTTGAACTGTTTCTTCTCGCCTTTCCATATCCGATTTGAAACCTTTTCTCGAATTATTAGTAGTTGTCTTTGCAAACATAGCTGCAAATACACTGCCCCAAGCACCCGCCCCCACACCCACAATCCTCAATATATCCCCTTCTGCCTTTCCAAGAAGATATTTGAGTTCACGCTTCCTCCGTCCCACCACCTCACCACTAACTCACCAACACTACCTTTAGTTATTAATATAGACCTGTTCTGATGACTCTATGCTTCCAACCATCTCCCATCTAGTGGGTCCCTGAGGGGACTACTGGACTATCTATCACAAGGATCGGAAGACCCAAAATCTTCTTCGATTATATCTCCTTCAATTTTGCTTTTTAATGTCTGAAGTTTCTCAACCAGAAAAAGGCATTTGAAAGAAACCCCAACTTTGGTTTTTGTTTGGGTTTTACTTTCCCCCCAGATCCTTAAACTCAGATAGATTTTCAGACCCACCAATCCAATTCCATTCTTATACCCAAAATTCAGTAAAAAGAAAGGGAGAAGAGGAGCAGAAAGAGTTCATTCAATGCATGCAACTGTTTTTTTCACTTTCTTGCTTTCATGGAAAAATGCCAGGTGGTCCAAATATTCAAAGGGAACAACATTGTTTTCTCCGTCTGAGTTTGTTCATCTACCCTACCGAAATTAAACTTGCCAACAAAAGGAGAAAGAAAGAAATTAATAAATCCGAAACCAACCTTTCCGTGTCGGATACTACAAAGCTTGATTTGAGGCCAAATTGGGACTAGTACTCTAGTGTATGCCTAAACCGCCATTGCCATGATGCCATCAACAAGTTAAAGATTTTGAGCTGTCTCGGCGGGTAGACAAGAAGTCGGTGCAAAATGCAATGAGGAAAAGGGAAAATGAAACAAGAATGGGGAGGGGGATGGAGCCAAATGAATAATATGTTCACATTTGTTGCGTTGATTTTTAGAGAGAGAGAGAGAGAGAGAGAGAGAGAGATGGGGTGCCAAACTGCATTTAAAGTTAATGGATGAGGCCAACATCCTCCCAACGGCCATTTATTTGGGGGTCACTTTTTGATTCATTGCCTCCTATCTCCACTTTGTAAACGAGTGGGGCTAGCTGCTCAGATTTCGAATTATAAAATATTTGAATTTGACTTGAAATTAATCAAGTCGTGTATTACGACTTTGAGTAATTCTAATAACTTATCGATTTCAAGTATCATAATATTTGATTCGAGTTATTCATGATTTTAATCGAAATATATTTTATTAATAAATTAACCTAAGCTTCATTTTGAAGTATTTGAATGATTTCAAGCTTTGTTTTGAGTCAAGTCCAATTATCCCAACTATTTTTCAAGTTTTATTCTTCAAATGACTAAAAGATAAAACTTAATCAAGTTCAAGCTCATGTAATTTTTAATCTTAAAACTCAAACTCGACTACAGATCGACTCAACTCGATCATACCCATAGTCTCCGGTCTCCACCAACACCAACATGCTCATCTATGATTATGATTCTTCTATATATATATGCATGCATGCCTTTAACTTCCAACTAATTATCAAAGATCAAACCATACAAAATTAATTTAATGAGAAGATAAGGAGGGGGTATTAATGTGGAGAAGTAAGTATATATTAATGTGGCAGGTTTTAAACAGTTTGGCATTGGCACGCTGATCAACAACACCCCTATCCATTTGTCAAAGTGTCAAATGCCAACTCATTAATTTATTTGTGATATTTTTAATGTTTCATAAATTAATATTCTAGATGGGATGCCACACCCTCCCTGATTTCGTCTTTCTTTTTTCTTCGAGTTTGGGTTCAAAATAACTCATTTTATAAGAAAAGTATTCATTTCAATTAATTTTTAAAATTTTTGTTCAAAATGACCCCCTTATGTCAATGAGAGATGTTTAAATTTTTATTTTTTAAATTTAATTTAGAATCTATAGTTTCTAACTATAGTTTCATTTTTGAACTACGGCTTGAGTTCAAAAATGAAACCTCAATTTTTTACTGTAGTTTTAATTAAAAAATAAAGTCGCAGTTTCTAACTATGGATTCTAAAGATTATTTTGTACAAAAGGTTTAAATATATAACCTAGAATCAATATTTTTTACAATAAAAAGTTCATTTTCACCCAAAACTCTCTTTCTTCTCTGTTTTCAAATTTCAATGGAAACGTACATGCATGGGCTACTATGAGTGTAACAAAAGTTTGCATTTAAACCTTTTAGATAAATCTGCATTCAATGTAATTGTATTGTATAGTATGTGGGATCAAACATTCAAGCAAGATCATTCTCACTTTTTTGGGCCAAATCAAAATGTATTGTATATGCATGATAAGGTATATGCAAATAAGATCTAGAGTACTTTATAAAAAAAATTAGCCAAACTTTAAGGTGCCCATGAAGAACTCGATTAAGCTTTAAAAAATGCTTATATATCAAGCATCCGATCAAGGTTAAATTAACATGCCCATGTAGTACTAACGCCCAAATCAAGCCTCTAGCTAAAAGAATACCAATCAATTAGCAATGTTTTGAAAATCGATCCGTGACCCACGCCCATCGATCGGACCGTCACTTACCATGGGACCGGGTCCAATTCAATGCAAAACCTGCTGATTGAACCGATGAACTGGTTTGGCCGATCCTGAACATGATGACCGATCGGCTCTCGCTTAAACTCGGGAATCTGCTTGCTCCCACATTTTTTTCAAAGGAAACGATCGCTGCTTTTGATGTTTTTGCATCAAACTCACGTCGCTTTGTTAGAATTAGAACCAGAGGTTAAGGTTTGTAATTAAAAAAATTCAATTAAATACTGTGTCTTACGACTCGAATACTTAATCGTTAAGTTACAAGGAACCACTTTATCACCGCTCGTCATCAGAATTATTTTATATTAACAAAATTATATATTACTACTAATTAAGTATATATATTTATATAATAAGTTTCTTCCATTTTTAATATGTTTTCATATTTAAACATTTATACATATTTTTAAAATATTTTATTTATATAAAAAGTAATAAATAATATCTTTAAATATTATTAATTATATATTTTAAAATTTAAATAAAATAAAAAATAATATATTTATTACGTGCCACCTAGGGCTCAAATCGCTACTAATCTTTATCATCGGTCCCGAATTAAAGGAACCGTGAAACCAAGAATACTCCTGGCTTAGCTCACCGATCCGGGTTTTTTACAATATTATCAATTAGCATTCAACTTAAAGTGCTCAAAAATACTCATTCAAGCTTAAAATAAATGTCTATATATATGGTGCATTTGGGGCCAAGTCCAAATATGCATGTCTTAATTTGTAGCACTAGACCATGCCGGCCAAAATGCCTAAAATAAACAAGACTGAGCTCTCTAACAAGGTTGAATGCCCATATAGCATGACCAAAATACCTAGCAAGGTCGAACACTAAACAAGGTCAAATGTTCCACTAAGGCCAAATACCTAACAACATTGGCGGATCTAGAATTTTATAATAGATTGATAATATACAAGAAAAAAAATTACATAATTCATAAGTGATCACATTTGTCATTCGGGATTTGGGTTGCAGCAAATAATTCCTTTCGAGTGCAAAAAAAAAAACCCTTATAAAAGGTTATTTCTGGGTGTCAATTGACACCCCATTGTAAGAGTAGACCCGCCCCTTCCTAACAAGACTTGAGTTCCTAATAAGGTTGGCTACCAAGCAAGAGTGTTTGCCTAGAAAGGTCGAATGCCTTGTAAGATTGAATGCTAATCAAGGCCAAATGCCTAGTAACACCAAATGTCTAGCAAGGTCCATTGTATTTATAGTGAGGATAAATGGTTGACAAAATTGAATGTGAATTTCTAGCACCCACCAAGGTAAGAGTGTCTAGCTACTAATATAATTTCCTTAATTATCACAAAACTTGTACCATATAAAAATTTCTAACATCCCCCACAAGCTCATGACTAAATATAAGGGACATTGTAAGTGTTATAAAACTTTGCACCCAAACACAAGAAAGATCTATCTTTCATGATTGGAATCGAACATTCAAACAAAATCATTCCAAATATTCAGGCCCAATGAACTCGAAAAAAGAGAAATGGGCTATAAAGAAAATCACACTTAATGAACACCTTCATATTCCAAATTTCTAGTCACACCCTCTATTATGTGATTGCTCCAAGGAGTAAGAGTAAGAGTAAGAGCATTCGCTTTGAAAGACAATGAAAGTTGTGAAATGCCACAATGCTATATACTCTTACAAATATAGTAAATACTTTATTAATGATTTTTTTTAGAATAATTAACATGAATAATTTCAGTTTTCATCCATCTTTTTTAATTAATCTCATTTAGCAATTATCTGGGAATAAACCCAATTTTGAAGGATGTTTTTTTGTTTTGATCCGGACCAGCCAATGAATGGTTAAAGAAGTAAAAAAAATAATCATACATGACATCTCCCTCTTTTCTTACCGGATGTCATTATCTAATTGACTTCTAAATTTTTTATTTTATTTTAAATACTTGTTTAATCCCTACCCCTTCTCCCCTTTTTCACTCTCTCCTCCACTTTCACCTTGAACCCACCTCTTTCATCCTCACCCCTCTAAAAATCAGCCCCAATTTCCTTCAGATCAACATTATTGTGTGCACCCAATTGCATGAGATGAGATGCATCCACGAAAACTTGGTTAACGCCCTCTTCCCTACAAATCTTTGGGGAATAAACCCAGCTTCCCCTTCTTCCCACTGTCGGCAACGACATCAATAGGGAGATTTCATCGAAAATCTCTGTTTTCATCATCTGGGTTCAGTTTCAGTTTCAGCACTGTTCCAGGACCAAACAAATCCTTTCATTTTTCCTTTCCTTTTCCCCACTTCACTTCACCCTCATTCTTCAATTGCAAGGTTCATTGGTTTGGTTTGTTTGATTCACATAATAGACATAATAGATGCAATTCATGTTAAATTAATTTATTAATTATGGACTAAGCATAATCATATTACAATTTTAATTATATAATTATGTATATTAATTATGGGTCATTTATGAGATAGTTTAATATTGATTAGCTATTGTGGGTACCATAGCTTTTGACCCAAAGACCCCATTGGCTAGGGCGCTCAAACAGATTAAAGTCTATAAGCTTCCAGCCTAAGCTTCGTGCCTAAGTACTCTTGCTCACAAGCCGTAATCTACAGTATCCTCACACGACACCCGATTCAATCACGGCCGTAATCTCAGTTCGTGAACTTATCCGATCACAAATAAGGCTCAAGGGGATTTACTGCCTGACATTCTCTCATAGCCGGTTGTCGTCTCTAAGAAGATGGCCAGCCAATAATTTTTCAACTGATCCCTCGCAGCTCGAAAACACTTCCTCCCATGAATCACGTACGTAACCACCCTTAACGATTTATCAAACGATTCTCGAGGCTTAAAGATTTGACACTATTATCCAAAAGGAAAAACGACTTACACGCAAATGAAGCGCCCCCTCCACCCCCCCCCCCCTTTCCATTTTGAAAACCAATCACCCACTTTCCATAAAAAGTGGACCATCTTCCTCCTTCATAAATAAGGGAGGAATCGCAATGGAAAAGGGGGGGATATTCTACTGAAAAACGGAGGTATTTACGCCTCTATTCTCCTCTGGTCTAACTTAAGCATCGAGGAGGCGACGGCGACACCACCGCCTCCGTGCCTGTTTTTGATGTGTTCTACCGCTAGGTTAACGCTCCAAAGATCCGGAAACTCTGAGAATCTAAGAGACAACAATCGTGGCGCACTACACGGGCCTGTGAGGGACATCACCTTACCCGACTTAGTAATGAACTGGGCTCAGATCAACCATACTAGGTCGATAGACATCACCCTTTACTCCGAGCTTTATAATGAACCAAATTGGCATCAACCATATCACAAGAGGGACATCAACTCCTTACTTCAAGCTTTTAGAGTGGAACCGGTCATATCAACCATACTGGCTCAGAGGGACATCAACCTTTTACTGCTTTGTGGTGAACCAATCTGTGCATTAACCATATCATTAATAGACATCAACCTTACCAGGGCTTTGTAATGAAAAAATGAGACGGGAACATGGTTATATATTGAATCATTCTTTATTGATATCACTTTTTGCAGTATAATAACATTCCAAGATTCTGTGCACAGTGTCCCTGCCTAGTTTATCTAATGCATACGATTGGGATTCGCGCCGTTACAATATACTCATCCCTCCCAATTTTACTGAACTTTCCAGCTTGACAGACTAACAGGAATTTCAAAACTTTTTCTCAGACTGGGGTCCCCTGGCTGGAACATTCGGGGTTTCACGTGTCTATTGTATAGGTTTGCTAGCCTGTGGTGGTACGATGCTATTCGTGATAGTCAAGGTTTCACAAGTAGTCAGTCTCGCTTATGTCTAGGCCTTTTAATCACGGATTCGCATTCAACGTCGGTACATCGGGCTTGGAGCGTGGGCATACGTGATTCGTTGGGGACTATAGCTTCCATCCCATAAGTGAGCGCGTAAGCGGAGATATACCGGTCGGGTCTCGTGGGTCGTTGTTCCAGCCTCAAAGTACCTAGGAGTTCTGCCCACCCACTTGCCTAGCCGAGCTCTTAATCGCTTTCTTTAAGGCGTCATCAGGTTTTACTGTGGTTGCTCGGGCTGCCGCTTCACGGATATCGCGGGGTGGAGTATAGATTTTTTATTTTCAACTCATAGCAGAAGTTCCTATATGCCCAGCAATCAAATTGAGGCCCGTTGTCTGATATAATTGATCGGGGTATACCGAACCGGCAGACAATATTCTTCCAGATGAACTGAGTGACATCCTTATCTTTAATTGATGCGAAAGCCTCGGCCTCTATCCACTTGCTGAAATAATTGCTGCTACAAGACACTTTTTCTTCGAGCCAGGTGGCAGTGGAGCACCCGACTATGTCACCCCACTGAGCGAAGGCCAGTGGCTTGTGATGGAAATTAAATCCGAGTCAGATCTCAAGACGGGGCTCGGCTGCTGGCACCTGGCCACACTTTTGCACTTAATCGCTACGCCGATTTCATGGCTGGGCCATCAATACCCTCGTGTGTGGGCTCTCAGAGCGGGTGTTCTACCTGACTGATGATTACCACATATCCTTTCATGTAATTCGGCCAATACATATTGTCTCAGTTCGGTAGTTAAGCACTTTAGGTTTGGCCCGTCTAGGGATCGTTTAAACAACTGCCCATTAACCAAAGAGAATCGGCCATTAACCAAAGATAATATGGCCGATTGGATTTGGATCTTGTGACCCTTTCGTTTGGGAGTTCTCCCGTGTTGATATATTGTACTATGGGGTCCATCCAAGAAGGGGAGACCTTGTCCACCTGACTTACCTGGGTAGTGATAATTGAAGAATCTGACTGATAATAGATGGGCAGGAATACTGTTTCTGTCATCGAAAGAGAAGCGGCTACGGCGGCCAAGGCATCCGTCATCAAGTAGCCTTGATGTGTTCAGCCTTAAGTCAGCCGCTCATGTTACTTAACCAAGGATACATACTTTGCCATTCGGGGGTTTTGCGACTCATATTCTTCGTTTACTTGCCCTACCACCAACTGAGAATCACTTTGAATCGTATTTGCCGGTCGACACCCGTAGTCTGCTTTTGGGCCCACCTCGCTAGGCTTGCCCTTGCTACTTTGATTCATTGTTAGAGGGGCTTTTCCTCGGTCGGAGATTTAAGTTGCAAATCGATGCCAGCTTCGGTTTGTCGAGATGCCCCGTCTACATTAAGGGTCCACCAGTTTGAGCTGTCTAGGCTCATTCCGATCAGATCTCTCGCTAGAAAATATGCCAGCTAACCCGCTCCTTTTAGCAATCTCGCTTATATTGATTCCCGACTTACCAATTCACCTGCCCATCGGTGCCATCCTCCAGACAATCAAAGCTTGTGAATGGTGCTCCGAAAATGGAGGTTAGTTAGCACAACAATGGGGTGTGCTTGGAAGTATGGGCGAAGCTTCTTAGTTGCTACCTGGAGGGCTAATGCCGCCTGCTCAAGGTGGCTTTATCGCCTCACGCCTAAGGACTTGTTGGATCGAAAATATTGGCCTCTGCCATTTTCATCTTCTCTTAAACAAATATAAAGACTCATTGACACATTTGAAACTGCCAAGTATACTAAGAGTGTTTCGCCCGCTTTAGGGCTAGTAAGGATTGGAGGTTTTGCAAGCTACTATTTGATCACTGTGAGGGCTTTATCACATCCTCTCATTCCCAGTCTGCCCGGGTCAGTTCCTTAAGGGTGACAGAACCCACTTTAGGCGATCTTATAAAATCGAGATGAGACTGTTCTAAGGCACAAATCCAAAATTCACAAATTGTCAGACTTTTTTCTGTGCTGGAGCCTGACCCAAAATAGTTTTTAAGTCGAGCGGGCTGGCTTCATCCCCTAAGTCACCATGAAACCCAAGAATCAGCCCCGCACCACCTCGAAGGTGCACTTGAGGGATTGCTTTCATACCATACTCCTTAGAGTTCAGGTGTGCCTCTTTGTGTGTTCAAAGATGGTCCCAAGCGGCTCGACTTTTTACCAACATATCATAAATGTAAACCTCTATGGTTTTTCCTAGTAGCGGCCTGAACATCTTGGTCACTAACCTCTAATACGTTGCCCTAACATTCTTTAAGCCAAACGACATTACATTATAGTAGAACAGGCCGTGCAGGTTGATGAATGCTGTTATTTCCACGCTCCCCGCGATGTATCGGTATTTGATGATATCCCCGAGCAACAATCCAAGAACAACAAAATATCCTATGCCCGTACGACGCTGGCCGATTAACTGGGTTTATCCGAGGTAGAGGGAATGCCTTTGGCATGTCTCATTGAGATCCTGTGTAGTCCACGCAGCATCGCATTTATCGTGATTTTTTTTTTTAGGACTACCACCACATCGCTAGCCACTCTGTACTTTATCTCCCCGATGAATCCTTCTTTAAAAGATTATCTACTGGCCCGACACCTATTGACTTTCTCGGTGGAAACGCCTCACTTTCTGTCTAACCGGCCTGGCTGAAGGGATGACATTCAGCTTGTGAGAGGCATGTACAGGGTTAATGCCAGCCATGTCTGAATGAGTCCATGCGAATACATCCATATTACTTGAGCAGACCACTATATTTGTTCCTCTTCTCCCCCATTAGATGGGAGTGGAAACTAAACATGTGGATTTATCCGACCCGTCTAGGAATATTGATTCCTGTGGGGTTTACAGCCTAATCGCTCCTCTGGTCCCCAAACCGCCCTTCTTGCTTGGGCGGCGAGCTGTAATTGCTATTATGAGGTCTGGGTCTCGAGGGTCGGATTGTAGGAGCTTTCGTTTTTCTCATGCTCTTGTACTGATAGTTGGTAGCACTACCGAGTTGCTAGTTGGCTGCTTAAGAGGTCAATTTTCCCGACACTGGTTAGGTAGCTGATCATTTGATGGTAGGTCGAGGGCACGACTTTCATGGCATGCACTAAGCTCATCCAACAATGGCATCAGGATCGGCCCAAGTCCTCGACAACTCCGAAATGAGACCTCGCCGAATCCACCGACCCCGCCTTAATTGGGAGAGCAAATGCCATCTATCGTTATCGCTGCTGTCTCTATTAAACCCGAACAGATTCGCTGCACCAAACTCAGCCTTTGTCAAAAGAGATGTTCATCTCGCTCTCAAGGCGGGCGCTGTGTCAGAGACCCGTGATCGGATTAGCCTCAAGAACCACTCTAGTATTTGGCTTGATGGAAGACTCACCATGCTTATAGAAGCAAGAACCTTGGTATGTAAGGACACCATAATCGGTGATGGAGATCCAATTGATAAGTCTTGATGAATGCCATGAAATAACCGATAAGTTCAAAGAGTTCTTTTAGGAACCAAAGAGAAATTTAAACTCTCAATTTTATAAATGCTTAAAACTGCAAAATGTAGGGATAACAAGTCTTTAAATAGGCCAAAAAATATGAAGAATATAAACTAAATATTCGACCACAAGGAAAGTAAATATTTGGCCAAAAACAAGAAAGGAAACTAACATACTTTTTCCTAAAGTAACACACTAAAAAAGAGGAAACTAGATAATTATAGGATAAGGCTTGGGAATCAAATCAGCCGCAATCTAGAATAAATCAACAGCAAATCAGGAACAGATCATCACCAAATAAGCTCCAAAATAACAGCAAATCAGGAACAAATCAAAACTAAATCAACAGAAAATCAACACCAAATCTGCAGCAAATCAGCTCCAAAATAGCAGCAAATCAACAAGTCAAAAACACTATTCTCGTCAAAGTCTGGATTTAATTTGATGACGTGGACCATCTTTGTTTCCTTTTTGGAGTTGAACACGCGAGCTTCTTCCACGTGGGCATTTCAGGTTAAAACATGAAGGGCTTCTTTGTATCTCTTAGCCCTGGCTTGTGTCATAGGGCCCAGTGGGACTTCAAGCGGGTCTACACTCCCTTCCTTAGCCCTGCTTCCATCATTCCCCTCATATTGGAAAGGATTTGTCCTCAAATCGTCACCTTGTTTGTAGCGGATGACATATGGAAAAGTTTCCACGAACTCCATCCATCGGGCATGTCTCTTATTCAACTTATGTTGGCCCTTCAAATGCTTCAATGACTCGTGGTCGGTGTGAATCACAAATTCCTTAGGCCAAAGATAATGTTGCCAAGTTTCCAAGGCTCGAACCAACACATACAACTCTTTGTCATAAGTAGGGTATTTCAGGGCTGCCCCACTTAGCTTTTCGCTAAAATATGCAATGGGTCAGTCTTCAGATAAGAATTGTGCCAATACTTAAACGAACCTCGAAGCATCACATTCAACCTCAAAAGTTTTGCAGTTAGTAAAGTAAGTAAAGGAGCATTGAGTTAGTTTTTTTCTTTGATAAATTGAATGCTTTCTTTGCTCTTCACCTCACTTAAACCCAACATCCTTTCTCGATGGCTTCTAAGTATCTATGGGTTATGCTACTTTAAAGTCTTCACAAACCGTAAAACTAGCAAGTCCATGAAAACTTGAACTTTACTCACACTTTACTGGATTCTCGCGGGCCTTTGAATCGCTCGATCCTTCTCTTTATCAACCTGTATCCCTCTTGCACTAACAACAAAACCAAGAAACACAAGCTTATCGGTGCAAAATGTGCACTTCTTAAGGTTAGAAAACAATTCTCTTCTTTCGTTGGGCACATCCAAAACATATTTTTAAATGAATCATGATCTATCTGTTCTTGTTATAAATGAGGATATCACAAAATGGACAACCACAATTTTCCAATGAAAGCACGCAAAACATGGTTCATTAAGGTCTCATGAAGTGCTAGTGGGCCAAGCAATCCCTAAAGGTGCTAACTAACCACCTTGCTATAACCCATATTTGTTTGGAAAGCGCTTCCATTCATCACCTTCTTTCATTCTAATTTGATGTATCCACTTTCAAATCAATTTGAAAAGATACAAGAACTATGTAACTCATCAAATACATCATCTAACCGAGGAATGGGATGACTCATACTCTTTATCTTATGTTATCGATGGCTCTAAATCAACATCATATATCCTCCAACCTATCCTTCTTAGGAACCAAAATCACCGGAACGGCGCATGGACTCAAGCTCGTCCCTCATGGTCCCTTTTCCATCAATTCACCAACTTGCTTTTGGAGTCTCTTTGTCTCTGATTACTTCTATGCTGTGCCTGCTCGAATGGTAGCACCAGGGACAAAATCAATTTGATGTTCGATCCCTTGGATAGGAGGTAACCCATTAGGAATTTCCTCGGGAAAGACATCTTCAAATTCCTGCAAAAGGGAGACAATAGAACTAGGCAAAGAAGTTTCAAGTTGGTTAGTATTAAAAAGTGCCTCTTTGTACAAAAGTACAATCGTAGGCTCTTTGCTTTCTAAGAATCACTGCTTCTTTCTTAACCTCACTGCCTCTTGCATAGAATTGGTTTTTCTCCTTTCTCTTAAATTTTTAGTCACTTGCTTTTGTCACTCTCTTTTGTCACTTTTTTCTACGCTTTTCTTTGTTCACTCTCTTTTCTACTATTTTTCTTTGTTCACTTCTTTTTCACTTTTTTTAGTTTGTTCACTCTCTTTTGCAACCTTACTTGATCTTCAGAACTTTGACTTTGGTGTCAAAGGGAACAAGAGTGACGGTCCTGCTGGTTACTATGCATGAACGAGTACTTATTGGCAGCCTGCTATGCTGAAACTTTCCTATCAAATTGCCAGCCATGGTCTTCCTGTAATAACAAGTGCCCGGTTTGCATTGAACCATGCATCACACAAAACTTCATCTTTGTATTTCCTAATGCTAAGAGACTAACAATTGTTTATTCAATTTTACCTCCCTACATCATCATTCAAATCCATTGCAATTTATAAGGTCGAGGATGCTTACTTGTTGGCATTCCTAGTTTCTCCACCATGGTTGTGTTAGCCGGCTATTATGCAACTTCGCCATCAACACCACACTACATACCTTGTTTCGACGTGGCACCTAATGTGTAAAAATGTTATCCCGTCAGATTCGTCATCTTCTTTATTTCAGACACTTAAGGTCTCTCCCCGCCACCATTAGTTCTCCTTCGATAGCATACTCTTTCATCATCATGATCCTCAAGGATGGTATAGAATCACAATCCGACTCATTGTTATTTAATCTCACCATCGTCTCGCATCACCATGACTCCTTTGTTCTACATCGCTTGCACATGACCCTTTGCTCGCATTTAAAACACATAATATCACGATTCCGAAAGTAGCAAAGAATCGGGTCATCTTCTGATCTCCCTTGGTTGTCTCTCTGCCTCAGTTCGGCTTCATGCTTTGGCGCTGGGTGGCTTCTCTTCCTTCTCCATTGATTCCGATTTCCACGTAGATGAACCCTGTATTCAAGTATAGGAACGTGTGTTGCTACTGCCTTCCTCTTGACTTTATTCTCAATCTGATGTATTAAGAAAATCTACATCCTCCAACTCCACATAAATTGTAATTCCACCTAAATTTTTGAATCTCCCACTTTAAACCCGCTTAGAAACTTGCTGCAGGAAGCCTCGATCTTCTTTATCATTCATTTAGCATTGGTAAATCCCATCTCCCTAATAATACTCCTCCACACCTTAGTTACCTTGCCTCAGGTTTTGCAACTTGTTGTACAATTCTCGATAGTAGTAAGTCGGGACAAACCTCTTTCGCATCACCCTCTTCACTATTCCCATGTTTCCACCGATGGCTCCCTATTCCGTCTCTTATTCAACACTAGTTGGTCCCACCACACTATGGCATAATCTGAGAACTCTATAATGAAGAAGCCATCTCTTCTTATTTTCATAATAATGGTGACAATCAAAACCATCCTTGCCTTTCCTCTCCCCACTCAAGATATGTCTCAGGTCAGGCTCTTTCCTTGGAAAGATGTAATCTTCATCTTAATGTTTCCCAAATTATTATCTTCCCGATTCCTATCTTCTCTATGTCTCCCCCCATACCTCTTGTTACTAACACCCCGAATCATAACCATTCTCATCCTCAAAGTCTCCTCCGCCATACTCTTCTTCATCTACCTGCGCCCCTCTTCTTGGCAGCCTCTCCCTTCTACGCCCTATGGGAGGGTTTCATGGTTGCCCGTCGCTTTGTCTCACCCCTTCATAGAATTGTTCCACCACCCTTAAAATATCTCCATTTCGCTTAGTTAAGCCCCCAGATAATTTTTGAGTCCTCATGTCACTCCTCCCGCCAATATCTTCGGGGATGTGTTGTTGCTCGACATACTGCCGCAAAATAAGGCGCTAGAGAAAAAGTAGAACTCCACAGATCACCGTCACTGGTTTTCACTAAAGAATGATTCACTCCGCCCCGTCTCGTTTTCACACAATATATTCGCCTTCCTTCACTCTAATAATCCGACCACTCTTGCATTCTTTCCACTCGACCCTCTTCTAGTTCTTAACAATCAAACAAATCAGATTTTTCAGCAAAATTCAATCAAAGACCTATCAAAGGACAGGTTGGTGGCATTAACCAATATTCAAGCTTTATTTTTTTATTTTTTTATACTATGGTGGGGATTGGATTGCTAGCAACTAGAATGATGATAAATCAGAGCAGGATTTTTTTTTTTTTACTTCGATCCTTTTCTTTATCTTTTTTTTTTTGTTAACCTGGAATGGACTGTAAAAAAAAAAGGGAAACAACAAAAGTTATATCCACCAGAATGAAGAAAATCTGACTTGGACGAGTAGATATTAGGTCATGACTAAAATCGGGATTGAACAAAGTTTATAAGGAACGGATGGAAGGGCAGACTAAATAGGTCCTGACAAAGAAAAGAAAAAACGTAAAGATAGGCAAACCATAAAATAGGAACCTGCTTGCCTGATAATTAAATGTTAAGCAACCCCGCTAACTTGTGAGTGAGACCGTTGATCGATTAGCTCGGGAAGAACCCGCTTTCAGTATTTAGCTTGGATGGAAGACTCAATCTCTGTTTGTAGAGAAGCAAGAACCTTGGTATGTGAGAACGCCACAATCGGTGATGGAGATCCAATTGATAAGTCTTGATGAACGCCAAGGAATAACCGATAAGTTCAAAGAGTTCTTTTAAAAACCAAAGAGAAATTTAAACTCTCAATTTTATAAATGCTTAAAACTGCAAAATGTAGGGATAACAAGCCTTTAAATAGGCCAAAAAATACAAAGAATATAACTAAATATTTGGCCACAAGGAGCAATATTTGGCTAAACAAGAAAGTGAACCAACATTACTTTTTCCTAAAAAGTAACACACTAAAAAGGAAATTCGATAATTCTAGGATGGTATTGGGAATCAAATCACCCACAACCTAGAATAACAATAGAAAATCGCACAAATCAGGGAACAAACAAATTCAAATAAGCTCCTAAAATAGCAAAAATCATGAACAAATCAGAACTCAAATCAGTCTAAAATAGTTAGAATCGCAGAAAATTAACACAAAATATAAAACAAATCACTAAAATAGCAAAGAAATCAACAAGTCAAAAACACCCTAGCTCTTGGTCCAAGTCCGGATTTAATTTAATGACGTGGGCCATCTTTGTTTCCTTTTTGGAGTTGAACACAATTCACTCCTCTTCCACGTGGCATCTCAATTAAAACATATGTTTCTTTGTATCTCTTAGCCCTAACTGCGGTCATAGGCCTAGCGGGACTTCATGCAGTTCACATACTCCCTTTCCTAGCTCCTCGCTTTCATCAGCCAACAATCCTATACTCTTTAGCTCTTAGACTGATATCGATCATCAACTCTGGGGCCAAGTATGTAGTTTATGGTGAGCCGAGGTTCGCGTAAGCTTCAAGGGCTGTCAGTATTTCAATCATGGCGATGATTTGGGGCCGCAATCGTCTCCCCAACATATTCTCTGAGGTGGCAGGCCTTGGATTAACCCTACTCAAAAATTTTAAGCTTCGACATCTAAGTGTCTCATGCCTATGGTCCCCTTCGTGGGTAATCACATCTTAGAGACCGGTTGCGCCGTATGGATCCTCACCACCCTGTGTGGGCCATTTCAAGTCAGGGTGATCCCTTATTAGAGGAAGGAGTCTATCGTAAGAGATGCTCCATGGGGTAAACCCTAAAGGGTTCCCTTACTTGCTTCAACCTGGGAGCATTTCGATTCTTACCTAACTTTCCTTTGGTTCGCACCGTCTCGCTGGCTCCGCTTGTCGCTCGGGGTCGGATCATCACCTGCTTGAGAGGTTGCCCTGATATTGTCGACACCCCCTTCAGTGAGATAGGAAATTCGCCGTGACTCCACGACCTCCCGTACCTGCCTCGCTCGTGACCACAAGCTGTCATTTTAGCTGTCGTTAAAAACCGCTTCAAACCCAGATTTGGAAAACGCCGTTATAAAATTTTTCACTTTTCTATCAAAATCACACCTTTAGATTTAACTGGGAGAAAATGCGATGATTTCGTTAGTCTATCCACTATCACCCATATGGCATCGTGTTGTCTCCTGGTGCCTCTCTGCTACCTGCAATAAAAATCCATACTAATCTTTATCCCACTCCATACAGAATCAAAGGTCAGATCTTCTCGCTAAGTCAGTGCTCGCCTTTACCCCACACTTAGGCATCCGGATACGAACTGCACTTCCTTTTCTGTCTCCTTCCCACCAATGCTCCCCCAGAGTATGATACATCTTGGTGCTACTAGGGTGCATGGCATATGTCAAGAGCCTTAGCCTCTTCTGGGGATTTCCCTTGAAGTTCACCTATTTCAGTACACACGGCCCGACTTCTAACTATCATCTGCCTCTGATCCGAACCTCGTTCACCACCCCCAATCTCCGCCCCTCAACTTAATCATCTCCTAAACCTTGCTTCACCTCCCTGATCCGACCCACGAGAAGAGTGACTCCAACATATAAAATGATTAACAAAGGTCCCCTGTGACGCCTACCCGCAACCTAACTCCCAAAGATCTCAACTCTATCAACAATGGAGATATACCGTCCGGCAGATAGCAGGAAACCTCCGCCTCCGACAAGGCATCGGGCCACTGCGATCGCCTCCCTGATGGTACTCTATCGTGGCAATCATAATCCTTAATCAACTCCAAACCGACTCGCGCCGCCTTAAGTTAAGCCTTTCCGAGCAAAGAGCATGCGTGCTCTTATGACGGTAATATTCGACATGGAAAACACCGCAGGATAATGTCCCGCATCTTTAAAGTTAAAACCACTACTTAGTCGAATCATGGCCTGGGTAGCTCTCGCTCGTGCTTCTTTAACCGACTGAAGCATAAGCTATCACTCTACCATCCCGCATCAAACACACCCCAAACTTGTCTCGGAGGCATCACTATAGCACCACATAACCGTCATTTCCCCACTCGTAGTGCCACACCGGAGCCAAGCCGTCAATCTCCTGGCCTCAGCTCCTCAATGCTGCAAGATTCCGCCACTAATTTCGATCCTTTTCAATAGATCGGGATCAAATGCGGGTTATATTCGGAACAACAAATTTCAGAATAACCCCGCCACCTGGCGTGAAACCGTGATTCTCGTAAACATTTTGTGGGCGGCTCCATCACTATAGTCACTTAGATCCACGCTAAGTTTAGCTTCGATCTTCCAAATTAATCGCACTGATTTTCAAACTTAGCTATGTAACTCGGACGCCTCTAAGAATCTCGCACATCGTCCGAGATGCTCTGCATGTTCCTCTCGAACCGCCCGAGTATACTAGAATGTCACCAATGAATACGATCACAAACTTATCTTAAATACGGATCAATAATTCCCGCTCATCAAATCCATGAACGCAGTCAGCATTAGCCAATCCAATGGCATCACTAGGAACTCAGAGTGACCGTGATTCGTCCCGCGCGCTTTAGAAACATCATTCTCCTACCCTCAAGCGATGGGTAGCCTCCACCTTAGGTCAATCTTAGAATATACCCTAGATCCATGCAAATTTGGTCAAATAGGCTCATCTATACGAGGAAGCGGATACCTGTTATATTGTCGCCCCATTCAAATTGCCTATAGTTCATACACAACCCAGAAGCTTCCATCTTTCTTCTTTACGGTAAGAGAATTAGAGCCCTCATACTCTGGAGGTGTGTCAGTAGGATGAAGCCCGGCTAGCAATTCCTCCACTCCAGGCTCTTCAATTCTTTCAACTCTCACAGCATTCATGGAGGAATGGGATGATCGGTCAGCCCTCGGAACTAGTTCAATAACGAACTCACCTCTCATCCGGGGTAAACTCGAAATATCATCCGGAAAGACATCCGGGAACTCTTAACTATGGGGATGTCTCAAACAGTGGTCCCCTCTTGTCTCATGATCCACCACAAATGCCAAATAACCCGCAACCCTTCCTGCCGCTCAGAGGCGGCCATGGCATTAATGGCACTTAGGGGCACCCTCTTCCGATTCCCCAATATCACGTCAGTTCCTCCGTCAACCAATCTTACTTCCTTGTTATGGGGCAACGAAGGTGGCTCTATGCCCGGATAACCACCCATACCCAAAATTATATCGAAATCATGGATACCCCAACACTGTATCAAGTCCGCCGGAAAATCCTTATTCTAGACCACAATTTCAATCTTACTACTCGGAACTATCTTCTCTGGATGTCATAGTATCCCCATCGGGTAATTTAAACCACCATACGCATCATCCATAGCCGGGACTCTGATCCGTGCCTTCATGAATGCATCGAAATAAATGAATCGAGTGGCTCCCGGTCCCACCAATGCATATGCATCAAGACGAACCGAAATCATACCAAGAATCACGTCTAGTGATGCATCTCGCTTCCGCCAGGTAGACCAGAATACCCGAGCTGGTGCACGAGTACCACTTTAATCTCGGCCAGTCAAAGTACTGCCTTCGCCTTCTCAGATTCTTACCGGGCGATTCCTCATCAGCCTTCGCATCGCCACTCCTCTTACCCAATCCACCCTACCACCACCGACCGGCCAGGCCTGGTGAGATGCTATCGCACCTACCCCGAGGTCTCGGGCAGCCTACTAATCAGGGATAGCCTCTGATAAAGTAATCTCTCCCTCTGCTTTAGTCGGAAACACATCCCGTCATATTCATCCCGCACTTCCGAGATGCCCCTCCCGACATGTAAAGGCACAATGGAAAAGATGATCCTCCAAGATCTACCACCTCCCTGGTGTCGCTAGTTAATCAGACGATCCTCGCGAAGATGCTACTCCCGCCCCGAGCCTCATCACGGCCCACTTCTTTCCTCTTTCTCTACTAGACTGACTGGCCCTGGCGACTAGTGCCGGGAGCACCTCTTCCTTACCGCCCTCGGCCGCCCGAGTTAGAACCTGAATTGTCCTTCTACCTTTAGTGCAGCCCCAAACTTTCATAACATTGCCGCTTGCTTTGCTTTCTTTGCGATATCCCAGCAAACACTGAAACTCAGGTCTCTACCGCGCTCTGGAAGGACCTCAGGTCCACGTCACCTTTTCTGTGTAATTATGGTGGAAAGACTCCCCATGTTTACGTCACCATATAATAGCTAGAAAACTAACCCTATTTAACCATAAGTACGCCGCTCCGGTCTGCTCTGCGACTTTACCATAAGCTCAGTCCCTAGCTTGCAGCGCTCGATCATGCCCCTCCTGCCTTCCCTGAGGCTCCCGCACTGACGGGTAGCCGCCGTAATAATCCCAGATAACCCATCCATCGCTCAAGGTACCGCCACTGGCCCCAAATTTCAAATGGTCTCCGTCAGCCACCTCCATCCGCCACTTCATCTGGGTGGGTGCCTCGACATATACTCTCAGTGGTGCCCTCCTGGGTATGGTTAAGTCCTAGATCAATTCTACTTTAATTCTGCCTAGACATAATGTCAGAATTTCAAAGTTAAAATATTCAAAGGACACTTTCAATATTTGATGCATGCAAGGATTTAGCAAAACAATATAGGTTGCAATAGGAAAATCATTATTATAAAAACAATTCTATAGGAAATACTGTGAAATGTAAGTAAGCAGTTAACTATCGCCAAACCCGCTTTCTGATATCAACTTGATGCACCCTTCCTATGACAGAATTACTGGCATCTCTATTAAGAATCTCCCAAATGCAAGCTCGCTTCGACCGACAAGTTACTATGAAGCTGCCGCGGCAAATCACATTAAATCAGATTTGGAAAATCGTAAATATAAACTTTTCACTTTTCTATCAAAATCACACCTTTAGATTTAATCTAAAATCCCAAGAAGATAAAGATCGCACGTGTCAGTTTCTCCAAAATACAAAATCACCGTATAAAACAAAATACACTCCCAATAGTTTTCCAAATGTCTAACTATAGTCATTGAAAAGGACCTCCGTCCTCATCAAAATATAAGATATGATCAAGTTGTAACACTCAAAAATACCCTCAGCGCTTGAATTTGTTTAGGTATATTATAAGATAAATAGAATGGAACAAACGAGAGACCCGGAATTTAATAATAAAGCCAAGGGTAAAAACGTAATTTACCAATTGAGGACATGTTCAGCACAAACTGAAGGCTGATAGTATGAAATTATGAAAATTGTGAAAATATGGCATGCCAAAGTATAAAATGTGTAAGTTAAATTATAAATAGAAAATAGAGATGGGCAAGGGCGAAGTGCAAAATGAGAAAATGCTTTAAATGTCAAGGCCAAACATGGCTTTAGCAAAGCAAGAATAAGAGTTAATTGGTCTCATTTTTTGAGAGACCAAAAACGTGAAATGATGGAGAAGGGGAGAGAATGAAGAAGAGGAAGAGGAAGAGAAGAAGAACAAATAGAAGAGATGAAGAAGGAGGAGTCCAAGAAGGATTCAAAGGTAAAGGAACTCGTTCTTGGCATGAAAAACTCTAAATTCCTTGTATGGATTCTATGAGAGTCATGTATGAATTTCCATGCTTCGATGGTTATAATCTTGCCTAAATCTAGGGTTTTTGCTAGTGTCATTCCAACCAAAAGAGAGTCATAAGGTGGCAAAACCCCACATGGCAATAAGATGGGTATGGGAATCCTTCCTTGTGGATGGATTCATTATTTATCATGAGTAGATGAGTTAGCCTTTGGAACAAACCCTAACTAACAAGTATTGATAGGTTTGTGCTGGGTCTTAACCCATATTAGAAATCTGTTTTGGAAGGAATCTTGATATGTTTTTGGAAGAAAGATATGTAATCGAGAGATGAATTGAATAAGCAGATTCCAAAAGTGAATTTGAAATGGTTTCTGACGTGCCTAAGGTATAGAGTTGAATTGGGATCAAAAATATGGAAAAGAGTAGAAACACACATTTTGGGCATTTCAAAGTATATGTACCGTACAACTTGAACATGTATCATGGTGCAATTTGCTCCCGTCGTTTATTGACCCTGTACCATAAGCGACATGTACCTCGGTACAACCCCTGCTCTGTTTTCCAGTTTTGACCAGTTTTCGATTTGGCCATAACTTGCTCATTTCTTAGTCCGATTTGAGTGATTCAAGTACATGCAAATAGACTTCAAGAAGAACAAACTTAAAGAATAGGCATCGCCAAATTCCTGATCCAAGTGGCCTAAAAATTCACTCAAAGTGGGGCCATGTAAGCCAAATTTGATTTCAGTTTTTAAACATAGAGGTCCGGCTTGTTTTTGACACCGGAGTTTCGGCAAGCCCTAACTGGGTGATTCCAGTTGAATAGACCCTAGCACTTTATATTTAAAATATACACCACCGAGTCAAACATGAAGTTAAGATCCCGAAAATTAGTAATAAGAACTGTCTTAGTAATCCGGTGGGGCGGTAAATCACTAGTTCAAAGGTAAACGCGGTCGCCAGAAAAACAAAGGTCCCTTAGCCGCCTCCCCTGCCGCCTGGGACACACGACCTGGGAAGAGTCAATGACTCCCAATTCCCAAAAGCAGATTCATAGGAGGAATAAGAATATATGAATGAGGTGTGATTCCACATACATCATACTTCAATAAGAATATGAAGTGCCATATGTACAGGCATGAAACAAGGAAAAATGTAGAAAATGAAGATCTAGAAGATGTTCATGAAACATGAAAATGATTGGTGGAAATGAAAATGAAAACGAATTGAAACATGATTGTGAACATGAGAGGCAATATGTCGAACACATAATGTGGTTAAGTGATATATGATTATTATCACATATAACCAGAAAATGATAACAAATGATAGAAGAATACATGAATGAAAATGTGGATGAGTGTATGAATGAGTATACGTGAATAAGTATACGTAAATGAAATTATAAATGAGTATACATGAATGAGTATACGTGAATGAATATGTGAATGAGTATTTATGAACAGTATACATGAATGAGTATACGTGAACAAAAATGTGAATTGAGTTTATGAAATAATGTACATAGATTGAGTATATCTTTGAAAAGATAATATGGAAGTGATTATGAAATTGAAATGTGATATTTGAAAACCGAATGAATGAATGATAATAAGGACGGATTCATCAAACGGAATCAATATAAATGTGAATAACAGAGTGAATATGAAATCAAAATGTGATATTCGAAACCGAATGAACGTGGAATGGGACAATAAAGACGGATTCATTAAACGGAACTGGGTCAGAATGTGAATTGAATGATATGAAGAACGAATCGGCCGAATGGACAGCACCAAACGACATCCGTCACTAAGGCACTCCCAAATTATCCAACGTCCCACTTGGCGGATGCACCAATCTGCAGATCCATGATGGCGTATGGCATTGAAGAAATGTCCCACTTGGCGGATTCACCAACCGGATCCGCCATGATGGCGTATGACATTTAATTGATACCACTCTGGTCGGGTGCACCAAACGCAAACCGCATGATGTGTGGGAGACCGAATAAGTGATACCACGGTCGGGTGCACTAAACGGCATCCATGACGGGTGTGACCGAATAACTGGATACCACGGCTCCGGATGCACCAAACTGGATCCGGCCATGATGTGAGAACCAATAATTGATACCACGCGGTCGATGCACCAAACGCATCCGGCCATGATGGGAGAACCGAATAAGGATACCACGGCTCGATGTACCCAAACCAGATCCGCCATGATGTGGGTGATAGACCGCTAACGATAAGCACATTACCGAATGATAATAAGGGTGGATTCATCAAACTAATCCGCCAAAAATTGTGAATCGAAGAATAAGGTGAAATAGCCAACATTTACGGCGTAATGGGATTGTTATGAAATATGCTTAAATCTCATGAATTGACGGTGAATGAATCTGTTGCATTGAGAATGCATGATATGATATGGTAAATGATTTGTATATTGAAAGCATGTGAATAGCATGAGTATATGTGATACAAAGGCATTATTTGAAAATGCAAGGTTATTAAGTAGAATGTTATGGGTCTTTTGATTTTGTAAATGGTCATGGATCGGGCTCAAAAGAAGGTTCGCTAATTGAAAAAGGTCTAAAATGGAATAACATAAAACAAACATGTTTTGGAAAGTATAATTGAAAATGTCTGAGTAAACTGGCTCCATTCCTCGATCCCCCAACCTGGTCAAGCCTGGGGGATTCGGTCACACACTTTAAAAATAAAATCTACATGTATAATATGAGATGAGTTAGAAGTCACATAAGAATAGGCTTCATGAGGCGCATAAGTAAAAGCAAATGTAAAAAGATAGTGACGCGGCGATTATTGCTATTGGTCATATATTGTCTATATGTTCCCACTAAGCGTAAAGTCTTAGCACGCTGCTCACAATCCGTGCATCGAAGAGGAGTATAAAGAGCACAGACATTCCACACCGCCAGCACGCTATCTCGTAGATAGGTGGTGCTCACTGTACATCGTCTACGATCTTTGATGTTTGTATTAGATATGTATATGTATGTATTACACGTAAATGGGACTTAGTAAATATATAAATTTTAATGAATACTCATTCGGTGGTAGTTCATTTGTAAATGTAAATGATTGTTGGTTACTAAATCATTGGTACAACTACGTATATAAGTTCGCCTGAAAAAAAGCAAGAAGTCCTGTGATATGGTTTCGCACTCGAAAACCGCTCGATTCGCCACCGGGTCGGACTCGAATCTGGGCGTGATAAATCCAATATAAGTTTATAGCAACCTCTGCTTTTCTCAGTTCATGCATGCATATTTTATAAAAGATATTTATATATACAAAATGTCACATTTTTACTTTTACTACGTTTACTTTACACCTTATCTTATATATATATAACACAAAATACCATGACTAAGGATCCCGAAAGTGTCTCGCCTTCGCACTCGCACCGAAAAATTATTTTTAAAAACAGTAACCGTGAGCCAAACAGCTCAAAGAGTACTATAAGTTATAAATGCTGCCGGGGTCACGTTTGTACCTCCCAATACGAAAACTGCATAAACCGCTGTAAAACTCGTTTATGAGAAAACCGAAGCTTTTAAGCAGAAAACCATTTCAAAACCGCTCAAAACTATTTATGCCGTTGAAACCTGCCTCAAAACTATTTCTCGCGTTGAAAACCCGCTTCAAAACTACTCGCGGAACTCCGGTTAATGGTGAAGAATATCTGAAAGTGCTATATCAGAATCAAGTACCAAATCCACTCGTGGCCCATTTCTAAATACCCTAGAAGGAGGCCTCTCTGAACTCCTGAACCCGCACTGTGAGGTGGTCTTGGAACACTACTCCGGCTAAGATGGTCCGTGAACACGGGCGGATCTATATAGCATGCATGGAACCTCGAAAACTAAAATGTTTCTGACGAACCTCGTAACTAACACCTCATCGCTATGTACTAAGTCACGCGACTAACTATATACCTCGAATGTGCAGAGGGCGACTACCATATAAATATATAAATCTAACCCCAAATTGCCAATTTTGTGCACAGAAGTTAGTCATAATATCCTATAACCTTGCTATGCAATAATCCGAAATACATCCGATCGGGAAACCTGAGTCAGGACATCTAGGGTTTTGCTAAACCGAGGCCAAATCAAGCTTCTTAACACGAAATCGAACTTTTCTCGTTGAGTATAACAATTGGGAGGTAAAAAATGCTTTATAAATCTATAATTTCAAAGCACTTTACAAACTTGTAATTTAAACACTTTCTGCTTTTAGAAAATGATTTTGAGTACCACCTTTTCTAATTAATTTCTTCTAAATCTTGTCACACTTTAGATTTCGTCGATGCTCAAATCGCCTTACACAATTCATTCAAATTACGAAAATGCCTTCGCTTAACGTTTTAACCATAAAACATACACACATGGCTTTCAAATGACTATATCGAATTACTTCACGATTCTAACAAAACTTTACGCTAGTCTCATTCGGAGACGACATCGATAATACGACGAAATTGACCAAAATGTCCATACATTAAATGCCCCATAAAAATCATATAGCCAAAGTAAACTTTTGACTCAAGGACTTTCCTTAAAGCCCAGTAACACCCGAAAACATTGAAAATTATGTCCGACTTCAACTGACTACACTCCCGAATTTCAACCCAAACCTGCTCCAAAAACAAATTCCGAACTAACCCCGACGTCTCCCGAACACAGTCCCAAAATTCCTAAAATTCCTAAAACCCGGGCCTTAAAAAATTTTGGGATCGGTTACGACCTTCTTCACTTAGCTCCTCTAAGAAAATTTCAAGTCATTATATAGCATTTAGGCTCGAAATAACACAAGTAGGCAAATTTTCTATCTTTTAAAGTTTAACAAAAGGCTAAGATATTGGTACCTATGCGTAGTTGTCTTCGCGTATACCAATTTTGCCTTCTACTCCGACGAACGTCTACTTTCCAATTTCCGTAAATCTGAGAAAGAACGAAGAAAAGAAAATAAAAAATAAAAATTAACAAATCGTCTCTCACTTTCTCTCTGGACGCTCTCAGTATGCCCGTCTCCCCTGCAGTTTGATTTTTTTGATTTTATCCCTTTTATATTTTCCTTTTTTTTTTTAATCTAATTATTATTCTTTTTCTTTAATTATTATTATTATTATTTAGATAACAATTTCCTAGCTTACTCCTCATTTAGGTCCATTTTTGTCTCCAAAAATTTTATTTATCCTAATTGAATATTCTTTAAATATTTGCCTTTTTTTCGAGATTTTTCTAAAATCCCGTTTTCAGGTTTCACTCTAAACCCGTCGCCTAGAAATTCGTAAAATATTCCGATTATCTCGGAATTTAACGAAACTTTCCTAGGTTATGATTTCCTCACGAGACAAATTTAACGGCTGAGTCCGTTCTGCCATCCCGAGATCTGAGAATTTTCAGACTTCCCCGAACTATTTTGGTAATTTATTATTATTATTTTTTGGCTATTTAAACTTCCATTAATTATACTTTCACCCTCCACTTTCCTTAATTGTGTAAAAGTGCCACAATTCTTGAAAAACTTTATATTTCACCCTTTAAAACAACTTTCAAAAATTCTATTATGGCACTAAATTAATTAAGAAAAGCTTTGTGCACATACGTTATTAATATTACCGTACACCCTCTCTGATTCGGGTGTTACAATCAAGGTCTCGTTGAATATTTTTATCCGCCCGTCTGTACAATTCCTCCATTGTCGCAGGCGGATCCAGAGACAGCGAGTGGAAGAATGGGGTGGTCGGCCCAAAGCTCATTCGGAAATTCTAAAGGACCACATTCATACTTCAGACACTAACTGGCTGGACGAATTGGCCCAAATCTTCTAGTGAAATCACATATGGACTCGTCCTCCCGCTAGAAGATGGTTTGCAGAGAACTGATATTTCCCTTTTGTCAAACTAAGCACAAATACTGGGAAACAAATGCAGCCCACAACTCGCTAAACGAGTTGATAGATCTCCGTGGGAGTTTGTGGAACCAAGCCAGGCCCTTCAAGTTGGTCGGGAACACTTTGCATAGTAAGCTGTCATTTCCCGCATTAAGTATCATTGCCTGATTGAAATGCAACATGTGATCATATGGATCGAGGAGCCAACAGCACATGGAAAGATGGTATGATGCCATGGGGCGGTTCAGCTCAAGACGTGGCCGCCCAACGAGGAGGATATCATGCCCGGGGTCCCTGACAAAGGGTAAAATGTGGGCATAAAAGTATGTGTAGCCCCTGCTGCAGGATATATGAACATAAGTGGTGGAAGATTCATGTGCCACGGGCAATTGGCCCGCTCCAACCGTTGCCGCTGCACATTTCTTCAGACTTACGATGCATGCCATCGACGAACGATCGATCAATGGGGCTCTTTCTTGATTTAGTATCCACGTTGTTCTTTAGAGGTGAAAGATTAGGTTGCGGAGAGCTACTAGAGGATAACTCATCGTCCGCTACTGCATCATTGTCAGATAGCTCGCCGCCCTATTTGACCGGCGTTCGTGGCGCAATTCCTCGTATTTTCACTCAACCTCTTCCAAACCCGCAGGGCGACGTTTTCGCTGCAGATTTTGGCCAACATAGCTCCGCAATTGCTCATATGTCTCGCTCGCTTGCTTTTCCATATCTCGCCGCCACAAGAAACTGGTCTCGGCGTAATCGATTTGGTTGGCCGCCATACTTACGTGGATTCGACAAACCGAGATAAGGAGCGTGGGAAACTACCAAATCTTCGGTGTGGGGACGCTTGATAGCCGATGTAGTCAAGCCCTCGCACACCGCCAATAAGATTTTCGCTTCGGGTCGCTCCTAATGATGGCCAATTGTTGTCTCTCGACTCTGAGCCCTGACGGCTGGGCATTAACCTAGCAGTCAGCGACCTGCAAAACAAACAAGGCACGCGGAGCCGACCGCCTTCGATATGCAAGCTGGGATGTTAAAATGTGCAGCCGCAAATACCTTCAAGCCACAGATATCCTCTTCCTCTCCCCCTTTCCAATTTTGAAACCAATCATCCACTATAAAAGTGGATCATCCTCCCTCCTTCATAAATAAGGAGGAACTGCAAGTGGCTTCATTTGCGCATGCCCATTTTTCCTCGATAGCTAAGTCATTTAAATCTTCCGCCTCAAGAATCGTTTGATTATCCTAAGGGCGGTTACGTGATTCGTGGAGGATACAAAAGCTGAAATAATAGGGATCAACCGAAAATTTACTGATGACCATCTCTTTATAGACACAACCGGCTAGAGAGAGGATGTGTTCCGCACAATCCCGCCGGCTCTTCAATGATCGACAGTCTAATGTTTTACATTCGGGGCCGTGTCCGGGATCCATGTTCACTTTGAGGAGACTTGGGCCGTGTAGCAAAGTGGGCATCGTCGGAAGTCATTCCGGTCTATACACTTTGATATGTCTCTGCCTTTCCGACTGAGGTGTCACAAAGCCGCTGGTACCACAAATACTAATTTTCAATGGGCTTTGTATCTTCTCCCTTTATTTTATGTGTTCTATCACTAAGCTCAATTGTTCAACATGTCTGATATATATAAGTAAATAAAACCTCAGACTTCACAAGTATTGTAGAACACACATTAAGGAGAAGGAAATAATCATCTTCAACCCTAACATTTCTTTCATTTCATCCCTTGTAGATTTGAGTGACTAATGACATCCAACAATCTAGATCCATGTTAAATATGTTTTTTTACTCAATACGAATTGATATGCTTCTTTGTTCAATAAAGTTATTATTTTGTAATATATTTATTAGGTCCTATTTATTGATTTTAATTGGCTCAATAATAAATACTTTTAATTTTTACAAATAAATTCATACAATGGTATCAAAACTCGTTTTAATTTTGATATTGAAGCTGTCAAATTGCTTTTGAATTTTTTGTCTAGTTCTGCTTTCTTTGGTTACAGTTTCTGGTTTGGAAAACATAAGAAGATCAATCATGAATTTTTTTTCTTTGCTTGTTTGATCAATATCAAGGACAATCAAATATATATGTCATGGCAATTATGACAATCATGGCAAACGTGAATCAGGAAGAAGAAGACTGTGTCATCTTCCTTGTCTATTAGATTATCTACAATTATGACAATATCAAGGTCATTTCAGGAGCCAAGTTGCTGCCTCGGGAGAAGCCCACTGCCACCCCTATCTTCCTATCTTTTGTCAAACTCTTTTTATTTTCCTATCTTCCACCCAATTAAAGAAGTACATAGAAAGAGACTAAAACTTTCAGTTTCTGATAATGGATGGATTCTGAATTTATGTTCGATTTTTAAGGTAAATCCCAAAAGTCAAAAGTTGTTTTGGTTTGCTTTGCTTTCTCACATGCCAGTGATTGCTGGGATATGAAACGGTAGTTTATTTGTTTTTCGATATTTTTTCGATAATCAAATAAAGTGTGAAATAAAATATTATATTTATTACTTTCATGTTTTTTGGGATTTTTCAAGGGATATTTTTTGAAGCCAAATTTTATGTTTTTGTCCTATTATTAGTTTTTTATCCCTTAAACATTAAATTTGATTATGGAACAAAAAGTATAATTTTTTACCTAATTTTGCAATCTTTTCACTAGGCTTTTTTTTACATATTGTTTTAGCAATTTATGTTTTTACTATTTAGGATTATTTATAACATAATGTTGTGAATAAAACTATTTTATTGCATTTGAGTAAAAATTGAGTAATATTGAATGCTTATGAATTTACCTCTCATGAGTCTAAGCATGTTGGATATTCTTGAAATTTATGTTGCAATTGTTATTTCTTTCGTCTTACGTATCAATTTTGCTAAGATCCATACGGATAGTGAAGTTATCTTATCGATGACTTTATTATTTAGTCGGATACTTAGTTTTGTGAAGAGATTTCATTAAGTGTTATGAATCGCATAATTTTACTACCCTATCCTTGGGAATTGACGCATTTGGTTGTGACTAAGCAGAATCGCTTTTACCTCGTATGAGAGTCTGGTATTTTATAGACTCAGTAGCATGGTGATCACTTTTGTGGGTCATTTGGTGTCGACAATCGAAAGAATTTGCATATATTTTGATGTGTGCTCAAAAAATAAGGCCGCAGCGTCTCCATGCATCGTGCCCAAGAAAAGAGCACCTCAAGCATGAAGGCCCGCTAGCTGGAACCCAAAGAAGGAGTCGCCTAACGAGGCACTCAGCCTCTAAACCAACACTCCACTCCTTTTTGGGGTCAGCCCGTAAGAAAGGTCCAACCTCGCCCAGCCCAAAGGCCAATTATGGTAAGTCTCCCAAAGGATGGGAAACATCGAACCCCAATAATATATTATTCAAAATCCCACCAAATCTCAATCAATAGCTTAGCGAAGACTATCTCAAGTAAACTACTCTTTCTATATCCTGTACCAAATCTGATATGGACTATAATAAGAAATATCACATCCAATGGGAAGGACTCATAATCACCATCCAACTGGTTGAACATCTGCTATAAATACATGGCCACCCCAGCGGTGAAAGGTACACACACATTCTTAGAGGCATACTCGTATGCAACATATTCATCTTTCTAAGCACTTCTTTTCTCCTCGTAAAGAAACCGGACTTAGACCGGAGCGGCCACGGGCACGCCGCCGACACTCCCTTCTTTTCTCTTGCAGAGGAGCGCCCACGTCCAGAGCGCCAGATCAAGGTTACGATCCGTCACTGGGGATGCCAGATTCGATGCAACCCTCCCTCAGATCCCAACCCACAAACAATCCGGTCCAAACTCTAATAATTTACGCTCCAACCTGGGCCCGTTGAAAAAGGCAGGTCATCGCATACCGCCTGGGAACGACAATTCCTTTATAAATATAACTCCATTTCTCGGGCGATCGGAAGCGGTACGACCTAACACAAGGAGTAACGCTTAATCCGCCAAGGATGGCAGTGATCCGCCAGAGATGCGACAGCGCAGTTTCTCGACAAGCAGGGCTAATGCAAGCCAATACGAACGAAGTAGAAGCGCTCCGCCTAGTCAATCAACGCCTGATAAAAGAGTTAGAACAACTCACCGTAC
This sequence comes from Tetrastigma voinierianum, assembly GCA_016808115.1. Taxonomy (NCBI): domain Eukaryota; kingdom Viridiplantae; phylum Streptophyta; class Magnoliopsida; order Vitales; family Vitaceae; genus Tetrastigma; species Tetrastigma voinierianum. The sequence continues at coordinate 133,639 of JAEQBH010002623.1, forward strand.
ATATGTAACATCCAATGTGGGATGCGACTGCACTCAGAAGGTCATAACATTCCCCCACGAGGAGCAAGGTCAAGACGGCCACGACATTCCCGAGATGGCGAAACAGGCGTAGTCCAACCAGCCAGCTGGACCACAAATTGGCCCTCGTAAGAAGGAACGGAGCGATGCTTGGAGGACATGTCGAGAACGAAGAACTGCATCACCCTCAACCAGGAGCAGGAGAGCAATCATGGGAGCAGAGGTTTAGGAATCTTCAACAAGAGCTCAGCCGTGTGAAGGAGGTGGTTAAAGGGCGTGCCCTAAACACTATGGACACCTTGGTACAGCAAACTGAATCACCCTTCGCCGCCGAGGTGCTATGCTACCCCCTTCCAGCGAAATTCAGAATGCCACAAGTGGAAGCATTCGATGGAATCAAGATCCCGTCGACCACCTCAATACTTACAAAAATCAAATGGAGTTACATGGATATCGGGATTGCGTATGGCGTGTGGCCGCTACCACACTGGCGCGCCTTCACCCAGCCTGGTTTACGCGAATTCCAATCTTCATCAATCTCTTCTTATCTCAGAGAACTATCCATTGCGCTCGCCTCCCACTCACTCCGGAGCTGACGCATAGTAAAACCGAGTTACCATCTATTGAATTGGGCCACAAGGCTCACAAGAAAGTCCAAGTCCCACGCAAGATTCAACGCCGAGTCCTTGAAGATAGAATATACCCGATGAAAATTCGCAATCACTGCTTTCATTGCCGGGTTAGGAGTACAAATGTAAGGATCCTGAGCGTTTCTATCCTTAAAGAACCTCAAGCAAGCATGGCCGAGGTGCTCAGCAAAAGGCAGGAGTATATAAACTAGGGAGTAGCTAAGCCCTTATATCCAAGAAGGAGAGCTCCTCCACCCATAAAGAGAAGAGTGGTACGATAAAACGACGCAGGACGAAGCCCCGCATAAAGCGCCTAGAAACATCCCTAAAGAAAGATGAGGAGCGACCCCAAAAGGCGTGAAACCTCTCGTGGATCGCCCTGTCCACCTCGCACTGAAGACGACGACATTATTCACTCCGCCGGTTCACTCCCTAACGGCCTCGTATCAGCCAGGTCCCATGGCAATTTTAAACGAACACCCCCGAGAGGTATTAACTCAATGAAATCTGATCTCGCTACCTAGGACAACTCCAAAGTATTGCGAAGTTCCATAGTGGATCAAGCGACATCGTACCGAACAACCGTATACATCTAAAGAGAGAAATAGAGTACTTAATACGGCGGATACCTCCGCGCTTCATATCCCAGAGGGTCGCCCGTAATTAGGCTTAGAATCAAACCCGTAATCCGTGCCCCAACCCAACACTACGCCCCTGCCAGACGACGACCTCAAGACTAAAGAACTCCCTGTAGAAATCCAGATTCCGTGGAGGATTCGCAGGAGGAGGAGAGTCTAGTTCGCTCTAAGGCCCATCTCGCGCACATCGTGACAACCAAATAGGGAAATACAAGCGGTGTCCAAACTACCGCGACTAGACACGTCCATCACATTTTCCGACTTCGATCCGAGGGATTTTCAACACCCCATGACGACCCTTTGGTAGTTCAAGCAAGAATCGTGGCCAACAAACAAATTTCTTCATCGGGTTCTAATTGACAATGGCGCCCGCCGACATCATCTTCGGGCCACTTTTGATAAAATGGGCATCGAGAGAAATCGAGCCCGCCAACACATCCGCGGGGGATTTTCTTCCGTGGAAAAGCGTTACCTTGGCTCAACCCACTCGGTGCTCACCTCGAGAGCTCTGCAGCGACGACAATGCGAAGATTTCTCATTGTAGACGCCCATCACCTGGGTAACATGTTGTTGGGAAGACCCTCTCTGCATCGCACGTTTCATCCCCTCCCATACCACATGATAATCAAATTCCCAACCATACACGGAGTAGGGATGGTCCGAGGAGATCAACGGGTGGCCAGGGAATGCTAGCACAACTTCCATGAAGCGTAAAGCAAAGCCGACAACGCGGACGTGGATCGCCTGACATGACGCAGGTGCTCACCCGACCCGAGCCCTGTAAGAGCTAGGAACCCGTGACGCGTGATGACGCCACCCGGATTCCGCTATATCGGCTCCAAGCCAACTAAGACCTCAAAAGCCTCCTTACTCGCTGAGACATAATAAGAGAGACGCTCTTCGCATGGAAGCAGTAAGATATGGGAGGAATTGACCCTACAAGACCACTCATAGCCGAACACCACCCGCTTTAAACCGGGGACGCTAAAGTGAAGGCTGAGCTTCGCAACAACGTAAAGCAGGCAAAAAGCCATCAACGAGAGAGTCGCAAAACCCCCCAGATAATCAGGAGGCCCAATATCCGAGCGTCGCTAACGTGATCACAAAAGCAATGGCAAGTGGCGACCAGATCGACTTCACGCATAACAAGCGCGCTCCAAAGCGGATAGCTTCCTTTAGCTAAGGATCACCTCATCGTGGACGCTACGGCCGCCATGAACTTCGCCTACGGACACCGCTACAACCATCGCATGGACCCGTAAGACCAAGAAAGACCTCATTCATCACAAAGACAAGGAACCTATTGTTATCGCGTGATGCCATTCGACTAAGAATGCAGGAGCCACCTATCGGTGTTAGTGGAACCGATTGTTCCTGCATGCAGATAGGCACAACAATGGAGGTATACATAGACGACATGTTGGTAAAATCCACCACAAACGACCTTCACATCGCCCATCTCACCGGTTGCCTAAATCCTAAAATAGTTACAACATGGAAGCTTAACTAGCCTGGGCGTGCCTTCTGCGTGTCGACGTAAAATTCCCGTCGCTAGTAAAACCGATCGGGAATTACGGCAAACCTGCACAAGATAAAGGCCGCTCGACATGCCGTCGCCTTCCGTATAAAGGAAGCACAATACCGGCAGAAGGATCATGGGCAAGCCTGGCTTCAGATCCGCAGCAAGGCGCCACCTTTCTTCAAAGTCCCCCAAGGAAGCGCCTTCCACCGGGATGCAAAGTGTGAAGAAGCATTCACAAAAGATTAAAACATACCCGAAGTTCTCCACCCATTCTAGTAAGTCCCATTTAAGGGGAAACCTTCACCTATACTTAGCCGTATCGCATTTCTCAACTGGGCCACAGCATTTGCCGTGGGGAGATAAAGAACTGCACAACACTCCGCCATTATTGTAACCGAGCTCGAGAGGAGCGGGAGGGGAGAGTACCCAAGGATGGAAAATTAATACCGGCGCCGTAATCGCAGCCGGAAGCTCCGCCCCTGGCCTCAGTGCCTGGCACTGCTGTGAAGTCCCAAATGTAATATCCATGCAGCTGCGTATTGCACAAAACCGTGGTCTCCGAAAGGCCGGCGAAGCGCCGCCATAGAGCTGAGCGAGTTCGATATCAGATACAAGCCGAAAAATGCAATAAAAGGACAGGTCCTAGCCGACTTCGTCATGGAATTCACCCCGACGGAACTTGCTCAGACCACTACCAAAGGACGACCTCCCACCTGGAAACTCTCAGAGAATGACTCAAATGCACAAGGAAGCGGAGCAGGTCTTATCCTAACTTCCCGTATGAATGTATTAATTGAGCACGCACTTACTTGGGTTTCATACTCCAACAGCCAGCTTCTAGCATGAGGTCAGCCATAGCAGCCCCAACCTCGCCCATTCATTAGACGTCGACCAGCTAGAGGTCTACAGTGACTCCCGTGGTCAGACAAATAGAAGATACTTACGAGGCCAAAAGTGAAAGGATGATTTTATACCTCCGAAAGGTTCGTGACATATTAAAAAAATTCGTGTTGGTTCGGGTCAAGCATGTCCCTAAAGCAGAGAACTCCTGAGCCGATGCCTTGGCAAAGCTAGCCATAGCCTCACAGGAAGACCTCAGCAGGTCGACACTGGCCGAATAATTCCGCGAACCTCAATCGACTTCTACGGCGAGGTGGTTGCCTGCAGCCGTCCTAAACCGACTTTGACGGAGCCCATACGGGATTATATTATAGGACGGAAGCCTACCGATGATCCGAAAGAAGCTAAGCAAATAAGGCGAGGTCTCGCCAGTTTACTAATCAGCAAAGGAAGCTCTTACAAGCGAGGATTCTTCACACCTTTCCTTAAATGCACTGCAGAGGCACACCAGTACTAAGTAAGAGAAGTACACGAGGGCATATGCGGAATCTATATCGAGCTCGAAAGATTGGCAGAAAAGTCTTGGAGGCAAGGGGTATTATCGCCTTGCACATCAAAGATGACCGACGAAGTCAAGAAATGCAGACCGCTTAAGCATCGCCAAGATTTCGCGCCTCCCGTCGAACCCCACCGCCGATCACAAGCCCCCGGCCCTTCCAACAAATGGGTTTGACATACCGGGACCCCCACCATTGGTAAAGGTCAAAGGCAAATTCTAATCGTCAGATTACTTCACTAAGTGGGCTAAGCCGGCCCTTAGACACAATTACATGTTAAGATACGCACTCAGGCGAGCCACTGTCGCGCATGCAGCTCGCATTCCAAGAGCCTTTGTACCGCATAACTGGAAAACAGTTCGACAACGCCAAATTCGTAGGGAGCCGTACGAGCTCGGGAATAAAAAAATTACTCATCTTCAAAGACACTCACAAGAATTGAACTGTGAGACAGCCAAGTCACCATCGAACTCCCCAAAGCCGCCTCAAGGCCAAAATCTTGGAATATCCCAAAATAGGAAATCGGAGAACACTCCCAGGCAATGCCATGATGACACTGCACAAAGAACCCTATAGAAACCCCATTTGCCCTAGCTTTTGGCATCACAAGAGCCCCCGTTGAGGCCTTAAAAGTCCCCAGAATCGAGTTAAGCATCGGGAACATAATGACGAAGCCTCGTCTAAACCTAGATCTCTTAGATGAAAAGCGCTTAGCAAGTCCTAAAGCTATTGCAGGGACTATCAAAGGAAGACGGCGAGGTACTACAATCAAAAAGTCAAACCTAGAAGCTACATGCTGGGTGATTTAGTCTTAAAGAAACTCGCAAGAAGGAAGAACCCTACAAGATGAAACTGGCCCCAACTGAAGGTCCCTACATCGATTCGAGCCGCCAAATGAGCACCTATGAGCCCGCATGCAGTGGCTGAAAACGCATAAAGATATACGGAATGCAACATCTTAAGCGCTTTCTACCAGAGGGCACGGTTTGTAATGTTAAATAAAGCCTTATCAATTTATGTGACAAGTTGAGCGTTCATTGATTGTTTAGTAAGACATCTCAAACAGTTCAGATATGTAAGATACAGAAAAGACATAATGAGAAAGTTCATATAAAGTCACTCTTTATTCCAATCGGATTACATTCGACAATCAGTGATGTCTTCACTACAATCGCACAAAACAGCTCCTCAATAAAAAAGGAAAGGGGGCAAAGGAGAAAGACGTAATGAAAAGAAAAGAGGAGAAGAGAAAAGGGAGAAAAGAAAGATAGAGGAAGAGAAAAGGGAAAAAGAAAAAGAGGAGGAGAAAAGATGAAAAAGAAGGAGAAGGAGAAGAAAAAGGAATAGAATGTAGAGAGCAGCCGCAAGAGATGCACCGCCTCTCTAGATGCATTCTAGCACGGCTTTCTTGGCGGAATAACATGACCCTACAAAGGAGGACCAGGGAAAAAACACAACTCCCACGCGCAAAGGCAGATCGCTCTCAGATTCCAGTAGATCCCCAGCTGAAGACTACTGCACTCGACATACTTCATCCTCACACGACTCCAAATATGTACCACAAAGCCAAAGCATTCAAAATGTAAACTCTTTAACATGAAGCCACCATTTGAAAGAAGATCAGTCTTTGAAACCCGCTGAACGCTCCAAATTCTCCATCAATCAACATTAAAGACGCCGCATCTTTCAAGAAAATCGGGTCAATGGCCGCCCGCAAGAGCTCGCTCCTGCTAGCCTCTATGGATGAGCTCTAATTAACTCGTACGCAATGACGAAGTTCATCTACTCGCGACAGCCACGCCGCCCGTATCACTGTAGCCTCGTGCCACATTGCCACACCTACCGGACCACCATTGATGAGCTCATCTACTGCACAAAGCCACGCCTCGTGAGTCGACCGTACCAGTTACATTGCCACTCTACCGAAAGCCACTGGCCGAACACCACCACCGAACGCCACCATTGACGAAAGCCTCATCTACTCAGACAAGCCATCGCCGCCTCAGGAGTCGACTCAGCCAGCTACATTGCCACTCGCCCTACTGAACGCCACTCGGTTGAACGCTACCATTGACGAAGCCCATCTACCCGCACGTGCCACGCCACCGTGAGCCGACCACCAGTTACATTGTCACCGGCCGAACGCTCACTGCTGGAACGCCACCATTGACTCAGCCCATCTACTCGCACAAGTCACGCGGCCCAAGGGAGCCCTCTCAATCTGCATAACTTAGCCAACAAAGCCCAATATTTCACATGGACGAGCCTTCACCTCAATCGTTTACTCGACGAGCCCCTCCCAAAGATTTCACACGGACGAGCTCGCCCCAACTGCTCGCTGATGAGCTCCTCCCCAAAGATTTCACATATGGATGAGCCCCGCACAACCGCTCGCCCTGACGAGCCCTCCCAAAGATCCCACACGTGACGCAGCCCCACCCACCCAGTCAGCGCTGACAGCTCCTCCCAAAGATTTCATATGGACGAGCCCGCCCAACCACTCATCACCCAGCTCTTCCCAACTAGCTTCTAAGACCGACGAGTCTGGCTAATATGGACAAGCCCACCAAAATTTCATAGGCCGTAGACAGCCTCAAAGAAGTCAAGTCGCCAAGTGGTAACTCAACCCAACAGAGTCCACCCACTCAAATTAGTTGACGAGCCTCAACTATCCATGTCACAAGCAAATTCTAAGGAATTTGTTCAACTCATGCAGCCATCACCATGGAGTTGGCTCTGCATGACTAAGCCTCGTCGAAAAAGAAATTAGCATGCACCAAGAATCGATCAACTCGTGCAAAACAGCTTCAACAAAGCACGCTGAAATTAATTTGACAGCCCACGAGCATAAGTCGTAGATGTTCTAGAATCGGGCCAGTCTTACGAATTAACCCACTAAGCTCAACGACTTAGTTTGGACGAGCTTAATTGCTACAAACTTAGACCTCAATTCATTTATAACTCATGAAGAAAGCGAAAATACTACTATGAGAACGCGCACGATAAATAATGAATATTTACGTGAGAGTTACATATGTCTCGGCCCTATGTCTCGACAAAGAAATGCGATACACAGAAGGAAAATATAAAAGTCGAGCACATATGTGAATGAATATTAAACTAACATGTTAGAAAGAGAGCTACGATCACAACTCCCCCATCCATCCCGGGTGATGAGCTCAGTCCCCAACCGACAAGCCCCAGATTCGGACCCATGCTCATCCCGGCCCCGATCAGATCATTCAACGCAACATGGAGCTCACCCCTGACCTTCTGAAGCTCACCTTCTACCGTCAGCCACTACAACTTCATCCTCTTACTTTCCCGCCGTAGCACGAGCCGACTTAAAGATGCTTAAATCAGATTTTAAGTCTCCACCTCTTCAAACATAATAATGTGTCTGCCTGTGCCGTCCGCCTCGTAAGAAAGAGAGGCCGCTCGCCTTATAAATCCCAGCTACTTTACATGCTTTTCATTTAGTTTGGCCTTTATCGTCACGTGACCCTTCAATGAGTGGCTCAGATTATCAAACACGGTTAATGATCCAACACTGGATCGTTCAAAAATGTGACACTATCGAACAGGACTTACCGAGGCAACCCTCGAAGGGATAGGTTTCGAGCCCATCAACGGGCGGCAGTTTTCACCCTCCCAAGGTCGTAATCCGCCACGACGAGATTGCAACTGGGCCGCAGTTCAAGACGAGAGCAAAGAATCCTCATCTTCCCAACTTTTGATTCCGCATTTTCCTTCAACTCCATCTCAATCTTCTATGAGGCTCTAGCACTCCCAAGGCGGATTCCGGGACGGTATAGTGATAACCGCCAACTAAGCAGTTCGGCTACCCATCCAAGAGACTCTTTGCCTTTACAAAGAAGCTTAGGCGGCTGAGACTCATGATCGCAGGAACCCGCCAGAGCTGACCGCGCCCCGCCTCCGCTCGAGCAAAAGAAGTCGGAGACCCGAATTTCGAACCTTGGCAATCGAAACCCGCCGATCCTCCCTGGAGCCCCGATTCTTTTCCGTTTGCACCCGAGGCTTCGAGACGCTGCCCCCAACTAGACCAAAATTTCTCCCGCAGTGAGTGGGTCGCTGCAGGTTTCCAACGGGAGTGGACTCCCACTCGCGGAAGGAGGCAAGGGGCCTCTGCCGTTGAATCGCGGCAGACTCCATTTCGACTGAATGCCCGATTAATGGGGCCCCATGGCGACATCCAGCAGACATCTTCGCCAACGCCGTAGCTACAACATTATTCCAAAGATCAAGGCCAAGACAGAGCAACTAAGTATACTGAGAATAACATGAGGTCAAATATTCAAAGAACCTTCACACAAGTTATACCGAAAAATAGAGCAAAACACTCAATGGTGATTATCAAGTGGTCCAGTCACCGAACGCCCAGAGTGTCATCCTGTCGGGCGACCCATTCCTGGGCCATAATTAAATAACAAAGAAGTAACGCCCCTCCGGCGACCTATGGGAAGAAGGAGATTAGTGATCACCCAAAGGAGCTCCGCAGCGCCCTCGGAGAAATAAAGGAAGCCCTGTAGTCTCCTTTCGACCAAAGATAGGAGGAGCAGCCACACTAGGACGCCAGTCCCCACCCCAAAAAAGGCCAATAGGCCCACAAAAACGCCCCAACCGCTGGGAGCCAGTCGAGCGACAACGCTGAAATGCCGCAACCCTTCTTCATAAAGCGGGATGCAAATGGAAAACAAAGCACTATCACAAGGCAACCTCAAAGAAACATACCATCCTGTGCACGGAGGCTACATAAAAGTCGACGCCGGTCCATACTTCTGACGCCAGTGAGCTCCATAACGCCTCAGGCAAAAAAGTGGTGAATTTATTACGAAGGACCGAAGACTTTAAGTAGGTCCCACACACAAATATGTTGAATCTACGTATTTAAGGTAATCCGACCCCCATGATATTTTAATTAGGGTTCATTTTCCCTTTATCCTATCCAAGGGAAAGAGGCGCCCCTGTGAACATCATGTGGTTCAAACTCACTGCTGGACGGCCTTACATCCCTAACCCGTTCTTCAGAACCGCAACAACCCGGCGGAGCCACGCTACCACGTGAAGAAGAAGAGCGACCGACCTACAATCAAAGCAAACAAGAGGAAACGTTGATCCCGTGAATAAGACCAAGAAGCAACTCGTGAAAATGCCAGAAAGACTCTACACAAAAGTTGCTGCAGAGAACTCCTGAGCAACAAAGGTCATGATTCACAAGAGGTCTGGAGGACCGCGAGAAGCAATGTGACGCAGGAGGTCCAGCAAACCGAAAGAAACTAGGAAGAGGTAGGGAGACAAGCAAAACCTTCAAGAGTCACCACATTATCACAAGACAAATGACGCAATTCAAGCCCCCAACTAACCGTTCTGGGCGCACACGCGGAAGTTACACTCCTCATACGCAGAACGCATGCCCTTGCCTGCTCACGCGCACAATCGCATACAAGGGTCGGGGGCAACCGATAGGGCTTGAAAATAAGTGGCCCACAAGCCCACACATCAGCCCTTGAAGAAAGAGGCCAGCCCAAATGGGGCAATTCTTAAGGCCCTGCGGCTAAACCCAAAGGAGGAGTTGCCCAATGAGTACCCGCCTTTCTAAAACCAACACTCACTTTGGGGCCAAACAAGAAAGGTCCAACTCCACAGCCCAAAAGGCCAATTATGGTAAGTCTCCCAAAAGGATGGGAAACAGAATAAAACTCTGACAAATAATATATTATCCCTGAAAAATCCCACCCAAATCTCATCAATAAGGAAGGGAAGACTATCTCTAAGTAAACTACTCTTCTATATCCCGTACTTCAAACTGACATGGACTATAATAAGAAATATCCCATCCAATAAGGACTCCTAATCACCAATCCAACCTGTCGAACATCCGCTATAAATACTCGTCACCCACGGTGAAAATAAGACACACACATTCTAGAGCATACTGTGATAGCAAACATATCTCGCCTCTTCTAAGCACCCTCTTTTCTCTCAAAAAGAAACTGACTTAGGCATCTGAGCGCCTGTAGCATACCGCCGACCTCTTCTTTCATGAGATGCGCCACGTCCAGAGCCGCAGATCAACAATGCTCACATCCTGGTTCTCACCCCAGAGTGATCCAGACATCCCAGCCATTGTAAACAATCCCAGTCCTAAATTTAGCGACTCCCACACCCTCCACTCCTCATTCCTATTGGGAAAAGGCATCATCATATTTGTTTTACATATAATTTTGACATTACTCTTTTGTTTATTCTTCAGCTGTAAGCTTTCTTCAGTTCTTTGTCATCATGAAACTTAATTGGACTAATTACAAGAATGAGAAAAATGAGCTATCTGATAATCATTGGGTGAATGTTTGTTTTGAGTCCAATATCATTGATGTGTCATCTGATACTTAGTGGTTAGATAGTGATGCTATCATTCACACTTGCAATTCTATGTAAGAAGTAATAAGCAGAAGAAGTCCAACTAGTTTGGAGCAGTATGTGTACATGGGAGACAGTACAAAAGTCAAAGTTGATTTTCTGTGAGTCGTTAGGATTACAAATAACACAGAAATTTTTTAGAATCACAGATGTATATACAAATTTCGATCAAGAGAAATTTGATACTAGTACCTATTTTGGATAGACTTGGATATAGTTTTCTTTTTGGAACTGGAAAAGTTAAATTGTACTAAGATTCACTATTGATTGGCACTGGAGCACTTTGTGTGAGTCTTTACAGATTGGAGTTGTAACACCCCAAATTATACCCTCAAGGTTTATTACATGTTTGGAGTATAATAAAAGTCAAAATTGTATTTTTCGGAAATTTAAGTGCTAAGGGTAAAATGATAATTATCAAATTAAGGACTTAAAGGTTATAAAATAAGAAGATTATATGCTATTGTAAAAATTTAGATAAGTTCATTTGCAAAATAGATGGGAGTTGAAGGACCAAATAGAAAAAATGGACATTTGACTCAAATGAGGATAAGACCAAACATGGTCTTAGAAATCTTCATTTTTGGCTTTGAAGGTTAGAGCATTCCGGATGGGAGAAAAAGAGAAGAGAAGAAGGAAGAAGGAATAAGAGAAGAAGAAGAAAATCCTGTGTTTGGAAATCATCTTTGTTTGGAATACTTTGGTATGGAAAGTATGGAACCTATGTATGGATTTGTTGGTTAGGAAACTATCCTAACTCTTTCTTTGTCTATGTTTGGGTTAGGAAAACCCTAACTCTTCAATACATGTGTATTTTGGTTGGTTTAAGTCAGTTTTGTGGTTAGTTTTTGAGTTGGTTTAGTTTTGGTTGGAAGATTTTTGTGAAAATGGCCAGAACTGGCTATTTATGTAGAAATCGCAGGTGAGTACCAGTACTCAAAGTCGTTTTTGGTCCTGAGGATATTGAGCACCAGTACTCAAAGTTGCTTTATGTCCAGAGGATGTTGAGTACCGGTACTAAAAGTTGAGTATCGGCACTGTAACACCCCGTCCCAAGAGGGTGTACGGTATGTGTAACCGTATGTGCACCAAGGGCTTCCTTAATTATTTTAGTGCCATAATAGAATTTTTGAAAGTTGATTTAAAAGAATTGTGGCACTTTTGCAATTAAGGAAAGCTTTGGGGTAATTCCAATTACGGGAATTTTATGAAATTTTAAAAGTGATAATAATAATAATAAATTACCAAAATAGTTCGTGGAAGCCTAAAATTCTCTAGATTCTGATGATGAAACGAATCAGGCCAAGTAAGTTCGGCTCACGAAATCTAGTAACTTAGGAAAGTTTCGTTAAATTCCGAGATAGTCGGAATATTTTACGAATTTCTAGACGACGGGTTTAGAGTAAAACCTGAAAACGGGATTTTAGAAAATCTCAAACTACGGGAGAACGTCCATAATGAGAGAGGTTTCTATAGTGAGAGAGGCCATTTTTTAGTTTTATTTTCTCTCTTTGTTCTTTCTCAGATTTACGAAAATTGGACCGTAGACGTTCGTCGGAGCAGAAGGCAAAATTGGACTACGCGAAGAGAGCTACGCATAGGTACCAATATCTTAGCCTTTTGTCAAACTTTAAAAGGTAGAAAATTTGCCAAATTGTGTTATTTCAAGCCTAAAGGTTATGTAATGGCTTGAATTTTTTTTAAAGGCCATAAAAGGTCGTAAACTTTAGTCCCAAAATTTTTAGACTGAGTTTAGGAATTTTTAGGAATTTTTGACCGTAGGTTCTGGGACAATGGGTCGAATTTTTGACCTGCTTATGGACAATTTTGATTGAAATTTCTGTGAGTGTAGCTCTGACAAGTCAATGCACTTTCAAAATGTTTCGGTATTTTTAGACTATATGGAAAGTCCTTTAAGTCAAAAGTTGACTAAAAATGTATAATTTTTATGGGGGCATTTAATGTGTATGGACATTTTGGTCAATTTCATCATATTATCGATATCCATATCGAATAGACTAGCACGTAAAGTTTTGTTAGAATCAAGTTCGCTCGATATAGTTACTTTGAAAGCCCCGTATGTTTTATGGTTAAAACGCTGAACTCGAGGGCATTTTCGTAATTTGAATGAATTGTAGGCAATTGGAGCATCCGACGAGAATCTAGGAGCATTGACAAGATTTGTTAAATTAGTGAGAAAGAGTACTCAAAATCATTTCTAAAACGAAGTGTTTAAATTACAAGTTTGTAAAGTGCTTTGAAAATATAGATTTATAAAGCATTTTTATTAATTTCCCAATTGTTATACTCACAGAAAGTTTGATTTCAAAAGATTTAAGAAACAAGCACCGGGTTTAGCAAAACCCCTAGATGACACAAATTCGCTTCCTCGATGTATTTCTGGATTGTGCATGGCAAGGTTATGGATATTATGACTAATTTACATATTTAATCGGCACCGGGGGTTAGATCTAGTATATATTTATATAGTGAGTCGCTCTGACATTCGAGGTATATAGTTAGCGCGCTGACTTAGTACATAGCGATGAGGTGTTGGTTCCGAGGTTCCATCACCGAGCATTTTGGTCCCGAGGTCCATGCTATATAGATCCCGGGCCGTATTCACGTGACCATCTTAGCCTGCAGTGTTCCGAGGTTCACTAACACAGTTCCGAGGTTCCGAGGCATCACTCAGTGGTATTTCCCCTTAAATGGGCCACAAAGGGTTGGTACTTGATTTCCAAGATAGCACTTTCGCATATTAACCACCACTGAAACAGCTGCCAGTAAATAGTTTTCAAAACAAGCCATGAATCAAATAGTTTTAGCACGCTGTAAATGGTTTTCATAGAAAAACTCGCTTTCTATAAATGCTTTACTACCATTTATGTACGTAGATTTTATATCGGGAGGTACAAACAAGCAGATAAAAAGAGATGAAATTATAGCACCTTTCACTCGAGTCTGCTTCGCTCACGTCATGCTTTTAAATAATTTTTCGTGTGCAAAAGTTGAAGCCAAAAAGATCCTTCAGATCCTAGTCCTAGACGCTTATGTTGTGATTATATATAAGATAAGGTGTAAATTAAAACTAGTAAAGTTAAAATGTGGTACTAGATATGTAAATATCTTTTGTAAAATATGCATGCATGGTTTGAGAAAAACAGTTATATAAACTTATATTTGATTGGATCCTATCTTATATTTTGATGAGGACCAGAGGTCCTTATTGTTGTAGTTAGACATTTGGAAAACATTGGGGAGTGTATTTTTTATATACAGTGATTTTGTATTTCACTGACCACCGTGCAATGTTATGTCACGATTTTCGCTTAAATCTAAAGGTGATTTTGATGAAAAGTGAAAATTTTATAACCCACGTTTTCCAACACAGCTTCAGCAGCTTTAACGGCTTAGCTTCATGGTAACTTGTCGTACGAGCGAGCTTGGCCGGGAGGTCGAGTTGCCGCAGATTTCCGTCACTAGAAGCGGGTCTGGTCGTGCACCCAATGCTGTTTTTAGCCTAGAGGATGATGAGCATCTCCAGACTAAAGTTGGTACCAATCTGCCAGGAAGGTCCGAAAGCACCAATCTTGCAACCCTATTTCCGTTCTATTCTTCCTTTAATTCCAAGTGAAAGGGGTTCGTATATGTATAAAAGTTATATGAAAATTGCTCTATACCATGCCGTCTCGGCGATCCTGTCTTTGGGCAAACATTATTTCTTGCCCTTATCTGCTAATGTGATTAAGAACAAAATAACAAGCTCGAAAATACATATAATTGTATGCTTGCCTAAGACCGAATAGTGAATGAATAGGCATGTCTGTTGAGTGCGACGACACTCCTGCATTGTGCTACAGCTGCAACACCCCTAAATATACCCTCGTAGTTTTATAACATGTTTAGGGTATAAAATAAGTTAAATTTGTATTTTTTCGGAAATTATATTGCTAAGAAAGAAAAATGATAAAACTGAATGAATGTAAGAGTTTGTAAAATAGTAAAATGTCACATTAAGGACCTGGGCGTCATAAGATAATAAGCCATATGGCAAAATAGAATATTGAGAAGTTGAATTGAAAAAGAAAGAAAAATGAAGGACTAAAAATGCAAAAAGAGAAAAAAAAAAAAAAACACCAAAAATAGCTTTGGCCAAACAAGGCCTTGTGAAGGAAATTAGATAAGACCAAATTTTGGTCTTGAATGCATGAGTTTCATTTGTGAAAGAGAGGAGCTGTGGCTAGAGAAATTTCATGAGGAGGAATGGAGGTCATTACTTTGTGTAATCCATGGTTTTGGTTCCTTTGGTTCGCCTAGAAGAAGGAAGAAGAGTAAAGTTTGTTTCCAAAAGAAAACAAGGTTTGGAAACCTCAAACTCCTTCCTATGCTTGCTAGTAAAACCCTAACTCTTCTAAATGTGCTATATGGTTGTTTGAGTTGGCTAAGATCCTCAATCGGTAAAACGCTTGTATAAAATGAAATGTTGGCGTTTTAGGGAGATGTTGTCAAAAATTTTCCAAAACCCACATTTTTGTCTTGGCCATCACTTATCCAAATTGAGTTATTCAAAATTTTGGGTAAACTAGACTTCTAGGAGAACAAATCTCCTTGAAATAAATGTATTCAAATTTGGACCCCCATTGGACCCAAAAAATTTGTCAAAGTGAGGCTCTGTTTTCGGGTCAATTCTGATATAGTTTTGGTGTTTCATAATAGTTTTGGTATTTAGGCCATAAGTTTAGTTTCACTCATCCAAATTGAGTGATTCAAATTTTTGGGTAAACTAAACTTCTATGAGAACAAATATCCTTGAAATAAGTGTATTCAAATTTGGACCCCAATGGACCTAGAAAATTCGTCAAAGTGAGGTTTTGTTTTCAGGTCAATTCTGATACAATTTTGGTGTTTCAGAACAATTTTGGTATTTAAGCCATAGGTTGAGTTTCACTTATTCAAATTGAGTGATTCAAATTTCTGGATAAACTACACTTCTAGGAGAACAAATCTCCATGAAATAAGTATATTCAAATTTGGACCTCATTGGGTCCAGAAAATTCGTTAAAGTGAAGCACTGTTTGTAGGAAATATTTCGGTGTAAAGTATTTGAAGTAAATAAATAAAAGAATGGTTGATATATGAAATATGAACGCATGAACAGTAATACAAACATGTAAATGACTAGTATAATATCCCTAACTCAGATAAAAACCTAATAAGCCTGATTTCCTGCATGTATTCTAAAGTGGATGGACAAGTAAGCATTGTCTATGAGGGATTACAAGTTATAAGTTAGCCCTGTTTTGATCATTAAAGCGGCCCCATTTTGATCATTATAGCGGCCCTGTTTGGGTCACATAATACAGGCATAGGTCACTATCTTGTACAATGATGATACATTCGGGTATATACGGCCCCGTTTTGGGTCATACAGCATAGGCATAGTTCACTGTTTCATACAATGATGATACCTTCGAGTATATACAGTTATCTCCAGTATCTACTTCTTTGGAATATACATGCATAAAAAAAAATGATACAAGATGATATAAGATAATATGAAACATGACACATGAAAAAGGCATGAAATATGCAAATTATACGAAAGATGCATATGATATGTAAAAGAAGTATATGTTTATAAGCTATTGTATATGCATATTGAAATTAAGGATCACTGCAAGTGGTCATATATGTTATATGTTTCCCAATTAAGCCATGCTTAGCACGGTGTGTTCTTATCTGCAGGTACCTCGAAGAGACATTCACAGCGATTTTCGCATCCGCTGTGGCCAACATAGCAATAGCTCAAATCTCTAAGTAGGCTCTTGGATTTGTTTCTTGTATATGTAAATGTAGAGTTTTGTAATAGTGAAATCTGTATAAGAAGACTTTATATATGTATAGAATATTATGAACACCACTACGGTGGTTGTTTTTTATATATATATATATATATATATATATATATATATATATATATATATATATATATATATATATATATGTGTGTGTATATATATGTTATAAGTTTTATTTCTTTATTAAAATATATATAAATTGGGTCCACCAATGACAGAAAAACAGGTTAAAGAGTCTCAGTCTCGTGTCGCGTCCCCACTCTTCGCTTAGGCAGGGGTAAGGGTACGACAATTAAGTGGTATCATAGCCTAGGTTTAGGCGGCTTTGGCATAGAGTATAGGATAGAAAAGCGTGTCTAGTAATATGTTGACCTAATGTGGATGTTCTTGTGTCTTGTGTTTTCTATAGATGGATCATCCTTCGAATTCAGTTGAAGAAGCAACAAAGAGTGTTAACCCTGGAGATCAGGGGTTATCAGCTTCTGAGCCCTCTGAAAGCAATGCCCCCGCCGAGCTAAATGAAGCCTTGTTGAGGATATCTCAGGACATGGCTTGGGTATTGGAAATATTGACAGCTCCGAAAGCCCCAATAGACATGGTAAGAAGACATGGGGCTGAGGAATTCCATGGGACAAACATGGAAGAGTCCGATAAAGCGGAATTCTAGTTAGAAAAGCTACAAAAATATCGAGGAAGATGCCCTCCGATCAGAGAGTATCATGCGCCTCACTATCAAGCAGAGTGAGGCATAGATTGCAGCTAGTGTTAAGGAGTCCAAGGATTCCAACCATGCCATGAGAATTCTTGCTCAAGAGTTCAGGTTAAATATGTTTCGATATGTACTAGGAAACTATGGAAATGGGTTTCCAATTTGAAGCAAAGGAACTTATCAATGATCAATATGAGAAAGAATTTAGCCATCTCAAAGAAGTATGCACCTGAGTCGGCTTCATCGAGGCATTTCTGTAGATTAGCTCAAAGATGGACTACATGAGTCCATAAAAAGATATCTAGCGTCTGTCACAATATTTCTGTGATGTCCCAAATCCCAAGGGTCCGTTGACTACCCGTCAACCCGCGAAAACACTCATGAATGTCGGGTGACCCGACATTTCTCACGAAAATCGGGTAGAGTCTCCTTTGTACGGGGAGCTCTACTCAAATACAAACCTGTCCCAATCAACATCCAAAGATATATACATGAGTGAGAATGGTTATCATTCCATAAACTAATACCCATCCAAATAAATCCCAACTATATCCAATAGTTTCAAGAGTTAAAAGTTCACTCTTATACAACACATATTAAAAGTTTACAACGTTCTAATACATGTATTCTAAAACACCAAAGCCATAACCCGCTTCAAGACGCCCATGTGAAGAGCCGTCTTCTCGAGCACCCTCAATCGAAAAAAATAATATCCTCGATTGTAAGAGTTATCGCCCAAGAGTGGAATCACCCTAAATGGGTTACTTCCACCTAAGTGCATATGCAATACTAATGAAAACATACATTCAAGTAAAATGCTGATCCTACTTGAATGTCTACATGATCAACTCATACCCCGAGTCCTCACCGACTCCCTCACACTTGCCTAAGCCACGTATGAGAAACATTAATTTTCAAAACAAAGATATTTGTTTATATTTGTGGACAACCCTCCGATATAAGTAGTGGACCGACTCCGATGTTCTATTTAATGGACAACCCTCCAATGTATATCAATTGGACCGACTTCGACGATTGACATTTTATATGACTAATTCATAATTATTAGTCAACCCTCCGAAACCATTCTCGCAATCACCTCATACACTACCCTATTGTTTTAGGGTGCCCCAGTGCATATGGAATGCATGATGCCATTTCCAATACAAATTGTATAACACATGCAAATATATCCTCATACATATATTTACATAATTTAAATCACACAAACATGTTATGCAATTTCACAATTCATTACACCAAAATTAGATCATGTGGATATTTATTGTCACTTATATTCAATTTGAATCACTCAATCCAAACACATTTTTCACAAAAATTAATTCATGAACACTATTCACGTGGAATGCTGGAACCTGCCACTGCTCACAGCTCACGGCCACATTTTCCACACAATTCAAGCCATTTCCGGCCTCATACCATCAACACAAGATTTATTTCATAAATTTATGAAATAAACACCCAAACAGCCCCTACACAGTCACGGACTGTGTATTTGGGCTCCATAAATTTCACACTTCGGTCCCAAGTTTTGGGACCGATCAAATGGCCGTTCAAGGCCTCAACCCAACCGAAACATCCACAAAACACTTAAACAAAGTAAAAACAAGTAGGATGAAACCCCTACCTCACGGAGTTTGTCGAAAACTCCCAAAACCGATACCCACGCTGCAGCCCCCAATGCGAGTTTTACCTTCCTTCTGCCCCGAAGGATTTCTTGACATCTGACGCTTACAAATCTAGAAAGAAGTTTGATGTTCACTCACTAAAATCACCATTTTTGGCTACTGCATCCCCCATCCTTTTCTTTTGCACGTTCCTCGTCTCTTTTTTGAAGAAAACAACCACTATTCAGTATTTTGTCTTTTTCCCATTAAGAATTCTATTAATTCCATCTACGTCCTCAAGCTTTGGATTTTCGACATTTGGCACTATCTCGGCCGTCCATTTCCATCACCTCTCTACTCACTCAACATGTGTAACATGTGTACATGTTATAGGTGACTTTTATCACCTCACATTTCGTTTTACGGCACCCGATACTCGATGCCTCAAAAAACTTATAAATTCCGATTGTCTCAGAATTCGACGAAATTCGACGCAGATTGGGGATTTCACGAGACGATTCCAGCAAACTGCTTCTGTCCGAGATCTAGAGAATAAATTTCGGATTTTTGACCGAAATTACGATTTTGCCCTTTTTCCAGAAATTGGAAATTTCTCGAGTCTTACATTCTCCCCTCCTTAAAAGGAATTTCGTCCCGAAATTCTGGACAATCACAATCACTCACATGCATATGCAACGTGCACTATACCATGCATGTAAATTCGTCATTTAAATATTAATCGACTAAACCACTTAGCTTCATCCCTAAACAAGAAGGGATAGGTGGCCCGCATCGTGTCCTCGTGCTCCCACGTTGACTCCTCAACTCCATAGTACCGCCCATAAAGCACCTCACTAGCCTCGACTGGCCTTGCTAGCCGCAAACCCGATCACGACTATCCAAAATGCACATTGGTCCCTCAAAGGTCCCATTAGTGTCAATCTCAATCTATCCCCAATCCACCACATGAGTCGATCTGAGTATACTTTCGGAGCATGGAGACGTGAAATACCTCGTGGACACCTGACATATTGGGCGGTAAAGCCAACCGATACGCTACAGCGCCTATCCTCTCGAGTATCTCGAAAGGCCCAATAAACCTCAGCGATAACTTGCTGGGCTTGCCGAACCTGACCACTTCTCTCTTAGGCATCACCTTCAAGAAAACGTGATCACCAACCTCGAACTCTAAGGGTTGACGTCGCACATCCGCATAGCTCTTCTGCCGGCTCTGAGCCGTGAGAAGACGCTGTCATATCAAGCTCACCTTCTCGGAGGTGTCTCTAATCAGACTAAGACCAAGATGGAACTTCTCCCACCTCGTCCAACATAACGGTGACCTGCATGGCCTCCCATACAATGCCTCATATGGTGCCTTCTGTATACTCGCTTAATAACTGTTGTTGTAGGCGAATTCCACTAAGGGCAAGTGCTCTTCCCAGCTACCCTTATGATCCAGGATGCATGCTCGTAGCATGTCCTCTAACACCTATATAGTCCTCTCAGACTGACCATCTGTCTGAGGGTGAAAAGTTGTACTCATGGTCAGCAGTGTGCCCATAGCCTTTTGGAAACTCTTCCAAAAGTGAGTCGTAAATCTCGGGTCCCTATCCGACACTATGGATAATTGCGTATCTATGTAAACGACTATCTCTCGAATATACAACCGGCAGAATCTCTCCAATGTGAAGGTCATCCGCACGGCTAGAAATGTGCCGACTTTTGTGAGCTCTGCCCACGCGATCACCCATACCGCATCATGTCTCTCGCGGTGTCCGTGGCAAAGCTCGGTCACAAAATCCATCGCAACGTGTTCACTTCCACTCCTCGCCCATCTCCAATCCAACAGGCGAAGTCCCGCTGGGCTTCTAGTGCTCTCACTTGACCTCGCGACACGTGAGACATCGTCGCACAAAGTCCCCTACGTGTCTCTTCATCCCGCTCCAGTAGTACTGACGACGAAGATCCTGATACATCTTCGTGCCACCTGGATGCACGGCAAATCGAGAGCAGTGAAACTCCCTGAGAATCTCCTCTCAAGTCAGCCAAATGGGGAACCACTACCTGTCCTTTATAATCATGACTACCATCCGAGGATCTGGCCCAGCCCTCGCCACCAGAGCCTGATCAGAATTCTATCCCGATGGACACTATCTTGTCCCGCCATCTGACTCCGATCACTCTGCTCAACAGAGACGGTGTAGCTACTAAACTCCCCAACGTACCCTGTGCCTGCTCGCTGTACTGTAGCCTAAACTGTCCCACAGTCTCGAGCATCCGCCACTCCCGGGAAGCTATACTAGCCAATACTCCCCGTGACTTCCGACTGAGTGCATCAACCACGACATTTGCCTTACCAGGGTGGTAATGCAAAGTGAAGTCATAATCCTCTAGGAACTCCATCCATTTGCGTTGGCTCATATTGAGGTCCCGCTGCGTGAAGATATACTTCAGACTCTTATGGTCTGAGTACACCTTGAACTCCTCACCATATAAGTAGTGGCGCCAAATCTTCAAGGCGAAGACTACGGCCGCCAACTCCATGTCGTAAAAGGGGTAATAATTTCGCCATGATTCTTCAACTGACGGGAACCATAAGCTACTACCCTCCCGGACTTCATCAAGACACATCCTAGTCCGGCTCTCGAGGCATCACAATACACTGTGTACCCCTGTCCCTATCCGAACTATCGTACAGGAGCCGGCAAGTCTCCTTCAACTCCCGGAATGCCTCCGCATCGAGATCATCCCATTCAAACTTGACCTCGTCTCCGGTCAATCTCGGGCCAGGTGCCGCGATTCGAGAGAAATCCTCAATGAATCTCCCGTAATATCCGTACCCAATCCCAAGAAACCGCATCTCGAAGACCGACTTCCTGGGCCTCTCCTAACTCATCACGACCAACCTTCTCCGGGTCCATCGACACGCCTGACGCCGACACCACTGTCCCAAAATCTCACCTCAAGAAGCCAAACTCGCACTTATCGAACATAGCGCATACCTGATGGTCTCAACAATCGTAAACGATCCTCAAGTGATACTCATGCTCCCACTCCGACTGGGAGTAGATCAAAATGTCATCCACGGCATCACGATAACCGATCCAAATAGGTTGGAATACCCTATGCATGAGATCCATGAATGTTGTTACGATTCACATCCAAAGGGCATCACCGTGAACCTAAAGTGCCCATAACGCCGCCCTAAACTCCTGGCCTTAGGGTGTCTATCTCCTAACCTCAACCGATGGTAACCAAAGGCGGTTGGGTCTATCTGGCAGACTCGCCTCCTCTCAACTCGGTCAAACAAATAGCCTAACTCGGCAATGGGCACCGATTCTGATCAGAACCCCGTTCAACCGCCGATAATCAACACCTACGAAGGGTCTCATTCTTCTTCTAAAGCAAATAGAACCTGAGCGCCCATGGCAGGAAGTGCTTTGTCTAATGAACCCCTCATTCAAAGAGCTCCGGTAGCTGACTCGAGTTCCCCGCGAATCTCAACCGGTGCCATCCTATGCGGAGTCATAGAGATGGGGTGAAGTACCAGGTGTAACTGCATACCGGTCTATTACCCTCGCGAGGCCCGTGTAGCTCATCCGGGAAAACATCCACATACTCGCACACTACTCCGAGGTGCATCCAAGTCCGGTCTCTCCTCGTCCTTTCTAGTGGTAAGGCTCGGCTAGCCAACTCGCTAACTGTCCTCGACATCTGGACTCATATACTGTCTGGGGCAAAATATCATGCTTCGTCCCCTTTGAAACACCACACGAGTACCACCCCGCTGTGATAAAGGAGTAACCCTCCTATGCTCACAATCGATAACAACCCTGTAAGCTGTCAGCCAATCCATCCCCAGGATGACATCGAACTCTGACATGTCCATGATCCTCAGGTCCACTGTGAGTAGAGTCCCCGAGATCTCCAACTCGCAACCTCGACATATCATCCCTATTCTCGCCCTAATCCCTAGGGGAGAACTCACATACAAGGGCTCCTCTAAGGTCTCAACCTCTAAGCCTAACTCTATCACCACTGATGCAGCAATGAATGAATGCGAGGCACCATAATCAAATAACACTCTTGCCCATAAAGTAGGATAGCAAAACGCACCGTATAACTCGGGCCGACCACTGACTCGCGGTGATGGCTCTGCACAAGCCCCCGACCTCGGGGGATGTCCCCGCCCTCGTGGGCCTCGCCCCCACCTCTACCCATACTCCGCCCCCCTCGAGCCTCGGGCCTCGTGAAATGGGAGGTGCCCGTAGCTCCCGAACCGAGATTGGCTCCTCCCCGCCCTGCACTGCGGCCGTGAGGAATGTACTATATCCTCTCCTGTCCTACCACTGACCGGGATTGCGCTATCCCGAAACCCTAGGATCCCTGTCTCCGGGGGCAATCCCTTCTCATGTGTCCAGGCTGTTGACAATGGTAGCACACCATCCCCGCCTCGCGATGATCGCAATCTCCTTTATCCGTCCCGCCCGGATGGCTGCGACTCTGGAACCCTCGCAACTAGAAGCTCTCTGCCTCTTTCTTGAATTGGAAGAAGACTGACTCTCCTTCCTCTTACTACTAACACTCGCATCCCGAGTGCTCCGAGCATCCTCTATCTCTCTCTCTATGGTCAGGGCTGTCCCAACTATGGAGTCCATATCCTGTAGGCGAAGTCTTACAATTCTGGCCAGAATGGACAACTTCAGCCCATTCT
This sequence comes from Tetrastigma voinierianum, assembly GCA_016808115.1. NCBI lineage: Eukaryota > Viridiplantae > Streptophyta > Magnoliopsida > Vitales > Vitaceae > Tetrastigma > Tetrastigma voinierianum. The sequence continues at coordinate 157,196 of JAEQBH010002623.1, forward strand.
CAAATCTCCTAGCCACATAATCCATCGCCAGCTTATCGCCCCTCGCTTTCCGCCTCTAGGAACCCAGCCTTCGCATGCCTCGCAAAGATCTCGGAAAGTACTTACCCATGAACAAATTCGAAACTCGCCATGTCATAAATTCTAAGTCTCAGAGGTCCTTGCCCATTTCCACCATACTGGGCCTCACCCTTTAGCCGAACGTAGCTAGCCCGATCCTCGGTCGCGCCAGGTAATCTCCATGGCCTCTAACACCTTCTCGACCGTGATAAACCAATGGTTTGCCACCATCTGATCTCCTCCCGCGGAATGCTCCGAGGATGATGCGCCCTAAACCCTCGGAAGGCCAGACCCGACCACCCGCTATACCACCGTGCTATAACTACTGCCGCAATACCTACAAATTCTACAAAGGCCTCATCATCAAATACCGGGGTGGTGTTTCAAGCACCTCGGACGACCTCCACGCCCTCGGTCGACTAGCCATCTGCCACAAGTCAATGGTGTGTTAAATTAATACGTGATTCTAAGGCTCAAACACAAATTTCGAGACACTATTCATACACAGAAAAATAAAAATTTTCACACACCACGTTAATGCATTTATAGTAAATGCAATATAAATATCTCATATATTAAATCACACACAAGAAAATTTAAAAAAAAAATTGTACTTTTTTTTTTACCCTCAGGAATATTGCTCATGAACGCGGTCCATGAACAAGGATTCAAATAAAGGACTAACAAGCAGACAAATGCAGGTAATCGCACTGTGTCGTCATGTGCATTATGAGCACACGGCGTGGCGCAAATACGCCGCACAACGCCTGGGTCGCACGCATGTCGCACACACACGCTCGCGCAGTCGACAAGCTCAAGATGCTCAGTCGTGGCAAGTCTGACCTCCTTCCCTCGCTCTCTGCACCCCAGCCGTGTCGCGACATCAGCCTGTGTCGCGACCCCGGACTCCACTGCCCAGTCGACGTTAATCCCATGTCGCGACTCCTCTCGCCAACTACCAAAATGTAGCCCCAGTCACACTTCAAAAAATGGGGTCACAACACCACTTCCATAGGGCCCGAATCGCGTCACAAGGACATCAAATTGTCGTCGCGACACCAAATGTCCAGCTTGGCCCCCTCGCGACGCTAAAAACAGTCGCCGTTTAGACTGTTGTACTAAACAGTCGCGACGCCACTCCCGTTCGCGACCATGCCCAACAGTCCCAGTCGCGACCTCAACCGATGTCGCGACCTCACAAGTCCTATCCAGTTTTCAGCCAAAGTCGCGATAACTTTTCGTCGCGACCTCAAGCTACCCCTCAAAGCTTCCAACCCTGTCGCAACCTCAAAAATCCAGGTTGCAACACTCTCAAGACTAAACCAGGTTATGACCTCAAAGCTAAGTCGCGACCTCAAACTGCCCAGCCCATGTCACGACGTGAAATTCTTGTCACGAACAAGGACTACTTACTCCTAACCTCGGCTAAGTCGCGACACCAAAAGGATGTCGCGACGCCAACCCCTCTAGCCCGTCGCGCCTGCCCAGTCGTGGGCGTCGGGCGTTGTCGTGCTCGCCAAGCACGCGCACCGCCCGCCTTATGCACCGCGCCCCGCTTGTCACGACCTCAAACCAGTTGTGACCTAGTGTCGGAAATTGGCAAGAGCCATCTTACGCCGCCTTGCACAAAATTTTTTCTTTTTTTTAAATCCAAGAGTTCTTCACTCCTAAAGATGTAGTAGCTTGAACGCTGCTCTTTACCCAATTCAAAATTTCAAGAACTTGATTACAACTCTTTCCCTTATGCAAAAACTTGAATAATTTTCCAAAATTCCGCAAAACCCATTCTGTTCATGTTCAAAAACTGGAGCACTGTCCAGAAAAAAAAAAATCTTTTATTTCTTGTTTATTTCTGGACCGTTCTGCCCATAAAATCTGGAACACCTAAGGTTATCCTTTCTCGACCCTAGTGTTCAACCTTAAAATTTATTAAATTTTATTTCATTGTCCAATAAATCAAATAAATTTATTCAATTTTATTTCATTTATTTTCTTTGTTCCAGTTTACACACTGTAACTCCTAACATTTTCCAACAAATCTATGTGCTAATCACTAAGCACACAAACCATCACAACACATAATTCATGTTATGCATATTTTTCATACAACAATTTATCAAATCACACAAAACACACCAAACACATGCATACAGTGTCCTAGTTTTGTCCTGTGATTTCCTAGGTAATCTCATACCTAACCCTACATCGAACCACACCAAGTGGTGATGGATACCCAAACCCGAGCTCCCTAGGTATTCGTATACCTAGGCTCTGATACCAAGCTGTGACGCCCCAAAACCCGAGGGTCCGTTGACTACCCGTCAACCCGCGGAAACACTCATGAAATGCTCGTGACCCGACATTTCACTAAAATCGGGGCGTAGTCTCCTTTGTACCTGAGCTCTACCCAAATACAAACCGTCTCCAATCAACATCCAAAGATATATACATGAGTATAAACCGCCACTGGGCCCATAAACCAATACCTATCTAAATAAATCCCAACTATATCCACAGTTTCAAGAGTTAAAGTTCACTTATACAACACATATTAAAAAGTTTACAACGCTCTAATACGTATCTTCCAAACACCAAAGCCACAACCCTGGGCTTTCTTCAAGATCGCCTAGGAAGAGCAATCTTATCGAGCACCCAGACCGAAAAATAAGGATCCCTCGATTGCAGTGAGCTATCCCAAGAGTGGAATCACCCTAAATGGGCTACTCTCCACCTAAGTGCATATGCAATGCTCAAGGAAAACATACATTCAAGTAAATGCGCGATCCTACTGAACGCCTACACGATCAACTCATACCCCGAGCCCCACCGACTTCACACTTGCTAAGCCAATACGTATAAGAAACATTATTTTTCAAAACAAAGATATTTGTTTATATTTGTGGACAACCCTCCGATATAAGTAGTGGATCGACTCCGATGTTCTATTTAATGGACAACCCTCCGATATATATCAATTGGCCCGACTCCGACGATTGACATTTTATATGGACTACCCTCCGATAATTATTATTATAAGTCAACCCTCCGAAACCATTCTCTCAAGAATCACCTCATACACTCACTCCTATTGTTTTAGGGTGCCCCAGTGCATATGGAATGCATGATGCCATTTCCAATACAAATTATATAACACATGCAAATATATCCTCATACATATATTTACATAATTTAAATCACACAAACATGTTATGCAATTTCACAATCCATTACACCAAAAATTAATAGTCTAATGTACTAATTAACAACCACGAGCAATTCAATTTGAATCACTCAACCAAACACATTTTTCACAAAATTAATTCATGAACACTATTCACATGAACAGTGAAACCCTCGGGTTACTGTTCACAGTTCACGGCCACATTACATTTTCCACACAATTCAAGCCATTTCCGGCCTCATACCATCAACACAAGATTTATTTCATAAATTTATGAAATAAACACCCAAACAGCCCCTACACAGTCACGGACTGTGTATTTGGGCTCCATAAATTTCACACTTCGGTCCCAAGTTTTGGGACAGATCAAATGGTCTTTCAAGGCCTCAACCCAACCGAAACATCCACAAAACACTTAAACAAAGTGTAAAACAAGTGGAGTTTGTCGAAAACTCCCAAAACCGATGCCCACGCGTAGGCCTCGATGCGTAAAGCAACTTTCCTTCTTGCCCCGAAGGATTTCGACGGTCGGATCGCCTACAAATCTAGAAAGAAGTTTGATGTTCTCTCACTAAAATCACCATTTTTGGCTACTGCATCCCCCATCCTTTCTTTGCACGTTTCTTTTTGGCCCCTTTTTGAAGAAAACAACCACTATTCAGTATTTTGTCTTTTTCCCATTAAGAATTCTATTAATTCCATCTACGTCCTCAAGCTTTGGATTTTCGACATTTGGCACTATCTCTACTGGCCCATTTCCATCACCTCTCTCTACTCATCAACATGTGTAACATGTACATGTTATGCGTGACTTTTATCACCTCACATTCGCTTACGGCACCCGATATTCGATGCCTTCTAAAACGTGTAAATTCGATTGTCTCGCATCTGACAACGACGTGGTAGCTAGATTTCACGAGATGATTCCAACGGTGAAATCCGTTTCGTCCGAGATCTAGAGAATAAATTTCGGATTTTTGACCGAAATTACGATTTTGCCTTTTTTCCAGAAATTGGAAATTTATCAGGTCTTACAATTTCAGCAAGTAAATTTCTATCATTTGGTGCAGACGGCAACGAAAGTAGAGAGATCTGAAGCAAGTAGTAAAGAAAGGTTTCAGAAGAAGAAGTTTTCTATAGGAGCTTCTTCCCCCTCAGGTAAAAGAGCTAGAGAGTCTCAAGCTAAGTTAGTACAGGGTTCGACTATAAGAGGTAGAAGACAGTGAAGTACAGTGGTACCTAGTTCTAGTAGAGGTGCTTCAACTGGACAAGGAGAAGTCCTAGAGTGCCCCCATTGCCATAGACGACATTTAGGCATGTGTAAATTATTGACAGGAGGATGTTTCAGATGTGGAAGCACTGAACACTTGATAGCGAATTGTCCCCAAGAGTCAAGGGATAATAGGAGTTTGCAAGGTAGTGGAAGAGGGAGATCTGTTGCACTACCTTCGACTAGAGATCAAGGTAGGGGTTGAGGTGGCCCGATTCAACATAAGGGACGTGGAGGTACAAAGGTCGTGAGACAAGTGATCGCCCTATGCCTAAATTTCAAAGACGAGCTTATGCTATGAAGGCTCGTGAGGATCAAGATGCTCCTGAAGTGATTGCTGGTATTTTCTCTCTTTATGATATTGAGATGCATGCTTTGATAAACACTGGCTCTACTCATTCGTATATTTGTACCGAACATGTGTTTGATAGAATGCCATCAGTAGAGCAATTACCATATGATATGCTTGTTACTAGTCCCTTGGGGCATAGTGTCAAAGTCAACTGAGTGTATAAGAACTATTACCTAATGACTCATGATAGAGATTTTTCTGCTGATCTACTTGCTTTGTTGTTTTATGAGTTTGATTTAATTTTGGGAATGGATTGGTTATCCAAACATCGGGCTATAGTTGATTGTGATAAGAAAACAGCAAGGCTTAAATGTTCTGACCTATTAGAGGTAATGAAGATATGGTGGTATCCAATCCTGAGTCGTGGTCAATGTAATTTCAGCTATGCAAGCCCGACGATTGTTGAGGAAAGGTTGTGAAGCCTTTTTGGCTTTGGTGCTTGACTCTAAAAGAGGTCAAGTAGATGTGGAAAAAATTCTAATAGTAAAGGAATTTCCTGATGTGTTTCCCGAGGAATTACCGGGAATACCACATGAAAGAGAAGTAGATCTGTTTATTGAAGTTGTACATGAAACGACTCTAATTTCTAGGGCACCATACCGTATGGTGTTGACCAAATTTTCCAACACTGCTGCCAAGGACTAAACTAAAATCCCTAGCAACGATGCCAAAAACTTGTTGAGACCAAATGATGTATATATGAAAATATGACCAAGGGAGTGAATGTGGTAAATACTCAAAAACTAATTTGAAACAAAAGTAAGTGTACTAAACCTAAATGAAAAGTATTACTAACACTCAACCCCTTTCCGTTAAGTGCACGGTCATACAAGTAATAAAGTGGACCTAAAAGTCCAAATATCGACTCACGAGGATTTGAGGTTCTCTGTAATTGAATTTGATCACCCCGATTACAAGGGCTCTTCACTATTTAGGCGACTAAATAGATGTGGAATAAAAATCAATTTAATTGAAATAAAAAACCGGATTTTAAAACTAATCCTAAAATCTACCAAATAAAACCCACTTAATTCTAAATGTATAAAGAGAGGCACTGGGGTGGATGTGGGACAATTGTTTACAAAACAAAGCTTTGCATTTTCCTTGAAAGCACAACATTTAGAGTTGAATGTTAGATTTGTCCAAGAGCAATGTAGTATAGCTTGGATTTCTCCATACACCTTACATTTAACTAATTAGAGATCCATGTTCCTTTCAGAGACATGAGTCTAATTAGTTACTTGTAAAATCTGACCCTCTTTAAGATTTGATTGTTTTTATTTTCCAATACTTCACAACCATTTCTTATGACTGAAGAATTCTTGACCCCATAGATAGGATTATGCAAGCCTTCTCCAATCTAATGGACTGGTGAAGGGGTACCGATACCACTTTGATCGGTACCAGTACCACTTTGCCTCTGTCCAATGGGTACCGTTACCACCAACTTTTGGTATTGGTACCACTCGCGGATTCTGCCTAGCAATGGCAGATTTTGCCATTTCTCACCCACAAAACTCCAAAATTTCTCCCTCTAAACTCATGTGTATAATACCCCACCATGGAATCCAACTCAAACAACTCCTTAATTGGGTTAGAACCAATCAAAACCCCTTTTACCCAAGTTAAGGCTTTTTCCCCAAATCAAAAATCAAACCAAACTCAAAATAAACACTCCAAATATCATCCTAGACCAACCATGAGCAAAACCCATGGATCGATTAGGGTTTTTTTTTTAACCCAACATCATTTAAAGAAATCTAAGGTTTGTGTCATACCTTGAAATCTCTTGTCCTTTAAAGCCCTAACTTTCTTCTTCCTTCCTCCTTGCAAGATCTTGCACCAAAGAGCAAGCCCCACACCAATCTCTTGATCTTCACACAAAACCCTAGCTTTTCCTCTCTCTCAAGCTCTCCAACACGTTTTTGCACAAGCGTGCATTCTTAGACCAAGTGTGGTCTTAAGTCACTTATTCTTCATAAGGCATTGTTTGGCAACAAAAATGCATTCTTTTGACTTAAGTTTCTTCCAAAATGCTTTATAGCCCATATACTTGCACTACAACTCTCATTAATCACACTTACACATTTATTCTTTGTAACTTATGACCCTTAGGTCCTTTTTTTCACAAATTTCCAGCTTTACCCTTTTTCACTTGGGTTAATTCCCGGGTTCTATCATTTGACATTTAGCATTTATCACTCAATCACATATCATTTGCATTTGACATTTAGTCATATAATCATATAACATATCACATTTAACAATTTATCAATTTTTTTTCCCGAAAAAATCCAAGTTGGGCTCGATTCATACCCATAATATATATAATAAAATTATTATAAAAATTCTAGGGTATTTTTTGGGCATTACATGTCGTGGCATCACAAACCTTCTACGACGGCACCTGCTCCAATTTTATTGCGGAAAAATTATTGAAGAAATGAAAGATTGCATTAGAAGATCTATTTGTTTCCTGGGAAAATTGAGGACTAAGTATGGCTTGATGACGATTATCCGCAATCACGACAAAGGGATTTGGGGGTAAGGTGGGGGCAACAATGGAGGGGGAGGGGAGGAACATGAGGAGATGGAGCGACGCCAGAGGAGCTGTGACGCCCCAAATTTTCGGGGGTCCCATTGACTAGCCGTCAACTTGCGAAAGTTTCTACCTTAGGTCATTGCGCACCTAAGTCTTGGTACTGAACCGGTACCATTTACTCTTGGGCACCGAGTTACTCGGCACCACCTCGATACGTCCCTTCACCATGACCCATTCATTCATATTTAAGTTAAAATATTATACTAATATACTTAATTACATCCCGTAAGAGTTCAATCACGACCCTCTTATCATAATTACATACCAGACTATACTGGCAATAGTCCAAAAGAATTTAATTACAATTCTTTTATACAAAAACATGTGCTAGAACTAGCCGGTCCCCAAGCACCTTTTTTTACAAAAAGACGTATCAAGGCCATATATCGACCTTCTTCACAATCACGCCCCTGTCTCAGTGTCGTATACCGATATCAACCCTGTACTTGTCAGGGTTGTCCCATAAAGGATGAGCCTCGCCCAGTAAGGAATACCTCTTATAAGAGCTACTCCTCACCTAAGTGCACCTGCAATGTTCACTCAACATTTACAATCACATTCCAACAAGAACATGTCAATTGTATATGGAATCTTACATGTCATGCCATGAAATGAGATGCGACTCACCATGTAACATGCGCCCGAGTCCTCACTGACTCCCTCACACAACGCCTAAGCTTATGTGTGATAAACTGTCGTTCTAGATGACATCCAATGATCATTTTCAAAACAAATTTCATTTGTTTATAAACCAAAAGCTTTTTGGATGATACATCACAATGATCATTTTATTTTCAAAATCCATGCGCCTTTATATGAGTAGCGGATTTTTGGTGTCGCACCGCGGGCTCTGCAAACCCAGACACTTCTACAGGCCTTTCACCTGCTGGTGGACTATGTCTAACTACAATCATGGGTTTTTCAAATTCGAGGGAGGATCTATGTAGTTATTCCTTCGGTTCGACCCGATTGGTGGGTCCGAACCGAATCCGGGATGCTCTAATTCCACTATATCACTTTATCAAAATCATTTATCAAAAACATATGGAAGCGTTACATTTCAGTTGGCATAAAAGCCCTTTTAAATATGAGAAAGCGTTTTTAAAGGGGTAGGCTCATTAACATTACATTTATACAAAGTACGGGGCTACTATAGCGCATATCAAGCCCGGCTCAAAATGATTTATAAAATAAATGTTCGTAGTTCAAATTGTTTTTACAAAATATCTATGTTAAAAAAATGGAGTGAATGCATATGCTCCGAGCATACTCCGCAAATCTTTCTATGACCTCCGACGCTCCGATCTTGCCTTCGCTCATGTTCACCGGTACTACAAGATAGATAACACTACACGCTAAGCATTTTCATGTTTAGTGGTTCTATACAATTCCATTCTTCTGTTTCAGTTTAAGTCAAATCATGCAATTTTACTAAACAAAACTTTCAAATCTTTTTGGATGATCAATGTCAATACAATACATATACTTATTTCATATACAATCATTTATGGTTCATTGATCATTCCAAATATACACTTTCATATGCAATAAATCATTTATAACCAACCATGTATTTCACAATGCTCTTTCTATTTCAATTTGCAATCATGCTTTAATCTAATATGTCAACAATTTCAAAGTCAATTAAGTTCGTCTTAACGAATTTAACTCTATGTTTCTGTGATAGTTGTGATATCGAAATCACAGCACGGTCCCGACGGGTCAGCAGCCTAGATAAAACATTTGTTTTATAACACAGTCAGCCTCGGGCTGTCGACCGGGTTATTAAAAATCAATTCGTGAACACTACCGATATTGTCCCGCTGGGCTGCTGATCAGAGTGACACATCAATACATTTGTTCGCAATACTTCTAATTTGACCCTTATTAGTATATCAATCTATACTTAATGCGAATTACACGGTTAACATTTTATTAAGGGCATTCAAATCCTTTATAGCAAAATACAGTACAATATGTACATTTGTATAAACAGTTCATTTTCAATACTCATGCAATTTTCATATACAAACATTTCACAATCAATTGCCTCAAATCAATTAAAACAAATCAATATGCTTTGCGTATACATTTAACAAACATTTCAAATCTTGAAACGAGAATAGGAGAAGATAAAACAAACCAATCTACCTCTTTCTTTTTGCCTTGCCTTTAATCTCGGTCCTAGGTTAGGTGATTCTCACCGGCCCCTAGCAAATCAAACACATCACATTTAATAAACTAACACTATTCACACTTAACGAATATCGTTGAGGCGGCGAGGTACGGTACATTTTTCATTTAGTTTTATCCTTATTTGAACCCTCATTAATCATTTATTAGGGTCCTTAAACTATCAATGCACGAATACGAGGTGCTCGGAAACAAAAAAAAATTGCTCCTTAGAATAGTTGTTACGCTGCACAAGAAGAATGCTATGTCGTGGCGCACTGAGGGGTGCCATTTGATACCTCACTGGCCATGTGAGGGTATCCCACGCCTTGGCGTAGGTCACTACAGGAAGGTGGTTCCCTACGCTGCAGGAGCCCGATGCTAATGCCCAATTCTTTCCGGGGCGCAGACTTTTGTGATTTTTCTCCAAAATCACCCCAAAATCCCAAAACAAAACATGGGAATCACTCCCAATAACATCCTAATATCATCAAAAAACCAACAATGAGCAAAATCCATGGATGGATTAGGGTTTTTCTAACCCTAACATCAAATACGACTTTCTAGGGTTTAGGTTCATACCTTGAATCTCTTGAAACTCTTTACCCTAGCTTCCTTCTTCCTCCTTGATCACTTGGAAACCATAAATGGGAATGATCTCCCACCAAAACCTTGATTTCTCCTCAACCCTAGCTCTTCTCTCTCTCTCTTGCCTCCAAAAATGATTTTGCCCAAATGAGCCCTTCTTAGACCACATTTGGTCTTAATTCCCATTTCCTTCATTAAGCCTTGTTTGGCTTGCTCATTAAATCCCATTTTCCATTTTTCTCACTTAAAGCTTACTAGTCTCCTTATTTGCATATTCACTTATCATTTATTTCACATTAGCATTTAAGCTTATCATTTGACCTTTAGGTCCTCATTTTACAAATTTCCATTTTTGCCCTTTTTATACTTGAGTTTATTTTCGGGTTCAATCAATTTCTCATTTTAGCATATAACATTTAATCATATACTCACATATTCATTTCACATTTCACAATTTATCGCTTTCCTAGAAAACACAAGTTTAGCCTAATTCATATCCTAATATATAATTAAATTATTACAAAAATTTAAGGCATTTTAGGCGTTACACCTATCCCTTCTTGCTAATACTCAACATTATATTTTTTTACTCATTTTATTCGATCGTAGACTATTGGACGTTGTCCCATTTACCGAGCCCACCCAATCAAATACCAAACACAGTGTTGATTTTACCAACCATGTACTCACACCCATTTAATGTGATGTCCCCGTGCATATGCAATGCAAGATGTCATTGCATGTTATATCATGTCACATGCATAATGAATGCTACATGGGCAACACAATCCACATCACTTACCGATGCCATGGACAATCACACCACCTGCATATGATTTCCATACATCATTCATTCATGTCAATATATCATGCAAGCATATATCAACATTCACATTCAATATGTCATTCTATGATCAAGCAATGACACACGCACAAGCAAGCCATGTAATGGCCATTGCACACAACAATTCATCACATGTCAACATATTAGAGCACACACATTGACATCCAAACATGTCACTCTTAGTCAAGCAATGATACACTCAAACAAGTCATAATGGCCCTCAAACAGCTTACAACAAATACAAATCAGCTACGAATCGACTCCAAACAAAGCCTCACCGCCGTAGAAGCTCACCTAGGCGCACCCGCCAAATTAGGCGGAGTGGTTTTCCTAGGCAAAGAACGCCTCGCCTAGGCGGACCAGAAGGTCCCCAATCCATGTCCCCGGGTTCGCCTAGGCGTAACTACCCACGCCAAAGTGCATCCTCTACTACAGCAGACTTCACGCCTAGGGCGAGCCTTCCCTCTCGCCTAAGCTGCAAAGACCAATATTCCATGGGAAGATTTCCACCTTCGCCTAGGCGAACCTCAATTCGCCTAAGCGAAGAAACATCGAGCTGCACTTGAAAATCCCATTTTTTTCTTCTCCAAACAGACCCTTAACCAAAAAACCCTCTTTTCCCAGCCCAAAAATGGAAAGTAAGACAAGGTAGGAAGAATCACTTACCTTTAGGCTAGCGATACACCTGCAGAGTAGCCCTCCCTAAACTCGACAACCTCGACCCCCCGAAATCTCCCTTCTTGAACTCTCGGGCGAATCTCTCTTTTCCTGTGACTACGCTGCATTCTCATCGATGCAATGAACTTTCGTTCGCCCGACTAAACCGACCAACGTAAACTCCGTGATTGCGAGAGGAAGCCTCTGCCTCCTCTATTCTCTCCTCATGATCAAACCAGGAATAGGCTCTTTTTGCCTTAATTCCTCTTTTGTCACAACTTAAGCTTAAGTTGGATGTGTAGCCCACATCATGCCACGTGTCCACCCTCGCTCGGGTCCAATTATGGCCCGAAGCTACTCATTCCGCCTCAATTCAAGTTCAAATTATATCCCATGAACTTAACCCAAGTTATTTTCCGAATTTCGAGATTTCCGTAAACAATCTCGTCCCTGTGAGTCACTCAACACCCATCACCCCGAAAAATGCAAGAATCCGACTTTTTGGGAATTCGACGAAATTCGTCTGGGTGACTAGATTTTGTGAGACGAATCCAATGTTAGCCTAAGCCACATCCGAGATCTAGAAAATTTTTCAGGTTTTCAATTGCATTCATTCTCGAAATTTACCGCTTTGATCATTTTTCGTAAAATTTGATTTTTTCTCTGCTTTACAAGGTGTTGAAGAAGAAGGCGGATGAGAAAAAAATAACGATGGGAATTTTTGAAGTGGAGTGAGAATAATTTTTTACTAATTAGATAGTGATATATGACATGTGATGACATAATGGTCCATGTTACGTAAGATAGGTTAACTTGCTAATCTAGTAAGTGACCAATTGGGACAAAAACAAGAAGGCATCTCATAAACTTGAGATTATTCCTAGATAATCGTAAGGTGGGACTGATCACAGAAGATGGGTGAAATGTGAGATTATTCATATCAATTAACCTTTTTTTTAAAGAGGATAATTTTATTGACTCAAACTAGTAATACATTCAATAAAAACACATAATCAATTTCATTAAAAACATTAGAGAATGACACAAAGATCCGGGGTTAATACACAACGAATCGGGCTTAAAAGCTCAGACCATTTGATAAATCTCACGACTGTGAATATACGACCATGGGCCAGAAGATATCGACAACTACGATTCGATTCACGTCCTCTAATGCTGATCAATCTACTTCAGCTTGAATCACCCACACAAGAAAACGTCATAGACAGAAAACTAAACTATCGTACTAAGACGAGACAAACCACACGTCATACAAGACGATGAAAAAAACAAAAAAAAAATTAAATCTAAATTTGTGTGGAATAACCACTTTATCGAAAAATAAAAATTGTAGAAAGTTATATAGATAGATGATTTCAGATCAAAAATGATAAAAAAATCATTCATCTTTGTTTGAACCCAACCCCACTTAAACTTGAATCGAAGGAAAAAAAACCTTTAATCTTTAACTTAACCCAATATTGATTATTAATGATTTAACAAATGTTTAAGTAGAATTAAAAATATTTAGATTTATTTTTAATTAAAAGTAAAAACATGTGATTATACTATCTTTAGGAATCTACTACTATTATTCCCAATCCCGAAACTCCGAGCTATACCCTTTTTTTTTTGTCTATCTTATATTTGAATTTAATTGATAGTCATTTTTTATTGGAATAATCATAAGGACTATTTGGTAATTACAAGTTATCATTGAAAAAACACAATATTTGCTGTCCTGACTCCTGTCTCAAGAGCTGGAAATCGGAAAGCCAGGGTGAGTGGGGATCTTGATTTTGAGTCTTCTAGATCACAGAGAGAGAAATGGAGACGAAAGCAACAGAGATAAGCAGCTCTAAGATGTTTGGAGGTTACAATAAGAGATTCAAGCATTTCAGCCCAACGCTTGGCTGTTCCATGACTTTTCACATTTACTTTCCTCCTCTTCCTTCTCCTTCTCACAAATTCCCTGTAAGTCCCTCCATTTCTACTGTCTGCGGTTTCACTCGTTCTTTGAGCTGAACCCCATTCCGTAGGGTTTTACCAATTATTCGACCATTTTGGGTTTTATTCCCTGTTTCTCATATATTCATTTTCTTTATGTTCTCGTGTTATCCATACCCAACTCCAGAGTAAAAAATTAGGTTTTTGCATCTCATACAATTTAATTTACTTTTCGACATAAATGTTGCATAATCTCTGTGGGGAGAGAGCAATTAGGGTTTCGCTAGCGCATATATAGTTTCTATGCTCACACCGTCATACTGAGGTATTCAAATTATGATTTTCGATTTTTGAATCCACATAATTTTTTCTCCTTGCTTAATTATTTCATTTTCTGCAATATCTTTGCTTGTTTGATTTCTTGTTCTCTGCCTTTTTCTATGCACTGTTTATTTACTTATTTTCTTGCCTACCAACAAGGATGTTATCGTTATGGCATGTTTGATATTAATTTTGGTGAGAGATATCTACCCCGCCTGCGGAATGGAAACTTCTTTTTTTAATCTGCATAATTAATCAGCTGAATTTCTTTTTTGTTTTATTTAATTTTGCGCTCTAATACTTTCTATGCTAGAGAGCACCTTGTACTCATAATGAAGAATTGATGGGTGGTAAAGTATTTTCAATGGACCAATTTTCTATTGCTCAAGCACTGCAACTTTGTGAAAGTTTTGTCGTCGTTTCATCACTATATGGTGTGGGACGGGCTGCTCTTTAAACCCATAAGCAACTATTTAAAGCACACTTACAAGGGTGGGAATTGGGATTGAACACTGTTACCTAGGCGACCATTGGACCTTAGGCCTTTTCAATGTTAAAAGTATATATATATATATATATATATATATATATATATATATATATCCATAAAAAACACATTTTTCATCCTTAAGTAGCACCATAGCACTATGACTATCCCACAACATCCATAGCCCATACCACACCTCAACCATCACTGTCCTGCTACTGTACTCCGTGGCTATCAATCTGCACCATTATTTTTTATGACTGCTTGCAAGGGTTGTTTGCATGCCAGTGGTGTCTGTCCATTAATGTTTTAAATATTCTAATTTTTTTTCCCAATAATCAAATTGAGATGTAAATATACGAAGTGCCTGCTGATCAGAAAAAAGAAGTGCCTAAAGAAGGGGGGTGTCCTGTAATTCAGTAATTAAATGTTTGACATAATCTTACACCGATGAGAAAAAATCTTACAAGAATATTTATTTTTATTTAGTTTGTATGCCGTGTATTTGTTATGGTCGGCAAAACAAATACATGGAATACAGATTTAATATGCCCCATGGTTTGCCTTTTATTTATTTCATGATAGTTTTGGTTGGTACTTTCAAATTTATTTATTTATTATTTTTTTAATAAAAAAATAAGAAGTAGTTTAACTGGTAGTACACAAAAGAAGTACAAGTTATCCTTAAAAAAATTCTGACAAAAAAAAAAGAGAGAGATCGTGTCAATGAAGAAAACTATCTACATATGTTTCTTTTAATTGAATTCATATTGAAGTCTAAGTTACTTCCTTTAAGGATCTCTTCAAATCAAGCCTTTGAGACCTAGATCAAGTGTAAAGGGTTGGGGTCGGGTAGAGGAGGTTCTAGATTCGAATCCCAATTGGGACAAAAAAGTGAAAAAAAAATATAGCTTACCTATAAAGAAGGATCTCTTCAAATCAAAATTGTTAAACTTAGCAACAATTTGATTATTAAATTTTACCTGTCAAAAAAATATATATTTTAAATTTTATGCTGCTACATGCTAACATGGTTCTTGGTGTACTAGAATTTATTTTATTTTATTTTATTTGGATAATTTGGTGCACTAGGATTTATAGAAAACATCATTTGTCAATTATCGAGATTTTTTTTTATAAGTATGTCAATTATCGAGATGATTATCCATTTCATTAACGAACAGGTACTTTACTGGCTCTCTGGCCTTACCTGTACGGATGAGAATTTTATAAACAAGTCTGGAGCTCAACGTGTTGCTTCGAGTGAAGGAATTGCGCTAGTTGCCCCTGATACATCACCAAGTAAGCTCACTTTTAGAACTAATGTTCAACATGCTTAAGTAAACATCACTTTTTTACCACACTTTTTAAAAAATATTTTTATTTTTTCTTTTTTTTTTTCTTGTTGCTCATTTTGCTTGATGTTGTATGGAGCTTAGGTGAACTAAGTGACCATCAAAGAACTAGATCAAGCTAATTTCAAGTTTCCACCACCACATTATATTATTTGTTACTGTTTTTGCTCATTCTTTGCCTTGCAATCTTGTGCTTGGTGAGGTTAAGTAAGAAAACAACAAAAGGACCAGATAAAGGCTAAATGCTCTATCCATGTGTTGAACCCTTTCTTCGGCTTGGATACATTTAACTCTGACATATTCAAAAATAATTTGTGATTTTTCATTATTGGTGTTATCTGGTGGTTAATTTTTAACTGAATTTCAACACAATGAGTTTCCTTTATATGTTTCTGATTGTGACCACAGGATAATCTTTTTTAAGGAATAGTGAAATTGCATACTAGTGTCTATATTATTATCTAGGTGTATCATGTATGCCAAACTCCGATCTCTGGAAATCTTTTGTTTAAATCCATAAATAAAAAAGAAGATATTATCTAGGTGCATGCTTTCAATTCTACATCAAATAAAATCTTCATAGCTCAGATTTTTCTAATTCCTTTCTTCAGCTAAGGCATCTTTTCAGAAAAGCTTATACTCCTGTCTGCCCATTCAGAATAGCAATAACATGAATTTTTCTTGAAAATATTTAAGTTCATATCCTTGCATAGCGATCGCCTAACCATGTGGTTGAAGCAAAGAGTGCATTGATGACTGGGTTTGTACAAAAATTTGTAGGCTTGTTTAATATAACATTTTTTGTCAGGAACAAAAAGTATGACATATTAATAGGAAAACAATAATGCAAACTTTTGTTTAATATAACAATTACCAAAGATAACCTTTAATTTGAAGAAATCAGTTTATTTGATTTTGTTCATCCACTACCTTAACTACACTCATTAGCTTCTAAATGCTTTCAACCCCTTGATCTTCATTGGGCAAGTAGTCCAAGGCAGGATTTGGAAGGCTTGCATTGGGAGCTATTTGGAAATCTTTGTCTAGAATTGCGAACCTTGCTAAAACACTTATAGGTTTATTTGTTATAAAAAAATTTCTGATATGACTGAAACTGTGGAGGAAATGACACATTGGCATTCTCAGTTTAAATTTACTTCTCTGCATCATGCTTCGTTACATAAAGGAAAATGTGATCCTTGTAAGGGTTTGCTGAAAAGACTGATTCCTTGTTTGCTGATCTAGACACCCAGCTAAACCCCACCTGGTTCCTCCATTTAGGTTCACAATCTCCCTTGAAATATGTGCTGGAAAGCATGTTGATAAGGAATCAGCTTGAAATAGGTGCGATAGTTGCATTTTTATTCCATTCTTATCGGTTCAGGATATTAATATTGGAAAGGTTACTGAAATGTATTTCTTGCCTTTTGATTTTAGTTTTTGGGAATATTAATATGTTTTGGATTTATTACAAGGAAATATATGTGTCGAGTGTTTCGGAACTTTAGGGAACTCGATTTATCCAATACAACACCACTAGATAGGAATGACTAATGAGCATGTTTCTCTTCATGCCCAGTAAATTATCTCCTCTTTTTCTTATTGTTGTTTTTTTCCTTTTCTGTTTCACATGCTTTAGATATTGTATGCAATTTTATTTTTTTATTTCAAACTGTTTCTTTTTTGTTAGCAGCCATGGTTCTAGAAGCTGCTGTAATGACTCTCTCACATGTAATTTTTTGTCATAGGGGGGCTGAATGTGGAAGGAGAGGCTGACAGCTGGGATTTTGGAGTTGGTACGTCACTGGAGGCCATTAAAACTTAATCAATTAGATGCGGCATTAAAAATATAAATACATGGGATCTAACTATTTGCTCTGTCACAGCTTTGGATTTGGTCTTGGTATAAGATTCTCCACTCTGTGCCTCAACTAGCTAAATAATCATAACTTAGTTGCATCTTTGACAAAATAATCGAGAGGGAGACAATGTGCATGAGCACAGTCCACAACATCAAATTTTAGCAGAAAAATACAGAAAATACTTCTCTATCAGCACCTATGAAGTAGCAGTATATACAAGTCCTGGCTGGAAGTGAGCTTGTTTAAGGCATAGCTTCTAGAATGCACTCAGTTTTATGTTTTTTTTTTAACCAGGTGCTGGATTTTATCTTAATGCTACGCAAGAGAAGTGGAAGAATTGGCGGATGTATGACTATGTTGTCAAGGAATTGCCAAAAGTTCTGAGTGAAAATTTTGATCAGCTTGATACATCAAGAGCATCTATATCTGGTCACTCTATGGGCGGGCATGGAGCTCTGACAATCTTCCTGAAAAATCTGGACAAGTATAAGGTACCTGAGCAACATATTTCTTTCACGCATTTCAAAGTTCTAAATTTCATAGAAATCCAGATATTTAATGAACTTTTAAACTATTAATATTTCTGAGTTTTCTCTGTAGAAAGATTCCCAGTGTTTATAAATATCCATTGTCTCTAAATTGACAACAAATATTTTAATGGAAATCTAAAATTTTGATGCTTTTTGTTGAATGATTTTTATTTTTTGTTACCATGATTGTATGTGTAGTCATCCATTTATCTTATATTATGGTCTCACGCATGGACCATTTTGCAGTCGGTGTCAGCATTTGCACCAATTGTGAATCCTATAAATTGTCCCTGGGGTCAGAAAGCTTTCACAAACTATTTAGGAGGCAATAAGGCAGATTGGGAGGTAATATCTGGAATGGCTTAGAAAAACTTTTTTTTTTTTAATTTAATGCATCTTCAAATTTAAATATGAGATGAATCTTCAACTTGCAGGAATATGATGCTACTTGCTTGATTTCAAAGTTAAATGATGTATCTGCCACCATTCTAATTGATCAAGTAAGCTGGTCTCCCATTTTAATGTGATTTATCAAACGTACAATGAATCTCCTTGAAACTTGTGCTGATAAAATGTTCTTGCCCTTCTTTTGTTTGGTGATACAGGTTTAGGCTTGTAGCTCCCAGTTATTTGCGTATCTCAATGTTTTTTTTTTTTTTTAATAGGCAAAGAAGCAATATATTAACAAAAAAGTGGGGCATAAGTGCCAGTCCCGAAGTATTCAGGAGTATACTGAGGGACCAGGCAGAACAAAAAGAAAGGGTGAACAAAAACTTACCACCCAAAGGGACTATACCCTAGAGAATACACAAAAGAATTCTTACAATGGAATGATCCACATTAGTAATTAACCCTGCCCAAGAGATTAGAGAGCTGATAAAAGAAAACTTCAGCCTGTTAGGGGAGAAAAAAGCATCTTAAAAAACAATCATGTTTCTTTCCTTCCAAATATCCCAAAGCAGAGTGAAAGGGGAGCATCCATCCACAGTTTTCTTGCATTCTTTCCAATATGAAAAGAAGACCAGCCTAATAACAGGTCTTTCACTGAGTGAAGTTAGATCCAATCCATTCCTGGAATGGAAATGATAGCTGCCCAGAAACCCCCAGACCGAGGGGCAATGAACCAAGAGATGTTACAAGTTCTCCTCAGCTTTACACACTGGAAACCCCTCTTTTTATGTTGCTCCATGGTTAGCACCTTACCCCATCAAACCTCCCAAGCAAAAAAGCCCACTTTTGGAGGTACACAGCTATTCCATAACAACTTTGTAGGCACTAAGTTCTCAAAGTCGGTGGTTTTAACTGTATACAGGCCATTTTTTCCACCTTGTCTTTTGCTATTGGGGTTACTTTTCTGTTGTTGATTAACGATATGAAATTCTGAATTGTTTTAATTATATCTCCATGTATGCTCTATTTATGCATGTTATGCAGTTAACCTAGCATGGTGCAGCTCACACAGCAATGTTGATCGGTGTTTGTTTGTGCAGGGGGAGGATGACAAGTTCTTGCATGATCAACTGCTTGCCCAAAAGTTTGAGGAGGCGTGCAGGAATGTTAAGGTTCCACTCCTCCTGAGGTTGCAGCCTGGTTATGATCATTCCTACTATTTCATTGCCACCTTTATTGATGATCACATTCGACACCATGCTCAAGCTCTTAATATGTGATTCAAGCCTCTTGTCAATCCCTGATTACCTTACCTTTGTTGAATGTTTTTTCTGTCTTTGGGGATTTTGGTTTTATCTTAAGTTGCTTTTCAGCAAATTAGCTTAATTGCTGCTTCCTGCTTGCAGAAAGGACTAAAAATCCTTGAAACTTACTTTATCCAATCGAACCTGAGAATTGCTATATAAATTATTTTCAATGAGAAAAATGCGTGTCCAGGGAGGTTTTCAGTGAGATGGTTTGTTGTTTCTTCCTTGTGATAGAGATATTAAAGCGCTGGAAAAATAAAGCAGAAGTTGATTATTGCATAGGTTTTCATCAAGTGTTTTTCAGGTTCACCTGTGATCATTTAACCTACAAATTAAGAGGTTTTAATGGACGGAGAAAATGAATAAAAATATTGCCCAAATTTAAGTGTAATGAAAAATTTGGGCATATAAAGAAAATATATACAATTATGCCCCGAGACATATTATAATTCATCAATGGGTTACGCGTACAAGAACAGGTCATACCAAAGGCTCTAAAAGATAAAGTGATATTTCCGATTCAGCAAAACCTCCAAACTTTACAACAAATGAAGTCAAATACACAGACGGTTACATGATCCCGCTCTGTATATATTTATATATTTACGTATATTGAGGGGGAGAGGGGACTGGGGAAGAGAGGCGACTGCTGTATATATATATATATATATATATATATATATATAGATACACTTTTTGGACCATCAGGGGCCCATAACCGGAACATAGTACACCATTTGTTTTTGTTTGTCACACCGATCTGGTTGCCTTACCAGTTACCCCCTCCTCGGTTTCTAATGTAGTTCACTCAGAGATGACAGACACCTGCAATAAGGAAGGATTGCAAGGGTTCCTTTTACCTCAGAAAAAGTCAGCTCGTCTCTCGTCTTTCTTCTCCCCATTTTTGTACTTCAAATTAAACTTGTCTGTCTCTCTTCATAGCATAATAGCATACATATATATATATATATATATATATATATATATATATATATATATATATATATATATATATATATATATATATATATACTAAATTCACTGTACGTCACGATAGAGAGTCAGAATGCAGCGGGTTATCATCCTTTCCTCCCGCTCTGAGGCCACCACCTAGACCAAACTCATGGTGAGTTTGGTATTGTGTCTGCTCTATAACCACTGAGGAGTTGGTAAATGCGGGTTCAAGATTTTCATTCACACTCTTTGTTGGTCTTTTCGGTCTCTTAGGCTTCTGAAGTTGTTGCATGTCATTATTTTGAAGGGAATCATCCAACTCATAGTCCATTGCCATAGAGTCAGGATCAGTCATTCCCGTATAATAATGATCAACATTTTTCATTGCTTTTTGAGAATTCTTAGACTTCGGAGGAGTTTGCTTGTCGGTGGCAGCCTTCCTCTGCACAAAAAAATAAAAATAAAAAAACAAACCAAATATATGCTCAGCTTAAGCAGAGGACAACATATTTAACATTACACTCATATAGTCCACCATTGCCATTGGGATGGCACAAAATGCAAAACTCAACACATTCACACATCTTTTTCAAACAAGTGGACACTCAGTTCACATGTTTTTTTTTTATAAGTATACCCAAAATCAATCAGAGTTGTCAAATGATCTTCATTGAGTCTTTTCTAAAGAGACACATCTATGTTTGGGATTCTAAAAAGTACGTCCACTGGGATGGGTGAGTAGGAGTTTGACAATAGTGTTGAATATTTCTAACTGGCGCACCTAACTAACTATCTTACTAGTAATGACTGCTGCTGTCATTATCATGCAACAAGTTTAAGAGATCAAACTCATTTCTAACAGCAAAGGTATGCCCAGAGACAGTTTCATACCTTTTTATTAATGGATTTCAGTCTTTCTGCATCTGAAGAGGGCTCGTTTCCATTACCCTGAGATACAATTGGGAAATCTTCCAAAGTTGCATCCCCTTCTGCATCCAGCAGTATACCTTTTGTCCCACGCTTTTTCTTTTGTTTATCCTTCTGGTAAACAGAAATAATAAGAAAACAGGTAAAGATAGAATATGACAACGAATTAAAAAGGAAATATAAACAGACTTAAACCGCACCTGAAGTGGCAGATCTCTTAGTTTCTGCTCCAACTGCGCATCATCAAGAAGTAAAGAGACAACATCCTCAGGTGCCAAGAGATCACCTTGAACATGACCACCTGTCATCACAAGCTGCTGCACTGTACTTTTCTGACTTGCTCTTTGCAAAATCTTCTCCTCAACCGTCTCTTTACAAATTAACCGGTACACGGTAACCTACACATGAAAAAAAAAATCCTTAAAACTTAAGGATATACAACTACTCCAACAAAATTATAGATAGAGAACCCAATGTACACTCATTTGAGAAAATTTTCTTTAGGCGAAAAGGAACCAAGGAATTCCAAGCATCTATAGTATAATTTTCTTTTAGAAGATGTTAAATCAACGATAAAGCAATAAAAAATGTTTACAAAGAACCAGTTCAAACTAATTAACCAGCGCAATCCTCTACACAAACACAAATGACCTCTGACTGCAAGTGAAAGAAATGTCTAGAAAGAAAACTGTAAAACCCAGGAAAAATTTAATTTTTCTGAAAAATGGTAAAAACAGTAAAACACAAAAATGTCTCTGGCAGTTTGAAATTTTTTTCGATCTTGATGATGAAACGAACTTCACCATTGATTCGCCTCATGGAATCTAGTTACCCAAAATTTTCGCCGAATTCGAGCCAATAAATTTTTTTTCACAATTTTTCTGATACCTTATGCCTAGTAACTCTCAGGGAGGAGATTTTTATGAGAATATCGGGAGTTATGAAATAACTCAAGTTAAGTTCATTTAAAATAAATTAAACTTGAACCGAGACGAAAATAAATTTTTTTCGACGTAAACGAACCCGACGGGCCGTGATAATGCGACACCGATTAATGGGCCATGTCCAACTTAAGTGAGTTAGAACAAAAGAGGGGGAAAATGGGGATGAGGGCAAAGAAAGCCCATTTTCCTGCAGAATACGTGAAAGAGAGAGAGAAGCTCCAACTTCTCTCTATGATCTACGGAGCTTGGTTGCTTGGTTTTCGTCGGGCCAAGAACGAAAAGTTCATAGGCCGCTGGCGGCCACGCTGTGGGTAACGAAAAACACCCGGATTTCTCGCCGGTGATTCAAGCGAGGAGTTCGGGAAATCAAAGGTTTCGAATTTAGGAAATGTCCACGGGACTTCCTAGACTTTCTTCTACGCTCTAAGAGGTAGGGATTCTTCCTACTTAGGTTTATTTTCCATTCTATGGGCTGTTTGGTTGAGTTTTAATGCCCTAAGGGGCTATTTGACCCTTTTTGCCCTAAGGGGCTGTTTGCCAAAATAATGGGTTATGGGAATAGTGCCCTGTTTTGACCCTATATGATGTCCAGTTTTTTAGGCTGATTTTCGGTGAGAAAAAGAGGTAATTTGGACTAGTGTCCTGCATGACAATTGTAGCTGAAGTTGTGAACTTTAGGTTAGGCTTTTGAATCACCCAAATTGGATCTCTAAAGCTCAAGTTATGGTCCATTTAATTTCTAGAATTGTCATAGCTTAGGCTGTTAACTGTTTGTGTCCAGGTTTTGGGACTGATTTTCGGTTGAGAAAAAGAGGTAATTTGGACTAGTGTCCTGCATGACAATTGTAGCTGAAGTTGTGAACTTGAGGTTAGGCTTTTGAATTACCCAAATTGACCTCCATAGATCAAGTTATGGTCCATTTAATTTCTGGAATTGTCACTAGCTTAGGCGCAACTGCTTTAGTCCTAGTTTTGGGACTGATTTTCGATTGAGAAAAATAGGTAATTTGGATTTGTACTCCTCCCCCCCCCCCCCCCTTCTGTATGAAAATTGTAGCTGAAGTTGTGAACCCTGAGGCTAGGGCTTTTGAATTACCCAAATTGGACCCATGAACCCGGTTATGATCCGCTTCGGCATCGTCAGGCCGCCCTAGTTTTGGCCGAACCTACAGTCCAGATTTTTGGAACTAATTTTCGATTGGGAAAAAGTGAGAATTTAGACTAGTATCCTTCAAGGAAATTGTAGCTCTATCTGAGAACTTGATGTTAGGCTTTTGAATCACCCAAATCGGACCTCTATAACTCAAGTTATGGTCCGTTTTCCAGGACTGCTACAACTTAGGTTGTTTAATGGTTTGTGTCTAGATTTTGGGATTGTTAGGGGCTAGTTTTCTGAACCGAGTTCAGAACTATCCTATGGTCTGTTATGGCTTGTTGTGTGGAATGTTTTGTGGGCATCTCTATGCCACAATTGGTCTTGAGGATGAGGTTGTCATTGCTTGAGTTTGAATGACATGCTTGGTAGTAATTGATTGGATGTCAATATGTGTGTCCTAATGTATTGACATGTGGAGAGTATGTATGTGTGTGAGTATGTTGACATGATTTGTGTGATTTAATTGGAAATTGTATGTTGATTGATATAATTGCTCAAATGATGCATGGGTGTAATGCATTAATGAAATTGTCCATATAGCATCCATATATATATATGTGTGACATGGCATAAGCATGAAATGGCATAATTGCATTTCATATGCATGGGAACATCGCATGAAATGGGTGTGTGTGCATGGTTGTTGTCATTCACCATTCTTGGTGAATCTTGGTGAATGGGTGGTAGACACAGTACCTTGGCCGACGTCCAATAGAGTTCCACTGTTTGCATGGTTGTAAATTAACACTGCGTTTGGTGTTGATTGCGGCTCTGAAAATGACAACGTCCAAACTGAATCGCATCGGCTGAAATCTAAAATGAAATTATGTGTCAGTGAAAGTTCGTTATCTTTTGGCTATACATATGACCATCGGTGAAAGCCCGTAAAAGTGTGGGAAGGTTTGCAAAGCTTGCGGTGGGATTCCGGAAAATTCGCCACCCATAAAAGACACATGGATTTTTGAAAACAAATGATCATTGAAGTGAACATCCAAAAAGCTTTTGGTTTGAAAACAAATGAAATTTGTTTTGTAAAATGATCATTGGATGTAATCCAAAAATGATGGATTTTATCACGCATGAGTTTCGGCATTGTGTGATAAGAGTCGGTTTGGACTCGGGTTTGATGGAGACGGTGAGGACTCGGTACATGGGACATGGTGAGTCGCATCTCATTCATGTCATGTAGAATTTCATTCTAGGTTTGCATAATCTTGATTGGAATGTGTTTTTTTGGTGACATGACCATTACATGTGCACTTAGGTGGGGAGTAGCTTCTATAAGAGTTTACTCACCGTTACGTCACCCCACACACCCTTTCAGGCTGTGGAGTGTGCGGTGGAGACATCACTCACTCGAGGCCGCCATTGTGAAGAAAGCCGGGTTGTGGCTTTGGTTCTTACTTTTGTAAAATATATTAGAACAAACTATTTTGATATATGTTTTTGTGTAAAGAGTATTGTAATTAAACTATTAAGGACTCGATAGTATTATAGCCTTGTGCATTATGTTTGAGTATGGATAAAGGGACCCTATGTGGTCATTTTTACTTGTAGATGGACCTGGAGAGGTCATGATATGATATTTGGCCCCGAATGGGCCATGCTATTATCTGTTGTAAAGGTTATATTTTTGGGTAGAGCTCCCTGTACAAAGGAGACTCTGTCCGATTTTTGTTAAATTATAGGTCCTAGTAAAGAGGACCCAATAGTATGGTATCGAGTTACCCGACATCCACAAGTTTTCCGCGGGTTGACGGTTGGTCAACGGACCCCCGGGTTTTGGGCGTCACAAAAACTACACTACCAAAATCTCAGCACACCATTTGTTTGCAATTTTTTTGTTCTTTTTTTCTTTCCCTTTATGAGACATTTCATCTCTTCAGCTTTATACTTTGGGCGTGTGCCTAACTAGCATGTTTGACAAATATCCTGTATCATTAAAATGTTCCATGTGACAATGATACTCCAAACATTTTGAAAAGCACATAAAACGTAGAGCATGTTCCATCGACTCTCATGCAAGCATGGGATCTCTAAAAGACAGACACAACAGAAGCTTTTCATCAAAAGAAAAGTAGGCAGGAGTACTAACATCCTTGGTCTGACCCAATCGATGAGCCCTATCCATTGCCTGTAAATCCAAGGTTGGGTTCCAATCACTTTCATAGAAAATGACGGTGTCAGCTGCAGTCAAATTAATACCCAGTCCACCAGCTCTGGTACTCAGCAAGAACACAAAGATATCACTCCTGTAACAAGACATTACAGACTTGTCAATCAACTCCAACTAATATGACATCCTGTTGGACTACAACAAAGAGAAAAGGAGAACCAAGATTAATCAAAGCTCTACATGACCACCAATACTATGTTAATGAAGATCCTACCGAAGCTGGAAATCTCTGACCATGTCACGCCGGTCCATAATTGTGGAAGAACCATCAAGTCTGAGATATCTATATTTCCTATAGTTCATATAGTCCTGCAAATAATGTAAAATAAAACAAAAATTTTCAGACAAAAGGGCCCAGAATAAAAGATGGGTCAATGACAGCTAGTGCAGTGCTATTGCAAATAAATCATGCTGAAATTATTGACCAAAGGTAGCACAAATCAGGCTAAATAGAGAGTGTATCCCATATTACCCACCATCATGTTTCAAGATCAATGGAAACTTCAAGCTTAAGGTTATAGATATAACTTAGAAAGAAATAGAAATAATACCTCCAATATATTTAGCATTTTTGTCATTTGAGCAAACAAGAGTACTCGGTGATTTTCAGCCCTCAAGCGTTTTAGTAAAATGTCAAGAGTTTGAAGCTTGCCAGAGTCCTATATGGAGAACCAATAAATTACGACTGATAAAAATCCAACTACTTCATAATAACATTGAAGAACAAAGAGAAAACTAGAAAGAACCAATCATACTGTGAGCAATTTTGCTGGGTCAAAGCTTTGCATGGGTGGAGATGAACCAAATATCTTGTATGTCAACTGAAGAGCAGGTTTTGAAACAGGCAATCGGGCGTCAATCTCTTGAATCAAATGATGAGGCCCATCTGGTTTTTTGGGTCCATTATAGTCAGATGTGCGAGCAAACCCAACAAACAACCTCTTGAGCCAGGGGTGATGCAGTTCTTCAAGCAATTTATAAGCAAAGTTTCTATCCGAGCAATGGGCATTGATCTATCAAGGACAAAAGAAATATTGTCAATAAAGATATAGGTATTCTTTATGCTCACCCATTGAAGATAAGAATGAAAAAATACAATAAAATAAAAATAAACATACTGGGGGAGCTCTTGTCCGTGGGATGAAAGTGTATGTAGCATGAACAAGCCTAGCATCCGCTTGAAGCCTATCCTGATGAGGGACAATTAAAGCTTCAAAAGGCGAATGACCCGGACCAGTTGCAAGCTTTCTTCTAAGGAAATTAGTCTCAGATCTCGATGGCAAGAGTAGCATTCGTGTAACAGCTCTTACTTTCCCACTATCAAGATGAATGTTACTAAAATCCTCCTTGACTTCCATGAGCAAGTCCAAGATTCCATCCAAAAATTGTCGGTCCCATCTCATGATGAAAAAGAGAAGTCCCTCCATGAAAGTACCAGTTGCAAGAAAAGAAACCTCTTCTGGGGACAAATCCATCAGATGGGTAAAACCAAATGTTCCACTTTTAATAGCTGAACCATTGGAGTTATTCTCTTGTGGGAGCACAGATTGATAAACATTTACGGAGGAAAATATATTAAAATGCTTCAGAAATGCTTCTCTATGGACACCGTGCCGAGCCGTTGACGAAATTATCCCAGAACTTTGCATTATCTCTTGGTGGACAAGTTTTGGTACCTGGAGACCAAAAATAAATCTTTTTGAACATAAAATAAAAGTATTAATGTGTTTGTCTCCACAGACAACTCTCTCAAGCACATGATCTTGAATTTTAACAGCAAAATCACATTATCAGCCTGAAAGATAGAGTGTCCTCTTAATCACTCATCAGAATGGCCACTTTTTTAAACAGTTAAGACATTTAAAAGCATAGTAATGAACATTTGAAGCAAAGTAATTTCTTAAAATGGAACATTAGCAAGTGTACTGTAGTTAGCACATTTGCTAGCAAAAACAAAACATCTAATCATTCTACAGCACTGAATATATACCATAGGTCCAGTTCTGCTGCTTCAGAAGCATCTTTGGTAGATGTTCACAAGCCAATCACTATCTACTGAAAAATCTTCAATTTAAAAACCCTCAGTAAGGGTCTTCCAGTAACCACATTGCCACAGAAAAGGTGATGAGTCCCAAAATGTTATTGACCCACAACTCACCTTGCATGTTTGTTCATCACAGGTTCAGAACCATCTGATGTCACCCTTTCCCGTTAAAACATGAGATCCTCTTTTATCCAAGAGTAGGGAGCAGGAAGTCAAATTAGATACACGATTTTACTCAACTACACCATTCCAATTTAAGTTCTCAAATATTCACAAACCACAAACTCACATAAATGGTCTATTTTTATTCTAGTTCTGTGGATGACCAAACTTTCTGGACTTCTAAAATCAGATCATCCCAAGGCATTGAATTGCTCTATCCTTTTTCAAGATTCAATGTGCACTTAGTGATCAACACTACAGTATGTTTTTGTTTTCCTTGTCCTTTTTTGATGCTTATTAGCAGCCATTATATACATCACATACACTTCGATATGCCCTTTTTGGCGCTTATAATTTTATTTCTTTCACTATTAGTATATATATACATACATATATATGCATTGTCGGACCCAGAAAATAAAATCAAAAGGAGGGGACAGAATTATTTTTAGGGGGGATTATTAAGGCAAACTTAGCAATGTAGTGTAGTTGTTAAGGGTTTTTCCTCAAAACTAAAGGGCCAAAGTTCAAATCCTAGCAAGAGCATTTTTTCCCAAAATTTTAGGCCTAGTCAAGAGGGCGTTAAGCACCTCACTATGTGGATCCACCCACATATATATGCATATGTCTCTGTGTGTGTAAATTTACATGATGGAGCACTAATCCTATCCCCACCCATCATTTACCAAGGCATTATCCCTTTACATGTTGATGTGCAGTAACCAATATAAAGTAAGCTGGTTATGGTTAGGACAACTCAATCCCTAAAGTTCAAGTCAATGTCTCATTGAAATGTGAAATAAGACTAGTTTTATCTGAACATTCAATGGAATTATGAACAATAATAAAAAACAAATATAGAAATCACATCCATTCTCACATGCAACATCCTTAATCAGACAAGCAATTCAAACTTGTAAAGAAGACCAGCTACTTTGTATATAAAGTACAGAAGCCCCATCATAAATCATGGTGTAGGTCTTTAGGTTTGGATGTTGGCTCCTCTCTGTATACGCCCTGTATACCCCTAGGGGTCCTTGTTCCTTCTTTTGGTTTTTTATATACTTGTTTATCAATCAAAAAAAAAAAAATCAGGGTGTAGCCCCCCCACCCTTTTGTATATCTGCGTCATTCATTAACAAACCTGAAGAAAAGGAAAGAATAATTTTAAGCAAATACCTTGTATGTAATAGGATTCTGAGCTCCTGAGTAGTGTATGTCCTCCAACTCCCCAAAGGGTGCTGGAAGAAGAGAATTTGGAATCTCTCCAAAATAAAGGTATGTGCTTCCCTCGTTCCTTTCAAACAACTCTGGATGGTTGCAAACCTACCATCATACAAAAGGAATTCTCATAAATAATAGGGGGCTACTAGAAATAACACATCTCATATAAGAAATGAATTCACCAAGATCCACGTCTCCCACAATAACAGAACTTTAATTTTTGAAATGAGATGCAACGCACATAATGAAACAGATTTACTACCTTTCTCAACTGAATAACTATATTCATTAAATTGAGAATTTTCTTCTCATTAAGGTGCCCACGATTACTGTCAAACAACTCAGAAAGAGATATCTTATTCTTTATAGCTTGATAGAAAGCTTGTTGCCGAGAACTCAACTTGCAATGCACTGTAACCTCTGTTTTGCCAGTAAGTTCAGAAACCACATCTTTCTTCACCCGCCGCAGCATGAAGGGCTTCAAAATTGCATGCTGAAAATAAAAAGCACCCAATATGAACAATAAACAACCATTCAAAAAGTCCAAAAAAGTACTCATCACAGGTAAAGACATTTTCAATATCTTTACAACAAAGTAAATAAAGAAAAATTGACAGTAGGAAATTATAATCATTCAAATACAACAAGTACAGCAGCAGAGGAATGAGAAGAGAATATAGTAACTTATGGTAATGTATGATAAAAGGGGTCTAGTGAAAGCATATTGCACATAAAATTGCTCCTAAAGTTGGCATGAATTTAAAACCCTAATAATAATAAAAGAAGAAGATGATGCTGAAGCAGCAACATGATGCAAAGTCTTCAAGCAACAAAGCCACACTTAAATTCTCAAAATCTTATCAAAATTGTAAATGATTTAAGTACAAGGAACCTGTTAACAACATTTGAAAACTTTCCAAGGAATCAAAATACATCTCCTTTTCCCCCCTTTTTTTAATAGGAAAACGAAGATGATATTAAATAAAAGGTATACATGTGATATACAAAGCAACCCTTCTATAAGCAAACTAGTGTTGAAACACTCAAGTATGTTCTAAGAACTTCCAAAACACCTAATTAACTGGTTTGAAACCCTCAAAAAACCATTCCTAAATACACCTAAAACCGAAACACTCAGAATAGAAAAGGTCTAAATTATACACTTAGAAAACCTTTGAATTAGGGATGGCAATTTTATCGACAAATCAGGTTACCTGCCCCATTCCGGATGGGTATGGAACAAGAAATTCAGATTTGGGGAGCTTCTCAAAAACCCAACTCAGGTTGGGGGAAGGCATAGGTTTCCAATGGACCGACCCACCCCGCATTTAAATTACCAATAGACCATTGTCAAATTTAAAATTACCCAGAATATCCTTTGTATATATAACTCTTCTTTTAGGGTTTCTCTCAGATTTGTAAAAATGGTTTCCACCATGCCACCAACGGTGATCAGATATACAGTTATTGTCCTAGGGCTTCGATTTGAGTTGATCGTTTGAACATTTAAAGTTCTTTGAAGCCAAAAAGGATCGCCTTTGGTAATTTTGTGGCAGATCTGGATTTTGCTTCAGTCTGAGAGTTTTTTCTTCTACGAGAGGCTTCATGACTAATCCTTATCTGATTTTTGACCACCCTACTCTTGGTATTCAGACAAGTGACTAAGTGCAGAAGAGGTAATTTTCAGATTTTAGGGTTTTCTATTATGGCTGGGTAGACACAGAGCCTCCTTTCTCTTCTTCACTTCCTCATGGGACAAAATTGTCTGTTTTTGGTGAAAAAGAAAAGAATGAAAGGCTCGAAAAGCATTTTCTATAAAGTTATTGGGATTACGGAAATACTGAGACGCAACTAAATTTTCAATTAAAATGATTTCTGAGAAATAGAAAACTCTATGGAGGTCTTGTTTGGATTGGAAAAAAAAGAATTAAAATAATTTGCTTTTTGTTTTCATTGTTTGGGATGAAAGGATGTGAGAATGTGTGGGAACCAGGCCACCAGTAGGAGTAGCATCATGCCCACTCAACCCCGCCCTGACAACACCTATTCCGGTCAGGAAAAACGGGTATGTGAATTTAAAGACAGTTTCATAAAGGAAGTAGGAGTAGAAGACCCCGCCCCACCTCAGGTTTGGGATGGGCATGGGAAATGCCTAAATATTTTGGGGTGGGAATGGGTGCCTCGTCCCAGACCTACACGTTGCCAATCCAACTTTTAATTCTAAATACGACAACTAAATCCCAACATGAAAGAAATCATAACCAAACAACTACTCACCAGAAATTAGAAATGAAGACATCATCTCTCCTACCAAGAAGGACTAAGAGCTGTTTTTACTCAAACAGAAGAATAATAAGATACGCTACAAGTGCAGCTAAGTCCCACACACGCTTGTGCTCTTAAACATCTTAATTCCAAATTTACCAAAATCCTCCAAAAGGAGGAGCCGCAGGCTGTCTGCCAAAGAGTATACTGGGAAAATACTCTAGTTATCAAAGACACGCTTAAAGCCCAGACAGCACCACTCCCAACGACAATGCCTCAACTCGCGCCTCAAGGTTTTTTTCAGGGGATAGAGATCAAAACTGACGCCATTTCGATAAGTCATTTTAACTATCAAAACAACGCTGCTTTAAGTTGTACCTGAGTTTTAAAAAGTTTTGGTGTCTAAAATCGAAACCGTTAATCTAAAGGGCTAAAACGATGTTGTTTTGGCCCCGGATGCATGATTTTCGAGATTTCAGCCCTCCAACCCCATTTCTATCATGTCTCAAATCCAAAAAAAAAACTCCTAATGCTCCCAACTACTCTATAATCCCTATAGAAGAGGAGAAGAAGCAAAAAATCAACTAAAATAGTCAAAAAAATTGCGAGAAAATTATGTAAAAATAAGAAACAACCATCATAAAAATCTATAAATATATTTGATATTAAGGTGCGCCTCACTTAAAGCCCAGCCTCAAGGTTCTAAGAGACTTTTTGCATCTCATACCAAATAATATTAAGTATACTGGGTAAAAGTGAGAGCCAAAGGAAGAAACAAAAGGGTGAGGTTCAAATGAAAAGAAAAAGAAACCCACCAAGTCTCCTCACATACAATTCAAATCAGATCATGGACCTAGCTTGAGTCAAAATCCAAAAAGAATGTGTTATCCACACTATAAGTTTTTGTCTAACAGCATAAATTACTCCGTGTCTGACTTCATTCTATGCATGGAAAAAGCTTCGTTCTCAAAAGCCACCCTGTTTCTTTCAAGTCATAATGTCTAGAATAAGCAAAGAGGAACAACCAGCCAAAATTTTTTTGCATTTAAGGAATAGGTCTAACAAGAAAGGAGCTTAGAGAATCCATAATCCAGAAGACCTAATGAATTAACTATTTCCAACAAGATATCCCAAAGATGTCTGACACTATGACAATGTAACAACAAATGGCCTATGGTCCCCTCCTCCACCTCGCATAAAAAACACCCATTAGCAAGAGCTCTTCCCCTTCTTTTTAGCTATTCTAAAGTCAAAACCTTTCCCCAACAGTTTCCTGCCTAAAAAAAAAGCTCACCTGTGGGAATAGTGTTTCACACGCACTATAAGGGAAGGTAGTGGTAGGAGAATGCTCTAACATCCTATACATGAACTTCACAAGGAAGATGGATCCTTGGGGCTCTTCAAAGTGAGCAGGTCTTCTTGGTGAGGGCTGATCCTCTTCCTGTAGAGAGTGGAAAGGAACCTTCCAAACTCCTCCACCTCCCAA
The DNA here is from genome assembly GCA_016808115.1 of Tetrastigma voinierianum. Lineage (NCBI taxonomy): Eukaryota > Viridiplantae > Streptophyta > Magnoliopsida > Vitales > Vitaceae > Tetrastigma > Tetrastigma voinierianum. Next base: position 190,456 of record JAEQBH010002623.1, read on the forward strand.
TCATTAAGAGACCTTGAAAAGATTGGAGATCACCCTCCTTCCCCTCTAGAGCTATCCCACACATCCGTTAACTCTATCATTTTTGTGGACAGCCAAGCTAAAAAGAGTAGGGAAAGCTAAGCTCAACTACTATCCCCGTGCACTACAATTATCCTTCTACTATTCTAATATGGCATAGACATTCTAAAATAAGAGCGGCCATTCTGCTTAATCTCTTTCCAGCTAACCCAAATACAGGGGCAGCACCCCCGTGATGTCACCATGTGCTCTAGCCCGTAGAGTAAATGCCAAATTTACTAACGATGACCAACCCCAGAAAACTCCATCGCAAACCTCCAAACTCTCCACTTGCCGAGGAGGTTTATTCAACTTAGAGAGGCCTCCAAATTTGAACCCCTTCTTTTGTTCTTTTCCGTACAATCCCCACTAACTAGATGCGCTTCTCTGTAGGTTGCCCCCACCCCATAAAAAATCTCTTTGAATCTTCTCAAGTCTATCACATACCAGCTTCAGCATCTGAAAGAGAAAGAAAATAGATTGGCAAGCTACCAGTGTCTAATCAGATCAACCTCCCACACTTGAAATATTCGCCTTCCAAGAGGCAATTTCTATTTAACCTTTTCAATGGAGTCCCAAACCCTAAAGACTTGCCTGAGCCCCCAAGTACTTTCATGAGAACCAACCTCGTGTTCTAACCCACTCGCTAACCCCCGCCACATCACGCCCACTAGAATGATCCTGCTTTTGTTCAAGCTTTTCTCGATTCTCACCAAATAGTCTCAACCACATCAAAGTTCATCCTAAATAGAGCATTTGTTCTTGGCTGGCTTCGCAGAAAAGGAGAGTGTCATCAGCATACAACATAAGAGAAATGGACAAAGACTCTCCTCTTCTGTCTACAAACTTGCAACCAGAGATAAAGTTTCCTTCCACCGCCCACTCTAAAAGGCAACTTAAGGCTTCCATATCAATTACAACGAAATAAGGGGAGAGGGGGTGCCCTTGTCTCAAGCCTATAGTGCTTTGGAAAAAGCTTGTCGGAAAACCATTACAAAGGACCGAAAAAAAGCCGTTAAGATACACCATTTGATCCAGTTCAGCCATCTGCACCCAAAACCCATCCTCTCCATAACCTAAAGTACAGACTCCCAACTAATGTGATCGTAGGCTTTTTCAATGTCTAGTTTGCAAATCAGCCCTCACTCTTTCCTCCTCAGGGTAGAGTCCACATCCTCGTTTGCGATTAAGACCGCATCCAAAATCTGTCTGCCCTCCACAAAGGCATTCTGAGACTAAGATATAATGTTCCCCATAACCTTTTGTAATCTGTTGGCCAAGACTTTTGTCAAAATCTTATAAAGGCTGCCCAATAGGCTGATAGGTCTAAGGTCCTTTAGGTCTTCAACATTGCTCTTCTTAGGGATCAAAACCAAAAAAAGTGGCATTGAGGATTCTAACAAATCTGTTCTGATAAAAAAACTCCTTAAAAAAGCCCATAACCTCATCCTTCTTCACAAAGTCCCAACAAAAGAACCAAAAGGCTATAGGGAAGCCATCTGGTTCGGGGGCTTTATCCCCATTAAGCCCAGATAGTGCAGCCACAACCTCAGCCTCAATAAACATCTCTTCAAGCTTAGCAGCTTCCTCAACCCCAACTTCCTTATAAGGAAGCTCAAGAAGCGGCAAGCACCAACCTCCCGGATCAGAGAGAATATTTCGAAAAGCTCTAACCAAACCCTCCTTAACATCCAACTCCTCCTCTAGCCTTCTACCATTAATACTGATGTTGTTGAGAAAATTCCTCCTTCTGTGAGAGTTGGCCATCCAATGAAAAAACCCAGTGTTCCTATCTCCTTCCTTCAACAAGAGTTCTCTAGATTTCGGTCTCCAAGAAGCCCCCTCCACGATTGCCCAAATTTTGAAATCATCTCTAGCCTTTTTCCTTTCCTCGGACTCCCTCAAAGACAATTAATTCTCTCTCCTTCTCCAGATTATCCAAGAACTTCACCTTGTGGAGAGCCTCCCTTTTATTTGTTTCAACCCTACCGAACACCTCTCTGTCCAAACCTTCAAGATGTCGCAAATTTATTGGTTGATAGCGGGTCCAAAGACCCAGTTCTCTTATGAAGGCTAATCCACTTTAGCCATGCAATGGCTCTACGTCAATCCCAATCCATTCAAACAAATGATTATTTAGTTCAATTAGTTGATCAAATGATGTGGGATCAGAGAAACTTACCCATCCAAATCTTTTAATTGATATCTCAGAAAGTTTCTTAAATCAAACAATTTTAGATAACAAGGCCAAATAATGGGGATGTATGTGTGTGGAGTAGGAGATGGTTTGGCAGTAGTAACACAAGTGATAAGAGGAAAACTATTTCTAGTTAGGTATTAGCACAACATAAGCACATAACAAACATAAAAAATCATGGAGATCTCGGATGAAGGGTTTCTTATCTTCGATGAGTTTTGTCTTAATGGAAATGCCAAAGGTTGGATCAAGGCCACTAGAGGTTTAAGACAAGGTGATCCCCTCTCCCCTTTTCTTATTACTATAGTGGCAGATGCTCTTAGCAGGATGATGATTAGAGCATATGAGAGGTCTCATTGAGGGTTTCACTGTTGGTAGAGATGGGTCTAGAGTGTCTCTTTTACAATTTACGGAGGACACCATATTCTTAGCTAAAGCTTGTCCATAATCTCTACAAAACCTTAAGTTGATTCTTTTGGTTTTTAGACAATTGTCTGGACTGAAAATAAACTTAAAGAAGAGTGCACTCTCTGGGATCAATGTTAACCAAGAGTCTCTCACTTGTCTGGAATCAAGTCTTGAGTGTAGAGTTTCAGAGTGGCCATTGTCTAATTTGGGTCTTCCTTTAGAACGAAATCCAATGACAATAAGCTTTTAGGACCCATGTTAATAGGATATCAAGGAGATTGGATGGTTAGAAGAAGGCTCATTTGTCTTTGGGGGGAGGATAACTTTAATTCAGTCTTGTTTATCTCACATCCCAACGTATTCCTCACTCTTTTCAAGATCCCATCATCAGTAGTTTTAAAAGTAGAAAAGTTACAAAGGGATTTTCTATGGTCTGGGTTTGGGAGGGAAAAGAGAGATCATTTGGTTAGTTGGGATGTTGTGTGTAGAACAAAGGAGTTTGGAGGGTTGGGTTTAAGGAACATTGATCCTTTGAGAATTCAAGTTTCTATTAGGAAGAGGCATCGAGGTTCCTAAGGAAAGTGGTAGTCTGTGGCACAAGGTGATCTTGAGCATTTATGGGATACATTTTAATGGATGGGATGCCAACATTATGGTGAGATGGTCACATAAATGTCCATGGAAGGCTATTTCTCAAGTCTTTCAAGATTTTTCCCCTTATATCTACCTTGTGGTAGGGAGTAGACAGAGAATCCGGTTTTGGGAAGATTTATGGTGGGGAGAGCAACCTTTGAGTTAACAATTTGCAAGTCTCTATAGAGTCACTTCAGCGAGAAATCTTACCATTTCAGAGGTCCTTGGAAGTTCCTATCCGTCTTCTTGGAATCTTAGTTTTCGTCGCAATCTTTTTTTTTTTAATAGGCAAACAAACCAATATATTAGAATGGGGAAGGCCAAAACGGGCACCCGAAACGAGTACACTAGAAGTATACAAAGGGGTTGAAACGGCACAAAAGGAGGGCTAAGACAAAAAATTACCAACCCACCACACAAGCTACATAGAACACAACAAGCCTCTTATAAAGGAAAGGTTCACATTAGGAATCATAGTTGCTCACGCACAAAAAGACCTTAAAAAAAAGGACTTCAGCCTATCAAACGAAAACTGCATGTCCTCAAACACAAATTTGTTCCTCTCAATCCAAATTGCCCACAAAAAGCACAGGGAAGCTGCCCGCCATAGCTTTGCTTCTTTTTTCTTGAGAGGAAGCCGAACCCAGCCCATTATCAGCTCTTTAACCAGGTAGGGACAAACCCATCCGCCTTCTGATAGAGAAAAACAAGGTAGTCCACAAGCCCCAAATCTTAGGGTGGTGTATAAAAAGATTGAGAGGCTGATCTAGAAATCTTAGGGCAGTCCACAAGCCCCAACAAACAAGGTAGTTTTCGTCGCAATCTCACTGATCTAGAAATTGAACTACTTGAAATACTCATGTTTTCACTTCATGTAGTGCGATTATCTTCTTCCACCATGGATTCTAGAGGTTGGTGCTTGTCTCCCACCAATTCATTGTCAGTTAAGTCTTTCTTCATGGCCTTGTCCAAATCTTCTAACCTAATCCCTTTTCTTCCTACCAATTTTATTTGAAGATCAAAAGCCCTACCAAAGGTTAAGGCCTTAGCTTGGTTAGTGGTGCTTTCGAAGGTAAATACCAATGACATGCTACAAGCGAGAAGACCCTACAAATCCCTTAGTCCACATTGGTACATTCTATGCAAGGGGAGTGGTGATTGGTTGATCATCTCTTTTTGCATTGTCCAATAACATTGGAGCTATGGCACAAGTTATTCAGAGTAGCTAATTTGAAGTGGGTACCACCAAGGAATATTGGAGACATTTTTATTATTTCCTTCAAAGGTTTGGGGAAATCAATCAAAGGCAAGACTCTTTGTCATATTGCATGTCTTATTGTCTTATGGATAGTATGGCAAGAGAGAAATGCAAGGATTTTTTAGGAGAGGTGCAGAACGGAAGAGGTGTTATGGGATCTTATTCATTTTTATGCCTCTTTATGGGCTTCTTGTACTACTCCTTTTAAAGGAGTCCCACTCAATCCTATTCTCCTTAGTTGTTGAGTGAGGTGACCTCCTTGTGAGTCTTTGTCTAAAGTTTCTAGGGTTCATCTTTTGTTTTAAATTGCCCCAGTAAAATGTAAGCATACTTTTACTTGATCAGGTTTGTACTTAGTGAAAAGGATGTCTCATCCTTTCACTTTTCAATATTAATACATGATTTGTTTCTGATCAAAAAAAAAAAAATTACTAAAGAGCAATCAATCAAGTTTTGGAAAATGAGATGTTCAAGGTAAACATTCCTATGAAATGCTTTGCCAACATTTTTCCTTTTCTCTTTGTTCTGTCAATGGTGTTGGCTATTTTAAAAGTAAAACATAGCACAACAAACACTGATTGTGGGTGTGCATAGACCAACTTGTGTTGAAGCATGCTCATAACAAACACGGAAACCTGATCATCAAACTAAGTTTAAAGCTGTAAAAAACAAGTTCCATCCCAGTATTGATTGAAGTTCTGACATCATGTCAAACAGTCTTGTCACAAACTTCTCCACTATAACCAAACATTCAAAAGGGAAACATGTGCATGAGCACATGCTTTTCAATATGATAAAGCCTTATAAAAGATGTGGGACCATAGCTAGCAAACAATTTATTCAGACACATGCAATGAGATCAGCAGCATTGAAGGTGAAATTACCAATCTGTTGAGCTGGTGCTCATTTAATGTCCCCCCATGCTCTGCATGATTCTCAATTCTGATAATATACAAATAAGGAAAATAAATAAAGAAATATTTCATTGTCCATAAGTTAAATGTGTTGGAAGAAGAATGGAGTTGCAGAAACCATACCCCTTTGAAAACCATTCATTGAATTGTTCATGGCTGTCAAATAAAGTAGGCATAATGAAATGCAGAAGGGCCCACAATTCAGCCATGTTATTCTGGATAGGTGTACCAGTCAGTAGCAACCGATTTCGACAGTTAAAACTGAGAAGTGTCTTCCACCTTATACTGTTAATAATAACCAATTATCAGACATAAATAAAAACACAGAGATCTTTGTGCGCGTGTGTGTGTATTCACGTTTCTTCAAACAAACATTATTAGGCTAAAATCAGAAAAACAATAAAAAAAGGGAGAAAAAGAAATCCATAAACTTTATGCAGGAACAAAAGGTTGTGGAAGGGGGATCAGGTAGCCAAGACATGAGTTATATCTAGTATGTACCCTTTTACTTATTATAATTAAGTTAAAAGCATTCTTCCCTTAAATTAATAATTATGATAGTCATCTTTTTCCAGCCACAATTCCATTCTACCAGTTGCAGGGAGATACTAGCATATAACTTCCTAAATTAGACAGTAAGATAAAGACAGCTTTTTTTTATAGGCAAATAAAATTCCAGTATGTACCTATTTACGTATTATAATTATGTAAAAAGCATTCTTTCCACAGATTAATATTTTATTTTTCGATAAGTTAGATTAACATTTGTTTTTTCTTATGGATAAAGGCACAAATTCTTCTTTTTTTTTGAGAGTTCTATTAAAAAAACCTGTAAGGCTGGTAAAAAGCATACAAGGGGTACACAAATCGAAGCCTAAGGGCTCAAAAAAAAAACAAGAAAAACAGAAAACCAGCTTACCTTCCTCAACTAGGACCCACCAATCCAAAAAGTTGATTAAAGGTAGAGGTCTTACTTATATAAAGCCCTTGGTCCAGAGAACAATAATTAACTAACTATGATAGTCATTTTTTCCAGACACAATTCCATTCTACCAGTTGTAGAGAGATACCAGCAAATAACTTCCTAAAATAAACTGTAACAGAAAGAGAGCTTTTTTTTTAATAGGCAAATAAAATATGTATTATCAATGAAAGAAAAAATAAGAAGGTATTTTTTTTTTAGATAAATAAACGATATAATATTAGCAAAAAGCTACCAAGCATACAGGGGTATACAAGCAGCCAGAAAAAAGGAAGGTGAACAAAAAACTTCACCGTTCCTCAATTTGAAACCAACCACTCCAAAAAACCTATAAGAGAAAATACCTCATCCCCTAAGTATGATCAATTCCAACTCCACAGATTATAGACAAAAGAATACTTTAGCCTCTGTACAGCTAATTTCCCTTCCTTAAAAGCTATGCGATTTTGCTCCTTCCAAATAGTCCAAAAAATACATAAAGGTATAAAGTTCCAAATAATCTTCCTCTTTCTACCCACAAAGGAACCCCTCCAGCTAAGCAAAGCCTCCTTGACAAAAATAAGAAGGTATTTATGATGTATTCAAAACAGCCAAAAGGCCAAAAAAGGCACGGAACTCTCAGATAAGAGTTAAACCTGTTTGAGCTTTTGATTGCCTGTGCTTCATCCAATACCATATACTGCCATTTCACACGGCGGAAATACTTCTCATCAGACACCAACAGCTGATAACTGGTGATGAGAATGTGAAACCCTGCCTCCCTGGAAAAAACCAAAAGAAGAGTTGATAATTACCTATAAAAGAACATGGAGTTGCTCCTGAAGAAAAGAAAAGATAAGTCTATCAATGACCTAAAGAAAAGAAAAAACAATTTTTCTTTTCTGGATGGTACATTGCCTCAGAGCAGTTTTTGGAAGCTAATTGATAGGGCACCTAAAGAAAAGAAAAAACAATTTTTCTTTCCTGGATGGTAAATTGCCTCAAAGCAGTTTTTGGAAGCTTATAGACAAGGCAAAAATAAGTCTAGCAATGCCAGCAAGGGTGCTCCTGAAGATGGCATGGTGTTTAATTAAGCATATCCCTTTGTAGCATCCTTTAGGCGTATTTTTTAAAACATATTTATTATCTTTCGAAGGCATTTCTCAGATAATCAGTTTCTCTACCTGAGAGTTGTTTATGTTTGAAAACAAGACAGGTTTTTTTTTATATAAGTAAAAAAGGAGTACATTAAGAAAAGCCACTGAAGTCACCACTTAAAGAAAAACAAGAGGATAAAACACTCTTCAAACGGAATTTTAAAAAGGCAATAATGAAAGGGCTTCAACATACTCTTGCCTACATGCCAAAAAAAACTAAATCCAGGCCTACTACACCTATTTAAAACTATTTTCTTTTAATTCATTTCTTGTAATTAAAAAAAAAAAAGGGAAATTGGCTTCTATAAGTATAAGTCATGATGCCAGGTAACATTAAAGCAACTTGTTACCACTCCTTTTTTTCTCAATAATGCATGAACCTAGTAACCACACTTACAATACCAGGATAGACCACAGACTACATATCACAACAACTTCCAAAGATCTGTTTTTCAGGTAAGCTTGGCTTTTACCAGAGAGTTCTCATTTCTAAAGAGGAATAACATCCAATGAACAGTGTCATTTTTCTTTAATAAAATAAATAGTCCCAAGTGAAAAATTACCTTCTATATAAACGCTTTGGATTGATGTTTTTCCTAAGTATCATTCGTTCTTGAAGCCCTCCCCAATATGGAAGAGTCTTCAAGTCAGGGCAGAAGCGGCTAATTTCATCAGCCCAGTTGTTCAAGACAGAAGCAGGTGCAACAACCAGAAAAGGCCCCCATATATTCTTTTCCTGTATGATATAATCAATTAAAAATAAAGAAGAGTGTAATATAAAACACCAGCTAAAGGTTAGTCTGGGGGGGAGGGCAAGGGATGTGTTGATCCTTTAGCCCTCTTTTCATTCATCCTGTGTACCTTGGACCACCATTTTTTGGTGCTCCTTAATATATTATAAATTCCTTATTGCCAATTGAAAATTTAATTACCTCTGCCAAATGAGCCAAGAATGCCATAGCCTGGATAGTCTTTCCCAGGCCCATCTCGTCTGCAAGTATACCATTTAGACCCTGAGAGAGCAGGAAAGTTAAATGACTGAAAGAAAACAAAGTCAATAGATAAGGGGGAAAAACAGTCATCATCAGAATCCCTTACAACCTGCTCATAACAATTAACCAGCCACTGAAGGCCTTTTAGTTGATATCCTTTAAGAGAACCTTTAAACAACTCTGGCGTCTGCACAGATGATGCCACTGGCATGGTGGAGCTGAAACATGGTAATACAAAACTTAATAGAGCCAATGACTTAAAAAAGACACACAGCCAACACACTAAGCTTTAGCATGGAAAAAAAATAACAAGAAAAAAAACACTCACGGGTTCAGTAGATCGATGTTACTAGACCCTGCAGCACCAAGTGTGTCCTGTGAAGGGACCTCAGGTTCAGAAGCTTGGCGCAGCTTCAAACATTCACTATCGAATGCACTAGTTAATCTTTTCTGCTTAGAAACTGCATCTTGAGCAGCTTTCAAAGCTTCCTTTTTCAGCTCATCATCCTCAGGATCTTGTTCTTCTTCAGACACAGCATCTGAAGAGCTTAATAGCACTTCGTGGTCCTTTGGTTTTTCACCATCAACAGGTAAGGCTTCAGAGGGCTGCGAAGTTGCCTTGTTCTGCATGAAGTGACTGAACAGCTCCGTTTGTGTAATCAGAAAATTGAGCCTTTGCTGTTGTCTCTTCACTTCACGAAGTTCCTGTTCACGCCTCAAAGCTTCTGCAGCTTCCCTTTCCTCTTTCTTCCTCAATTCTGCCTACAAGAAAAAGATTGAATATTACAGAACTCACCATGCTGGACAAAAAAAAAAAACACAGGTATGTACAAAACACAATCACAAACACACTCTTGAGCATGATAGTTATAATGTGCTCACATAACTACAGAATCATCTTCTTTTATCAGTTAAAGTGTATTCTATCCAAGGATGTAAATATCAAGAAGGCATCCCATATCAGAAATGTGTAACAGACAAATGGCCTATTTAATGACATGTGCTCCACTCCCACTCAAATAGGCAAACAAAGTGCGCTGGCTGAGCTGCTATCTTAACTGAGTTGCTCACACCCACTATATTCAATATTTTGTAAAAGCCCAAAACATGAGAAACAAAAATGCCCAGAGCACAAAAAAAATATGAAAAAGCCATCAGGATTCCAGAAAAAACTACATATTGCCGATTAATTGGAGAAAAATAGAAATTTTTCAGGAAATTTCAGACCACGAAGATATCTTCAGCACATATCATGTTGGAATCGTGCGATACACAATCTTTCAGCAATATGTCTCCCAATATATCATAACATTTTCAACCTGGTACAATCAGAAATTCAACTACCCTTTTGCAATAAAAAGGCATTGGATTACCATGTTTAGCATGATTAACATAATCATATATCTAAAAACAGCATTAAGAATATCCTTTCCTAACATATATACATATATGATCAAAATAATAATTTCCCTCCTTGATTCTTGAATATCAGCTGCAGCAATCTAATTAAGATACCACATCATACTCACGAGTTCTGAGATACAAGCAATAAAGTTCACTCCAGCTAAATGATTTAAAAGGAGATTCAGAGAATCTATACTGTACTCTTATTAAGGATGCAGAACTCTGCTTGTCCATATATTGCCAAAAACAATAAAATTAATGGCTATTGCATAACAAAAATGAATACAAGGGTGAATCAATGCACATATTACAAAAAGCTTTCTTCAAACACATATCAAATCTGGAATACAGAGTGGTGAGAAACAGAAATCTTGAAAGAGTGAGAGAAACCGCGTGAGTTACGAATCACTTAACTTCCACTAAAATTGCAGATAAATCTGCTTCACAAGAGATATTAATTCTCCTATATTTTTTAACTCATTTAATGCATTCAAACAATTTACAAGAGAAAAAGAAAAAAGGAATACCATCTCTTTATCCACTCTTTTCCAAAATACAAGCATATCTCTAGCAAGTTTTCTTGTGCGGATTGCAGCACCCCTCATCAATTTCAGTGATCTGCTCACCTTCATTTTCACCTAGGGAAAAAATTTGAGTGGCAAATGAGCATGTAGGATAAATAACTATAACCGATACAGCAAATATAAATAAAATCATATGAAAAGCAAGTTCCAACTAAACAAAATCAACTTTTACTGAGATTCATAGGATAAAATAGGAGGTACACCCAAAACTAGAATGCTCAAGATTGTAAACATCAGGTAAAGTTATACTTGCCTCTCGTTGACAGTTTTCTGAAAACCTTTTCGCATCAATTAGTTGCTTTCGATGGAAATTACTAAATATTCTCTGATGCTTTGGTATGTCTCTTCTTACAATGTTTACCCAAACTTTTCCAATCCTCTCCATTTCCTCTTTCTCAATCATAGATGGATCCTTCTTTACCTTGTGCTTCTTTGGTAAACTGCGTTCAATGATCTGCAGCCAAAAAAGAAAACCTGAATACACAAAATACTAAGGTGCACCACCCACCAAACAGACTGTCATCATCAAAAGAGAAAAATCCCAACTGAAAAAGAACTTCTTGTCATCAAATTGCAACACTAACCTCATAAGTGTCTCCTTTCTCCAAGACCTTCACATAGTAAACCTGCAATGCACCACCATCAGACAAAATAGACCGTTGTATACTTCCTGCAGCCCCTTCTGGGATGGAGGAAGAATTTAGTGCACTATCAGATACTTTCAGACTGAACTTCTGGACTGAATTAGAAGATGACAAGGCCTTCAATCTCGCCTGAAGTGATTCATACTGGGGCTGAGGCTCACCCATCCCTGCTCGGCTTTTAGGCTCATATCTTTTATCAGCTGCCATCATTTTTGCTAAGGAACCTAAATCTAAGGTGCTCTTTAAGTAATATTCCTCCACCCGTATATCTGAGAAGGTTGGCAAGTTTAGTGCAACAGCCAATTTTTCATAAGCTGGTGGGATCCTATATGCAATGCCCTCTCCAATATCCAAATAAGATGATTCATAGACGGTTCTGCAAAGCAGTTTTAAATATAAGTACCAAATAATAACATTGATAATTTGATTGGAAATATTTTTGCACATTTACCCTCAACTTGGAAATCAAAGAAACAGCGAAAAAGAGAAAAGAGAACAAAATTTTTAGCATATTTTCCTAGTTTCTTATAAATAAGAAAAAATGTTTCCAGCCCAACAATAGTAATAACCTTAATTGAGCAGAATTTTATGCCTTATTTTTCTCTTCTTTTTTTTTTTTTTGATAAGCAATTTTATGCCTTATTTTTCTTTGATAAATTAAAAGAAAACTGAGAAATTCTATATTTATTTTATTTTATTTCCTCACTTACCAGAAACAAAACATAGCATCATATAAAATCAACTCATTTGAGATTTCCAATCCAATATAATGGAATGAGGTATAATAGTGTAAAAAAGATATTAAGACAATCAGGTATTTCAATCTGCTTTTGGGTGTTCCTCATATACTTTGTGCACACCTCGAGGCACCTTTTCTGGAACTTTAAATATATCTGTTTTTTACCTATAATATAAATATATATATATACACCTCTAGGTGTTCTAAACATATTCCGATGCCCTATTACAAATGTAATTAAGTAAAATCAAACCTAGAAGTGCCATAATCTGGTGCAAAATCCACATCATGAAAGCCAACCATCTTTTGAGGACCACCGGATGCAAGCCACTCGGATGTATTTTCAACTTCATGCATCCCTCCTCTGTGCTCATTCCCCAACTTCCTCGTTTTGGAGCCTAAAGTACTTTTTGGAACTGAAACCCCCATCCGTGCTGATGCTGGGCTTGGTGAGGGATCTTTAAACCTCCTCTTATATTTCTGAATGTGCTCTCCAAGCATTGATCGGTACCGCTCCTCTGAAATATGGGTGTTATAATTACCGTCCTCTTCCTCGTCCTCGTCCTCACTGTTTTGAGACCGCCTCTTCTTATTCACCGAGCTCAATTCTCTCTCAGACATAATTCCATTTTGATAGTCTCCCATTGCTCCACCTATTAAGATAAATCAAAAGGACACAAACGTGAGCATACACAAGTTCACACCTCTCTCGTTCATGGACGATTCAACACTGAATTAAGTTAAATATATATATAAAAATGAGGCAATCAGTACAATATAACCACATTTGCAAACTGCAGATCAAAGTGGATATTTGTGAATTTACTAAAATACAAACAAGAAAATCTACATTCTGTTTGAAATTTGAAATTGAGATTTCGAACCTAAAGTTTGACATTTCAGTTTCCATGTATTCGTAAACTTAGTCCAATAAACCGAGACTGATTCTGTTTTTCTTTTTCTTTTTCTTTTTCTTTTTTTTTTTTTTTTTTTTTTTTTTTTTTTTTTTTGGTGGGCTAGGAGTCTGAGTCAGTGAAGGGAGCTTGAGACTTCGTTGTGCGACAGCTAAACAAACCCTTGGATGAACTACATGATACCTATTGAATCACTTGTAAAAATAATAATAATAATAAAACGAAGTAAAACAAACTAGGTAGGAAATTATAGTGCCTACCTTGGCTACCTCTGCTCTCATCCTGACTACTATTCCCATAATAATCAAAATCATCATCTTGTTGTGGGAGTTGAAAGTTCATCAAAGACTACAATAAAACCCAAGAAAATAAAAGACCACGATAGCATCCAAAATATTAAAAAACACAAAATCAAATGTAAAAAAAAATGACGTTTCTAACAAATTCTAAAATACCCAGCCCTTATGATTTTTCAAAAACAACAAAAATTATGAATCAGAATAAAAACCCTAGTTTTTCACAGACCAAAGTGATCTAAGTTAAAAAAAAAACACGAGGATTCGGACATTCAATAAACCAAAATGAGCCCATTTGAAGGGGGGAAACAGAATAAAGAAAAAAGAAAAAAGCCCGTTTAACAAACCTCAAGATTGAAGAGATTCGAGATGGAGAAGCCGTTGTTGGAGTGGGGCTTGGGTTCCATGGATTGGGTTGCGAAGACAATGTGAAAAGAAAGAGAATAAGCGAAACCCTATGTTTGGGAAGAGCATGGAGACGACAGAATTTAGAAGAAATAAAAAAGACAGAGAAATGGAAACCCTAGACCTGGAGTGGAGCGAAAGCAGAATAGAAGAGGTGGGACTGGTGCGCATGATAAGGAGGGGAAGGAGCGTGAGGGGTGATAGAGAAAGAGAAGAACCGCAATCAGAGACTGTAAGGAAAGCATTGTTTGCTAGCGTGCGCCGGTAGTGTGCCATTCGTTAACGTGCATATCTCTCCTCTCTCTCTCTCTCTCTCTCTCTCTCTCTCGCTCTCCTCTCTATCCCAAGTTCCCAACACACCCTCACCCAAACCCCATTAGTAATTATGTAACACCATTAAATTATTAATTTAACATCCTAAAACATTATCTAACACTCTTAAAGCACAAATTAAACACTCTTACATTTTTTTAAAATAAATGTATCAATGTGTTTAAATAAAATAAATTATTCGTTATTTTATATTTTTATTAAGATTTTATTTTAATTTTATTAAATCAAGTAAATAAAAAATCAAATTTTATTTCTTAATTTTTAAATAATTTTAAATATTTATAATAATGTTAAAGGGGTTACATTAGTATAAAGTGGTACATTAGTGATTTAAAAATATTACATTAGTGATTTAAAAATATTACATTAATGATTTAATTGTGTTACATTGATATAGGGTGTTATATTAGTACTTTAAAGATATTCCATTAATTATTTGCAAGAATTGCTAAGACGCAGATTTGTGAATCTAATGAAATTACATCGTGAAGTGCAATGTGGTTGGGATGTATGAGATGAGTAGAGGATAATGAGAGAGACGAGAGTATAAAATATATAATATACTTAGCATTTAGATTCATACGATAAGTGATTTTTCTAATTAAACGTGAACGTCACTCTCTATCACTGCTTTTTTATAATTCAAATGTTTTTATTTCATATTTGTCTTATTTCACATAGTTAGTATATATTTTCATAATAATGCATTTTTCATTCCACCTAAACACCATTTTCCTTGGTCACCCTTTTCTATAAACCTTAGCCGCCTTTCTTTCTATTCTCTCGTTCAGGCCATTGTTCTCTATAAAGGAGGGGTAATTGTTTGACAATTATTGGCTTGACATCACCAATTAAATCGTTTTATTTCCTCATATATGAGTTTCTTTCTTCTACATGGATATGGGTTTGACTTTAATTTTCTTTGTTTTTTCGTGTTATTTATCGCCTACTTGTTGTAATGTGTTTTGTTGTTAACTTGTTATAACGGATAGTTGTGTTGCTGACAATTAGCTTATTGGTGATTTTCTCATTAATAGTTTAGATGACAGAGTTTGATCGACAAAGTCATCAGATAAAATTTTATTCGTCAATATATTATAGATCTTGAATCTTAGGTATTTCAGACATTATTGGATTATCAAATATGTAGATATTTAATTATTATTTTTACTATTAACATAGATATTGGGTCATCATATAAATTTAGTGCTTTTGATTTTGTGTTTATATTGATTGTATTGGTAATCTTAATTTATAAATTCATCTATTTTAAAAAAGAAAACATCATTTCCCTAATTTATATATATATATATATATCAATTATTTTTTATTTTAATTTACTTTCAATACTTTTGTTCTAAAATTTATTTTAAACACCTTATTTATTCTCCTTTATTCATTTTCCTATCCTACTGTTACAAGTCAAATGAAAATTCCTTCAATATATATATATTTTTTAAGGTTCCTAAATTGAATTTAAGCTGCATGTCAAAATTCAAATTACATCTTCTAGTTGTTGATTGATTATTTTGTAACAACAAAAGAGTTAAAATCTTATCATCTTGTGGTATATAATTACGTATACATTTATTTATAAATTGAGTGTAAATTAAGGTACTTTATAGATTTTATTTTAATCTTATTAATGTAATTAATCATTATAATAGTTCTATTGAATGTTTACTAACATCGAAGTGGACAGAAAAATTAAAAAAAATATCACTGTTATGATTCATTGAAGAAAACCCATAGCACTCTTTTATCATTCCTCACCTAAATATCTTTTTGTTTTCATCCAAAATACAAATGTAGGTTCATAATCAATGAAATATTAGATATTGAACTTGTATATATCGATTAAAGATTAGGGTTTTTTTTTTCAATTAAATACTCTAGCCACATGTCCTTAATTTAAGATAATTTCAATAATTAAATGAACAGATTAAATTATTGAAGTATATAGTTTATTAAATTTAATCGAAATTAAATCGGAAATAGTATTAAGCATAAAGAGTGTGAGGCCCTCATGCAGATATCATTTACTCTAAGTACAAAGAGATTTTCATTACTTTAATACACATATGTAACACTAAGATAAGTTATGTTTTTTTTTTTTTACTACGCTTTAATTTTAAGGTAGTAAATTATTCATACCGGAACTTGAATTTTAGACCCTCCCTATCTATGCTATGTACATGTTTGAAGCGGTGAATGTTCTACCATTTAAGCTATACATGGTGTATGATTGGGAAACAGATCAACCCGACCCAAATGGTCCATACGTCTAAATCGGGTCAGACCAATTCATATTCAGGTCCACTTTTACCAACCCAACTCAAACCCTATGTGAACCAAAATGGGCCATTCATTAAAAAATTAAAAATAATAATAAATAATAATTTTATGAATTTTGTATTTTGTAAAATAAATTTTATTTGAAATACTTATAATTTATTCTTATGTTTTTAAAAAAAATTATATAATATAAATTATTTTAACTATATATATATATATATATATATATAAGAACAACTATTGTCTTTATATTTTTTAAATAACAACTATTTTATATTTTTCATAATAAAATAACCAATATTTTTAATAATTAGAAAATATTATATAGTTATTAAAAAAATTAAAATAAAAATGAGTCAAAATGGGCTAAGCGGGCTAACTTGACCCAAGCCCTAGTTCTATTAAGGCCACAATTTTCTCAACTCGACCCTTAAAAATATGGGCAGAGAAGTAGGCTGATTCATCGGGTCGAGCCCATTATTCCACCTATAGCATAATGGGCAGAGAAGTTATGGTTAATACTTATACAAGTAGAACTTCTTCTCATATTTGATATCGGATATTATAGTATCATAATTCAATTTCAGGGGACAAGATCAAGTAAAGTTTTGCAAAATTCACAAACGTGAGCTAAAACCCAAGCAGTTAATACTTAGACATTTCGGGTTGAGGGGAGGTAAAGCCTCGCACTTGACTTCACTTCCCCTTGGTACAATTGGGAATTTTGTTTTCATAAAATTTTTTGTGGATCCGCCACTGATTAGGGTTGGACAAAAAAATATAAGAAACCAAATTGACCGAGAAACTAAACCGAAACCAAATTGATCGGTTCGATTTTAGTTTTTTTTTTTTATACAATTATCGGTTTAGGTTTACAAAATACAAAAACCGTGGTTTCGGTTAACCAATCGAAATATATATATATATATATATATATTTTACTAAAATTATAAAATATAATGTTTATAATATATATTATGAAAATAAATTTATATATAGGTCAACATTGTCGTATAATTTAAATACCCTATATATATATATATATATAGAGAGAGAGAGAGAGAGAGAGAGAGATAGATGGAAATAATCTTACAAAGGTGATATTGGTATTTTATCAATGTAAGTTCACTTTGATATTCATAGTTTATTAAATTTTGTAGATGAATTATTATAATAATTTTTTTGGTTGGAGGGTTACATTAATATTTTGATATAATATTTGCTTTTGAAACGAGGAATACATTATACACTAGATTTCATGGTTATATACTTATATTAATAGTATATAACAATATATAATATAAGACACTTTTTGGACTTATCTAATCTTGTCAAACCAAAGCATATAGGTTGTGATTATTTTGGATGTAGTTTATTTTTTTTATTGAAGTTGTTAAAACATGTGGTTAATTAAAAAAACCGTGATTAAATTATCTAATCACATACATTTCATAAATTATTTGGATGTATCATAAATGAACAAAGTGTTATGGGATTGCAAATGAATTGATAACAATTTATTAATTTTTATATTGCATTTTTATTGTATTTATAGTAATTATTGGAATTTGAACTTTAATATACAATTATGAAATTATAAATTTGTTTTTTAATAATGGTTAACCAAAAACCGATATATAGTTAATAAAAAAAAAAATTTAACCAAAGATTCGGTTAACCATGTTTATGGTTAATGGAGTGGGATAAGTTCGGGGACACGTGTCCTTATGGTTAGCGTTTGTGGAAGCGGACCAGGAGCTCAATTAGTGCGCATGATTCGAACCTAACCCGGTTATAAGCATTTGAGCTAGAGCAGAGAAGAATAAAGAGGCGGATAATGACTGAAATGGCTGGCTCAGGAAAAAGCCAATAATGGCAGGCAATGCGATCAGGCAATGAAGATGAAGAGAATGATGTATGCGTTACAATCTCTTGGCGGCCATGTAACTTTTTAATTAGTAGGAGACCAATTAATGTCTGAAATAGATATGCAGCGTAAGGAAATAAAGGGCTACTCATAAATGCCCCAATTATGAACATTAAACATGTAACTCTCAACCCATGGGTATAAAAGGGGTAGAAATGAAAAATAAAAAGGGAGGACTTTTGATAAGCTATTTGATTATTACTTTGTGGAAGGACCAAAAACCCTTTCATTGGCGCTATCTATGGGAAACCGCTATCCCTTCTAGTGATCCAATTCAATCAATGGGGGACCTACTGTTTGATTGTATAAGACCAAAAAGATGTGACCAACTCATTTTTTAGTATTGCTACCAAAGACTTTTCAATCCCCATCAGTCATGCCAAAAACTTGTTTGACTAAATATATATAAAATCAGTTTTCTGCTGTTTAAGTGATAATTTGCAATTTAAATTTGTTTTAGTTTGCTTTCGGCTGTAGTCTGCGAGATCTACTCCCTGAATAATAAAGTAGATTTTAAGTTCATGTATCGTCCTTGATGATTGATTAGAAAATTTAAAGATTACTTCTTATTAGCTCTTTCGAATCCTCCATTTATTCGGGCTTTCACATTTCATGATAGATTTAACTTCTAAGTGAATCAAAGAAATAATGAAATTTTAAAATACATGATTAGAAAGTTCACTTGACTGAAATAACATTGGGAATGAAAACAGTGTTGTGACCATCACTTTGCAAGTTCAAAATAAAATATTAAGCATGAGACATGAACCTTGGAATTGTCCAAGAGCATATTAGGGTAGAAATTGATTTTTCATAACACCACACATTTCACTCTCCAGCTTACTACACTTCTATCTCTAGACAATGGGTCTAAAGAACTACTTGTATAAATTGATTCTCTTTAAGATCTGGCTGTTTTTCCGTGTCAGTACTTCACAGTCATCTTGGAATTTGGAAATTGCTTGCCCATAGACGAGTGTCTGGCGCTCTCAAATTAAATGGTACCTGGTCATCAATCATACGAGGAATTCCCTCACCATGATTGAACCTTTCTTTAACACAGGGTTGAGGTTGTTCCTCTCAACTGAGGTGAAATCTTATAATTAAATTGCTAGATCAGTAGGTGGATCATATGTGTCGGGAACACACTCTTGCTCACTTAGGAGGGAACCTTGAAGTCAAAGGTTAGGTCTTCACCAGTGATATACCAGAGTGATCCAAAAAGAGCATTAGTTTAAATAATATTAGTGTAATCTACCCCAAAGTGATTGCTCTTTGCTCTCAAATAGTCCATCTCTGTGTCACTCAGAGGGATTCATAGAAATCAGAGCAAGCTCTTTTTGGGTACCAAACAATGATTTTCATAACAGTTGTAATACCAGTTAAATCACTCCAATTTTCATGCCCAAAACATCATTAAAATTTTGCAATCAATAATCCTAACAACAGATTCTTCCCAAAAGGAGCTTAGCCTTTCAAATCTGGATTACAACTGACAATAGCTAGTTGATAAGACAAATCCATTGAAATTGTAATCAAAACTGAAAAAAAATGAATTCTAGAAAAATTCCCAGATTCCATTGAAGTTCAGACATAAATAGAAGCTTGAAACACATTCATCCAACTCAGAATCCCAGTTCAAATCATTGCTATAATAATAAAACTAAATACAAAAACAAACTAAAAAGGAAAAATTAAAAGAAAAAATTAAAAATAAATAAAAAGAAAAATATATACAATAAGACTTTAGCCCTCTTAAAAAGCATAAAAAAACTTGTTGAAAGGTCGTTGGAAGCTGCTCACTACTCCCTAAGAACTTCTATTTATTTGCTTTAGATGTTAGGCCCTAAAAATGAGGCGAGAATCACGCACTTTGAAAAGTCCGGTACGTGTAAATTGTTGATAGCCATTGGTGATGTCGCGACGCCGGAGTTATCAAATGTTATTGGGTCAAATATGATGTCACGACATTGAAAGTCTGCTAGGCAGTCATCAATTTTCAATGATCAGTCAATATCGTGATGATGTCGCGCGACGATGAGATCGTCGTTATAGATCGGCTTTGATGTCGATGACATTGCACTAGGTGTTTCAACATTGAGTTGATGTCACGACATTGCTCTTCAGCTTTACTCACTTTAGTTGATGTCGCGACATTGGCTCCTTAGTGCTTCAACTTGGATGCTCGGGTCTGATGTCGTGACACTACTAACCTGGTGTCGCGACATTGGTCAATTAAGTTCTTCTTGACCACCTTAAACTGATGTCGCACCACTACTTTGATGTCGCGACATTGTTTCCTCGAGCGTTCTCAAGCCCTCCTCGCCACGTCGTGGGTCGAGCGTCATAACATTGTCGTCCGGCGTCGCGACATTGATCAATTGATAATACCTTTGGAAAATTTTCGCTGATGTCGTGACATTGAGTTGTAATGTCGAGACATTGAACATTTCAATGTCTTCTCACTGTAGCCAATGTCGTAGCCGTGTCATGGTGATGTCACGACATTGGATATCTTATGTAGTTTGACTGCTAAGGCTGCTTCTGATGTTGCGACATTGAGTTGTGATGTTGCGACATTGGTTTGGTGTCGCAACAATGTTGTGACGATGTATTGGCATATCTTTGTCTTCTCCTCTTCAGCTGATGTTGTGGCTATGTAGCGACATCAGAAGGGATGTCAATATCTTTCCAGCACGTTGTCGCGACATCGGGAAACCATGTCGCGACATCGCCCTTCTACACAATGCTGATCTCTGCTCTTTTTCTACTGAATTTTGCTTCTTTTCATTAATTTCCTGCAAAACATAAATATGGGTGAAAGTTCCATAATTTTACATTAAACTGAACTTTTAAGCCTGAAATATACTTGAAAAATGGGCTTAAAAACAGATGAGTTTTAGATTCATCAAACTCCCTTAAACTTAAAGTTTTGCTTGTCCTCAAGCAAAGAAAAAGCTATTTGTTTGTCCTCAGATAATAAAAATTGATTTTTAAAGACATTTTTCAATTAAATTATCTTCTCAGGCAGTTCAGCAAATTGGCTTCAGTAGTATTTCAGTTGTGACATCAATTCCAATTAAGCTTCATTTCCAGAATCCTAAATTTTTTTCAATCTAGATCATTCAATACAACATGTAATTCATAGTTAATGAACATATACAGTTCTTGACTATGTGAGTGTGTGTTAGTCTTCCCTTTATGACTAATTTGCAGATTAGGTAGCCTTATGAGATTTACTATGCAGAAAGATATCCCTTTAGAGTAACTTAGGTCTCATAGGCTTGTTGGTTATATTATTCTCCATTAATGTGGGCATAACACAACCCTCAGAATCAACTAGGTCTTTTGAGTTTGTAATGTATGGCTAGGGCACTTGGGTAGATAACTGGACATTTTATGCTCATGTTTACCTAGAATGCATACACTTTCTCAACATTTTTCCTTCACTACTCATCCTATTCTACTGCTAAAGTAGCTTTTTCAAGCACAACCAAACCTGGTCTAGTGCATTTTACTGCATTTTCTCTTCTGTGGCTTTTTCTTTTCCACTGCTATTTTCAATTCTGCTCCAGAAGCTCTTTTCTATTATTTTCATTTCAGGTTTGGAGTGGTGCAATGTTTTACCTTTTTAAGCTTTCTACTACTCCTTAACAAGCTTTGGATTAACAACTCCCATACTAGTTGATATTAGGGTACTAGGAATAAAAAACCCTTAAGGACTTGTTCGTCGGCGTAAGTAGGCCATGCGCAAAACTCACTCCTCCTTTAAACTATCGTTTTCAAATTTCTTAATTTTCTATTTCCAGAATCTCCTTTAGTACAAATTTTCTCAATTGTTTTCCTTTCACATCCTTAATTATCTTCCTTCATTTTAATTCAAATTTGTACTCCCCCAAACTTATCCTCTTGATCATTTTTGTTGCTCTGATCTATAGTTTTGGGTAAATTCAGGGTTCTTTACTGTAAGGTGAGACTTAAGGAAGGTTTAAGGTTATTTTTTGTGGCTCTGATGATGAAACTGGCCTTAGGCTCAAAATAGGTACTAAGGTATATGCTTATATCATATCAAAGGGTAGGCTTTTGAAAGTCCCAAACTGTCTAAGGATGGCCTAAATCATTTTCTGTTGTTTGTAATACCTAGGATTTTGCCATGAATAATAATGCATCAAGTTCTAAGACCTTTAGAGATTTTTGATAGTAAGTCCAATAAAGTTTTCCTAACCCAAGTACAATCAGTTTTCAAGGTACTTAAGACCATGTGTTAATTTAGTCATTTTCTGATCTGTACTGTTCAATCAGACCAGAATTAGTAGCCTTATTAGCTTTGATTTCAATTTTAGTTTTTTAGAATCTAAAAATCTAGCTTAACTATCCTTGACATCACAACTTAAAACCCAGTTTCAAAATTTCAGCCCCATTTGCATTTTAGAGTTTTGCCTTGTTTGTCGAAACATTTGTTTGTGTTATCTGCTCAACTTTTACGCTCACTCCATTAATCAATTCAATTCATTTGATCAACAGTAATAACACCAACTTCTTAACAATTTTCCCACAGTTATCAAACAAGCAATCTAAGCTCTCTTTAGAAAATATGCAACAAACATCCCAAATTTTCAATCACAGTTCAACTCTACAACATTCTTACATTCAACACACCAAATTCTCATTTATTCAAAAAAACAAACACAAGCTCATATTTATTATAGTTCTCAAACAAGTAAAATTAAAAGAAAATAAAAAGAATAAGAAAATTTTGCACACAAAATTTAGGAACTTCCTTTTTATTTATAGAGAGAATAATTACACCGAGGATTACAATGAATGAGCAATATTGAGAGAGATAGAAAGAGATGGAGGGATAGAGAGGAATAAAGCAAATTTTTTTCTTCTTTGGTATTTTGAGGGCTTGAGATTGACGGGCTCGAACTTATAGTTGGCATTAGAGGGTGTGAATTCAGGGATTAAGGGTTTTGGTTTTTCAGTTGAGCCACCTCCACCCTTGTCAAAGAGGTACCATTCTTGTGTTCTAATGTGCTTCTTGATGAGCTCATTTTGCCTTTGCCTAATGGAATTCAGGGACTACTCAAACTCACCCTGGGCTTGATACATTTTTATCATGTCTGGTTCACCAAATCAATGCTCTCTATCCACGCTCATAGTTCAGTATGACTTAAATTTCCTTCATCCATCTTTGACGGAGCTTTGATTTCTGTTCCGTAGAGGTACCTAAAGGCTTCTGCCTTCTAGAGTAGGTTCTGTTCCATTTCTTTTTCCCTGACCTCTATAAACTTGATTAGCTCCTGATCTTTCTTCAGCTAATCAGTGACAAAAACCCTTTCCCCCTCTTTCAGCTCAACCCTCAATGTTCTATCCCTCTATGCTAGCTCTTCTTTCCACTCCTCACCTCTTTGCCGGAGAAGTTCTGTTAAGTTTTCTTCTCTTGTTCTGTTTTCTGCAGCCTAATTCTCATATCTCTACCTCAACTCTTCCTTTAACTGCTCATCCCTCATCTTCATTTCTTCTCTCATCTCTGTTAGTAAATAGAACAACTCAGAATTGATGCTCTCTTGATATTCTATTATTCTTTTCCCTTTTTCCGCTCTATTTTGAGCAGGCACTATTTCTTCAAAGACTGGGAAAGTAATCGGCTTCTCCGGGGTAGCTGGTCTCAAAACCCCAATTTCTTCCAGCCGGGTTCTTCTCAACCGCAAGGTCAGCTCTCCCTCGAAGTTCTCAGAATCTCTATTTCTTTCGCCTCTCTATCTCTTCACCCTATGCTGTAGTTTTCTCAGGACTCTAGCGAGAGTGAGAGGAGGCCTGGGCACCTTTCCTTTGTCTCACATCGCTACACCCCCTGATGCACAAGAGAGGATCAAGGTGTAGGGGGATATTCCCGAGAAGTCGTTTCTCGTACGTAGTCCGTAATGGAATGTTCTATTATCTTCCCCACATTCAAACTACACCCCTTTATCTAAGTGCATGCTGTGAGTATGACACGCCCTCAGTTCTTCATAGTCGGCGACATGCTTTAAGGGGGTGAGAACAGAGTTGACAAAATGTAACAATACCTGACTGGCTTCTACCAATCAATTGGCCGATGCAGTGTTGCGATGGTTTTGGTCCTTTGGCCATCGTCTCACCATCTTTGGTCACCCTCGATGGTTTCCTAACTGGGGCCCCTCGAGCTGGTCGTACCGCGCACTCACCCACCGGGTCTTAGCTCCAAGAGTCGAGATGAATCTCTTCCCAAAAAGTGCGATCTTATTCCCTCGACATAGCACGCTCATGTTTGTAACGCCCGAAATGTCAAGCTTTCGACACGCTAAGTATTTTCAGAAGATAATTTGAATGTTTCGTGATTTAAATGCTAAACATGGAAATTGAGAACCTTAAATTGTATTAATACTTATGGGCAAATATGTAATTCACGCGGGGCATAGAAGTCAAAAGATGAAAAGGCTATGGGTTAAAATAGAATTATGTCTAAGTTGATTTGCAAAAAGAGAAGAACCTAAGGACCTAAATGTACAAAGGAAAACTTAACCAAAAAAAAAATGGGTTTTTGAGAGCCAAACAAGGCCTAAGAGATATTTTTAATTTAAGACCAAAATTGGTCTCATTTTGAAGAGGAGAACAAACCGTGGAGGAGAAGAGAGAAGGGGAGAAGAAGAAGAAGAGGAAGAGGAAGAGAAGAAGAAGAGAAGCCAAGCAAAAAGGTATTCTATGATTTTTGGTATTGATATTACATGGAAAGTGAGGATCATATGGATTTTGCATGAAATTGTATGGATCACATGGATTTCTTGTATAGATACATGTTTGTGGGTTGTAGGTTGTAAGAAACCTAACCCTAGAATAAATTCTTATGGGATCAAGAGTATGGAATCCTTCCTTTAAGGTTGGATTAATTACGGTTCAAGACTGAGTGCCAGTGCTTAGGAACAACCCTAACAAATCTTGTGATTATTCAGGTATGGGTTATGACCTATATTAGAGCCGTGAGCATTCTATGAAAGGTTTTTAAAGAAACATATGTATTGAAAGATGATTTGAGGAAAATAGAGATTATAAGATGAATATGAAGTTCTAAACCACCATTTCAAGATGAATTTGGAGTGGTTTTGATGTGCTATGAATGCTGAGTTGACTGGGTATCAACATATGGAAAAATGGAAGAAAACCCACATTCCGCAAAATTGAGAATGCACCTAAGACAGTTAGAGTCAGACTCTAAGACGTAGTGTTCTCGCTTCGGCTCGACTACCGTCAGATTTTGTACCATAACTCGCTTCATTTTACGATCCGATTCGGAGCGATCTGCTGTCGGGGTTTTAAATAGACTTCAAGAAAATCAAACATCCGTGAATAGTGTACCTTCAAATTCGATCCCATGTGGCCCAAAAATCACTCCTCAAAGTAGGGCTATGTTCGTCAATATCCTAGTTTTCGAACACGTAGTAAATTCCGCTGTTTCGACGTAACTCAGCTGGGTGTCTCGATTTAGGTGATTCCAGCTGGGAGATGAACCCCAAGACTCCTCGCCAAATGAATACAAAGAATCCGTAGTCAAGTATGAAGTTAAGTCTCCTCGAAAAAAATAATAAATTCAGATCGTTCCTAGTGTAACCGTAAACCGACTAGTTCGAATGAAAAATGTCATAACTTTGGGCTGTTGATTCAATCGGAATGATTCCAATTTCTAAGAAAAGTAGATGCATCGAGGGACAAGAATACATGAACGATGTGTGAATACACGCATTCCCGTATAAGTATATGAAATACACATGTAAGAGGTATGAAACAAGGAAAATAGAAATGCAAAATGTATGATGTCACGAAACATGAACACGGAGCATGAACATGAAACGAATCTAATGAACATGAAAAGAAAAATGCTATGAACGAGAATGTGATAAAGATAGTTATAAGTTCCGAAAGACATATGATAAGATGACTACCAGACCGAAGAACTAATGAGCCGACGTTGACGGCGGCTTCTAAGACTTCGCCGGGTGCTTCCTAAGACTCTCGTTAGTGCTTCTGAACTCCCGCCGCGCACGCACTGCTACGCGCGGGCAGCACGCCCCGATTGGTGCTTCGCGACTTCCCGCCGTGCTACGCAAGACTTCGCCGCAAGTGGGCGCAGCACATCCCGACGGCGTTTCCACCAAGATCAGATTGCACTGGGTACTTATCAGAACAAGGCCCTACTCATTTCTTATGATCGGGTCTAGGTAGGCGCATCGCACATATGATAAGACACCGAATAAAGAATAGCAGCAGATCAATGTACTGTGATCTGCTCAGAGCACTCCACGTACCCCGCATCCGACAAACTCGTAGCACTCCACGTGCAATTCCGTGACGGCAAAAATAAGCATAAGTTCCCATAATAGAAGTATAAGTCCAAAGAGTACCTACGTACCTCAAGATAATGAACTGCGTAAGACCTACGAGTACTTTTGTATAAGAATAAGCTCTCAAACTCCTACGGGAGATCCGGATAAGTATAAGCTTGTTATATTAACAAATTGTATATAAGCTAAAGATGATTTTTGATATAAACCTAATAACTCTATTTGTTTCGGATATGTTCTAAATCCGTATAAACCCGGTATATGTATTCGATGTGATCTCGTACCTTACTACTGACTAATGTCCAGATCTCGCATAAGTCCGATCTCGACCAGAGGTGATATGATTCTGATTTGTTTCGACTTATCGTACCTACGGGTACCTTCGCACAAGAATAAGATCCGTAAGACAAGAATAAGTTATATAACACAAGTATAAGATTTGAAATACATGTATATGCTCTGTAAGACAAGTATAAAATCTAAAATATATGTATAAGTTCTGAAAGACAAGTATAAGATCTGAAATACATGTATAAGTTCCAGAATACAAGCATAAGATCCTCGAAATATAAGAACAAGTTAAGTAATACAAGTATAAGTCTCAGAAGACCGTGGATATGCTTGGTAGTACAAGTATAAGATACTAAGTACCGTATAAGCTCTCAGAGTACTAACAAAGACTTCCGCATAAGAATAAGTCTCAAGAATACCAAGATAATGCCCACATATCTCTCGTAGCACTCCAATCTGCACCTCCGAACAAGTGTAAACCCGTAATATAAGTATAGTTTGTAGCACCTAAGGGCAATCTCCTTCGTATACAAGTCCCATCAACTCGTATGGGGAGATCACAGATAAACATAAGTGACTAGCACGTGTATAAGCATTCTCAGATAAGCATAAGCTCCGTGAATCTCTACTGAGCTCGAACCGCATACGAGATAGAAGTATGAGTACGCATAAGTACCTCCTGCCTAAATATATGTATAAGTTCACATCGTTTATAAGTGAATCGAATAAGTATGTGTCCTACGAGATCTAATAAGAATAAGTTTGTCATGAGCTTAAGATCCGAGGTAAGTATAAGACGTAATGTTATAAGTTATAAGTTCAATAAGAATAAGTCTGCTATAGATATAAGATCCGAATGCTATAAGTATAAGTCTGAATAAGCATAAGTCTGTATAAGCATAAGAATGATAGTTCATTATATGAATGCCCTCCGAAAAATTTTTAATATCCGTTATTGTTTTATGCTTTAAATGTGTATATGCATAAGGACATATGTTTCCACTAACACAGAAGCTTGCAAGACGTTTTTAATCGCCAGAAAGACAAGAGCAAACGCCCGAAAGCTTTCCGCATACAAATGCCAAGACACTAGTAGGGGTTCATCACAGTAGGTTCCGTGCTCTGATTTGGAAATGTAAAAGTACAGTTTTTGAATATGTAAATGGGACTCAGTATATGTGTATATGATACTTTGATTCTGTTATAAGATGTGGGCTATACCCACAGGTACAAGTTCAGCTTTGAAAAAAAAAAAAACAGTAAAGAGTCCTGAAGATATACCAAGACTCGAATCCTGCTCGATTCTAACGGCCTGGACCGTGAATCGGCGTGACAACAATGTTCTTTTGCATTCTTAGATTGGTGTAAAATTCTTTGATGAGAGCCCTTACCACTGGCTCCCTATGCTATCTCACCTTCTCCCAACCCTGTCGCTTGATTTCCTCCTTAAATGGTGACACTAGTTGCTGGAATCCTCTTTCCTCCACAAAGCCCTTCTTGGCTAGATGCTTCTGAAATGCTTTTGCTCCCTTGTTGGAGTAGAAGGCTTTTGCTTTTCCTTCTTCCACCACTACTTCTATTTCCTCTGGCACAACCTTGAGGACGATTCCTTGGTTTTCGCCTCCTCCGCTTCTTATAACCCTTTCTACTACATTTGGCCATTTCATCAAGGGTCAAGAGTTTGGGATTCGACATGGCTCGGGCTTTCTTTGAAGAGATTTGAAAACGGGGTAGAACTTGAAAGTTTAAGAGATTAGGTTTGAGAATGAAAATTTCAAGTGTTCCTTTTTTATAGTGGGATGCTCCTAACTATAATGTCGCGCTACATTGAGTTGCGGTTTGGCACTCAATGCAATGTCGTGACATTGGAGTTCTGATGTCGTGACATTGGCTTGATGTCGCGACGATGTCATGGTGATGTTGTGACATCGCTCAAAGTTACTAATTGGCTTCACCTGATGTCGCGACATTGAAATTGCTATATCGCGACATTGCTTAGGTTTTCTGGATGTCGCGGCATTGGAAATGCAATGTCGCGACATTGACTTGATGTTGCAACATTGTCACGACATTTCTTCAAGATTAGTCTTGGTGTTGAAAAAGCTTTGCTTTGGTAGAAATCAAAAACCTGTAAGTTACTCTTCTATAAATGTGATGTCGCGACATTGACATGTTGATGTCGCGACATTGGGGAAATTGTTGGAACCGGTGTCGCGACATTGAGAGGATTTTTCTTCTTTCAAGTAGAAATTTTTTACTTTTTTTCCCCATTTTATTTATGTAATTAAGTTCATGCTCCTGAATATTAGTCTATCAATATTGAAAAACATCTCAATTTAAGCATGAACAATAACACTCAGATTTTTAATTCAATCAATTCAATATATATTCATTGTATTGCAGGAATTTTCACACAACTAAGCAACACAGGGACAATGAAGCTATTATGTAATTTCCAACTCAGATAAATTACACTCCACCAAACTTAGTATATGCATCATTTTCATAGAACAAGTAATGGAAGTAGACTCCCCTTTGTAGTTAACTTTGCATAACTCAATCTGGTTAGAGATGCTTCAAAAATGACCTTCATATATCCTTATAGCTTCATTATCCTGACATTCAGCAGATCGTGATTAAATTAATTGCAAATAAATTCTAACAACACTACTTTACTTCTAAACTATTCAAAACACACTGAATTGAACAAAGTCAAACTTAAAAGAAATTGAAAATTGCTTGGGTTGCCTTCCAAGTAGTTGCTCATTTTTATGTCTTTAGCTAGACATTGCTGCAGTGTGTTCTCATTTCAGTAATCCTATTCATCTCTTCAAATCTGGGATTGTTCTTCATTTGGTATTCCTCCCAAGTAATGTTTTAGTCTTTGACCATTTACCTTGAATTCATCTCCAAAATTGGTTTTAAGTGTTACTGCTTCAAAAGGGGTAACTGCAACTACTGTGTATGGACCACTCCACCTTGACTTGAGTTTTCTTGGAAAAAGTTTTAGCTTGAAATTGTACAATAGGACTAGTTTTCCTACTCTCAATTCTTTCAACTTTCATCATGCCACTTTTAGTCTTATTTCAGAGATTCCTGCATTATCATAGGCTTCTATTTCTCAACTCTTCCAAATTATCCATTCGAGTAGTCCTCTTTAAAGAATCTTTGAAATCACGCTTTATTTTCTCATGTACCCACATAGCTTTATATATTCAAGCCTTCCCAGAGTGTAGATGACAAGGTTTTCCAAATACTATCCTGTATGGGGACATTCCAATAGGAGATTTATAAGTTGTCTTATAAGCTCACAATGCATCATCTAGCTTGACTGACCAATCTTTCCTGCTGGTGCTTACTGTCTTTTCCAATATGTTCTTTATCTCCTGTTCGATGTTTCTACTTGTCCATTTGATTGAGGGTGATAAGTCAATCCCATAACATGTTTGACTCCATATTTGCTCATGAGTTTTGCAAATAGCTTGTTTGCAAAATGGCTTCCTTCATCATTGATGATTGTCCTTGGGGCTCCAAATATGCTCAAGATATTACTTTGAATAAACCCCACTACAGTGTTAGCATCATTCCTTGGACAAGCTATGGATTCCACCCATTTGGATACATAATCCACAGTTAGGAAAATGTATTGATTTCCAAATGAGGTTAGGAAAGATCTCATAAAATCTATTTCCCATACATAAAAAATCTGCACCACCAGGATTCCCTACACGAGCATCTCATTTCTTCAATTTATATTGCCCATTCTCTGACATTTATCACAATGTTTAATCCATTAAGCACAATCTCTGAATAGAGTAGGCTAGTAAAAACCTAATTGGAGAATTTTCTGGGCTGTTTTTTCTCCTGTAAAGTGTCCTCCATATGGTGATGCATGATACCATCAATTATTCCACTCGCTTTTCATCTGCACACATCTTCTCTCGATGATCTCGATCTCGCCCCTCTTCTAAACAACAACGCTGGGTCATCCCATATATATACTCTAGCATCAATTTCATTTTCTTCGATGGTAGTCAAACTCGTGGCATGACCCGGCAAGCCAAATAATTAACAATACGCATATTAGGTAATTTGACTTATACTAAAAGTCAGCCATCGAGAATTTTTCTTTTAATGTCCTCTTTCCTCTTCAGCAGGTTTTTCCATTCTCGACAAGTGATTAACTATCACATTGTCACTTCCCTTATTTGGTCCCGAGCTTAAATCAAATTTCAGAATAGTACCCACTGACGGCCTTAGTTTGCCATTAGATACTTAATTGCTACATGATTAGTGTGTATGATGACATGAGACCCCAAAATATATGGTCTAAATTTTTCACAAGCAAACACCATTACTAGCATCTCATTTTCTCAGAGGTTAAGTAGTTCTCGTGCCTCATCAAGGTTTTGTCAGACAAGATACTGGCTTCAAAAATTTTCTCCATTCTTCATTCAAAAACAAATTCTATTGCATAATCACTGACATCACACATGATTTCAAACTCTTTGTTCCAGTCTGGTGTTGCCATGATGGGAGCTATAACCAATATGGATTTAATTTCTTCAAATGCAAACCTGCATGATTCATCAAAGTCAAACTTTGTATCATTTTCCAACAGTCTGCATAATGATCTGTAAATTTTTGAGAAGTTCTTTATAAATCTTCTGTAAAATCTAGCATGTCCTAGGAAACTTCTTACCGCTTTTACTATTATAGGTATGTGAGAGTTTTTATGACGTAAAACATTAGCTCGGGTCAACTTCTAGCCTAACCGCAAAAATACCTCATAGTCTCAAGACAATTCCTTCTACCATGAAATGACATTTCTCCCAATTCAGCTAAATTTTGTCTTAGCACCTCCTCGAAGCACGCCTCTAATTTTTTCAAGCAATGCTCAAAAACCTGATCCATAAACGCAGAAGTCATCCATACTCTTCCATATTCTTCCACCAAATCTAAGAATATGGACATCATACACCTTTGGAAGGTGGTAGAAGCATTACATAATCCAAATGGCATCCTTCTAAAAGCAAAGGTGCCATAAGGACATGTAAAGTACTTTTCTCCTTGTCCTTAGGGGCTATGACAATTTGATTATAAACTCGTAATATCCATCAAGAAAATTGTATAGTGGTGTCCAAACAACTCGTCCAAGATTTGGATCAATATGCGGCAAAGGATAGTGATCATTTCGTTGTTGTGTTCAGTTTTCTGTAATCAATGCACACCCTCCATCCCGGTCAGGCGCTCTTGTTGGACTCGCTCATTTTTCTCATTTCCGACCGTGGAATCCACCATTTTGGGACCACATGAACCTGGTTCACTCTTAAGGGTCGTCTCCGAGATTGCATAGATAAATCCTCAGATTGGCCTTTTAATACCTCATTTCTGATTAACTCTTATTATTTTGATTGATGTTACTTATGTTTTATTTCTACCCAGAGGATTTATAATGCTAAACAGTGATCAGATCCTTAAATCTCACTGATTACATTATCTCATATCCCAGATTTCTGATTGTTGTTCATTTTCTACCATCAAGTCAGCTGCTATGATTACAGGTTGTGCTCTTTTAGCTCTTAAGAAGGCATATTTAAGATGTTTAAGTAATTCCTTAAGAATTAACCCTTCAGAACTTTTTTCCACTTCTTGTCCCTTCTCTTCACTGCTACTTGACTTTTCTCAAGACTCGATTTCTTTTGACTTGCATCAGCATTATTTAATTTCAAAACTAGAATTCATATATTCAACATCATGAGCCTCAATATACTGAAAATTCTGGTTTTTACAATCATTGCTCAGTTCAAGACTAATGGGAACAATTTGTTCTATAATCTTGCTTTCAGCATTGTCACAATCAAATTGCTTCAAGCTTTGATTTAAATTGAAATGCACTACTTCATCTCCCACTCCAAGAGTGAGTTCTCCCTTCTTAACATCTATTAAGGCAGCTCCTGTGGCTAAGAAAGGTCTTCCAAGCAACAAACTGGACTCAGGTGTCTTCTTCCGTGTCCATTACTGGCTAGTGCCCATAGAAAATAAATTTTCCCACCTTGATGAGTACATCTTCAAGGACTCCCCTCCAACGGAGTCAGGTCCTATCCGCCATCCTCAACAGAAGGTCATAGCTGTTGGAGTAAGCTCCCCAAACTCGGGCTTTACTACGTGATAGCTGGCATCAAGTTGACGTCATCGAATCACATAAAGCCTTCCCAAATTCAAAATTCCTTATGGCGTAGGGGATGGTGAAGCTACTAGAATCCTACATCTTCAAAGGTAAATTCTTCTTAATTACTGCATTGTAGGTAGCTGTCAAGTTCACTACTTCTTCAAGAATCTCATTTTCTTACTCGCATCCTTTTAAACTTTGCATAATTAGCATCTCGGTTTTCAATGCCTCAAAGAAAGGTATGTTTATCTCTATCTTCTTGAACATGTCCAAGAATTTAGATAACTGCTCTTCCATCTTTGCTCTTTGCAACCTCTGAGGAAATGGAACTTAGGGCATATATGCTTGCACCTCTTCTTTCTTCTTCAAGTTTCTTTCCTCTACTGGCTGTTCTTGTTGCACCTTTTTCTTTATGCTCTCTTCACTTTTCTCTCGAATCGTCTGTACCTTGATTTCTTCTTCAATTTCGTCGTTTTTCTTCGGGCCTTTCTCTTTTCATCTTCTTTTATGTTTTCAAAATCTCTACCACTCCTTAGAGTCATTGCCATACAGTCCTTAGGATTCTTTCTGGTATCACTTAAGAATGCATCCTTTAACTAGTTCTCGCATCATAGTGGTCACCGCCCCACTTATGTCTCCGCATTTTTGCAGATGCATTAGTATCGGGCCTCGAAATACGCTTATACTACCTCGAATGCCGCTTAGCTCAATAAACTTTTGTTCATGAATGTTCAATAGTATTTTGTTCTCTTCTATGAAGCTCAACATCTACTCCTCAAAAGACTGGGACTTCCTTTGACCTTGATTCTCAACTCTCCGTCCCATCGTTGTCGCCTCTAACCCCCATGAGCATACCGTCGTTAATAGCTTTACTCGTGACGCCCCAAAACTCCAAAATCCCAGCCGACCACCGCTCAACTTTACGAAACCCCGTGTCTCATATCATGAGACCCATACATGAGTAAAATGGCCACGTCGAGCCCATACATCCATACTCACCAAAAGAATATTTTATACAAAAAGAAGTTAATTTACAATTTTTTTTTTATTACAAATGATCCAAAACTGGGTCTTTTACCCAGATTTTTATAAAATACATAGCAAGGCCATAGATGGCAATTTCTTCGTCTCTAAGACCTCGAATGCGTCCCATCTCCAGGTGAACCTTCAGTACCTGAAATAATTTTTTCCTCGACTGGGTGAGCAATGTCCAGTAGAGATATTTTCCTACATGAGTTACTCCCCACCTAAGTGCTCATGCAATGGCACACCAAACATTCAAGTAAAACATATATGCCTCTACTCAAATGTCTACATGTTATGGATGAGAATGTGACTCACCATTTTCCACATCTCGAGCCCTCACTGACTCCCTCACGCATGCCTAAGCCAAGTGTGAGAAAACACAATTTTCAAAACAAAAGGTTTTTGTTCTTGAAAACATAATACAAATTCTCGATAAAATTCTATTGGACAACCCTCCGAGGTGAATTGCTGGATAACTTTTTGTACGCTCATGGGTCCTCCTTCGAGACGAATCATTGACAACTTCAAGGCAATTCCTAAAATCTTCCCATCAAATTCATTTGATAACCATGTTTTTCATGTCATGCACCTACACATACTGTTCTAGGTTACCTCAGTGCATATGAAATGCAACATGTCATTTCCATACAATACATGTTAATATATATTAAGCATGCATATATTAACAAAATTTATACACAATCAACATGTTATTCCTTCATACATAGCAATAACATAAAATTAGCTCACATGGGCTAATATACAATCTGACAATCCATCTTGGAACTACCCAAAACATCACACAAACAACACACAACATCATGTTATTCAAATCATAGCAATAACATATCAACATGCAAGCAACATATGCAGTCCATGGTCAGTTTCGAGACTGTCCAAAACCATTATAGGAATTTTTCTCACTCAGTCCAAGGTTTGGAACCAAATGAAAGGCCATTCCAACCCCCGAACATCCCTAACCATTAAAATGGCTCTTAGCCAAAGAATAACGCAAGTAGGAGAAAACCCCTACCT
Source organism: Tetrastigma voinierianum (assembly GCA_016808115.1). Lineage (NCBI taxonomy): Eukaryota > Viridiplantae > Streptophyta > Magnoliopsida > Vitales > Vitaceae > Tetrastigma > Tetrastigma voinierianum. The sequence goes on from JAEQBH010002623.1 coordinate 225,458, forward strand.
CCCGGAGTTGTCGAAAGTCCACACACCGCACTCACGCGTAGTTTCACAGAATGAGGATCAACTTTGCTTCTCATTCGCTCTGACCGACGACCGATCATCTAGAAATCTAGAGAAGGTAGACACTCTCTCACTAAAATCTCCTCTTTTTCTCCCTCCCTTTCTGGCTTATTATCCCTCCCAAACTTGTCGGTCAAGAATGGGTCAAGAGAATTGTTTTTTTTCTTGCCACATGTCAACCCTCATCGTCGACTACTCACCTTATCCCCACTCATCTACCATGGATTTTCCTCCAATGACACGACGCCATGCCTTCACAAGCAGTCCCACTCGCTCCTCGTGGTGACCCATTCTGACCGTGACGTGGTACCTCCCAGCCACTCATAAAGTGCCGTTGTCCCTGCACTCTTCTTCATGCCCGAAAACGTGAAATCCCGATTGTCCCTAATTCAACAAAATTCGACGCGGTAGCTGTGATTGCGAGACAATTTAACTGAAGTCTCGTTGCCATCCGAGATCTAGAAAAATTCTGGATTTTGACCGAAATTACAATTTTACCATTTTTCAGAAAATTTGAATTTTTCTCGGGTTTTACATTTACACAGGTCTTTGGCCTTGCTGTGTGATGAGTGTAAAACTCATCTATGTTTTGAGTTCATTTTACATATTATTTTGAGCATTTTATATCCATATTAATGTAAAACTCATAACATTTTCTCTAAACTTGGTTTTGTAGAATTCTTGATGAAAAGCAAGTGATTTGACAAGAAATTGACAATATATATATAAAAAGGAAGAGTCAACCGGGTGTCTCACATCGCACCAACGGGAAGATGAATTTTTATGTACCAGATGGAACATCATATGGTTCAAATTCCCCCATGGTTATATTCTTCATTCAAAGAGCTTTCCAACGACACCTCACACGCCCAAATCCAAGTTCAAACGAAGAAGATATGTCATCGACAAGTTGGAGAAGAAAACAAGTCGCTAAGTAGATTTTGTCGCGACAAAGGCAGCAACAAAACTCTGTTGCGACAAAACCAAGATTTTGTCGCAACAGAGTTAAGAATAAACTCGTCGCGACAAACCCAGATTTTTTTTCAGCGATAGAAGTTAGCAACAAAACGTCGGGCCCGACTAAAAGCCAAACCTATTTCGGGACTATTTTCAAGCCCATTTCACCACAAGGACTATAAATACCGTTGGGTTTTTAGGGCAACGGGGAGGTGGGAGAACACCTCTCATGGGGTTTCTCTCTCTAAACTGCCAATTTTCTTAGTTTTTCTACATATTTTGATTTTTAATAGATCTTATAGTAGTTTTAGAGCAGATTTTTATTTCTATTGAAGAGATTTTCGTGCTATATATCGCAGATTCGCATTTTCATTTCGTTTAGACAAAGATTGAAATCCAAAATATGGATTTTTCTCTCACTCATTGTCTCTCTTTGATTTCTTTTCTTTCATTTTCTTACTTTTTGTTTGATTAATGATGATTGAATCCAAGAATGGGCACAAAACACTTTTAAGGGTGGGGATTAATCGCTTAACATTTAGATTTGGTGTGATTCTCGCTTATTTTGTGGGTTTGAAGGTCAATTTATATACTTGGTACCGTTTATAATTAAATCGTTTCGGAATATTAGTAGCTTATACCCAAAAAGAGTCGTATCTTTGTTTCATCGCGTGAGGCCCTTCGAGCGACACGCCGTAGACGGGAGATTCGCTATATAAAAAGTAGTGAATCGTGTGTGCATGCTGTATCAATATTGTTAACTGAATAACCTCAAAATTACTTTATAGATCACCACTTACCATGGTGTGAGGATTAATTATAGATTATGTATCGCTTAATGTTTAGAGGTCTCACCTCAATTCGATAGGAATCCACCCTCGATCCTATGTTAGCATAGATCTAACTGGCGGAGAGATAACTTTATTAGATTTGATGGCCGATACCAATTACATTGTGTATATTTGCATTATCCCGTCTGGCGGGGCAAATGGGGCTTCAGTCATAATAGTGCGTAAGTAATCGAAAGGAAAAATACTTAATTCTTAGAAAGAAGACATCCCGCGCAACTGACAGGGACCATGTATCCTAATGAATGGATTTATCTAATTAGTGCAATGTATAGTGTGTGGAGGAATCCAAGCTATACTACATTGCTCTTGGACAAATCAACATTCAACTCACAACTGTTGCGCTTTCAAGGAAATACAAATTGATTGTTAAATGATTATCACTATCCCTAGTGCCTCTCTTCATACATTAATTTTAGTAATGTCGTTTGATAGATTTTAGAATTAGGATTAGTTTTAAATAAGTTTTTATTTCAGTTAAATTTATTTTATTCCACATCCTATATGGTCGTTTAGATAGTGAAGAGCCCTTGGAATCGGGGTGCTCAAATTCCAATTAGAAAGAACCTTAAATCCTCATGGGTACGATATCCGGACTTTTAGAGTCTACTTTATTACTTGTATGACCCGTGCACTTGCGAAAAGGTCAATTCTCGGTAATACTTCTTAATTCAGCTGAGTACACTTGCTTTTGTTTCAAATCATTTTTCGAGTATTTACACATCACTCTCGTATTATTTTTCTATATATACATCATTTGGTCTTGTCAGTTTTTGCGCTTATTTAGGACTTTAGTTAGTCTTTGCAGCTATGCTCTAAAGATGATCAACAAGTTTTTGGCAATCGTCATTTGTGGACAAGCACTGGCTCACTTTCTCTCATTGGAAGTTGACATTTTGAAGAACGGATGATTTGCTAATTTAGTCAATTTTTATTTTTATTTTTGGTTTTGATTTGTTTCTTAGCTAATATTGTTACTATTTTTGTACTTCATTTTATTTCTTTTTCCTTTTATTTGTAGGTACTTATGGATGGATATTTAAGAGAAGATAGACTTGCCTCCATAGAAGCTAAACTTGACTTCCGTATTCATCATTTGGACCCAAGAATTCACAATGACTCACTCATGGAACAAGGGGTATTACTTTATCAAGGGAGTTCAAACCCCACATTCTAGGAGGAAGAAGAGTTATCTCATGTTAAGGAGCAGATTTCATTTACATGTATCATAAGAAGATGACACTTTCATGATGCAATTTCCATATTTAGATACCAAGTCAACACTAGTGTTAGATTGAAAACTTAGAAGCTTTAAATACACACTTAGTCCAAGCAAATAAGGAAAAATTCTCTAGACCTTTCCTGGTAACACTTTTGCCAAATCCCGATTAAATGCATGGATATTGAAAGAAGTGCATAACCATCTAAAATTTGTGGAAAAAGTGTGAAATGAGCCGGAAATTTATGAAAGGCGCCCAACAACTTAGAGATTGAAAAGTCAAGAGCGGATAAATTGAAATTTAAAGCAGAAAGTCAAGTGATAGCTATTGAAACATCTGTTGAAGATTTTGGGACATAACATTATCTTCCCCATGGATTTCGTGACTCGTACATCAAGGGACTTTAAAAAATTTGAAAAGATATTAAGAAGACTCTACTCTTCCTTAAGCCAAGCATGGATCGACATCAACAAGAGGAGCTTACCTGTCAGGCATGAGAAAAGCAGTAGTTCATCTTCACTCACTTACTCTTTGACGAAGCAAGAAAGAACCATGTGCAAAGAAAATTTTGCAATCATTTCCACTAAAAGTATGATACTTGATCTGGCCCTTAAGGATAAATGTGTTTGCATCTCAGATCACATATATGGACTCTGTTTTCTGGGCTGAATGTATTGAAAACTCACTGATCCACTTATTAAAGACTTGCTTCTTTCCTCTCTGTACCGGAAAAGAAACTTATCCTCTTGAACCCAATGGTTATGAAAAGAAAGCACTGTCTGTGATTTTATAATTAACAAAATGAAAGCACTAGTACTTTCAATGAGTCTAGCCAGACTCTTAAAATCCAGAGCGCCTTCTCGAGGCAACCTAACTAAGTACAAGATCTATCCACATTTCTTTTCTTTTTATGTTTTTAATATTTAATTGTTTTTTGCTCAACTATTGGGACAGCAAATTCCACCTTGTGTTTTTTAACTTTTACTTTTGAGAGTAGAATTTTCGTAATAAAGTGTTTTTAAGCTCCAACATGTTGTCATGACTAGTTTGCAAGTATAAAAGACTATACTGGCGCATACTAATGTCAAGGTCTAAAAAATCTTCAAGGTTTCATTCAAAGTGGCCGAGACTAGAAAGGGAGTTCGCCTTTCCCAACCTCTTCTTTTCTTTTTTTTTTTTTCTTTTTTCTTTTTTTTTTTTTCATTACCCTTTACTTTATTGCTTCATTTTGCTCATTGCTAGACATTTAAGGACAATGTTCATCTCAAAGTTTTGCATTATTTTTGGTTAGCTTATCATGTCACAATCTTATGTTGCACGGATAACTTCTTGAGGATGAAATTTTTCGTGCTTTTATGGATACCACTTTAGCTTGATGCTTTTCAACTTACATTTTAGTTTTGGTTTATTTTAGTTAAAGTTTTTGAGTTAATTGGAGTTTTGCTTCGGGAAGAAGTTGTGAAGTCAATGAAGATCAGTAATTGACCCTCGAGTTACTGGACAATATCCAAGATAATAGACTTAATGCTAAATGATTTATCTCTAATAGGCTATTTAGTCATCAAGCCAAAATCCATACACTTGGTCACTAAGCACCTTGAAAAGCGCTTTTTGATCGGGTTAGAGAAGGCATAAGGAGAATCCATTTATCTTTAATCTCTATAGGTTCTAGAACTTGTTCTATTATCGGGCCGAGGCTAAATCCTAGGCAAATATAACACCGAGAAATGATACAGTCATCTCGGAAAGATCGAGCCTTCTGCTAACTCTATTAATATGCATATGCATATTCCTGTGGGACTAATGTTGTTTTAAAGAGCCAAAATTATGTTTATATAAAACCAAGTTTGAAGCCAATAACCTTCCTATATCACTACTCCCTCAATAAAGAACCAAACACAATCTACAACATGAGGATTTGAACATAACTCGAAATGTGGTGAGGAGCAAGTTTTGGGGAGTTATTTTTCCATAGTAAAAATAACTCCAAATTGGTTGTATTGAATTAAGTTGAAAATCAAAAGAGGTTGGTAAAAAGAAAGGAGAAAAATAAAAAGAAAAACATAAAAATATAAAATGAAAACGAAGCAAAAATAGAATAAAAAGTCAAGGAGGAGTGAGTCTAGACTTGTAGCCTTCCTTCCTTAGAGTAAGTAAATCCTAAGGGGTGTCTCAAACCCTGGTACCCTAAGGCCAATTGATATGGGTGCTACTGATTTAAAGCTCGCTAAGTGTTGGTAGAAAGCTTAAGGAGGTTTTGACATTGCACCACTCTAATAACCTTGTCTTGGAAAAAAAGGCTTTTTGGTGTTTGTTGATAGAATGCATAATTTGTGTAGGAATGTGATATGAGGAGGAGGAAGGATGCACCAAATAGATTTTTGGGGTGCTTGAGAGTGTCACTATGTCGATGGTAATGAACTTAATGGAGTTAGAGTCACAATTAAAATATGTATGTTCGGGGTAAGTTTTAGCCTAAAATGATTACTCAATTACCCCTTACCCAAGCCTTACATTACAAGCCTATAAAAACCTACTTGATCTTGAAAGTTGTGTGTGTCTACATTAGTGGAGAGTGATAAAAACAACAAGCCTATGGAACCTAAATATATTATTTTAAGTGATCCGCATATTTATCTCAACTCTCATAAACTCATCTTGCTTGCAAATTGATTGGATAGGGGAAGACCACACACACACAAAAGTGAGAACCATGGTCTAAATTTGTCTATTATGAGATTAATTCACTACTAAAATAAATAAATTATCTTGATCATATTCTCCACATTCTTGGTAAGGGTAATTCTGGAGACACATATCATATACCCTTTGGCAAACTTGATTACTCGGTTTTGGTTAAATAAAAATGGTGAAATGAACTCTTCTCTTCCCCAAGCAACTTCTTTCTTTTCTTTGCTTGAGGACAAGCAAAACTTTAAGTTTTGGGGTGTTTGATGAGTGTAAAAGTCATCTATGTTTTGAGTTCATTTCACATGCTATTTTGAACATTTTATATCCATATTCATGTTTTGTAGGATTCTTGATGAAAAACAAGTGATTTGGCAAGAAATGAGCAATATATATATATATATATATAAGAAAGAAGAGTCAATCGGGTGTCTCACATCGGACCACCAGGAAGATGAATTTTTCTATACTAGACGGAACATCAGATGGTTCAAATTCCCCCATGGTTATATTCTTCATTCAAAGAGCTTTCCAATGACGCCCCACATGCCCAAATCCGAGTTCGAACGAAGAAGTTATGTCATCGACAAGTTGGAGAAGAAAACAAGTCGTTGAGTAGATTTTGTTGCGACAAAGGTAGCAACAAAACTTTGTCGCGACAAACCCAGATTTTTTCATGACAGAGTTAGCAACAAAACTCAATCAAGACAAACCCAGATTTTGTCGCAATAGAGTTAGCAACAAAACTCTGTCGCGACAAACCCAGATTTTTTCGTGACAGAGTTAACAACAAAACGCTGATCCTGACTAGAAAGCCTTGAAAACTACTATTTTGGACTATTTTCAAGCCCATTTCACCATTGTAATAACCCATCCCAAAGGCATAACTATTCATGCATGCATTCATACACAAAGGCATACATGCATACAATAGATATGTATTTGGTTGGTAATTTAAGGGGTTAAAGTGACAAAATTGAAAGTTGTGGGAGTTAAGGTTAAGTCATAAAATTAGCACCATTTTGAAATTTTGTCAAAATATCTAGATAAAAGCTTTAGAGTTGTCTAGAACCTTAGCTTCTTTTTCTTTGCGCCTCGAATGCTCGTGATACAGAGGAAAAAAAAAAAACTGGTTTTGAGCAAAATCTCTATCATTTTCGGAATTCAAGCTGACTTTTAGGTAAACTATGTTTTAGATCTGTTTTGCCCCTCTATTTTCGGGTCTTTAAGCTCTGTTTTGGAATAAGTTGTAAATATGAAAGTTGTTGGGTTATGTCTCTTCTAGGTTTCTGTAAAAGGGCTTTGTAATTGGTTGTGTTTATCTCGAGTTATGATCTGTTGAATGACTGGATTGCTCATGCTGTCCTTGGATTCTAGCAAAGCTTATTTATATGAAATTTGAAAGCATGTTTCTCCTTGTGATTTGGTATTTTGCCCTAATTTTCGGATATGTTCTACTTTATATGTCTAGTTCTTTCTTGAAAATATTAGGGCTTGGATCAAGTCTCAATCTTGAGTTATGGTAGTTTGTTTAAAGGTTGTTCTGTAAATGTGGGACCCGATGATTAAAGTTTGAAAATGCAGTATAAATTCTATATATGGAATATGAAACTGATTTTTACATATGTTAAAGGGCATGAGTCTATTTTCTAAAAAAGAATCATGTCTTTTGGATGTATATGTTGAGTTATATTAAAAGAGTCAGCAAGGTCTGTTGTAAAAGCAGGGGGTTAGGCTTGACCTAGGTTATATGTTCTCATATGTTTCGAGGTTTGGAAGTTTATGCATGATGTATGACATGTATGATTAATATATTTTTAGACCACGAGGGAGCAAGGCATTGCAAGGCGTGGCGCGTTAAGGAGTGATACGGGACGTCATTTTTTTGTGAGTGGATATGAATGTTTGATACCATGTGTTCTTGTTTTTGTCATTTGATGTAGATGACTTGTTTTTGTAATGAAGTGATTCAATGTTCATGTATGATATATGTTGGACTATGCCCGGTTGTTATGTGAGAATGTGTTGATGAACTATATAAGTTATGGTTGACAAGCTATGTGATAAACTATGAATGTTATTATGTATAAGTACATGTTATATGAAAGATCCATGATGCATGGAAGATGAGAGGATAAGGTTATGACCGACATGTCAATGTCCTTAAATACAGGATTACAGTGCAATGGGTCAAATCTGATATCTGAAGCTAGCCAGTAACATAAGTTTACAAGTTATAAGTTATCAAGTTTACAAGTTTACAAGTTCCCGGGGCGATACTTGATGTGTTTAGGTCATAACCGATAAGAAACGGATACATGCAAGCATTGTGATATAAGAATACATATGAACTATGAATGTGCCTATGTTTGATGTTATAGTTATTAAGTGTAACTCTCATTTGATGATAGGAATGTATATGAATATGTAGGAGTTATGTAAGTGCTTTGGTTTGATAAAGTGAATGGGCTTATAATGATGATGTGAATGTGTGTGGCGTGGTATCATGCTTTATATCCCTCATTGAGTAACATCTCATTAAAGTGCAATATTTTTAGGTTCCACACGAAGATGAAGAATAAATTGTGTTTTCTTGCACTCCTTTGCATGTCATGAGTGATAGGTCGACTGACGACTTCCCTCTCCTCTCTCTCATCATGACAAGTATATGTATTCTAGGAGACTTTTGAATTGTATATGTCAATGTATATATGGTTACTCCTAAAATTGTTTTTGGGGCATGTTTATGAACAAGAAAAATGTGTATACAAGTGTTTTTGGTTGAGTTTTAATGCTTTTAAAAAAAATCCTAATGTTTCTATTATGAGGTCGTAACTTCCCTAAGTGACGTTTTGTGGTTAATTGAATTTTCTATAATTAGGATGACTTAGTTTTTCTTTAGGGTTATAAAGAACCAAGATTAGGACATTACAATTTGTGGTATCAGAGCAGGGATATGATTCACATGGGCATACATACATGCATATCATTGCATAAATTCACATGACATGATATATATTTTCATTTGGATAGGATAGAAGAAGTCGGTGATCATGGTGAGCAGTGATGCACCGGAGAGAGAGGAAGCGATGGCCCAGGCATAATGTAGAAGCATCTGTTACTTCTCATGAACCTGTGGAACAACCCGCAGCTCGGGTTGGACCCGCATGTCACCGTCGACATGTATTTCACCCTGAAAATGTAGAAACGGCTGAGGACTTGAAAATAGGCCCGAGAGAAGATACGATAAAGGCGAGAGTATGGAAGCGATTGACTTCTTGGGGTCTGAGGATCCCGATAGAAGTTTGAAAAGTGGCTAAAAGAAGGCAAGGGTCTTGAATATGATGCGGTCCTCTGGATTGAAAAATTTGACTATCTTTGTGTCTACGTACAAGGGAATGCTTATGATTGGTGGCGGCATGTGGAGGCAGTCCCAGGCTGCCCTTCATTCAACCTCGAATCCTCAATGGGAAGTTTCTTCAGAATTAGAGATAATTACATGCGGGAGTCTATCAAGATGAGAAGCGGAAAGAATTTTGAACTTGAAGCGAAACGACATGCCGATAGTGGATTTATGAGGTGCGATTTAATCGGTTGTCGTTATGCCTCCTACATGGTTGCTACGGAAAAGGGATAAATGTCGAAAATTTGAAGAAGGCGACCTATGCGGTCGAAGTAAGAATTTCTTCAGAGTGACATGGAAGCTTTGCAAAGTTGAAATTCGCGGCTATCAGTGAGATTAAGTAAGGAAGCAATGAAGAGTGCTAGTTTCTTAGGAAAGAGGAAGGAACCAAGTGCCTCTACTCAGGAAACAAGATTTGGCTGGAAAGTCTAAGGGAGGTTATTCGAGGACAAGACAAACATTGGCGAGACATTATCCACTAGAGGCGAGAGGTGGGGAATGGCTCCTACGATCTAGACCGGATGTGACATTGTGAAAAGCGACATGGCGAATGTCGAAGATTAGCAGTGGATGTTTTCAATGTGGGACTCTAGACCATATGATTCGGGATTGCCCTAAATGAAGTGGTGTAAGTGGGATTGGCTCCGAATCTACTGTTCAGGGGCCGAGAACAAGTAATGTGAATGTGCCTTATGGTCGAGGTAGAGGTCGAGGTAGACCGGAAAACATAAATGTGACACAACATATGGCTCGTCAGGGGCTCGGAGCGCCGACCTCAAGCTCAAGCTCGGGCCATATGCTATTCCTCGGCAAGAGCGGTTGTTGCGGAGTAGTAGCAGATTACTTGTTTCTCATGTTGAAACTTGTGTTTTAATTGATCCTGAGCCTGCGTTCCTTCATAACATGAGCATTGCATCAGAATCCATAAATACATTAAACCGCTAGATTATGATTTGCATGTTAGCACTCCTTTGGGGAGAATTACTTGAAGTTAATAGTGTTTGTTAGGGATGTATGAATTACCAAATTGATGGGGTTGAATTATGTGCGGATTTATTGCTTATGACATTTTATGATTTTGATATCATTTTGGGTATGGATTGGTTAACCAAGCATCATGCTATTGTGAACTGTTTTACTAAAGAAGTTGAATTTGATGTGCCAAATCAAGCAAGAATAGTCTTCGAGGAGAGCGTAAATTATGTCTACTTGTTTGATTTATGAATTAAAGCATGTGAGATGATTGAGTTGCGGCATATCTATGTGATTGATACTAGAAAGACAAAGGCCCCAAACTTGAGAACGTACACATATCTCGGTTGTGAATGAGTTCCAAGATGTGTTTCAGTAGAATTGCCGAGTTGCCACGGATAGAGATGTTGAGTTTGTTGAGTTGCTACCGGGACGGCTCTGTTTACATTCACCTCTGGAATGGCTCACAACGAGAGTTAAGAGGATTGGCTTCGGTTTCAAATTATTAGAGAAGGGATACATTCGACCGAGCATATCACCATGGGGAGCTCCGGTATTGTTTGTGAAAAAGGAAGATGGCACATTGAGATTATGTATTGATTATCTTGATATGTCTTTATAGTAATTGTACTTTTGTATGAATGAAATGTAATGGGCTTACCTCTTTAAAAACGTTTCTGCATATTTGAAAAGGATTTTATACCAACTGAAGTGTAACGCTAGGACATGTTTTTGATAAATGATTTTGATAAGGTGATTGGGTGATATTAGAGCAACCCGGACTCGGTTCGGACCAGCCAAACGGGTCGAGTTGGGAATGGGGGTCTTACAGGCATTGCCTTCCTTGGCCAGAAGTGTGGGGTGGTGGTGCTTAGCGGCTGTCGGCTCATCCTCACACTACGAGGCCAAGGGTTCTTGAAGGATTCTTTGAGCCCACGAAAGTTCTTCCTATCTCTATATGGAGCCCTTCGGCGCAAAAAGCCACGCCTTCCCCTCCGATGCGGGGAGACGCGGGAAGTGATCGCTTTAGAGTTAAGGGGAGTGAGGATTCGCTGCTTACTAATGCGGAGCTTGCCGCCGAGGCTGTTTCGTTTATCCTTCGGGACTCCAATCTCAAGAAGGTGGATGCCTTGTGCATTAAGGAGGCTTTATTTTATCCTCCCTAGAGGCAGATCTCACATATGTCCGAGCGCCTTCTTTTATCCATCTCATCGTTGTGTTAATGTTATCTGCTAACTCTATCTTGTTCCTTGGCAGACGGCTAATTATATAAAGAGCCTGGAGAGGAGGGCCAGTTTGACCAAGAGCTCTACTAAGGCAGTGAAAGCATACAAAGTTAAAGTTGCCTCCTTGACCCAGCCGAGAGAAAATTTGAGGCTGTGACTCGGATCCTAGCAATAGAGGATGTTGTGAAGCATAAATCTGACCTGAAGCACACCTCTATCGCAAAGGTGAGAGCTGAAGACAGAGAAAAGAAGGCCATGGAGGGCCTAAGGGTTGTCAAGGATGAGTTGCGGGTGGTCAAGGAAGAGTTTTAGGCTGCCAGGGAAGAGTTATACACCAAAGCAGCGACCTTGGATCAGGCCCGTCGAGAGGCTTCTGAAGCTGAGAGCTCCGTGGAGAGCTTGGCTAAGGAGTGCAACGTGTTACGTGGGGACCTGGGCGAGGCTATGGTTGTAAATGGATGGAGTAATCGCGGAGGCGAGGATTTAGGCACACCTTATGGGCCTCGGATGGCTTAACTTTCCAGAGAATCTTGGGTTTTACAGGTTTGGACTTCAATTTTCAAGTTCCTAATGAAGAGGAGGCAGAAGAATCCGTTTACGAGGGCCCAGTAGATCGGGGTGTTCTACGATACCCTGGCTGTTCTCTTCTGGTGGCGAGGTTCTACTTAGAGGCTGGCTCCTACTCTTACCTCTTTGGGGCTTCACCTTCTGACTTGCACGGCTTGGAGGCTTGCACTACTAAGGTTGCTCGTAGCTTTACCTCAAATATTTAGGCCCCCTTTGTATAATCTTTGTTCATTTGGCTAGCTTCTGCATGTAACATTGGTTTGTTATTCTATGGATGTAGATCGCCTTGCCTTCTTGGTTTTGGTCTTCTTTTATGACACATGTTGAAGGTTTCCCGATCATCCATTCTTTAAATGGCAGCCTTGACTGTTAGATTCTTAAGTTAGGCTCGTGGCCCCTTTGAGCGAGTTGCATGGCTCCTTTGGCGGTTGCATGGCTCTTTGAAGGCTGACTACATGGCTCCCTTTGAAAGCAAGGCTACATGGCTCCTTTGAGAATTAGGCTACGCATGGCTCCTTTGGAAATTGGTACATGTCCTTTGAAGCTGGTACATGGCTCCTTTGAAACTGAGCTACATGGCTACTTTGAAACTGAGCTACATGGCTCTTTTGAAGCTGAGCTACATGGCTCCTTTGACACTAAGCTACATGGCTCCTTTGAAGCTGAGCTACATGGCTCCTTCATCTTTTTTCTCTTAGGAAACCGTTAGGAAACCGTGTGTGACTTTAAAGCTGGTTCATGGAGGCCCGGAGCGAATGGCGTGACTTCCCAGGCGTCAGCTTCTCATATAAATTTTCGCCTTCAATTAAGCGTTATGTTATCACTTGGCTTTTTGGTTTCCAGCCCCTCTATATTCAAATGCTTGGGTTCGGTTGTGATGAAGCTTCAGGCTGTGATACGTATGATGGTCCTAGGTCGTCCTTTGGTTTCATGGTTCTACCGTTTGTTGGAGTTGTGTTTTTCCCTAATCCCTCCCTTGTGGGGTGTGTTGTTCCTAGTCTGTGAACTAGGAGCGTATTCGAAGAAGTGGCGCTTAGAATTTTAAGTCAGTTTCCTCCATTATTCCTTTCTCCCCTCTTTTTTTTTTTTGTGGTTTCCTTGAGTGTACATTTGATGGCTTGTAATTTCTGAGGCGTGAAAGCCGGACTGCCACTTATCAATTCTTTGAGATGGTTTCATTGATTGTAATTCCCCTGAGATAACTATACCTCCCTTGAAATAAAAGTACAAATTTTACAACGAGGCATCACGTCTTATGTGTATTAAGGCCCCTTTGGTAGAACTCCTCACTATTTTTCCCTTTTTTTTTTTTTGACGATCTGAGAATATTAATCGAATTTGAAAGAGACCTGGCTTGTTATTAAAGTAAGCGCAATTCCTGATAAGCTAATCAGGTCTATTGGTAGAATCGTTTGAGGTGCTCAGCGTTCCAAGAATGTGGCAAGGTTTTTCCCTCTTCTGTTTGAAGTTCGTAGTTGTCAGGTCGGACTATTCGCGATACCACGTAGGATCCTTCCCAGTTTGGTCCTAGCTTCCCGTGTGTGGGGTTTTTCCTTGCTAGTAGGAGTTTTTTTAGAACTAGGTCACCGGGCTTAAAACTCCACGGGCACGACCCTATGATCGTAATATTTTCTTGTCTTTACGTGATAGTCCTCGACACGCTTTAGGAACACGCTCACGTTTTCTTGGAGGTCTGGAAGGTTCGGGCGGAGAATCTCCTAGAACATGAATTCTGTATTCACGAACTTAACTCTTGGTGATTTTAGCCGACCTCGATAAGACTGCGACCGGTGCCAAATGCTAGAGCAAATAGGGTTTCTTGAGTTGCTGATTTGTGTGTAGTTCTGTATGCCCATAATACCTCGAGTAGGTATTCTACCCATTTTCCCTTTAGATTTTTCTGCTTAGTCTTTAACGCTGTCTTGAGAGTCCTTATAGTGACTTCTGCTTGTCCGTTGAACTGCGAATGAGTAGTAATTCTTGATTCCGAGCTCGGCGCAGAAATCTTTGAACTTAGGATTGTCGAACTATTTCCCATTATCAGATACCAGGGCTCTAGGGATTCCGAACTTGCATATTATGGAACGCCAAACAAAGTTACGCACCTTTTGCTCGGTGATTGTTGCTAATGGCTCGGCCTCGACCCACTTGGTGAAGTAATCCACTACTACAACAATAAACTTGCACCGACCCTTCCCCAGTAGGTGAGGGCCACTAATATGTCTAGCCCCCATTGTTGAAAAGGCCAGGGGCTTGTGATTAAGGTCAACGGCTCGGAAGGAGGTGAGAGATCTGGGCATGCTCTTGACAGATCTTGCATTTTTAACCAACTTCGTGGCGTCTTTGAGCATTGTAAATTCGATAATACCCTTTGTCTCGGGGTCTTTGTGCAAGGTCGGCTCGGAATATGGTTACCCACAGGATGCCTTCATGCATCTCTCGAGCAGTAATTGGCATCTTCCTTTCCCTACGCATAGGATGGAGTGTAGAAAGCCTGGTTATAAAGGGTCCCCAGATGAATGGTGAATCTAGACGACCTCGCTCTGAGCTTGGATGCCTCCTTTGGATCGCTTGGCGATATTCCGTCCAACAAGTAATCCCAGATGGGGTCTATCCAGCTCGGCTTGGACATTACTAGGGACACTTCTTCATTGCCGATGTTCACCGAGGGTTCTGTGAGGTGTTCGACCGGTACCATTCTATCTAGATCCTCCTGTGATGTTGTTGCTAGTTTTGTCAAGGCATCTGCCTGCGCATTCTGCCGATGGACATGCGACCATAAGCCCATATGAACTTTTCGCAGTTCTTACCTTTTGAGGAGTAAACGCGTTCATTTTTTCACCCACAGCCGTAGGAGTTCTCTATTTGTTTTACCTCCAACTGGGAATCATTGCATATCTCTAGTTGATTGCTTCCATGGAGTGGGTAAGATTAAGCCCGGATATGACAGTTTCGTACTTGGCCTATTTATTGGAGGCTTGGGGAAATCAGATGCAGTGTGACCCACGTCTATCCGTCCAGGGGTCGAGCTCAGACACTTTCGCTTCCTTGAGGTGGCCTCGTCTGCGGACAGCTCGGGCCGGGGTAAGTCGGGCGCCAGATTGAGTTGTTTGATTTGAGGCTGCGTCGAGGTATTTGAGAGTGATTCATGATGAAATCTGCCCAGAAACACCGCCTTGTTAAGCTATCCTTGGCTCGTATCTGATGTCGAACTCGCTGAGCTCTATGGCCTATTTTATCAGTCTTCCCGAGGTCTCTATCTTGTGCAATATCTGTTTCATTGGGTGTTTTGTTGGGATTTCAATAGTGTGAGCTTAGAAATATAGTCGAAGCCTCCTAGTAGTGGCCACCAATGCTAGGATTAGTTTCTCCATCTTTGGATACCTTTCCTCCGCTCCTCTTAGAGCTCGGCTGCAGTAATAGACCGGTTGTTGTTGTGGTATCTCGCTCTCGGCCCGGGACAATGCTGGTTGTGGCAAATGCAAACGACCAAATAAGGCAGAGTTGCTCCCTCGAGGGCTTACCGGGACGGGAGAGCTTAGGTAAGACCTTTAGCGCCCAGAAGACGCCTCTTCGCATTAAAATCTGATAGAGAGAGCGATTAAAGCACAGAAGAATGGCTACAGCAAATTCCTGTTTGGATCTAGATACAAAGCGGCTCATAGTGGCTATTCTCCCAGTCAAATGTTGAATTTCTTTGGTGTTCGAAGGCGGTTGCATGTCGAGCACAACTTTTATCTTATCTGGATTTGCCTCTATTCCTCGGCGCGTGGCTATAGAGGCAAGATTTTCCATTGAGACTCGAGAGCACACTTGGTTACAGTTTAACTTCATGTTTATAGATTTTGGACTGGGCGACTACGGCTAGGTGGGCTATGTGGGCTATTGCCAAATGACTTCACCCGGCATGTCATCTATATATACCTCATAGATGCTCGATGCATACGAAACATTTTGTTCGCTAGCCTCACATTAAATTGGCCCGACATTCTTGACTTTGAATGGCATCACTGAGAGTAGCGGTAAGTACCTTGATCCACAAATGAGTCTTCTCTTGGTCACTAGGGTCATTTTGATCTGGTTATATCCCGAGAAAGTGTCCGCGTAAACTAAAAGCTCATGGCCGGCCAGTGGCGTCCAAGTGATCACGAGGTAGGGAAAACATCTTTGGATAGGTTCGGTTGACATCGGTGAAGTCAATGCAGAGTCGCCATTTGTCGTTTGCCTTTTTTACGAGGACTACATTAGCCAACCAATCAGGGTATTGTACTTCTCGGATAACTTTGGCTTGGAGGAGTTTGTTAACTTCTTCATTGATCTTATACGCCTTCTGGCGAAACTTCTTCTTTTAGCAATGAAATTTGAATCGGGTAACTATCGGAGACAAGTATCCTCTCGCGAGGAGTCGATGATTTGTTTGATCGTACAAGGTGCAAGGGTGTTTAATAAGATTGATTTGAGATATGGGTATCATCAATTGAGGATAGCAAATGCAGATGTAGAAAGCGCTAGAACTGCGTTATGGGCGCTATGAATTCCTTGTGATGCCTTTCGGGTTGACGAATGCACCAGCAGTTTTCATGGCCTTAATGAATAAGGTGTTCCAGCCTTATCTTGACAAGTTTGTCATTGTATTTATTGATGACATTTTGGTGTATTCACGAGATGAAGAAGAACACGCTAATCATCCAGGCTGGTGTTACCAAACACTTAAGGAAGCAGTTCATATCACTGAGTTAAACCAAATGAATTTTGGCTTGATCAGGTTGTGTTCCTTGGCCACATAGTATCAGGAGAAGGCATTAAAGTGGATCCGAAGAAAATTGACGGTTTGGCCCAGAACCCCCGAATGTGTGAACCGTGGTTTCTTGGGTTTAGCTTGGTATTATCGACGGCCGTGGAAGGATTTTCCATTATAGCCGCACCTTTGACTAAACTCCTACGGAAACATGTTGAATATAAATGGACTGAGGCATGCCAAAGTAGTTTTGAAGAACTAAAGGCGAAGTTGACCACAACCCCAGTGTTAGCAAGTCCCAGTGGTACTGGTGGTTTTGTTGTTTACAGTGATGCTTCTTACCAAGGTTTGGGGTGTGTTTTGATGCAGCATGGTAGAGTCATTGCTTATGCTTCTAGACAGTTAAGGCCATATGAGTTCCTATCCGACTCATGATCTTGAACTTGCCGCAGTTGTATTTGCTTTGAAGATATGGTGGCATTACCTATATGGGGAGACTTTTCAAATTTTCATAGATCACAAAAGTTTGAAGTATTTGCTGAGTCAGAAAGAATTAAATATGAGACAGAGATGTTGTTAGAGTTCTTGAAGATTATGGTGTACCGTGAGTACCATCAGAAAAGCAAATGTAGTGGCCGTGCCTTAGCGAGAAAAGAGTGAGTCGAAGAGTTGCAACTTGCTTGCATTGAGAGAGAGATGAATGTAGAGTTGCTCAAGTATCACCAGGTGGAGTATTGCACCTCGAAATAAGGCGTGTGCTACGTGAGAGAATGGGAAGCCTGTAATCGGGATGATTATATTGTGAGCTTAGAAGAAGATGGATCGAGGAAAGGTAAAATTTGTGATTCATGTTGATGGAGCTTTAATGCTCGGGAATCGGATATATGTACCAAAGGTTGAAGACTTGAGAAGAGAGATCTTAGATGAAGCTCACAGTGCACCTTATGCCATGCACCCGGGAAGTTCTAAAATGTATCAAATGTTGAAAAGTCACTTTTGGTGGCCAAAGATGAAAAAGGAAGTAGCTGAATTTGTCTCGAAATGTATGACTTGTCAACAAATAAAAAGTGAACACCAAGCTCCAGTAGGAAAGTTACATCCTTTACCGATACCAGAGTGGAAATGGGAAAAATCACTATGGATTTTGTAACTGGATTGCCTCGAACTCAGAGGGAAAATGATGCTATATGGGTTGTTGTTGATAGATTAACAAAGTTAGCTCATTTCTTACTCATCAGATGGGGTTGTACATTAGACCAGTTAGCAAAAAGGTATGTAGATGAAATTGTGAGACTACATGGTGTGCCACTATCTATCGTATCGAACAGAGATTTAAGATTTACTTCTAGATTTTGGGGTAGTTTACGACTTTGGGGACGAGCTTCCATTTATGCTTGCTTTTCATCCCAAATAGATGGACAATCGAAGACTATCAAGACGCGGAAGATATGCTTCGGGCTTGTGTACTCGAGTTCCAAGGATCTTGGGATGATTATGTAAATTTGATAGAATTTGCATATAATAATCATTACCATAGCAGTATTGGCATGGCTCCTTATGAAGCTTTGTATGGTAGAAAGTGTCGATGTCCAGTATGTATTGGGATGAAGAGCGAACCACAGATCTTGGAGGGTCGAAATTGATACGAGGAAAGCGGAATCAAAGTAAAAGTAATCACGGAAATGAGTTGAAAGCGGCCTGAGATCGGCAAAAGAGTTATGTGGACCAACATAGACGGGAAATGTAATACAATGTAGGTGATAAGGTTTTCCTTCGAGTTTCACCTTGGAAAGGGGTGTTATGGTTTGGCAAGAAAGGAAAGTTAAGTCCTCGTTACATTGGTCCGTATGAAATTGTAACTAGTTAGTCCTTGCTTTATAGATTGGCTTTACCTCGAAGCGTTGTCGCGACTTCATGATGTTTTCATGTGGTATGTTCACGACGATCTTGTGCGATCAGCTTCACATGTATTCTGGTTGGTGAGATTGAAGTGTCGATAACCTAAGCTATGTTGAAGAGCCGGTAAATCCTTGATCGTAAGCAAAATGAGTTAAGGAATAGAGAAATACCAATGGTGAGAGGTCACGTGGAAGAATCATGCGATAGAAGAAGCAACATAGAAACCGAAGAGTACATGCGCGAAACACTATCCCCCATTTGTTCGAATTCAGGTAAGGAATTTAGGGGACGAAGTGCACAAGGAGGGGAGGAATTGTAATAACCCATTCAAAGGCATAACTATTCATGCATGCATTCATGCCTGAGGCATACATGCATACAATAGATATGTATTTGTCATGATTAAGGGGTTAAAAGTGACAAAATTGAAAGTTAGGGAGTTAAGTGTTAAGTCGAAACAAATTGAAGAATGGCATTTGAAAATTTGTCAAAATATCTAAGATAAAAAAAGCTTTAAAGTTGTCCAGAACCTTTAGCTTCTCTTTTTCTTTTCTGTTGCCGTCAAGATGTGATAGAAGAGGAAAAAAAAAAAAACGGTTTTAGGTAAAATCTCATCATTTGGAACTAGTGACTTTAGGTAAACTCACATTTTGAGATATGTTTTGCACCTCTATTTTCGGGTCTTTAAGCTACATTTTGGAACAAGTTGTACATATGAGAAAGTTGTTGGGTTATGTCTCTTCTAGGTTTTACGTAAAGGGCTTGGTAATTGGTTGTGTTTATCTCGAGTTATGATCCATTGAACGATTGTCATCTTTGTCTGATTAAGCGAGTTTCTCCTTGTGTATTTGGTATTTTGCCTAATTTTAGGATATGTTCTACTTTTATATGTCTAGTTCTTTCTTGAAAAATATTAGGGGCTTGATCAGAGTCTCGATCTTGAGTTATGTAGTAGTTTGTTTAAAAATTTGCATTACTAATAACGGGGACGATAATAGTTAAAGTTTGAAAATATGGTATAAATTCTATATATGGAATATGAAGCTGATTTTTACTTATGTTAAAGAGGCATGAGTCTAGTTTCTAACAAAAAAAGAATCATGTCTTTTGAATGTATATGTTGAGAGTTATAGCTAAAAGAGTCGGCAAAGGGTCCCATTTGTAAAGCGGGGTTAGGCCATTTAGGTTATATGTTACCATTATGTTTCGAGTTTGGAGATTTATGCATGATATATGACTTATGTATGATTAATATATATTTTTAGACCACGAGGAGCAAGGCGTCTGAGGCGTGGCGCGTTAAGGAGTGATACGGACGTCATTTTTTGTGAGTGGATATGAATGTTTGATACCATGTGTTCTTGTTTGTCATTTGATGTGAATGACTTGTTTTTGTAATGAAGTGATTCAATGTTCATGTATGATATTTGTTATGGACTATGCCAGTTGTTATGTGCAGAATGTGATGAGACTATATAAGTTATGGTTGACAAGCTATATGATGGCTATGAATGTTATTATGTACAAGTACATGTTATATGAAAGATCCATGATGCATGGAAGATAAGAGGATAAGGTTATGACCGACATGTCAAGTAATCGCAAATCTGAGTTACAAGTACCCGATTGGTCAAATACAGAGTATCTGAAGCTAGCCCGGCTGACACAAGTTTACAAGTTACAAGTTCTGAGTTTAGGGCGATACTTGATGTGTTCCCAGAGTCATAACTTAGATAAGAAAGCGGATACATGCAGAAAAGCATTGTGATATAAGAATACATATGAACTATGAATGTGCCTATGCTTGATGTTTATGAATTATTAAGTGCTCTCATTTGATGATATGAATGTATATGAATATGTAGGAGGTTATGTAAGTGCTTTGGTTTGATAAAGTAGATAGACTATGATGATGATGTGAATGTGTGTGGCGTGGTATCATGCTTTATCCCTCATTGAGTAGCATCTCATTAAGTGCGATATTTTTAGGTTCCACGAAGTCAAGAAGAATAAGTTGTGTTTTGCTGCTCACTGCACGTCATGAGTGATAAGTCGGCTGACGACTTCCCTTTCCTCTCTCTCATCATGACAAGTATATGTATTCTAGGAGACTTTTGAATTGTATATGTCAATGTATATATGGTTACTCCTAAAATTTTTTTTTGGGGGCATATTTATGAACAAGAAAAATGTGTATACAAGTGTTTTTGGTTGAGTTTTAACGCTTTAAAAAAAAAAAATTCTTAATGTTTCTATTATGAGGTTGTAACTTCCCTAAGTGACGTTTTGTGGTTAATTGAATTTTCTATAATTAGGATGACTAGTTTTTCTTTATGGTTATAAAGAACCAAGATTAGGACATTACACACCATAGGACTATAAATACTTTTTTTTTTTTTAGGTTTTTAGGGCAACAAGGAGGTGGGAGAACACCTCTCGTGGGGTTTCTCTCTCTAAACTACCTATTTTCTTAGTTTTGTTACAGATTTTGATTTTTAATAGATCTTATAGTAGTTTTAGAGCATATTTTTATTTCTATTGAAGAGATTTCAGTGCTATATATCAGAGATTCATATTTCATTCTTGTTTAGACAAAGATTGAAACTAAAATGCAGATTTTCTCTCGCTCCTTGTCTCTTGATTTCTTTCTTCATTTTCTTACTTTTTGTTTGATTGGTGATGATTGGAATTCAATAATGGAACATTAAACATCCTCTAGGGGTGGAGATTAATTGTTGAACATTTAGATTTGTAGATTTTTAGTTATTTTGTGGGTTTGAAGACTGAATTTATATAATTGGTACTGTTCCTATAATTAACTGTTCTGAATATTAGTAGCTTGTACCCAGAAAAGAGATGTATCTTTGCTCTAATTTCTAGGAGGCCCTCACAGGTGACATACGAGAGATGGAGGTTCTGAGGTAAGAAGCCGACTTGAGGTATGTTAGACTAATATTATGGAACTAATGAACTCACAGTACTCACGATAGATCACTAATTTACTCATCTTTCTTGAGGATTAATTAGATGATGTATCAGTTTAATGTTTAGAGTAGTCACCTCAATTTGATAGAATGACCTTGATCCCGTGTTAGCATAGATCTAATCAAGGAGAAAAAGAACTTTATTAGATTTGATAGCTGAGATACCAATTACATTAGAGAATGCTTACATTATCTCTACGTCTGTAGAGGCGAGTAGTCTTGATCCTAAGAAAAGGGTGTGAAATCTTGGAAGGAAAAATACTCGAATTCTTGAAAAGAATATTATGTCCACTACAATGCGCGAAGTCAGACATATATACGGAAGGCATTGATTCTCTAGTAGTGAAATGCCTTAGTGTGTGTGGATGAATCCAAGCTATACTACACCGCTCTTGGACAAATCCAACATTCAACTCACAAATGTTGCATTTTCAAGGAAATGAAAATTGATTGTTAAATGATTATCACTATCCCTAGTGCCTCTCTTCATACATTCTAGACTTTAAAGTATTTGTTTGCTTGATAGATTTCAGAATTAGGATTAGTTTTAAATCATTTTTTATTTCGAGTTAAGTCAGTTTATTATCCACAGTAGTCGTCTAGATAGTGAAGAGTCTTTGTAATCGGGGTGCTCAAATTTTAATTAGAGAGAACCTTCAATCCTCATGCGTACGATATCCGAATTCTTAGAGTTCACTTTATTACTTGTATGATCCGTGCACTTGCGGAAATGGGTTGAGTGTTGGTAATACTTTTCATTTCAGTTTTTGAGTACACTTGCTTTTGTTTCAAATCAGTTTTTGAGTATTTACTAAATTCACTCCCTTGGCCATATTTTCATATATACATCATTTCGTCTTAACAAGTTCTTGGCGCCGTTACCGGGGACTTTAGTTAGTCTTTGGTAGCCATGTCGGAAATTTGGTCAAAGCTGTGCGCCACCTCCATATGAGAAATTCTCATGGTTCCTCAGTGTTGGTGTGTAGTAGGTTAGAAAGTTGGTGTTGGGATTGAAATTATAACTTCTGTTTCCACCCACAAACTGAGCCTCCTCCACCTGATAGGAACCCTCATGAGTAAGTCCCTCATCAGTGATACTCTTCTGCTTATTTCCTTTCACTGTTCCCACTTCATGCGCTGAATGCATTCTTCTATCTTGGTTTCCCAACTTGTTCATCAATGCATCAAGTTTTGCCTCTATAACAGTCATCCTATTCAGCTATTTTACACCACCTCTTCTCAGTCTGCTGCTGCTCCCTGAAGTCTCAGATGGAGCTCTATAGTTGCTTTTGGCCAAATCTTCAATAAGTTGGTTGGCCTTTTCAGCACTCTTTCTCTTAAATGCTCCACAACAAGCTACATCTATGATCCCCTTGGAGGTGTAATTCATGGCATGGTAAAAGATGTCCATTTGTGTGGTAAGATCAATGTCATGCATTGGACATCTCTTCAGCAACCTCTTATATCTTTCCCAGGCATTGTAAAGGCTTTCATCTTCTTCTTGCTTGAACACAATAATCTCTCATCTCATCTCTAAAGTGAGAGCAAGAGGGAAAAATCTACTCATGTATGCCTCCACCAGCTCCTCCCAGTTGTTCATTGATCCATGAGGCAGTGACTCAAACCAAGTTGTTGCCACATTTCTCAATGAAAATGGCAAGAGCTGTAACTTTATCACTTCAGGTCTCACCCCATTCAGTTTCACTATGTTGGTCATTCTCGAAAATCTATCCATATGCTCATTAGGGTCTTCATTGGGGTGACTAGTATATTGATGTTGCTACACCATTGTGATAAGAGCTTGCTTCAACTCAAAGTTGTTTGGCATATGGCGGTGCCTCCTGTGAATATTCATTTCGATGGTAGGTCTCGAGAGGCTCTTCCACTGACTCACCTCTTGCCTGCGGTCTCCTAGAATTGCCCGAGGCTGGGATGTTTTGATGTGTTTCTTATTGCTCTGCCATGACTGCTGATTCAATGTCACACCCCGATTCACGATTAGGCCGGGTTGGGGATCAGACCGAGTTAGTCTGGACCATATCTTGGGACTCTTTACGATTTTTTTGCCAGAACTTGTACACAATGGGTATGGCCCACAATATTATAATAGAATCAAATATTATATACAAATCAAAAGAACTACCCTTAGGAATTGGTGTCCATCAAAATCTATACACATATAGCTAGTCCCATCTACTTATACATATACAAAAACAACTTTTTACATTCCAATTACATATTCGGAGCGTAGGACTCTTGTGATGAACCGCTCTTGGTGTGTTGGCCTTTGGGTTGTATGCGGATGTTTCGAGATGTCTTCTCTATACCTACAGTTAAAAACGTGCTAAACTACGCTTAGTGGGAAACATATCTTATCACAGAGAAACACATGCATATACACAATTATAATAAGTGTGTAACAATAGCAGTCTCAGAGAAATTTCATTCATATCGTGGACTTATCTGAAGTACTTATGCTTATATGACTACGTTGTTCATTCGGACTCATTAGGAGTTACAAAACTTATGCTTATACTGCGAGGTTTACCCTTGTTCGGTACCGTGGAGGTATCGCGAGTACGGGCGATATCTTGATATTCACGAGCTTTATTCTTATACGGAAGTACTTGTAAGTACTAAAACTTATCTTTGAGATGTACGGAACTTATCTTGGTATTTCGGGCCTATCTTGGTATTTAGGATCTTTCGTGTATTAGAACTTATACATGTATTTGGATCTTATACATGTATATTCTGGAACTTATGCATGTCTTCTGGAACTTATACTGGTCTTACGGAACTTATACTGGTATTTCGGAGCACATACTTGTATTTCGGATCTAATACGTGTATTACAGAACTTATACTTGTCTTACGGAACTTATTCTAGGCTCTCGGATCTTATACTTGTACTACGGAGCTTATTCTCGTATTTCGGACACGGAGGTACCTATAGGTACTGAGACATTTACTTGTACAAAGTACCCAGTGGTGCTCTGAGCAGTTCATTATCTGAGTGCCATGGAGTGCTGCGAACTTATACTTATTTTCTGGAATGCAGGGATTGCAGTAAGTACTACGAGCTTGTCGGATCTGAGACGGAACTTGTCCAGATACGGGGGTACTAGAGTAGGTACTCTGAAACTTAATCCGGATATAGGGTACTGGGTACTCTGAGACTTGATCGAGATACGGGGTACTTACAGGTACTACGAACTGTCGGATACGAGACATAAGCTTAATCAAATTACGGGGAGTACGTGGGTACTCTGAACTTAATCGGATACGAGTACCCTACGTGCTACGGAACTTAATCGGTCTGAGAATTGCCCTGATGCTTCTGGGACAATTGAATCACCAGACGGGGCAATCCAAATGCAGATTGCAGTAGGTACTACGAGACTTAATCGGATCTGAGAGTCTTGTGAGTCTTCTGGAGACAGATCTGAGGAAGTGCAATGCGGATCTTTACTCTTATTCTTTGTTCAGTGCTTGTCGTATAAGCGTTTGACTCTAGACCGGTAATACGGGGATAAGGTAGGACCTGAAACCTGACCAAGTGCAGAAGATACTATACGATGCGGAATGTAGTAGCACTAATCGGGACCGGGGTGGTAGCATAACGGGGATGGGAGTGTCGTGGCACTTATGAGCAGGGTGCGTAGTGTCGAGTGCAGTACTAATCGGGAGTGGAGCTGCTAATCGGAGATCTGCAGAAATTGCTATTCGAGTCTTGGGACACTAATCGGAGATGTAGAGTGCTAATCCAAGAGTCTTGAACACTAATCAAGAGTACCAAAGTACTAATCGAAAGTGCGGGCACTAATCAAGAGTATGAAATGTGTCGAGTCTTGGAGCCTTGTCGGGATGCAGAAGTACTAATCGGGAATCTTAGAAGTACTAATCGGGAGTCTTAGGAGCACTAATCGGGAGTACGAAGTACTAATCGAAGTGCCCGATCACTAATCGAGTGAATCTTAGGAAGTACTAATCGGGAGTCTTGAAGCACTAATCAAAATCTTAAGTACTAATCGGGAGTCTTCGGGCACTAATCGGGAATGCCGAAGTACTAATCGGGAGTACAATCTTGTCGAAGTCTTGGGAGCACTAATCAGAATCTGAATCTTAATCAGGAGTCTTGGGAACCGCTAATAAGGACGAAGTCTTTGTGTCATTGAATAAGCGGTCTTAGAGCGGTTTACAATTTATGAGTTCGATGGCTTGCTATCTTTATAATGAGGCGTTAACGGCGTGTGTTATGACATATTGTATTTCACGTTCATGGTTACGTTTCAGTTCTTTTTCGTATTTCATATCATATTTATGTTTCATGAACAACGCTATACATTTTGCATTTCTTATATTTTTCATGTTACTATTACATATGGCATTTCATATACTTATGTAAGTATAATGCTAATATATTCACACATCATTCATGTATTCTAGTCCCTGTGAATATATTTTACTTAAGTGGAATCATTCTAATCGGATCATCCAAACTCAAGTTATGGCATTTTCATGCCAACTAGTCGATTTCTGGAATTTCTGGGGACAGTTTGCAATATTCATTTCCCGGTGTCTTGTCTCCATATTTGACAACTGGTTCTTTATCTCTTTAAATATAAGGTTCTAAGGGTTCTCCTCCAACTAGAATCACCCCGAATCGGATATAAGACTGAATACGTCGAAGCAATCGAACTACTCTGATTCAAAGCGATCTACGGGGTGAAGCACATAGCGCAGGTGGATTTCTGGGCCACTTAGAGTCATAATTTGATGATTCCTATTTGAGGATGTTTGGTTTTCCTTGAAGTCTAGTTTAATTATCCACTTGAGATCCTCCGTCGGATAAGAAGTAGAGAAGTTATGGCTAAAATACAAAAGCGGTCGAACGGGAAAAAGCGAGACGGGATGTACCCGGTACATGTCTAACATCTTAGGTACATGTATTAAAATGACGAACCTAACATGTGGAGTCACGTGTTCGAAGTGTACCGGTACATGTCACCGAAAAGTGCCCAGATTGTGTGTTTTTCTTCCATTTTTCCATATTTTTCCACCCAATTCAACTCTATACTTCATACACACATCAAAACCATTTCAAATTCACTTTGTAACCTCTTTTCTACTCAATTCCTCTTTCAATACTTATCTTAGTTCAAAAACATATCATGAAATCCTTCCAAAACAATTCTAATATGGGTCACAACCCATACATGATCCAAACATAGAGAGTTGTTAGGGTTTGTTCTAAACCCTAACTCCATTATCTGATTTATCCATGAATTCAACCTGAAAGGGAGGATTCTATACCATCTTGTGCCATTTAGAGTTTTGCAACTCCACAATTTCCATACCTCTTTGGTTAGGATGAAATCCTAACAAACCCTAAATTTAGGGACAACTAACTAGCCATCCAATAGCATGGAAATTCATACAAACTTTGAATTCCATAAAGAAATCCATACCCCGAGTTATATTCCATACCTTTTTTAGCAGTCTCCCTCTCCTCTTCTTACTCTTCTTCTACTTCCTCCCCTCTTCCTCTTCTTCCTCTTACCTTCTCGATTTGTTCTCCTCCCAAATGAGACCAATTTTGGTCTTAAATCCCATGTTTTTTAAGGCCATGTTTGGCCAAGACAAGAAAACCCATTTTTGCTTTTAACTTTTCATTTTTGCATTTTGGTCCCCCATCTTTCTAGGAATTACACCACAATTCCTATTATTTATACTTTGGCCTATAGTCTTATCAAATTATGACTTTTAAGCCCCCTTTTTACAAATTACACTTTTGTCCTTATAACTTGTAAAATTTCCGGGTCTCTCGTTTCCATGTTTAAAATTTTAACTCACAAAACATTCAGATTACGCTTACAAAATACCCTACACATGTTGAAAACTGCTAGGGTATATTTTAAGTGTTACATTGAAACACTTGTTACTTTCTTGATTTCTCGAGTGTCCTCTCAATTCGAGTGTCGATGGCGGTTAAGCTTATGGTTTTGTGCATGTGATAAATTCCCGAAATGGAAATACAATGAGATTAAGTGAGATCAATATATAACATAAATATATTATGATATGCTTTCATAAAAGATCAGTAGCTAAGTTAGCTACTGCAGTTAAAACTATTTTTGAAAATTTTTGATAAAAGTTAAAAAAAAAAAGTCCAAACTAGCAATTTTCTCTTTGGTAAGAATATTGATCTTTAAACTTTACTTTCATTTCAATCCCCGACAACGGTGCCATAAACTTGTTTGATTGTATAAGACCAAAAAGATGTGACCAACTCATTTTTTAGCATTGCTACCAAAAACTTTTCAATTCCTAGCAGTCATGACAAAAACTTGTTTGACTAAATATATATAAAATCTGTTTTCTACTGTTTAAGTAATAATTTGCAATTTAAATTTGTTTTGATCTACTCACTGTGAGTGCATAGGTCATACAAGTAATAAAATGAATTTTTTAAGTCAAAATATCATTCCCACGATGATTGATTAGAAAATTTAAAGATTAACTACCCTCACTACTCAAGATCTTCACTATTTGAACTTGCAAATTTCATGATAGATTTAACTTTTAAGTAAAAGTGAATAAAAGAAATAATGAAATTCTAAAATACATGATTAGAGAGTTCAACTGAATTTGAAATAGCATTGAAATGCGAAAGCTTGATGTTATAACCATCACTTTGCAAGTTCCAAATAAAATATTAAGTATGGGACATGAACCTTGGAATTGTCTAAGAGCAAATTAGTATAGTAATGGATTTCTCCTAACACCACACTTTTCACTCTCCAGCTTACCACACTTTTATCTCTAGACAATGGGTCTGAAGAACTACTTGTATACATTGATCATTTTTAAGATATGATTGTTTTTCCTTCTCAGTACTTCATAGTCATCTCTTAGGATTGAAGTGCTTGCCCCGTAGATAGGTGTCTGAGCACTCTCCGGAGTAAATGGTACCTCAGCCATCAATTAGACAAGAATTTCCTCTCCCTTTGATTAGAACCTTTGCTAACACAGGGTTGAGATTGTTCCTCTCAACTGAGGTGAAACCTGTATGAATTAAACTTCTAGATCAGTAGGTGGATCATATGCCTTAGGAATACACTCCTGCTGTCACCTAGGAGGGAACCTTGAAGTCAGAGGTTAGATCTTCACCAGTGATATACCATAGTGATCCAAAGAGTGCATTAGTTCAAACAATATTAGTGTAATTTACCCCAAAGTGACTGCTCTTTGCTCTCGGGTAGTTCATCTACTGTGTCCCTTTCGAGAGGATTCACGGAGATGTTGAGCAATAATCTGACTTTTGGTACTGACAACTGATTTTCATAACAGTTCAATGTAGGAGAAATACCAGTTAAATCACTCCAATTTTCATGCCCAAAACATCATTAAAATTTTGCAATCAATAATCCCAACAACAGATTCTTCCCAGAGGGAGCTTAGCCTTTCAAATATTGATTACAACTGACAATGACTAGTTGATAAGACAAATTCATTGAAATTGTAATCAAAACTGAAAATAAATGAATTCTAGAAAAATTCTCATATTCCATTAAAGTTCAGACAGAAATAGAAGCTTGAAACACATTGATCCAGCTTGGAATCCTAGTTCAGATCACTGCTCTAATAATAAAACTAAATCCAAAAACAAACAAAAAAGGAAAAAAAAAAAGAAAAGAAAAATATATACAATGAGACATCAACCCTCCCAAAAAGCACAAAAAAACTTAATGAAAGGCTGTTGGAAGCTGCGCACTACTCCCTAGGAGCTTCTATTCCCATTCGACTTGGCGAGCCCCGCCCTATCGTAGTTTCATCGCCTAGCTTTGAACTCGGTAACGTCCTTCCATCGACTATCTAAGAAGTTTGTCTCCCAGTACATGTGCTCAATGCGGAGGAAGCAGAGTGTCACCAGTTTGTTCCACGTTCGGATGGGAAGATCCGAGATCATCAGGGATTTCATGAAGCAATTTGGGGCCGCCTTGCTACAGTTAGACTCTGTTAGCTCAGACACTGCCCTGTAGGTCATTAAGTAGGCCATTTGCCCAAACACACGGTTCTTTGATTCTCCATCCCTCTGCTGACCTTGACTTGATTCGATGAACTATTCTAGAGAGGTAGCTTGATGCAGCTATGCTCGAGGGCGATGTTATAAACGGCGACCAATTGGTGTAGAGCTACTCAAGAGCGGGAAGAGGTTGCAATGAACAAGATGTGATGAAACGGGATGAGAGGAGCAAGCCAGGCGAGATGAGAAGGAGCTTGAAAGCTTGTGCGAGATCCATGAGGCGAACTCCTTGATATCGAGGCTTAAGAGCTTGTCTTTGAGCTCGTGGGTGAATCCTTGATATGCCGAGCTTAAGAGCTTGGGTCGAGCTCCATGAGATGAACTCCTTGATATGCCGAGCTTAAGAGCTTGTGCCGAGCTCCTTGAGACCAACTCCTTGATATGCTAAGCTCAAAGCTTGTGCTGAGCTCCCCGAGACGAATTCCTTGAGATGACAATGTCTCCATGAGACGATCTCCTTCAGATAATTGTATCTCCATGATACAAACTCCTTTAAATGATTATATATCTCCATGAGACAAACTCCTTGAGATGGTTCTACCTTCATAAACACCTTGAAATGATTCTACGTTTGAGTAGTACTCCTTAAGATGATCCTATGTGATGAGTTCCCTAGAAGAAAATCCGTGAGATGTTCTCCCTGAGATGTTCTCCTTGAGATGTGCTCCATGAGATGTTCTCCTTGAGATGTACTCTGTGAGATGTTCTCCCTAAGATGTTCTCCTTAAGATGTACTCCATGAGATGTTTTCCTTGATATGTACTCTGTGAGATGTTCTCCCTGAGATGTTCTCCCTGAAATGTTTTCCTTAAGATGTACTCCATGAGATATTCTCCCTGAGGTGTTAACTGACAGAGATGTCTTCCGTAGAAATGTTCTCCGAGGAGATGAGCCACACTCGGGCGGCTCCTTGAGATGTTCTCCATGAATGAGCCCTAGTAGAGACCTCCTTGAGATGTGCCAGAGATAAGCACATCTTGGGTGACTCTTGAGATGTTCTCCATGAGATGAGCCTAGTACCGGAGATCTCCTTGAATGAGCCACATGCTTAGGTGACCTCCGCCCGAGATGTCTCCCGTAAGAGATGAGCGCGTATGTACTCGGGCGGCCTCCTTGAGATGATCTCCATGGGATGAGCCCAGTACTTAGACAGTACGATGGAGAGAATATTAACACCTCGGGAAAAGGCAAACGAACCACCTCGGATAACCAGATCGGTCATGAAGATGAAGAGAACGATGTGTACGTTACAATCCTCCCGGGAAGGCGTGACGCTTTAGTTAGTAGGGGATAATTAATGTACAAATGAATGTGCAATGTAAGGAAATAAAGGGCTACTCATAAATGCCCCAATTATGAGCATTAGACATATAACCCTCGACCCATGGGTATAAAAGGGGTAGGAACGAAAAATAAAAGGGGAGGACTTTTGATCAGCTATTTGATTATTACTTTTTGGAAGGACCAAAAACCCTTTCAGTTAGGTTTTTGATTTATATAAATAACAAACTGAAAACCGACGGTCGATTTACTTTTAGTGGCACGATTAGGTTAACCAAACCATATTCACCCCTACCCCTGATAGCATCATAGATATTAAAGAAACTTTTTAGCACTACATACATACAAATTTATCATAAATAAAGAAATGTATTTTAATTTATATATAGTTAGATACAAGCTGATTCAAAATTATTTTAAATAAAAAAGGTGTTTTAAGCCCTACAGACCCTTTAGATTTAGATTAAAAGCATATATTATTACATGGTTACTCAAGCTATTGTGAATAGATCAAAACAAAGATCTAAAACCCTAGCTGCTTATCCCTTTATCTCATATTGTTATTTCTAGCCCTTTTTCTTCAAGTAAGGAGGTGATTTTTTTATTATTCTTGGTCTGAAATCATATTTCTTCATCTCTTTCTATCATTTTCTTTTTCAATAAAGTGGTTATTCTACAAAAAACCGGATTTTTAATTTGGTTTTTTTTTTTTTTGTGTTTTTGTTATCATCTTGTACGACGTGTTTTTGTTGTCGTTTTATGTGATGTGTGGCTTGTATCGTCTTAGTACGACAAATTGGTTTTCATCGGACTTGTTGCCTTAATGACTTCTTTGTGCGTAGATGATTTGGACTGACAAAGTAGAATCAGTGAATACATCAAAATTAGTCGTAGTGGTCGATATCTTATAGAACTTAGATCGTATGTATTATGATCATTATATAATTATGAGCGTGTAGGCTTTCAGGCCGGTCGTTATCTTTTAACTTTGAGAGGTTGTGTCTTCCTTTAGAATTTTTAACAAATTTGATTATGTGTTTATATCGAATATACTGGTAGTTTGAATCAATAAAATTATTCACATTAAAAACAAAAGTTCGTTTTATTACCTCCTCTGGTCTTAAGATGTTTACATAAACAAAAGCAAATTTAAAAAATGGATAATTGATGTAGTTACAAAGTGTTAGACCAATGGCTTTCTCGAGGTTGGAAACGAGAGTGAACAACACAAAAAGCAATATGGAGAGAATTTCTTATGGAGCAAAACCAAAATTGTCCCATGGAAATCATGGGTAAGGGGCACTGAAATTGAGCTTTCAACCCATTTCTTGGGTGTGTGAGACCTCCCATCTTATCAAGCCTATAAACTCAAAAAAGTTTTTATCTTTCACATACCTAGGGATAAGGTTTTTTTTTTTAAATGCTACCAACTACTACTAGGAAGTCTTTAATACAAAATAACACGTTGTTTTAACATTTTATAAAATATAAATATTTGACAACTATTTAAAAATATATATATATATATATATATATATATATATATATATAAACAGTAAAAAAAACAAAACTCATTTTTATAAATTGTAACAAATGAACCAACAACTTTTTTTTTTAAATTTATTTTAGTTTTCAAGTAATAATTGGGATTCGAACCTAAGTCTCTGTGATGAAAACTCTATCATTTGAACTAGACATGATATACTATAAATAGTAAATACCCTTTAAAGATGGTTTCAATGGTTTTTTTTTACAATAGTTAATTTTTGCCTCTAAAAAGGGAAAGAGCATAACATCCTTTTATTTTTTATTTTTTAAAATTTTAAAGTCTACACTTTAAAATGAGCATACCTCGAGGGGATCGAATTAGAAGTTAAAACAGAAACCGAAACGGAAACGGTAGAGATGTTGTTAACTAATAATTTAAATAGCATGTCCCACAATTCCATTGTCGAAGCCAGCAACCATATCCGGATGATGATCAAAGAACTCCTGAGATTCCATGGGCTTGCACCTTCACAATTACATTAATTAATTCACATAATCAAAATCATTGTTTGAAAATTCCTATAGGGGGGGTTGGGTGAGTGTCCTCCCCTCTCAAGTCACCAAAAAATTGGAGGCACCTTTCCATGTAATGACTCTTTTTGATAACCAAAAAAAACAATTTTACACGTTGGCAGACCACACTTCATGGGAAGCCAATCTCAATGGACGGGACCCCATCCCATGGCAAGTTGTTCCTCACCGAGCTCCCAGCATAGCGTGGCCTGTGTCACCCAAATGCTTATGTAGCTTATTCCTGTCAAATACAAATTCCAGCAACCAAACATTGAAACAGAAAATTAGAATACATCATCATCAACCCAATCTACTTTACTTAAAAAGTAGAAAAGACTCCACAAATTACCACCTTGACTCAAAGTTGACTCCACATGTCTCACACTTATTGCCCATTGCCTTTCTTTGTGAAGCCTGTATGACAAAATACATTGCTTGTAATCAAATCAGACACGAGGAACAAAACCAGACTGCAATTTCACCAAACTACCAAAACTAATCAGCAAGAGACTGAAAATATCAAACTCCTAACAACGGATTGATTACTAAGTCATCTCTATGGGAGTAAACTGATGAATAATAAGCGTCCAAACCTCTCACATAAATAAGGCACACAAAGGTGTAAACAACATGCAAGTGAGTCAAAAGGCCAAAACAATGCCTAAAAGAACACAAAAGATAATTCCTCGTCTCACTTGGGCTCAGTCAATCAGTGAAGGACAAGACAGACAAATAGCTATCACCTGTATACGTTCTAATCCACTCCTAGAAATATGCATGAAAGTTTACTTGACTACTTGGTCCCTTCTTCTAATGTTTTCAAAAGAACTCCTACTTCCTTCTTTTCAGATTGTCCAAAATAAACACGGAGCAGCTCTCCAAGCTTTCTATCTCCTCTTCATACGAGACCCAATCCACCTTAAAATTGCCTCTCACAATAGAGTGCAGCACCCATTTTCTCTCAAATAGAGTATAAATACGATTGTCACAACATGATTGCTTTCAACTATGAAGGAGCATATGATCAACTGTTTCTTTATTGCATTTGCACAAAGAACATTTATTTGAAGTCATCAAAAGATCAAGATAAAAAGGTCTCAAGGATCTTCTTTTTTCCCCCTCCCAATGTAGAGGTTAATTATTAAAAATTGGAAGAGAAGATTTGTTCACAAATCCAAGAATTGTTTGGTTGAGATTAGAAAAGACTCAAAAGAGTATTCTTTGAAAAACAAGAGCCTAAGAGAATCAAATGCACTTAGTCAAGGAGTCTTTTGTTTATAAAACACAATAAAAAAGAGACTAAGTGTTCATCCCTCTTTTTAGCCTAATAAGGCCCTTCTTCGCAAATGGTGTTAGTGCTTCTACAGTGAAAGAAATCCATCATGGAAGAAAATCATAAAGGGGAGGAAGAAGAGGATTGGAGGAGGATTTGACAAATAGCCCTATTAGGTTGGGGTTTAGAAAGAGATAAGGAAGCAACACAAGTTTATTAATACAAAGATTCCCTTTAAAGTAAGTAACGAGAGTAAGTGAAGTTCCAGAAGGATAGATGGTAAAATGAACAACCTTTAGATGGGATTTTCCTTCTTTTTTTTTTCCCTTTTTGATTGAAATGTGGCATGAGTAGCTAAATTTTGGAAGCAAATAGGGAAAGGAGGAAATTGGAATGTACATTTGGTTAGAAATTCAAATAAGTGGGTCTTGGTCTTTATGGTGAAGTTTCTTTCTAAGCTCCAAAGACAGCGAGGGAAGAGGGAAGAGAGTAAATGACAATATTTGTAAATGCCAAGGCTACTCAGCATGATAATAAGGTTTTTGCTGAACAGAGTGAAATGCTTAAGCCTACTAAGATTTGATTTGCAAATGCCTTCATTGCATTGTCTTGATTGCATTAACAAAAAACTAACTAGAGAAAGATGTTTTCAAGTTTAGATTAGTTAGGTGGTAAATAAGTAAACAAAAAGGAAAACTACAGTTGATACATACCATAACATGCTATAACATTTTTATCTATTAATTATGTTTTCTATCACATACTTCAGATCAGGAAATTTAAATCTTGTGACTCCATTCAGGCTATCAAAAGTGTACGCAGATTAAAAAAAAAAGATTAGAACACTGAATACACATTAGCACTCATTAGCATAGGGAGTTGCAAGGGTTTAATATAATTGGTGAGTGGGTAATCCACAACCACGTTGAAAGGGGTTCCAGGAAACTAATGAGCATAATAAAGGGTTCCATAACTGCCTAATATCCAACTCCTAACATAAGTGAATAATAAAGTTTCAGCAGATTAACAAACCGATCAATGAAACTTAGAATACTATGTGAATTTAAAGTTGATAATCTCTGATAAAAAAAAAAAATAAAGTTGATAATTGAAGCCACACAGAGAAATCAATTTATAAGTTTTTTTTTTTTATGGGTCATGTTATTCCATTTATAATATAAACACACAACAAATAATGAAGCATCAGAGAACCAAAACATGAAGTGTTCTTACCTTTGCTTTCCTCACTTTGTTTGATTCCTTTGGTTTCCTTTCTGTCTCACCTTTGGAGGGTAACTTTTCTACTGGCAGGTAGCTTCGGAATCTTATTTGTTTCTTCATGATGATCCTCCTTACCATCAGTTTCATTTTCTAGAACAGAATAAGTTGAAGAATCGGGGATGTGTGAAGCATCAAAACCATTATTCTGGTCCTCCTGACCACCCTTGTCTCCAGTACTACTCACAGGCTTCATTGCCTCCCCATCAGATTTCTTATCCTTGTCTCTCTTGCCTCTCCTCTTCCGTGAGCTCTTTCGGTTATCATATTCCATAAAGTCCATCTCATTGTTAATGTCAACAGGGGCTTCAGTAACAGAAGATTCAGGCTCCCACGATGAAGCAGCTTTCCTATTTTTCCTATCCTTGTGCCCAGCCACCATTGCTTTGAGCACACTCATTTCATCATCAGACCCCAACACGGCATGTGCACTATTACCACTACGACAAACATTGCCAACGACAAACTCTTCCTCATCACTGGACTGATCTTGAACCCCGTCATCAATCTCCTCGTCTTTCAACTCCAAACCATCCTCAAACTGCTCCTGCAACTCCGCCTCACTTTGATCCCTGTTGCAACGAATGCCAGCTTCAGCATCTCCATACCTTTGATCTTCTTCCTTAACTGACTCTCTAAATTCCGCCACCCACTCCTTGTGCTTCCTTGACTTCTCGTGATTCTTCCACTGCTTCTCGCTCCTGAACTTCTTTAGGCACACAATGGATTCTCCATCTCCTCCGTCCTCCCACCATCCTCATCATCAAATTCCCAATTATCATCACTCCCGTCATCCTCCACAGTCTCAGGCTCCACTTTCGCCCTCGCCCTCTCCGATCTCCCCTTCTCAAGTTCCTCCCATTTCCTCATCTTTTCCTCCTCCTTCCTTTTTTCCTCCTCCAAGCTCTTCTTCATCTGCATATCAATAACCCTCTTGTCCCTCCTCTTCACGAACTTCGCTAACCCCCGAACCGTCTCGTTGTACTCCCTCTTGGCCTTCTTTCTCAGCTTCCGGTTCTCCTCCTCCATCAACCTCCTAGACTTCCGATTCGGCCCCGCCCGAGTGTCGTACTCATCAACCCACGCAAAATCCATCACTGTAGAAAACCCTATCCAGTATCCATAAAATGCAGTCACCTGCGAATACGGACTCTCCAAATTTCCCATCACTGGAGCCTCCTTAACAGACCCTAACCGTAGCCCTAATTTTTTCGCGAAATTGACTTCAGTGGCATAAATTTTATCAAAAACCTCCGAATAAACCTTATAGAACCCCTTACGCGTATCGTCGTACCCGGAATAGACGGAATTGGAGAAAAAGGAGAAAAGATTGGGGACGGAGCCGGTGGAAGAAGTGGGATCGGAGAAGAGGATTTGAGATCGGTGGGAATCGTACCAAGCGCGTTCTTCGGGATTGGAAAGGACTTCGTAGGCGTTAATGAGCTGTTGGAACTGAGCGGTGGCCTCGGCTTCGCTGATGCCGGAGTGAACAAGCTTATCGGGATGGCGCTGGAGAGCCAATTTCCTGTATGCCAACCGTATCTCATCTGCGGTGGCGTCGTTTGTGAGGCCAAGAACCTCGTACAGGCATCGTCCCTCCGACGCCATCCTCTAGGGTTTTCTCTAAGTTAGTTATCGTGTGCCTATCTCTCTCTTTATATATATATATATTTAGATTTTAGAAATAATAAGAGTGTTGAGTTTTGGATTAAAATATTTGGATTAAAATAGTGTTTAAAAAAAAAAAGTTTTAAATTTAAACTATTTAACGAGTAAGAGGCGTTTGAGCGCGTAGGTAATAGCGTGACAAATCTGGTGTCTTGACAGTGCACTTCATAATATTTTGAATTAGATTCATGATATTTTAAAAGTTCATTCTTGATTATCGCAGACAACTGACAACATCATGTGGATCGATTATATAGCGTAAATGCGTAGCGGCATATGATTATATCTAAAATTTACAAAAAAAATTATTATTATTATTTTTACGTGATTTATTTAAAAAGTATTAAAGCAGAAAATATTTCTTATTTGATAAATTAAATCGCTAATGTATTCAAACACAAATTTGATAAGTTAATATTTAAATAATTTATATTTACAATTTGAAATTAAAAATAATTTATTTATCAATACAAATTAGCACACAAGTTATTTATTAATTCAAATATATTTGTAAATATTTTAAATTTTCACAACAAAGCATATCAGTGACTTGCTTAAATCACGAATAAACCTACAAGTTTTATTTTAAAATATTTGTAAGTTTTATTTTTATTTACACTAAGTTTAATATCACAGTTGTGTATATTATCGTTTAAAATGTTCATGGAATGTTCGTGGATTTTGCATGAAACTTGATTATGACCTGCAAGTTTACACCGAAAACAAGAATATATATAAATCATCACCCACATATATCCAAATTATAACAAATTCAGTAAACAAGAAACTCTGATTTAATGCATAAACCAAATAATATAAATATATAAAAAATTGTATACAAATATTAGCATGATGAGTCATGAGATGGGTCTTTTATATATTTCTCTTAGGATGGCCTTTAGAATACGCAGGCGGTTGATGTATGGTCTGTGTAATCTCAAGCGAGTGATGGCGTAGGGCGATGGATGAAATCTTTCGGCGATATGGGTGCGGAGGTAAGCCTAGTTGGAGAGTACATCCAACTTTAATACAAGATCAGCCAAGTAGTGCAAATCGATGGGAGCGTGTGAGCGATGATAAAGGGTGGGATGATAAGGTGATATCTTGTCGTGAAAATTTGGCTTTGACAACAGGAATGGTAAGATGTGTAAGTGTGTGGGTTCATCGGAAGGTGGTAATGTGAGTACGTGAGGTATAAAAGTATTGGGTGGTGAGTAAGTATGGGGAAGTATGGAAATATCGGGTGATGGGTAAGTATGGGGGGTATGGAAGTAGGCCATGTCGGCTTAGGTGTACCCTGACCTCGCGTCTCGGCCGCGGCGCCGGCAATCTAGGCCATGACTGTGAATCAGCTTCTCCCTCTCCCTCTACCTCGAATGGTACGCATATGAATTAGTGGATGGCCATTAGAAGAGTCTAAATGATGAGTCAAAGTGCAGAGTAGATCTTACGATCGTAGCTAGTGATGCAATGCTCCTCTCTGATCTGTGATTCGAGTACGGTAGGGTATGCCAGAATCAACAATATTTATACCTAAATTCCTCCTATTGTTGTAGCATAACTACCGTAGTATAGTGGTTCCTGGGTTGAATACAGGGATGAGTTTTCCTTGTGTAAATGATTTGTAGTTGGTTCAAAAAGGTGAATTTCACTTTGGATTAGGGGTGTTGTAAAAACAGTGGAGGTGAATGGTTTGCAGGCTGAAAATAAACTAAACTAAAAATATGAAAAGAAATCATGGCTTGTCGGAGCTCTTCCAGGTTGAGGTCCTAAGGTAAATGGAGGTTCTCGGGTCTTTTCCTCGCGTTGGGGAGGATGACCTATAGTCATTTCCCAAACCCGGATCTTCATTTGGCTATAAGGCTGAGACCTAATTTTCCTTTTAAAATATGGCATTTATTGGACATTAATGCTCCCTAGATGAGTAGGAACATATCTCCTTGATCTACTATGGTGACAAATAGATGGCAGTGGCGAATACTCGGTGGATCAGCAATAAGTATCCATGAACCTAGATTGCAAAATACCGGTCAATCAAGGTAGATCTAAGGGATTTAAACCTAGAATGAGAGATATAAACATTAATGGAAATAAATGCTTGCTTTAAAAACAAAAAACCATAATTTTACCTAAAAGCGACCCACATGGCCTCTATATTCGAGGATAAGGAAGTTTAGCCAACTATCTCTTGAGTTGTCATCCTCAAGGGGTGTTTGGCAGCCGAGAAAGTGGAAGAAAATGAGAGAAAATGAGAGAAATGAAAATGAGCGGGAAAACTCTCGCCCAATGCTTTGTATCAAATGTAGGAATGAAAAAGTTCATTTTCTATACACAGTCTTAGCCTTATATATGCTCAGAGAAGAGCAAAATTACAAAAATATCTAAACTACCTACAATATAGGAAGGGTATTTTAGGAAAAATTACAAAAACTTGGTTAAAAGGGGGTTAACTGGACAAAAGTTAAAAATTTTACACCCTGCGCAATTTTCGTAGGGTGCGAAATTTTTCGTAGGCTTCAATTTTCTTGCCTTATCTACTATTCTTTCCTTCTAATTTTTGATATGCAATCTTTGGGATTCATTTCGAATTCTTCATGCATGGATCGGTCAAACAAATTTAGCATTAATAGCTGCAAAAACTACAAATTAGCCTGAAATGCAATCCCGATAGAATAATAGGGACCTTAATGTGCAAATCGGGTTAATTTGGTTGATTAGTACACAAAAAGTGCTTAAAACCTACAATACATAGGGCTCAAAATAACACTTTTTGGGAAGCTAGTCGCTCACGACAAGTATTCTTGATCGTAGCGATGAAAGAAAGAAAGAGAGAGAGAAAACAAAATAATAACAAAATTATGTTCTAAAAAAAATGGTATTTCAAAAAGTATGTGGATGAGTAATGCTAACCTAAATGAAAATCTTGAAACCTTGCCCCGATAACCATCACGAAGTAGATGCCATACAAAATTCTAAAGTATCAAAAGGTTTCCTTCTCTAGAGAATCAAACCTAAATTTCCACGAAAATCTAAGTGTTTATATGATTGGTACCATTAAATAAATTTGCAGCTATATTTCTCTTTGTAGCTACTACCATAACTAGGAGCATTGACCAACCCTAAACAGAGTCAGGATCCTTTCTTACATTCCTGATTAACTTTTGTGTTTGTGAGTGCGTGTGAGGAATCGACTTCACCAAAGTCCATGTAGCCGAGGGATCCACTTGGAAGTGACTCCTGACCCGATTAAGGTTTAGGGCATCAAGTCATAAGGATCTTTCGACCGCTAACTCTTCAGGTTTCACCCCGGACTCCAAATGATTTCAAGACTCCAGCACCTACAACTCACTAAACCTCACCCATTCACCCATGTAGCGAGCACTAAGTCGGTGGCTCGGCCAGCAGGTTGGGCAGAGCGTAGAACACTAGACTTTAAGCTATATACTCGGATTGTGCTCGGGTTTCAAAAGTAAACAAAGCAATTTCTTCATTTTCTTTTCTTTTCTTTTCCTTTTTCTCTTCTTTTATTTTGGAAGACTAGTTGACCTTCATTTCTTTTGGGGTCCTCGACCTATTGAAGGTAGTAAATGAAGAGCTAGGATAGGCTTTTGCAAGATTTAGGAGTTAAGCGATTTTAACTTCTTTGTTGAAGCCTAATGTGCCTTGTGGTTAGCTAAAGGTGGAAGGAAAGGGTTAGAAAACAATGAATTTCAACTAATCATCCATAATAAAGCATGGAATTAATCTAACATCAATAGGGTGGGCCAGTGTTTCAATTTTCAAAGCTACCCAGGTTAAGATGAGAAACAAAAAAATAGGTGTGATTTTGCAAGCGTAAGTGTGAAATTTGTATGGTATGTATAAAAATATATTTGGCTATATTTTTCGGTTTTACAAAAAGAAACTAACAGCTTCACAACCAAAACAAACAACTACACAAATAGACACTAAACAACAAGTCATTAATCTTCACAAAAAAAAACTTGCTCAAAATAGCAACAAAACATAAATGTAAAAACCACTTGTCAGCTAACTCTCCCTCGACCAAATGGCCATTGTCCTCTGATGGGGCTCCGGATTGGAAAGTTAGAGAAGGAAGTGCTACCCTCAATGGTGAGCAACTGGTGGTATGTCATCCTCTGCATGGGCAAGTTGAGAGATGCGTGAAGCGAGAAGGAGAGCTACGCCCACGA
This sequence comes from Tetrastigma voinierianum, assembly GCA_016808115.1. Taxonomy (NCBI): domain Eukaryota; kingdom Viridiplantae; phylum Streptophyta; class Magnoliopsida; order Vitales; family Vitaceae; genus Tetrastigma; species Tetrastigma voinierianum. The sequence continues at coordinate 266,860 of JAEQBH010002623.1, forward strand.
TGACGAGGGGTGGAGAGGAAGGGCCTTTTAGGAGCTAAAACTGTGCCCTCCACGGGTCTTGGCCATGTTTGGGTTAGGGAAGAGATGGAGAGAGTGGAGGATTTATGCTACACTTGCAAACCAAAATACCAAAAATTATGAGAATGTGCAATTGAAAATGAGAAAAATTACAAAGAAAACAAATCTAAAATTAAGAAAATTATGTAAAACTACAAATTAAACTCAAAGTAAAGCAAATAAAAGTCTAACAAGAATTGGAGTGGCTTCTAAGTTACTGCGGAAACCACTCCTACTCAGGTAGCCCTTCAGGTTCATGGCAGATCAAGGAAAAGAAGTCCCTCCATGTCTCTTGTGAGGTGAGTTGTAGCAGATTTTAGCTTATGCTCCTTTGTTTTAAGCACTGCGCATGAGTGGTCTTGGGAATCGGTGGTCTTTGGAGGGAGTGATGAAACCTTTGGATTCTCCATCAAACACTTCATTGTTCTTCATTAATTCCTCCACAGTAGTTTAACGAGCCTTGTGTTTTCACTGGAGGCTAATCGAGCCCGGATATCGACTCTTGTTATTCCATTGATTTGTGCTTGCTGCTTAGGTGGAAGATGTTGAGCTCCAATGTCATGTTGCCAATTGTGAGTTGCATGACTCCATTTTAGCAATTGATAATGGCATTTGATGTGGCAAAAAATGGCCTCCCAAGTATGATAGGTACATGATTAGTGCCTTCTTCCACCGGCTCTGTATCAAGGACGACGAAGTCTACCGGATAGTAAAATTTATTCACCTTCACCAAAACATCTTAAACTATGCCTTTGGGTATTTTCACGGATCTATCGACCAAAGATAAGGTGATGGTGGTAGGCTTTAATTCCTATTGATTGTAGCCTGCCCAGTATGGCGCGAGGTTGTGCGGCTAGGTCGAAGCGGTGCCTTGTCCACACAAGTTCCCCCGGTAATTCTTGAAATGGTGGGGACCACGGAACCTTGCCCACTTCCACTAGGGTTTTATGCTGGATGATGGAGCTTACCTGCTCAGTTAAGAAGGATGTTTTATCCACATTTAATCCTCTCTTTAATGTGCATAGGTCCTTCAAAAATTTGGCATATGTTGGGACTTGCTTAATCATGTCTAGTAGTGGGATATTAACCTTCACTTGCCTTAGCACCTTTAAAATTTGATGCAGTTTGGAGGCACTTTTCTTCTGTTTTAATGCTTGAAATGGAGGAGCATACTCTTCTTCATTGAATCTTCTTTTACATGATTATTTGTTACGGCTCACTTCCTTTTCTTCAGTCTTCTTAACGGAGTTTGACCTTTGGTACTCCAACTTTTTACCACTTCTCAAAGTGATAATAGCCTTTACTTCATCCATTATGGGGGCAGGTTCACTGGCAGAGGCTATCTCATGAATCCCCCTAAGATTGGGTTGTGCCTGGGAAGGGAATTTTCCCTTTTCCTGTACTTACAGCTGGTTAGTCAACCTTGAAATTGAACATTGCAGGGTGTCAAATTTTTGAGCCATTTCATTTTGAAACCCATCCATTCTGCTGTTAAGAGTGCTCTCCACAGTATTAATTTTTTGAGTTAACTGCACATTGATGGTCTTCTGCTCCTCTACAAAATTTCCTACCACCTTGCTCAGATTTATAATAGCTTGCTCAACTGGAGATGAGGATGGTGGCGCTGTGGTTGAGATGAGGAACCATATTGTTGCTGTGCACCAGGGGGTACATATGCGGGAGGGTTTGGTTTCTAGGAGAGGTTAGGATGGTTTCTTCAGTTAGGGTTATTTGTGTTGCTGTATTGGGCATTGGTTGGTGGCTTATATTGGCCCACAACGTTGTCATGCTTAGCCATCAAATCCCTCACTGAAGGAATAGTTGGGCAGTGCTCTCCTTGGTGCTCAGTGGACTGACAAATGAAGCAAGGTTGGTTAGGCACAGGTGCCTCAACCACTGCACGCACCTCATGTTGATTCCGCATTTCAAGCTCCTCCAACCTCCTAGCCAAGGTGGATAGTTTTGCCTTCATCTCCATGTCCTCTGAGAGTGAGTACTTGCTTCCCCTTTAATTGGTTGCAGGCCTCACGCTTTCTACTTCCCTGGGGTTGGTTTCATCCCAAGCTTTTGAAGTCTCCGCCACGTAATTCAAGAAGTCCATGGCTTCCTCTGGATGTTTGCTCATGAAGTCCCCTCCACACATGGTTTCCAACAACTGCTTCATAGCAGGGAACATTCCATTATAGAAGTGATTAACCAACATCCAAGTATCAAAGCCATGGTGAGGACAGTCATTGATGGTCTCAAGGTACCTTTCCTAGCACTAGTAGAATTTCTCATTTTCTTGGCCGGCAAAGGTGTAAATCCGCCTCTTCAAATTATTGGTTTTATGGTCTTTGAAGAATTTCTTTAAAAATTAAGCCTGCATATTTCCCCAATTCTAATAGTTCTCGACCTTGAAACGATTGAGCGATTTTAGCCTTATCCTTGAGTTAGAGGAAAGAACTTGATCTCCTCGAATCCACATTAGAATGTCCTCTTTGAAGGTATTGCATACTTCCTCAATTCGGATGTGTGTGGTATAGTTTTTCACTCTCCATTCCATGGAAAGTGGGGAGCAAGAGTACAATGTAGGGCTTGATAATTATGTCCTCTGGAGGAGGCACAATGCAGGAGGGTGCACTTACCCTTGGAGGATGTATATGATCCCTCATTGATTTATATGCATTGGGATTTACAGTGAACTTACTGTTGGCTTTCTTAACCGCCGGTGGAGGCTCAGTCGGCCAGCATCTCTCTTCAGCTTCATAAACTCACGGTCTTGTGGAGCCTTTGCTCGCTGTCTACTTTGTTGTGTTCCTATCCCATTGGTGTATAAACTCCCTATAGAAAACAACACAAGAAACCTGACAAGAGCAACAAAACGAGGCTACCAAAAAGGTTAATGTTAACAAAAAATAAAAATAGAAATTGTATATGGATAGTATAAAAATTGAATCAACCTAACAGTGAACTGCTAGGGGAAATAACAGTAAAAATAAAAAGGTTGAAAATTCACCAACACTTGTGATGTGGATCACAAGTTCAATAACTCAACGTTTGCACAAAGACACCATCCCCGGCAATGACGCCATTTGGTTCGAGTACGGTAGGGTATGCTGGAATCAACAATATTTATACCTAAATTCCTCCTACTCCCGTAGCATAGCTACTGTAGTATAGTGGCTCTAGGATCGAACACAGGGATGGGTTTTCTTCGTGTAAATGATTTGCAGTTGGTTCAAAAGGTGAATTTCACTTTGGATTAGGGGTGTTGTAAAAATAGTGGAGGTGAATGGTTTGTAGGCTGAAAATAAACTAAACTAAAAATATGAAAAAGAAATCCTTGAAGCATCGGGCTACTGGGGTTGAGGTCCTAAGGTAAATGAGAGGTTCTGGGGTTCTTTTCCTCGCATCGGGGAGGATGACCTGGGCAATTTTTCCGAGCGGATCTTCATTTGGCTATAAAAAGCTGAACCTAATAATTTTCCTTTTGAAATATAGTATTTATTGGACATTAATGCTCCTCAGCCGGTGAACATATCTCTCCTTGAATCTACCCCTACGACAAATAGATGGCAGCTAAGCTGAATCTCAGTGGATCCTAGCAATAAGTATCCATTGAACCCTAAAGATTACCAAATCTTGGTCGATCTAGGTAGATTTAAAGGGATTTAAACCTAGAATGAGAGATAGAAACATTAATGGAAATAAATGCTTGCTTTAAAAACAAAGAACCATAATTTTACCTAAAAAATTGTATCCCCGTAGGCCGTAGCCCTCCTCTTCAAGGATAAAGGAAGTTTAGCCAACCATCCCTTGAGTTGTCATCCTCAAGGGGTGTTTGGTAGCCGAGAAAGTGGAAGAAAATGAGAGAAAATGAGAGTAAAAAAATGAGTTGGAAAACTCCCGCCCAGTGCTTTGTATTAAATGCAGAAATGAAAAAGTTCCTTTTCTATACACAGTCTTGACCTTATATATGCTCAGAGAAGAGCAAAATTACAAAAATATCTAAACTACCTACAATATAGGAAGGGTATTTTAGGAAAAATTACAAAACTTAGTGAGAGTCATTGGACAAAGATTTAGCAAAAATGAGATCCTGTTTTGTAGGGTGTACGTAATTTTTCACAGGCTTCAATTTCCTTGCCTCGTCTGCTCTTTTTTCCTTCTGATTTTTTATCTACAATGCTGAGTTCGACTCGAATTCTTCGTGCTTGGATCGATTCAACAAATTTGGCATTAATAGCTTCACGAAACTAAAATTAGTCACAAAATACGTCAGGTAAATAGAAAGAGATCTTAATGTCTCAGGTGGGTTAATTCGGTTGATTAGTACACAAAAAGTGCTCAAAACCTACAATAAATAGGGCTCAAAATAGCACTTTTTGTGAACTAATCAATCTAGTGTAACACTGATCTAGTGATATGATGTAAGTTGTATACCAAATCGGTGGTAGCACCACGCGAGCGACTAGCTATGTCAGTCATGATAGAGATCTAAAAGAACCAACCAAACAATTATAAATACATAATATATTGATTCAAATTTGAAAAACACTTTAGAAACATAAGACTGTAAATTAACAAAACCTGAGTAGTACCGACTATAGTATGGAACCTCATATCATCCCTATGGAGTGGTGGTGTCATAAAATGTCGTGTAATACGATGATACCATTGCATGTATGGATCATGGAAGTCCATAATACCCACTATAGGGGGTGCAATGATGATCCTACCCGCTCGCGTATCCCATAAGACAATGTATGGAGCATGATACGTCGCCCAATCTCTTTGAAGTTGTCCACGTGCATCCATTATATGTAGTTGTTGCTCAAAAGAGCACGATGGAGGTATGTAACGCCCCAAAAATAGCCTAGAATTTTTATAATAATTTTATTATATATTCTGGGTATGAATTAGGCAAAACTTGGGTTTTTCCGGGAAAAGTGATTAATTGACAAGTTATGAAATAACAAATTTATTGAACCCGAAAATTTGAGTTACAAAACTTAAGGACAAATATGTAAATTGTCCAAAAAGGGGCTTAAAAGTTATAAATTGAAAAATTTATGAAGTAGAAGAAATAATAGGAATTGTTGTGTAATTCCTAGAAGATGAGAAGGCAAAATAGAAAAAGGAAGTTGAAATTCAAATAGTTAAGAGTTGAAGACTTAAAGGCAATTATTGGAAACTAACCCAAGGTTTTGATGGCCAAACAAGGCCTAAGAAAACATGCTGGAATTTAAAGACCAAAATTTGGTCTCCAAAGGCAAAAAGAACAAACCGTGAAGAGAGGAAAGGAGCAAAGAAGAGAAGAAGATAAGAGGAAGAAGAGGAGGAAGGTGATCAAGCAAGCCAAGGTACGAACTACTAACCTTGAGTATGGATCCTCAAGCCATTGTTAATGGTTATTTGTTGTACCCAAACCTAGGTTTGTTAGATTTCATCCCAACCAAAGATGTATTGGAATTGTGGTTAACAAAACTCTAAATTAAGACAAAATAGTAAGATCCTTCCTTTGTGGCGATTCACAGGAAATTATAAGAAACGGCTAAAGGGCTAACAAACCCTAACTAACCTTATGATTTGGTCAGATGGATCATAAACCATATCGAGGTTTGAAAGTGATTCATGAAAGAATTTGAAGAAAGATATCCATTGAAAGATGATTTGAAGATAATCGAGGTTAAAAGATGAATTTGAAATGATTTGAAGGTATATAAGTATAGATTTGGCCTGGGGTTCAAAAGTATGGAAAACGGAGAAAACAACAAAAATCCGGGCACTTTTCAGGCCACCCAGAGGATTGTCCCACCGGTAGGACTTTGATTCTGGTCATTTTTGGCCAAGTCCTAATGCAGAGAAGCAGTCCCACCGTAGGGACTTGTCTCTGTTTTCCCTGCTCGACCAGATTTCCGCCATAACTCTCATTTCTTATCCCGATTTGAGTGATTCAAGTGGCTAAGTAAAATAGACTTCAAGGAGAACCAAACTTAAAGAGGCATTGTCAAATTCCTGATCCTATGACGAAAAATTCAATTAAAGTGGGTCATGTGCAAGAAAAATTCCTGCATCAGCTTTGACATAGAGTAATCCCAAGTTGTTTCTATCGCATTGAGTTTCTAAAGTAGTTCGAATCGGGTGATTCCAGCTTGAATAACCCTGAAGACCTTAAATTTAAATGATTACAAAGACCTAGAGTCAAAATATGAAGTTAAGACCCCAGAAAATGAGTAATACCAACAGTCCTGAGGGTAACGCAGAACCGACTAGTTGGCATGGAAATGCCATAAACTTTAGTTCGATAATCCGATTGGAATGATTCCAATTCCTAAGTAAAGTAGACTCCATAGAGGAATAAGAATGAGTTCCAAGTCAAAAGCGCACTCATACCGAAGGTCGAGGCAAAGCGAATCCATTTAGTACGACATTTGCATAATCACTAAGAGTGAATGAATTGTGGCTTGACTAAAGTGGCGAAGACGACAACCCGCCTAGATCGACACCGAGAAAGAAACCAATCGATAATTGGTCCGCTCTATAAACCCAAGCCTATCTCTTTAACTGCTCTATACCCGTTTCCTCATTCTAGCTTGTTCTTATTCGTCTTTATTTTCATATTGTTCCCTATTTGCGACATATACATATATATTGATTCGAATGATTGTATTTGAAATGCTTGATAAATATTGTCATGAATGCGTGTATTCGAAAGCTAGCGTTTAATTTATTGTACAAAAGTAAATTGATTTGGAACCGTTTATTGATTGACCAACATGACTCGAATTCACCAACCGAATTGCGAAATGTGAACTCAGAATTAATAATGCGAAATCATTACTGGTTACCGACGACAAACAGACAGATCACCAACCTAACTGTCAGAATGTCGAATTCTATACGCACGCTAGACTAAGAATATTGAATGTGAAACCACATTACGCATCGACGACAAACAGACAGATTCACCAACCGACCGTCAGGAATGCCGAATTTATAGTCGCATGTGAGACTCGCATATTGAATGCGAAACCACATTACCATCGAATGACAAACAGCAGATTCACCAACCGAATCAAGTCGCGTGGATGTCACCCTATGCCTATGCGGAATCACAAACCGAAAAAAAGAAACGATGGTATTGAAAAGTGTATTTGTTTATGTATCTTTACATTACAATCGATATCAGAGTAAAGGCATTATTTTGATAAATGCATGATTTATATGAACGTAAAATGGAATACGTAATCAGATAGAACCACTAGGGCATGAAAATGCTTAGCGTATTGTTTTTACCAATGCGCAGTACCGGCGATAGACATCGGCAAGACCCAGATCGTGAGCCAGAGTCGTAGAGAAGGTGAATTACTTGAGTATGTCTGACATATGTATTACTCCATTTCTTTCAAACATCGATATTTTGGTAAAATAGCTCAACCTGATCCTTATTTTTGTAAAGGCATTTGTTAAATGTGAACATTATGAATCTTTTGCTAATTGTAAATGTTTTACGGGCTTGTCTAAAATGAATGCTTCCGCGAATTTACAAAATCTAAAATGAATAAGACAAGTCAAATGTTTTGATAAAGATAATCAAATGCCTGGAAAGAACTGCTCCTACGTGATCCGCCTAATTCCAGGTCAAGCTCGGGATTCGGTCGCGACACTTTTTTGAAAACTAAAATTTAATAAAACGATAACTAAAGAGATTTGATTAATGACTTTAAAATAAATGTAAAACGAAAGGTCCCCGGGTTTCTGCCCGACTCAATCGGCCCGCCGCTCTGGGTCTCACAAGGTATCTCATGTCAGAGCTCAACCGACACAAGTCTCGCTTTGGACGATGCCACTCAATAGTCCCAAAACATATAAGCAGTGACATCATTTGCTAGATCTCTTGATCAGATAATCAGATATCTGGTTGCTGATTAGCCAACTCTCCAACGTATAGCTGCCATAAGACCTACACATTTACATTTGACGTCAATAACGTTTATGTGAATATGAATGAAATTACTATAGAACCATACACTTTTACATATACCATTACTCGATCAAGAGCTCCGATCTAACTCGATCTCTAGACAAGGAGTACACCAACGAAGTATGCACCCGCAGTCAAAGGTACTTCCACTTACACCCTAATGGATGAGTCGATTTCTAGTCATTTTGCCATCGTGATACTCTTCGCCTACGCTCTCCATCGACGACATCGATGACTGTTCACCATGGGCGCATGAGGACTGGATATAGTCGGATATGCTACTAGTCGCCTAAAATCAATGGGTCTCCACGGAAGTCTCTCCTAAGACCACACCAATACAAAATAAACAAAAAGTAAACTAATGATGTGTCAGTGGGTATATGAATGTGTATATAATAAAATAAAGTTATGTATTACCATAGTGTAACACAATCGCTAATATCGCCTAATGATCCGCCGCTCTAAGATAACCGCTATGTGAAACCCCGAGAAAATCTAATTTTCTGAAAAATGGCAAAATGGTAATTTCAGTCAAAATTCGAAAATTTTCTAGATCTCAGTGACGAAACGAACTTCACCGTTGGAATCATCTTGCGAAATCTAGCAACCACGTCGAATTTCGTCGAATTCCGAAACAGTTGAGATTTGCACATTTTTCGAGGCAACAAGTGTAGTGTGGGACATTTGCCACATTTTGAGTGGCTCACAGTGTGCCATGTGTCAAAAGTAATGAGTCAACTCGTTTCAAGTGTGGGGCCCATGGGTGATATGTGTGCACTCCTAATTGGATAGAAATCCAAAGTAGGTGGATTTAGTGGATAAAGAATCTTTCAACCAATTAGAACTTATATAAGTGAGGGACAGTGCGAGAGCTTTCTTTCTATTTTTGGTTGGATCCTAGAATGAGAAGGGGAGAGCATATTTTTTTCAAAATGGAGGGAGTTTTAAAGAGAGAAAGTGTAACTTCTCTCTAGATTTTGGCGACCGCTCTGCTTCAGGTTCGCCAAGAAGCAAAGCTATCACACAGTGGCTACGCTGGCACCCTTTGTGAGTTTTGACAACTCCAAGAGGTAGGGTCTTCCTATTCTATTATTCTTTCGCTTAAGAGCTCCCTGTGAATGATTGGCTGACGGAGGTCGAGTGGTCGTTGATCGGTCCTAAAACCTCGGATCAATTGTTGAAAATTTGGAACTCATTTTCGATTACCCACCTGACCGTCAGGTTTGTGTGATAATTTATGCAATAAATTATATTAATGTTGTTGGGCCTGAATAGAGGATTTCTGCTCTACAAAGTGGGAACCGATGTCAGGAGAGGTGGGACGCCTAAATCCCGGGGTCCGTTGACTACCCATCAACTACGGACACGGAATGCCTGGGTGACCACATTTTTCTTGAGCCAAATAGTGGCGCAGTCTCCTCAGATGGGAGCTCTACCCAAATATGAACCCGCATAAACCTGCCCCAAACAACCCAATATAACAGCTTATGATTTAAACTACACTTTGGGCCTCATAAACAATAATACTCAATATACATGCCAACTATGAATCCAACTATATACCCAATAGTTACAAGAGTTAACATTTTCACTTATACAATACATATATTAAAATTATCAATACATGTATATCATCAACCAAAAGCCACAACCCGACTTTCTTCAAATCCTCAATCCCTAGGACTGAGCCATCCCTTCAAAAGACGCCCCCGCACTGTGAAAATAATATCCTCGACGTGGTGAGCTAATGTCAAGTGAGTGGAATTGCCCTGCCGTGGCCTACTTCCACCTAAGTGCAAAGCAATGTCTAAAATAAACATACATTCACAAATGGATGATCCTACTTGAATGTCTACATGATCCTGCATCCCGAGTCCTCACCGATTCTCCATCACCCCGCCAAGCCTCGTATATTATTTTGTTTGTTGTAGACAACCCTCCATGTGTATATATCAATTGGGCCACCCGACGATTGATATTTTAATTTGACTACCCCTCCCATAATTAATATTTTTAGACAAACCCTCCGAACCGTTTTCTGGGGATCATCTCATGCACTCACCCTATAGTCTTGTGGTAACCCAGCGGCATAGCGGAAATGCATGTATGCAATCTAATATAGTCTAATTCATGTAACATATAAACATGCATATATTTACAAAAACAATCAATTCACACCATCAATGTCATCATGTAAATTCTCATTTCATACATCAAAATTAGTCACTAAGCAATGATCAAACACTAGCAATTTAATTTAAAATCACTGACCAACACATATTTCACAAAAATATATTTTTTGAGAACATCGCTTCTGAATAAGAAACCCCTGCTACTGTCTCTAAAAATTACAAATCATCTGTCACTTAGTGAACCTTGCTCTAACACAGCTGATATTCTACCAATCCAATCAATATGGTTAATATCAACACACAAATGCATAATTTTACACCAATCAGTCAGAGCAAAATACCAAGCGTTCCATTTGATTTTCAAAAATTTACCACCCTGGCCCTGCTCGGGACCGATCAAACAGCTCAACGGCCTTATTCGACTCAAACATTCGTGAAACACTTAAAATGAGAATAAAACTCAAGTAGGAGAAACTTTACCTCGGAGTTTGTCAAAACTCACAAATCCAGGTCTACGCAGCCCTCTCCGCGCAGAGCTCTCCTTCTTGTCCCGAAGACTCCGCCGACTACGACGCTCTCGTATTTCTAGAGAGAAGGAGGTCCTTCTCTCTCTAAATTCCTCCATTTTTTCGTTTCTCCAGCTACTGCATCTCCCTTGCTTTTTCAAGTCACGTTTTTGCCTTTTTGAATTTGAGAAGAAGAGCACTATTTAGTGTTTTGTCCTTTTCTAACTTAAATCAATTTCAAAAATGATCATTTCGACATTCTTTTCCCAGCTGATTTGGCCTCTATCTCACGTCCATTTTCACTATTATTACCATATCACTCACGACACATGAAAGATTATTATATGTGACTTTCGTCAAGAGACTAAAATTGTTTTTACTTCAAGACCCGAACTCCGCGATGCCTCGAAAACGTAAATCTGACACTGTCTCTAATTCACAAAATTTACGCTGAGGATTACGGCATTTATCCAACTGCCAAGAATCCATTTTCACATCCGAGATCTAGAGAATAAATTAATGATTTTTAACCTAAATAACAATTTTGTAATCGAAATTACGATTTTGGCCATTTTTTCCATGTAAATCGAATTCTGCCCATACAGTGGGTCCCACCTGACACCATCAAGGTAAGCAAAATATCATTAAATGAATGACTTGAATTGTGTGGAAAGAAATTGTTAATGCATGAAAATTAAATGTGTTAACATGAGGTTGAATTATAAAAAAATTGTAATTGTGTGAGAGCCATTGGGATTAAATTGGATTGTTGATTAGCTCAAGTGAGCTAAATTTGATGTTATTGCTAAGAATTGAATAACATGATGTTGTGAGTTAATTATATGAGATATGCATAATTGATATATTGGTACGTGTATTGGAAATGATAACAGATTTCCATGACGGTATTAAACCCTGTAAAAAATTGTGTGTGAATGCATGACATGAAAGAAAATGAAAGAAAAATGAAATGGTTGTGAAAGGAATTTCAAGTGGAAGATTTTTCCGAAGAATCTTTGAGAGTTGTCCAACAAACATCTCGAGGTCGACCTCAGATAACCCTACTTGGGGTTCATGACAACTCAGTCAACCTCGCGCAATATCTCGTGGATGTTAGTAACCCGACACCACTATGAAAATCGCAGAGTCTCCAGAATGTTTCAAAACACCCTAGAATTTTTATAATAATTTTATTATATATTCCTGTGTGAATTGAGTCAAACTTGGCTTTTCCGGTAAATTATTAAATTGATAAATTCACAGTGTTATACATGATTGAAATATTATATGCTAAATGAGAAACCTCTCGATTTTAACCCAAAATAAACCCAAGTGAAAAGAAATGCAGGAAATTTGTAAAATAAAGACTATATCAAATGATAGCTTAAATGCTAATGTGAAATAAATGATGAATGATGGGCGGAAAAGTAGAAAACAAAAGTATTAGAATCAAAAAACAAGAAAATGGATTAATTGGTGGCCAAACAAGGCCTATAAGAACAAGCAATTTAATAATCCAAAAGATGAGCACAGAGAATGAGAATGGTAGCCAAACATGGCCTACACTAAGAGATTTAAGTTAATCAACTTATTCAGATGCTCATTAGAGCAAATCACGTTGGGAGTGAAGCAGAGAGAAAAGGGAGAGAAAGCTAGTGGTTTGCAAGCAGCGGAATGATTCTCGGTGCGGATCAAGCCTCATTTCTTCCTCCATAGATTAAGTAACCTACAAGAGGAGCTTTGAAGAGATAAGGTAAGAAAATCAAAACCCTAACTCCTTTATGCATCTTAATTTTAAAAAGCTCAACTTAAGAAAAGGGCCTTCAATATTCTAAACCACCTTAATTGTTTCGTGATTCCAGGTGAATTTTTGATATGAGATGAATCGAGAAGGTTTCAGGGAAGAAAATGGTGAAAATGCCAAAATCCAAAGACTTTCAAAACCTGTAGTGGTACCGGCACCAAAGAGGTACCACTTTGATGTGCCAAGGTGGTACCTGCATCACCTAACTCGGTAGCCTGGCATTCCATTGCGCTGATCATCCTAAGACTGGGCCAAAGTGGCACCCTGGGCATTCACTACTTCCAACAGCCTTGTTTTTTGCATATTGCAACTGCTAAGTCCCGTATTCAATCGATTCATTTAGGACCCCAAGAAAGCCAATGGGGTTCAAATAAGATGAGACTAAGTGAAAACGACCGCACTGGCCAGCTCTCAGTTTACAGGCGATATTCGCTTAGTATGATTATTTGCTAACTGCTCAAGAGTGGAAAAATTTGTATTTGACTAGGTGGGTGAAGATTATAACTCTGAATCAGATCTGGTATCGAAAGAGAAAAGGAATCGATAATGGTTTGTTCTCTAATTGTTCTTTATTCTCTCTGTTGTTTTTGTTTTCTATTTGCAAATATATATATATCGTATTTGAATTGCTAGTATTGAATGCTTGTCATTTAAAAGGGCGGTATTTGAAACCATAAGTGAATTTTATCTGATAAAAGTAAATTGATTTGAAATGCACATTGACGACCAACATGACTCCGGATTCACTAACTCGACCATGAAGGAAACCGTAATTGTTAGATGAATCACACATTACACACGACAAACAAAGATAAGATTCCCAATTAACCAATCTGGTCAGAAGGTCACTCTGATAAATATAAGGTGTGATGGGTACATTGAATGTAAAGTCACATTGTTACCGAATGACAAATCGTGACGTGATTCACCAACAATCGTCAGAATGTCACTTTGTAGCCATATGTGATGGTAATATTGAATGTAGCCACATTGTTACCGAATGACAAACAGACATGATTCAATAACCGAACTGCCGTGAATGTCGACTTCATGCCTATATGTGAAATCACAAACCTAAAAAGCGAAAATGGTATTGTAAAAGTGTATTTGTATAAGTATCTTTACATTACAATGCATTGGATAAAATGTAATTATTTTGATAAATGCATGATTGAACTAAAATGGAATAGAATCGATAACCACTAAGTATGAAATGCTTAGCTGTATTGCTTATCAATTGCTAAGAGTAATTAGTGATGTGACAGAAGCAAGACCCAAGGCCTATGAGCTCGTGAGTCATAGAGAAAGAATTACAGTATGCCCACATATGCATTCACCTGCATTTCTTTCGAACATTGATATTTTGTAAAAAAAGAATTTGAACTTCTATTTTGTAAATGCATTTTGTTATATGTAAATGTTAAGGGTTCTTTCAATTTAGAATGTTTACGGGTTTACTTAAATAGTGTTTCAATGTAATGCAAGCTCAAAATGGAATAACATAAACAAAATGTTTTGAGAAGATAATTGAAAATGCCTGAGTAAACCGCCTGCTTTAATCCACGCAACCGAAAGTCAAGCTTGGGATTCGTCGAGACACTTTTTGAAAACAAAATTTAATAAAACGATAAATAAAAGAATTAAACCGCCCCCTGATAATGAAAATGTACTGCTAAAGGATTTAGATTAATGGCTTCGTCAGCGCCCTGGGTTTTCGTAGATTTGATCCGCCAACCGGCCTGTCAGTTTCAGTCGCTAAGGCTCCTTTCTGTGACGGAGCCTTTTTACCTAAGGTACAAACCTTCGTCCCAATCACATGGCAACCCTGTCCCAATATTTTACAAAGATCACACCTGTCCACATACGAATAAAATGAGTAAAATGGCCACTTGGGCCCATGCATTAATACTCACAAAATTACATCAACTATTTACCAATAGTTCGAGAGTTATTACAATATTCTTAACCAAAACATATATCAAAATTTAAAGTTTTAATACATGTTTGACAAAACAAATACCAAAAACATCGAAGCCACAACCCGGCTTTCTTCTAAACATTGACCTATAAAGAGCGCCGTCTTCTCGAATAGTCCCTGCACCTGAAATAGTGATCCCTCGACAGGGTGAGCAATACCCAGTAGTGATAATTCCCTACATGGGTTACTTCCCACCTAAGTGCACATGTAATGACAAAACAAACACACTCAAGTAAATACATGATCCTACTTGAATGTCTACATACCTAATCCCGTGTCTCGAGTCCTCACCGACTCCCTCACGCATGCCTAAGCCAATGAAAAACATCCTTTATTTTTTCATACCGCACTCACACCTAATTTTCTTAGGTTCCCCAGCAGAGCTGAAATGTAACTGTCATTCTCAAACCACATGCCAATATACTACTTACACATATATTAACAAAATTTACATACATGCCACATGTTATTTAATTCACATTAATAACATCAAAATTACCATACTGAAAGCAATTATAATTCATTTCCAATGGCTTATACACAATTATAGCTTCTTTTATATAATTCCACATCATGTTAACACATTTAATTACATGCATTAACATATTAATTTTCACACAATTCCAAGCCATTCATGCTAATATATTTACATGCATGTATTAACATAATTAATTCCCATAATTCATATTATTCGATTCTCAATCAATAACACCAAAATTAGCTCACTTGGGCTAATTTACCAATCAAGCAATTCATTTTGAATCACTCAACATCATAAAATTTGCACCAAAATCACGTCACTATTCACGTGAACAAAGGAAACCCCTAAGGGCACCGTCTCACGGCCACACACTTCGTGATTTTCTCCACTTGTCTAAAGGTTTTGAGATCTAATTTACGGCTAAATCAAGCTCTACTGTCTTTCTAACCATTCACATGGCTCTTAGCCAAAGAATAACACAAGCAGTGAAAAGATCCAACTCTTGGAGTTGTCGGAATTCCACCAAATCTAAGTGGTCCACGCCGTAGCTCCTCACCGCGTAGACTTTCGCCTCGTCTCCGTCAGAATCCACTGGTCCGGAATTTAATTAGAGAGAAGGAGCTCCTTCTCTCTCAAAAAAATGAAAACCCAAGCTACTGCAATTCGTTCCAGCCATTGCCCATTTGTTATTCAAAATGAAGAAGATAACACTATTTAACTTTTGTCTTATTCTCATTAACATTTCATTAATTCTCAATGTGTCCCTTTTGTCTTGATTTTTGACACTTGGCACAATCTAGGCCATTCATCTCATCCACTCTCTAATCATGTGACATGTGTTACATGGGTACATGTAATAAGTGACTTTTGTCACATCACATGTCTTCTACGGCAGCCGCTTGACGG
Organism: Tetrastigma voinierianum; assembly: GCA_016808115.1. Lineage (NCBI taxonomy): Eukaryota > Viridiplantae > Streptophyta > Magnoliopsida > Vitales > Vitaceae > Tetrastigma > Tetrastigma voinierianum. The sequence continues at coordinate 282,693 of JAEQBH010002623.1, forward strand.
CACCGACAATCTAAAGGCTCAAAATGAAATTTCGATCGATTCCTGACCGACGAATTCGACGTGGTAGCTAGATTTCCGCGAGACGATTCTAACGCTAAGTCCGCTTTGTCATCCGAGATTCAGAAAAATTTGATTTTGACTGAATTACCATTTTGCCCATTTTCAGAAAATTAGATTTTCTCGGGCGTTTCGCTGCATCATGACTGCTTTCCGAAATGATCCAAAGAATTCACCTCTGAGGTTAGTCCAATATATTTATCGAACTGCAGATGATGTTCTCAAGAACAAAAACTTTTGTTTTGAAACGATGTTTTTCTCGTGTGATTCGATTAGTAATACGCGCGGTGAAATGCGAGGTTCGAGAAGTGGGCGCGAGTCTTATTTCATCCATCTCGTAGACATTCAAGTAAGATCATGTATTTGCTTGAATGCAAGGCTGGCGCCAATCATTGCATGTGCACTTAGGTGGGGAGTAACCCATGTAGGATAATTCCATCACTGGACATTGCTCACCCTGTCGATAGATCATTATTTTAGGTACAAGGAGTGTTCGGGAAGACGATGCTCATTAGAGGCCACTTTGAGAAGAAAGCCGACATGTGGCTTTGGTAGATACTTTTTGTATAACATGTATTAAAATTTTAAATCTTAATATATGTTTCAGATAAGAGGATGTATCAACTCTTGAACCATTGCAATATAGTTCGGGATGTATTTGATGAGTATGACGGTAGGCCAATGTGGCCATTTTTACTCATGGGCCGGGTCTCTCGTGAGACAAAGGTACTCGCGGTCGATGGTGGTCAACGGACACCTCTGGATCTGGCAAGACACTTGATATGTATGCCAGTACCGGCACCACCCCAACTATGTCGTAGTCCAGGTCAAATCTCGTGAATAGTGGAGAGCGCATGCACATACACTCCCTTCTTGTTCGCAAACAAAAAGGATTCCATTAGTGCTAAGATGAAACCACGCACACTTCGCTTTAAAGTGACCTCATCTCGCACAAGTCAGGTGATAACTAGTCAGCATAAGCAATCGATATAGAGATAAACAATCCCTGACAACATCGTGGGGTGACACCGAGCAGCCTCCCACACAACTCGCTTAATATCGAATATTGACATCTCCGATGACTACCGGGTCCGTGGATGAGCCTAAGGATGGTAGCAACATCTTGTAAATGTGATCACATATTCCAATCCGTACGCGGGAAACATGTGTGTCTCGCCTCTATCTCTCGATCAAGTGATAAGTGGCCGCCAATCGATCATGATATAGTGTCGCCAGATACCATAGAACTCGCATTCCGATCACTTATGGACGAATACAGATCCATTCTCCACATACCGATGAAGGCTTTCATCTAACAGCGGCGCGTGAGTATTTCCTGGAACTACAAGTAACGAAGAAACCAATTTTATAATTGATTATATATGAATTACATGTTACAATATGTAATAGTATTTGATATTTAATAAAATACACACCTGTTCCGTATCTACTAACTGCGATCCATGTTTGTCCTGTAATACCAAGACGGAGGGATCTAAAGGATCTACATCATGAAGCGCTCTGAAAGCCATATTTGTAACAGATAGCACGATCTCGGTATAATTATTAAATTTTTTTTTTGAGATATTAGTATCATAGTCATGAATGGAATTACTAATTCCTAAGGCAATGAAAAACTATGTACAACAATGATGTATCATTTACTTAAATAAGGTACACAAGTCTTTTATAATCTAAGAAATTCACATTCATACATAAGTCTTATACAAAGCAACTACAAACATGATATATACGCCTTATAAAAAAATTTGAGTTAATACATTCATCGAATCCTGATTTTTATCTTACAAGACCAATGATTATGTGGACCTCGGTTGTTTCTTACAACCCACATATGATAGTAGTTTTCCCCTCCCTAACGTCAATTTCATTATGCAAATGAGTTAATTTAGGACGTCCATTGACTATGTGTTTCATTTACTCAGTAGGTACAATCGTAGGACCATCATAAATAGGCCACTCATCTTCATTAAATATGGGATGAAACAAGCTTGCCCAAGTATCATAGTACAATTGTGTAGTGTAGTAGCCTTGAATACATAATCGAAAATCAACACATCGATGATGACATACTGCTATGATATGGCTACATGGAAATCCATATTAGTGGCTCAACAGTAATGTACATTTTTAGTTTGTAAGTCGAGGCAATCGTTTGACTACTCCTTGACTTGACATGAAATTGTCCCTAGATGTGATCGTGGAGGACAATTTCCATTGATCCAGCCTTAACCACACAGGCCCTAATCTGAGCATCAACATAAGGAGTGTATTGCTCATTAGATGTTTGATCCGCACATTTTTCCTTCTTGCAACAGTAACTATTATGCGGAAAATGTCAACTATTTAATGCAAAGACTGTAAGTTACGAGCCCTTTAAGAACATCAGCAAATACCTCGATATGTTGCCGTCATTATCCCATATCTTCAACCTCCATCATGTGAAAGTGCCCATAACTCAAGAGGGATTGTCTCTAACCAATGTTGTGCTTCAGAATTAATTATCCCAATTATAGCCATATGCCTATTGAATTTATACTGTAGTCGCTAGTCGCTTCGTATTCACCCAAGAGTTTATCTTTGGAAGGAAATATAAAATCTTGTTGTAAAGATGACGGCAAATCCCGTGGATAGACAAATGATGTAGCCCAACCAAGATGAGGATCTCTCATTACTACCATAATACTTAGATGTCTGCTAGATATAACACAAATCCCCGTTCGTTGAGTTACTCTGTTTCTGATACATGCTAAGAATCATCCCCAACTATCAATATTCTCGCATTCTGTAATAGCAAATGTCAATGGAAACAACTGATTATTTTCGTCACACCCGATAGAATCAATAACGTGCCTTTATACTTCCCATACAAATGTGTACCATCAATACTGCGATATGATTTTACAAATGTTCAAACCTTCAATGATATCAATTAATCTAAAACGCTGAAATATCTTTAGTGTTTTGAGACACATTATCAAATGTTTTCTAAATTACAATACATCAGAATCAATGTCTTAAGGCCAAGAACAAACGTGGTAATTATATATGATTGAGAAAAGTCACCAACAAGTGTTCCACGTGTTTTATGCTTTCCATCCAACGTCTTTATATGAAATTATTATTCCATTTCTCCTTCACATCCGCTTGAATGTGAGTTACGTATAATGTGAACAGTCTTACTTTTCAACCCCTTTGATATGAGCAAACAACTCAAGTCTTGAGTCCAATTGATGATGATCCCTATCTGCCAAGTGATTGATACAAGTATGTTCTTATATTGCTGGATAAATTAAAAAACAAGTGTCTTTCATGCGATGCTTCACAAAGCTTCTATGGGCATTGACATTCTTCGTCCTTTTTACACCTTAAAACTAGCAATTTTTTTTTAGAATGCAACAACCACAAACTTTTGGTGTGCTTTAATTGAGTAAAATTTTGTAGCCTCTTGCAAATCAAATTTGGAATTAAAAACTTGGCAAGTTACAAATTCTCCACTTGAGTATCCGGTAGCATGTTGCACCCATGGAGTCTAATCACCTGAAATAGAATTACCAAAGTTTTCAACATGTTCAAATTGAGGTGATGGTGGTAAGTGATAATGAATAGGGATGACTCATCTGGTTCCTCAACATCCGGGCTAGTTTTGATATAATCACAAGATGCCGCATGTGTAGATACATATTCCTTGTCACCCTCCAAAATTAAGGCTGAAAGTTTGGAAGTGATGATGGTATGTTCACGCCTTGCACATCTAAGTCTCCATTAGGATCTCATCATCAACGTTTTCACCGATTTAACATTATTTCTTCTTACATTCACAAATTTCATCTCTATATACTCACATCCGTCAGTGATCCGATAGACTGCCACAGCTCCACAACCATAGTCAAATTCTCAGAACATTATCATTTTCGCAAACCTATAGTAATCAGATACCACCCACATATCGATTCACACTCTGCTGCCGAATTTCGAACGACCTCAATATACAATTCAATTTCTCTCCCACGCCAGTTAGCCGAACAATTACGGTACACACTACTATTTGATCTCATATTGAAAAGGCGTTGAAACCTGCTCTACTTTTTCTGGGATACTTACATTCGAGACCGAATTTGAATCTTGTTTGTCAATGGTTGTCTTTAGTAGATCATATCACCTAACCTGCCAAACTCTTGCAATCAACCTAAGACATCCAAAGGCACAATGACAAATTTTGTTCCCGACATTTGATATGTTTCAAATTCTCAAGATATTTCCATTATAATAACATATCATGGGAATAGTGTAAACAGACATAATTGACCTATATAAAATGGTCCCAAGAAATTAAATAATATGCGAGGTCATTATCCTTATCATTTAAACTACATTCATGGATGCTACAATCCACAAGAATGAAACAATCAAAATTGTTTCGTTAACCCCAAAAATCCAAACACTACGGGATTTAATATTTTTATAATCGTGAAAATAATTATTTTACATTTTTATAAATATAAATATTTACATATGTTTATTCATGCATTTTTTGTAAAATCACTATCAAGTACCCGTGAGCTTAAGTTACATTAAAGTCATGGGGGCAAAGTTTAAGAAAAAATGTTTTACAAAAACCTTAATCCAATTACTTAGTAGATGCATGTTTTAGATGACATAATATAGAACTTTGGTTTGAATAATTTTGGATACAGTAGGAAAATCTTTTTCAAAAAAATTACCAAGGGAAATGGGGGACCTTTACTGGCTTTATCGGTTCTTCACCCATCCCCTTTTACCACTTGAGCCAGCATGGACACAGAAAACCATATTGTTTGTATTTTGATTATATTATAAAATAAGTAGTAAATCAATAAAATAAAAAAAATCCAAATCTTAAAAAATTAGTTGCTATCAATAAAAAGTTCAAGAAACAAATAATACTTTAACATGATACAAAAAATTGAATAAAGAATTTTGCTATATGAAAGTTCACATAGGGTAATAATTAAGAAAAATGCATAGAATTAATGAGAAAGGAAGTTGAAGATTTTAAATGGGTGAAAAAGGTTGCAAGTTGCAAAACTAAATGCAACCATGAGACAAAAGCTCAAGCCTGAAGGTTTCACATATATTTAGGGAAAATAAATAAAAGATGGGGTAATTTCCAAAGGGCTTTGACTCAAAATAGTAATTTTTTATCATAAAATATCATCTAAAATAATATATTTGAAAAAAATTACCAAAATTAATTCATAAAATTGTACTTAATACCCACGAAATATGAAATTGCAGATGCTTAAAACCAGAACAATCAATACCCAACAATAAAATCAAGAAACACACTATATAAAAACTTTTAATTTATGTTTATTTTCTGCTCATATAAAACATTATGATCAATATCCATAAGTGATACCATAAACAATTAGGAATAACCCTGTAAATTTAAAAAAAAACTGGTGGACTCCAAATACAACTACTCAAATGCCTTATTCACCTGGGAAACAAATTACCAAACGCACTTTATGCATCTAAAACAATACCAAACAAACAAGACATTATGAACTAAAAACAGCCACTAAATAAATTTTATGCTTATGCACTCTATGTTTGTTTCTTAATAAAATACACATTTAATCATCACATTATCAACAAAACCAGCAATTTAAGAAATTTTCAATAAAAAACATATCAATGTAGGAGGGTTACCTAATGTTGAATTGAATGGAGTACTAGAAGAGAAATTATGGAGCAAAAATCAATTGATTTCCAAGCCCTAATCGGTCGCCGGTAGAGGAGCGGGTGAAGAACTAGAAAGAAATGGGGGAGGAAGAAGGGTTGGACAAAATTTTAATAATTCGATAACTGCGTAGGATACAACAATCAAATTTTTATATCGATAGTTCTCATTGCAGTGACAAATGCAAGAATCGAACTTTTAAAATGGGAAATCAGAAATATGGTGAAGCGTTGTTTAGCACATTGGCATTTTCCATGCTATTGTTTACGTGACCTAATTTTGTAATTTTTTTCCTTAAAAACACTATTTTAATCCAAAACTCAAGAGTGTTCCGTACTTCCATGTGCAAGATAAGACACGTGAACAGTTAGGTCATACTGTTCCCTACCCTGTAAGAATTAAATTTAGTTTGTAAAATACATGATCCATGTGCAAGACTTGTGTACCTGTATGTTATAGTGTCATCTAAATTAAACAAATTAATTTAGTATATGAAATATATACAAAAATATTATATTTATTAGAAGTGGAGTAAAAATGTATTATATAAATTATTACACAATAAAAATTTCTTATTTTAACACATTTTGAATGTAATTCTGTATAATATCAAAACTATAAGAGCCAAAAGTAGGGGACTTGTGCTTTTCAAGATGAACGGAGCTATTAATTTGCTGAAGATATTTATTTTTTGTCAATCGATCATATACCAAAAGCCTGGGATACAAAAGTTCTGAGTTTGGTTAATACCTATATTATAGCTATTGTGCATATTATTCATATCTGTCACATAAAAACAATAAATAAATAAAAAGTATTATGCAAAGATTTTGATATAGAAAATATTAATTTGATAAAAGGAATGAGCACCTGTTATATACAAGATGTTAGTTTATTACAATAATAAATTAATTACTTATAAATTTTGGATGTAAAATATTTATTAGAAAATTAGACAAAAGAAATGTAGATAAGCAATGAGTGCTGAGGGAAAGAATTTGTTATAAATATTTAACAAAGAAATCAAACTAATTCTATGATGTTAATGAAAGAAACATTCTTAACTATTTTAAAGAACAAAATATAAATACATGAAAATATACGTAAATTGCCTGTCTTCAAATTACCATAAAATTGAGATAGAAGGAATAAGTATTTACAAATAATCATAAAATTCATAATATTTATAAAAATGAATATAAAATATTTTTTCCATGAAATTTAAATATTATTAATTTAGAATTGTTTGACTTTATGAGTATTTACAAATAATTGTAAAATTAAGAATATTTTTTTGATAGTGATGGAGTTTGAAATAATGGACGCCAAGAAACAAGATATGTCAACGTTTCACTCCATCCGGATTAAAATTGGGCCTAAGATTAACAATAGGTCCTGAACTGATCCCTAAAGAGGCTGAAAACAAGTGCCCCCAATTCGCCTTTAAAAAGGCCAAAACTCTCAAAAATCCGTGACAGGAAAACACCCACCTCCACCAATTAAAGTAAGATATTTCCCAATTATCACCCTCATAATATCTTATTAACGCCACATAAGAAAAGAAAATCTCCTACCTAGTGAGAGAAATATTATATCATCCTCCAACAAGGAAACATATTATTCAGTGTCATCATCAAACTAGGAAACATACTATTCAAGGTCATTATCCAAATTAGAAAACATACTATCTTATCATAATCCAATTAGAAAGTTGTCGTATCATCCATTATAAATGTGACTACCCAAGGAAAAGGCACGCATACTTACTAAAGACGTAGTGTTCTTTATTCTCTAAGTAAATACTCTCTTCCCCTAAAGAATCGACTCAGTATCGAGAGTAAACTGGCGAGCCTCACCGATCCTGCTTCTTGTTTTTGCAGAGAGTCCAACGTACGGAGTCGCAGACCAACCTGGAAGACTTAGCACGTCAGCTCCTAGTTCTATGGAAAAGCATCACATTTTTGATCCATCCGTGGGAACGACAGCCTTTACAACAAAGTCGACCTCCTCAACCATCAAGGCATCAACTCGAACACAAGCAAGAGCAGCAACCAGCGGCGTGGATGCACCCCGAGGCATTAGAGACAAGTGTAGCCAACATTTGACGAGGGGCGTGAGGAGCTCAAGGCCACTAACCAACACTTGTCGAAAGAGTTGGAACAACTCACTGTGCAAATACGACACCCCGTGAGACACTGACAGCCCTAAAAACCAAACTCCAGCATCTTGAAGAATGCAACACTTGACCCTCAATGAGTAGTTTTTCGATAGAGGAAGGTGAAATCAGCCACACCAGAAGCATGATTATTACCAACCCCGAGGGATCACACGAGGAGGTCGGGAGCAAAGGTTCAGGGACATCCAACAAGAAATCAGCCACATGAAGGTAGCGGTAAAGGTCAGCTCCGCCCCAAGGACGCCCGGTACAACAAACCAAATTTATCACCGCTGGTGTCGCACTTCCTCTCGGGCAAAGTTCGTAGAACGCCGTGAGGATCGAGACGCTCGACCGGACAAAAGACCTACCACCACCTCAATACGCGGCAAGAATCGGCCGGAACTACACGGATATCGTGATCCCGCACGATGCGTGCTTCCCATATCACACTGGAAAGGGCCTAGCATCGTCTGGCCACCGTACCCCACCGTCTTTAGTCTCATCGTTCACAGAACTCTCCTTCACATTCGTCTCCCACTTTATCTGAGCAAGGACATACAGGAAGCCGAGTTATCACCTTCTGACCATAAAACGAGCTCTCAAGAAAGCCTGAGGTCATATGTTCAAAGGTTTAACACGGGTCGCTTAAATATGGGATATACCTCACGAGAAGTTCGTTATTGCTTCATTGCGCAATGGGTAAAGTGAAAGATCTAATGTTCTCATTCAAAGAACCCTCAGCTACATGGCCAGGTCCCAAAACAGAAGTACATTAACGGCGAAGAAGCCTCTTCCACAAAGAAGCTCTTCTACTCAAAAGGAAAAGAGCAGGTGACAAAAAAGAGAATCGAAGCCCCAAGAGACGTGCAGGCTGCACAGGACATATCCCCAAGAAGGAGCAGAGAGAGCTGTCCCTGAAGAAGACGAGGAACGCTTCGTGGATCGCAGTGACCACCTCAAATTCGAGCCGCAGCAGAGCGAGATTCACCTCAGCCAGACACCCCTCCGACAACCAAGATTTCCGTGTCCTACGCCGGCGCACATGAAAGGTTCCTGAGGTGGCCATCCCAAATGAAGTTAGACCCCGCGAGAAGAGACAACACAAAATACTGTGAGTTCCACAAGGATCATATCGAATGATGATCGTATCTACCTAAAAGAGATTGAATACTTGATCCGACGGACATCTTAAACAACACGTGGCCTCGGGCGGGGCGGGAGCGAGTCCGGGGCCCACAACCACCTCACGCCCAACCCTGCCTACATCATCAACCGCCTTAGAGAAATCCATGTAATCTCCTGCAGGGTCAAAGATGGAGAGTCCAAATTTCAAATTTCGTGAACACCAGATAAAGGATCGATCGTAGCCTTGGCACAAACACACCAAGCTTCCTCGGCTGGATACTACCATAACCTTTTCAGACCTCGACATGGAAGGTTGCCAACACCCCCATGACGACCCACTTGTGATAAAAACCATAGTAGCTAATAAAACGATCCATTAGTAGCCCTCACGACAACGGAAGCCCGGGTCGGTTATCATCTTCGAATAACCTTCAACAGACGGGCATTGTAGTGGAGAAACTAGAGCCGATCGCCTCCTCGCCACGTGGATTTTCAGGAAAGAGTACCGCCTCGATCGGCACAGCTTAGTGTCACCAGAGACCCCATGCCGGGCCAACACCGTGAGATTCCTATAGGGATCGCTGGCCTACAACATTTACCGAAGGCCCTCTCTCAATGCCATGGGCGTCGCACCCACATATCACATGGTTATCAAATTTCCAACCAAATGAGTAGGAAATTGGTCCGAGGAAACCAAGATAGCCGTGAATGCTACTTAGCATCAATGAAGCAAATCCCAGTCTACAAAGATTTACATGGCGAGCGCTCGACATGTGAGGACGAGGTAACCAACCCGACCTACGCCTTAGAAGAATTAGAGCTCTGATAAACAAGGACCAAATTAACACCTCGCCTACATGTAGTCCAAGTTAGTTAAGACATCGGAGTTCTCTCATCCATTTTCAGAGCGTAACATGGAGGTATTCGCCGAAACAGGACATGGGTATCGTCCTCTGCAAAGGATTTCATCTCATGTTTTAAACACAACCCTTCATTTAGTCAAGAAAGCAAAAGAGTAAGGAGTTTTCTACCGTGAAAGAAGACGTATACATTAATGAAGAAGTCGGCAAGCTCCTCCAAGCAAAGGCAGTCAGAGAAGTAGAGTACCCGGAATGGTTGGCCAACGTTGTTCTCGCCGTGCAAAACGCGCGGTTACTTTGCATCGACATTTCATAGATATCAAGGCCTCGCCTAAAGGATACTTCCCCCACTCCTGATTGATCTCACAGACGCTACTACGCCACGAACTCCTCACTCACGGATACGTTTCTCGCCAACTAGATCAATACGACCCCAACTATCAAGAAAGACCTCTACGAGCCACCGGGTCAGAACCTATCAAGATCGAGAATGCTCCTTTCGGCTAAAACAGGAGCCACCAAAGGCTAGTAAACAGGATGTTCCAGAAAAAAATTGGGACATTTATGGAGGTATATATGGGATTGTTACGTCTATGCATCTGATAAAGTCAGGTTCATGATAACCATTTATTTTAGACGCTCGAGGTCCCGAGAAGCTACAATATGAAACTAAACCTGTACCTAAATGCGCTTCTGAGTCTCCGCCGAGAAGCCTTAGGTTTTATAGTCAACAACCGAGGAATAAAGTAACCTGTGATAAGATAAAGGTCTCGCTTGATATGCTACTCCATCAAACGTTAAAGACATTCAACGCCGACTGTGAGAATACTACACAGCGTCAGATCTAGGCCGAGCAATGTCACCTTTCTTTAGGGCTCAAAAGGCCTTCAGTTGGGACGATATTGCCGTGGAGGCTCACTGCGCCAAAACCCACCCGAGCCTCCCCATCCCTAGCAAGCCCTTCCGAGGGAGAACTCCTCACTCTCTACCTGGCCGTTTCAAACTTTGCAACTAGTGCCGCCCTGGTAAGAGAACCCATGTGGTGCAACAAACCGGGCCTACTATTGCAAACCGAGCCCGAGGGAGCAAAGAGAGGTACCTAAAGATGGTGTTTCGATCCCGACATTAGTAACTACTTCCAGAAACCACCTTACTTCCAAGCTCACAATCGTCAAGTCCCAAACCGAATATCCGATGAAGCAACACGCATAAACTTAACCTCCTATATCAAGGAAGTGGGCTATAGAACTGAGTGAATTTGACATTAGGTATAAACCAAGGATAACAGTGAAAAGGCAGATCTTGGCAAATTTCATCATAGAATTCACTTCAAGACAGACATGAGGCTACCCAACCGTGAACTGAAATTCCCACCTGAAATTATCCACACACTTCCGGGTCACAACGCCAAGGAAAGTGGTGTAGGACTCCGATCAAGCACCCTCCAGATGGGATAGATGGCTTGAGTACGCCCTCAAAGGCCTGGCTTTCTCCGAGCCTCCAATAACATGGCCGAATATGAGGCGATCATATTTGTCTCACCTCGCCCACTTCCGGCAAAGGCAGATCAAATGGAGGAGCAAAGGACTCTAACCTGTGGTAAACATAGAAGACTCCTACGAGGCCGAGGTGAGAAGATGATCCTATCTAAAGGTAATGAGCTACTCAAGAAGTTCAGACGAGTTCCAGCCAAACATGTACCAAGATCGGAGAATTTCGAGCCGATGCCTTTCAAAACCGCCACAAATTTCTCACAAGAAGACTTGGGCAGACTGACACCTATCGAGCACCTACCAGAGCCCTTAGTAAGGGTCGACAGCGGAGAAGTCTCCCCTGTGATGTCCGAACCGAGTTGGATGGACCCCATCTAGATTACTGTGATGGTAAATCGCTGTTTAATTAAAAGTGAGGCGCTCCAAGCTCAAAGCGAGGTCGGGTAAGGTTCCACCGTTCATCGGGGACCCTTATAAGCAAGGCTTTCACGCCCATTCTTAAGTGCATAGGGAAAGGAAGACGCCCAACTACATACTGTGGAAGTACACGAGGGCATTATGCAACTACATTCAACCCTGATCTCGGGTGAAAAACACAAAGGCAGGGGTACTACTGGCCCACAATGCTTAAAGAAACGATGTAATGGTTGTAAAAGCTTGTCGAGTGACGCTACATATCTCATCTCCCATATGAGCCGCTAACGACAGCCACAAGCCCCTTCCAACAATGGGGGCTAGACATATCGGGACCTTCTACCCATCTGAATCGCCAAGGCAAATTTATCATCATGTCGTGAGTTTTACCAACGGCCTAAGCCGAAGCCTGGCAAACGCATCACATAATAGAAGGTATGCAACTTCGTCTGGTGCTTTATAATATGTAGATTTGGGATCCTGAGGTCCCTCGTGTCTGACAATGGGAAACAATTCGACAATCTTAAGTTTAAGGATTTTTGCGCTGACCTCGGAATCAAGAACTACTACTCGTCCCCAGCTCATTCACAGTCCAATGGGCAAGCCGAAGTCACTATAAGGACTCTAAAGGCGCATCAAACCAAATCGAAGACCTAAAAGGAAATGGGTAGAGTACTCCCGAGGTACATGAAGGCCGTAATCCGCTTGAAAGTCGGGTGACCAGAAAACCCCATTCGCTTCCGCCTCGCACTGTAAAAGCAAGTAGAATTCTGCCGAGGTCGTGATCTAAACTTCCGCGGATTGAACTAGCAAACATCGAACACAACGAGGAGGCTCTTCACAAACCTGATCTCCGTGGAAGAAAACGTGAGTAAGTCCTGCCGCATGAATATCATCACAGGAAGACAAATAGGTATGACCAAAGGGTCGCTTCCGTATTACAAGCCGTGACCTAGTTTCAAAACCTCACAAAGAAGTGAAGACCTCACATGGGAAGCCGGGACCTAATTGAAGGGCCCTACATCATATTCATAATCCAACTGGCAACCATGAGGCCCAAACTAAGGAAAATCCTACTCCCAGCTCCATGAACGAACATCTTAAACGATTCTACAAGTAAGACCCCAAACGTAGTCCTGTAATAAAGGTCCAACACCTGATTTCAAAATAACACTTATTTCATTTTTAAGTCGTTGATGTTATGGTAGACTAAAATAATGTCACAATGATAAAGCCGTGGCTAATAAAATCGAAGGGGCCTGGTGAAGAAGATAATTCACAAAGATTGTTCTTTATTCAAAAGGAACTACAACAATACAAAAATTTCATTACATAGAAGTTACATCCAATTCTAGAGAATTACAAATCACCCTTTGCATCCTTCAAAATCACAAGATAAAAATTGTTCTTCAAGACGCGCCTACACCCTCAAGACAAAACCCAAAAAAAAACTCCAAGAAAAGGGAAAGGGAAAGAAAAGAAGAGAGAGTGAGGACAGAAGGAAAAGGAGAAGGAAAAGGAGAAGGAAAAAAAGAAGGAAAAGGAGAAAGGGAAAGAACAGAAGAAAGAAGAGGAAAAAATGGAGAGAGCGGTACTAAAAGTTTTTTCAAGTACACTGCCCCCTCCGGATACATTCCCTAGCACAGTTCCATCCTTGGACATAGCTAGAAAACAACATAACTCCCACAAGGGAGGAACTAGGGAAAAACACAACTCCTACAAAGCAAAGAGGACCATCTGAACTAAACGCCACCATCGATCACCTACGCAGACTCTCAGAATGACGATCAAACCACATGTTTCATCATGCGGACTCGACTCATCCCTAAAAAAAGAAAGAAGGTTGGAAGCATGGGCACCATCACGTAGGGCCTGCTATTTAGTGTTTCGTGGCGCTCTAGTTTAACACGCAACTGCTCCACCTCCATAACCGCACAAAAGCCACGCGCCTTTCCAAGAAGGTCAAAAGGCCAAGCAGCCACGAGCCATGTAGCCAGAGCCCAAGAAATGGTCACAGAGCGCACAACTCAAAGGCCGGCAAACACAAGAGCTGGCAGCTCAGGAGCCCAAGAAATGGGTCACAGAGCTTAACACTCAAAAGGCTATAGCCACCGAGCCATGGAAGCTCGGGAGCCCGCAGAGCTCCGGGCCAGCAGAGCTGCAACAACAAAAGGCTATGAGCCACTGAGCCATGTAGGCCGAGGAGCCCAAGACTCGTCAGAGCGCACAGCTCAAAAGGCTGGCAAATTTCACAGCCACAGCTCAAGAGCCCAACAACACCAGAGCCTAACAAATTTCGTGCTGGCTACAGCCACTGAGCCATGCAGCTCAAGAGCCTAGTAGGCTCGCCGTGAGCGAATGCACCAAAAAGGCTGGCAGCCAAGGAGCCATGAAGCCAGAGCCCTAAGAGTTCTGGGCTCAGAGAGCCGTAATGTACCAAAAGGCTGGCAATTATGAGCCATGTAGCTCAAGAGCCTAGTAGCTTAGTTTGCAGAGCGTAACACCCCAAAAAGGCCAAGTAGCCACCGAGCCATGTAGCTTATGGTCAGAGCTCGCCGCAGAGCGCACAAACAAAGGCAGCCACCAAGCCATAAAGGAGCCCACAACTCATCAAGCAGCGCAATAACTCAAAAGGCCATGAGCCACTCTGAGCCATGTAGCACAGAGCCCAAGAGAGGTTCGCTTTGCAGAGTTTAACACCAAAAGGCCAGAAGCACGAAGCCATATAGCTCAGGAGCCTAATAAAGCCAAGCCAAGTAGAAATAGAAAATTTAAAACGCTGGCAGCCACGTGAGCTATGTAGCTTAGGAGCCCAAGAGCTCAATTCGCAAAGGCAACAACATCTCGGTAAGGCTGGCAGCCACTTAAGCCATATAGCTCAGGAGCTCAGTAGCTTAGTTCGCAGAGCGTAACATCTCAAAGGTTTATGGCAGCTCATTAGCCATGCGCTGTAGTTCTCAACAGCCTCTCGCATTGCAGAACATAACTACTTTAAGAAGACCTCGCGGCTTGAAAACCAAGCAATTCGAATCAACGAACCAGGGAAAGGAGCAAAGGAATTAATCAATGAATCGTGGTATATCAACAAATAGTCAAAATCAGAAGCAATACAAAAACCCAGGCTCCACGCCAGGATGCGCCAAAAAAAAGAGCCTAAACGCCTGACGCGCCCCCGGCCAGAAGGGAGGAGTCAGCAAGAGCCCCAAACAGCGGCAGAATCACTCGAAGGAACCCGAGAATCAATGTGCAAGGGAGCACTTCAGAATAATCCCAAATTATACCATAACGGTTTTATAACATGTGTAGGATATAATAAAAGTAACAGTATCTTTTTCAGGAATAAAATAAAGATAAAAACAAAAGTAGGAATATGCATGAGTTAAATTACAAATAATAGAGAAGATTTAAGGCTATTGTAAAAATGTCATAAATTGATCAGAATATTAGGAAGAATTGAGGACCAAAGTGAAATAAAAAGAGGATAAGATCAATATGATAAGACCAAAAGAAATATCTCATTTGGTCTTCGAGAAAGTGGAGAGCAAACACCTGGGATAAGAGAGAGAAGAGAAAGGAAGAAGAAGAAGAAGAAGATCACTGTATGGATACATGTCTTCAGTTGTATGGAATTTTGAGTATAGGTATGGATACATGTCTCTGGGTTGTATGTGATCTCCTGAGTACATGGGATACATGTCTCTGGGTCAGATGGAATTCGAAAATGTGGGTACGGATACATGTCTAGTTTTATGGAAACTATGGGAGTATGGAAGTCTGCTTTGGTCTGAGCAGATACATGGTTTGCACTTCTTTATCTTGTGTATGGTCGGCCTGGGAACTCCTAAACTCATTTCATGTAGGGTTGAGTTGGAGAAGATCTCTCAAGGCTCTTAGATATGTGTTTTCTGTGGGAAGGTCTAGTTACAAAGCCAACCTTAAAATTCCCTATTTTTGATCATATGCGTACGGACCCAGAACGGTTTTCCGGTTAGAAACAAAGAGAATTTTGGTGAAGTCTCTTCTTGAAATTGTAGCCACACATCAGTGAACTTGATGTTAAAGCTAAACTTTAATTTGGACCCTGTAGACCAAGTTATGGCCTTTTTACTTTGAAAATGAACAACAGGAGAGGTCGCCTATGAGGTCGTCCAAATAGAGGTCACAGACTACGCAGCCAGGAGGTCACAGGCCTCATGCAACCGAGGTCAAAGACCTCATCCCCGTAGAGGCCCAACCCCGTCCTGGTAAGAGGTCGCAGGTTCTAGAGCCCAGCCTGTCCTCAGAGCTCAGCTCAGCCCAGCCTCAGATCGCTCGTCACCCAGTCACTGCCTGAAAGGATCTACAAGACCTCCAACTTTGGAAGGTCATAACTCCTTTGTTCGAACTCCGATTTCGGTGTTCTTGACTCTGCGGAAAGCCCATTGAGTCAAGAATCCATTGATATGCCTTGAGGAGGATATTAGATGTCAGACCGAGGTGTTAGACTGAGCTCACCGTCCGTGTCAGTTAGTCTGTCACCCGTGTCAGCTCGTCTGAGTTGACTACATAAGACCTTCAACTTCGGAAGGTCATAACTCCTTCGTTCGAACTCCGATTTGGGTGTTCTTGGACTCTATGGAAAGCCCATTGAGTCAAGAATCCATTGATATTCTGATGAGGATATTAGATGTCAGACCAAGGTGTTAGACTGAGTTCGTCTAGGTCAGGTTAATTGCCACCAGTCGCCTGGTCTCGAGTTGACTACATAAGACCTCAAACTCTAAGCGTCATAACTCCTTCAGCTCGAACTGATTTGGGTGTTCTTGGACTCTATGGAAAGCCTACTGAGTCAAGAATCCATTGATATGCCCAGGAGAATATTAGATGTCAGACCAAGGTGTTAGATCCAGCCTGTCCAGGTCAGGTTTTTGTCTGTCCGGGCTCAAGATTTGACTACGTCTTGACCTCCAACTCTCTAAGGTCATAACTTCTCCATCCGAACCCGATTCGAGTGTTCCCTGACTTCATGGGAAAGCCCATTGATTCAAGAATTCATCAATAGACAGCTTGATAAGATTGGAACTCATATTAGTTCTAGAAAATACGAAAAACAGTAGGCACTATAGGTAACCATAGTTATTCATAGTATGAACGCCTATTATGAATTCATAAATAACTCAAGTTATTATATGGTAAGTATAGTTATTTATGATATAATGAGATATGGAAATTCAAAGATATGAATAATGATTGTATATATATATATCACATATGACACGAATGATAATAATTATTCTGAATATGAGATATATACCGAACATAAATACACATCGATTGTCCGCTAGGAACCTGGTAGAGGGATAGATGGGCATGCTCATTAGGAAAACCAAGTTCGCAGCATACAAGCTCTGAAATCGAGGCCCCGTTCAATAATGACATAGATCCCGCTGACCACTGGCGCCCGGGAGCGGCCACCACAACGCCCGGCCCTCATGGATGGTCACCGTCTCGCTCAGCGATGATACCTTCGTATAATATATCACAACGCTTTCTGCCTCATGGACCACTGCTTTCGCATGCTGAGTATAGCGACTTCGAGCTCTCATGGACCATCGTTTACGCTAAAGGAATATAATACTTCCCTCATGGATTATAGCGTTTCTCAGATTCACTTCTAAGGTTTATGCGCATATGAAACATAAAATAAAAATGACAGTATACAAAAAGAAATAGAGAATATATGACATGATATGAGAAGCATAGCACGTTTAAGTGCGATGATAGTATACAAACATTAGAATGTTAGAAGTAAAGTACAAGATGACATGAAAGGTATATGGAAGATGATAAGAAATGAAACTGGTTATGAAAAGTATATATATATGAGAATGATAAGAATCTGTAATGTTATATGTGTTATATGCATTTTGTATAGAAGTGTGGTGACTCTTAATAGAGGTCATATTCCCAATAAGCGTAAAGCTTAGCACTCCAAAAGTTCAACCGTGTAGGTACGTAAGAGGAAACTAGGAGGACCCAGGGCAATCCACACGCCAGCTAGCGCCACGCATCCATAGAAGTCTACCAGAAGACCTTAGTTCTATTTTGTATATGAAATTTTGTAAAACAAATGTAAATATTGTAAATGTTGAACATCTATATATAAAGCTTCAGACATATATATTTTGTAATCCGTCGCACGTAATATAATACAAGTTAACCTGCTTAACATTATATGAATGAACTAGCTTAAAGTTTATACGTGAAGAAAAAAAATAAAAATGACTTCACTTACACCCTATGCCGAGTTGGAGGCGCTACAACTTAGTGGTATCGTAGCCTAGGTTTAGCGTTTCGAAAGCCTAGGTTTGGCCGCCCCAGAATAGAATATATATGATTGAAAAGCCTGTTTAGCAATGTGTTGGCCTCGATGTGGGATGTCCTTGTGTTTTGTATAGATGGATCGTCCCAAAGAAGTCAGCCGAGAGTGTTAACTCAAGGGAACAAGTGGTTATCACTGAACCTTCGTAGCAATGTACCTAATGAGTTCACTAAGCTCACGAGAATATCGCAAGACATACCTAAGCTGATAGATCACCCTCCCAAAGCCCAATAATAATAAAAGAAGAAGACATGGAGCAGAGGAATTCCATGGTCGTAGCATGGAAGAGTCAGAAATAATTTTGGCTAGAAAAGCTAGAAAGGGTATTAGAAGAGGTTAGGATGCCCTCCGAGAGCATCATGTGCGCCTCACTATTGCAGGTGAGGCATACGACAGGAAACTAGTGCTCAAAAGTCCAAGGATTCAAATCCCATGACTCGGGGAGTTCTTTGTCCAAGAGTTCAGGCAAAGTATGTTACCGAAGATGTATTAGATTCCAAGTGGAACAAGCTCTAATTTGAAGGAAGGGATGGCTCATGGCTGAATATGAAAAGAATTTAGCCATCTTAGCAAATATGCACTGAAAGTGGTCCTTACCGAGGCATTTGCAGTGCAATTTGAGGATGGACTGCATGGATTCCATCAAGAGGTATTTCGCACCTATTACTTTCTCTCCAAAACAGCGGATTTCTATCGCCGCACAAGTCGCAAATGAAAGTAGAGAGACTAGAAACGAAAGAAAGAAAGATTTCAAAAGAGAAGTTTTCTGGGAGGAGCTGGCCTCCTCGAAAAAGAGCTAGAGACTCGTACTCAATCGTAATATGTTCCGCTATGAGAGGTAGAAGGCAAAGGTCCAATTCGTAGCACGTATGTGCAGAGGTGCTTCGCTAGACAAGGAGAAAGGGGACGTCCCATTGCCATAAAAGGCATTTGGGAGTTTGTAGGATATTGACAGGAGGGTGTTTCCGGTGTGGAAGCCTTGAGCATTTGAAAGCACAGTGTCCCCGAGAGTTAGGGGATAATATAAGTCAACAAGGAAGTGGCAGAGGAAGATCTGCGGCACCACTTTCGACTCTCAAGGATCGTAGGGGTCGAGTGGCCCATCTCAAAGATAGGGGACGAGGAGGCATAGTTTTGAGACAAGATCGTCCTATGCCTACAAGACCAAAGACGAAAGCATATGCTATGAAGGCTCGTGAGGACTAATGCTCCCGAGGTCATAGCTGTATATTTTCTTTATATGATACTGAGATTTACGCATCGATCAATCGTGGATCTACTATTCATGTGTGCATGGAGTATGTATTTGACAAAGTACCAGCAATGGAGAAATTAACATATGACTTGGATGTAACTAGTCCGGCTGGGCACAAGGTTAGTGTGAATAACATATATAGAAATCGCCTCTATCATATACAAACAAGAGAAGTTTCTCACCGGATGAACCTTACCATTCCGAGAATTTGACTTGATTCTCTAGGCATGGATTGCTGGGTTCAAGCACCTAGGCCATCTTTGATTGTGGACAAAAGACCAGAGTGCTGAAATGCTCCACCGCACCGAGGTACAGTGCCAGTATTGGATCAAGTGTAATGTTCCAATGTCATCCCCACTCATGCAAGCTGAGAATTATGAGAAAGGATGAGACATTTCGTTTTGATACTTGACTCCAAGAGAGGTCAAGTTGATGTAGAAAGATCCCAAAGAGTAAGGGAATTCCGCATGTATTCCCTAAGAAAGCTACCGTGCATTCCACATGAGAGAGGTGGACTAGCTTATAGAAATTGTATCAGAACAAAAGATTTCATGTTCAGTGGTAATCAGATAAAGTGATGGCTCCAATGTGAGTCAAAGAGTTAAAGAGTCAATTAAAGAACTTGGATAAAGGATTTATCCGACCTGTGTCCCCTCGGGTGCACCGTGTTATTTGTGAAAAGAAAGATGAAGACTCTACTGACAAAGATCGATTACTCCGGCACATCAATGTTGATATGAAAACAAGTACCCATCACGAGAATTGAAGATCTTTTGATTAGTCAAGGAGCTATGGTGTCTTTTCGAAGATACACCTACGATCAGTGGTATTATCGCTGAGAGTAAAGGAAGGAGATGTGCCGAAGACTGCATTTAGAACCCGATATGGCCATTATGAGTTTTCGTCATGCCATCAATGACTAATGCACAAGATTCACGGATTCGATGAATGTGGCTCTTCCGACCTCATATGTGGATCAATTTGTTGTGGCTTTATTGATGACATCCCGGGTATTCTAAGGATGCACAAGAACATGAACAACACCTCGAGAATAGTCTTAGAGATCGTTAAGAGAAAAGAAGTTATATGCTAAGCTCAAGAATGTGATTTTTGCCAAATGAAGTTTCATTCCTAGGCCATATCAGGTCTCGCGAGGGTGAGCAGAGTCACATCCTGCTAAGATTGAAGGCCAGGAATTGGAAATCACCTCAAAAATGTAACCGAGGTGAGAAGTTTCTCGGCTTAAGAGTTATTATGAAGATTTGTGAGAGGTTTTTCAATATAGCTCCGCTTACTGCTACTCGTGAAAGGAATAAAGTTTCAATGACGACAAATGTCTAATAGCTTTTAAATGCTTGAAAGGAATGCCGGGTCAAGCACTGCATTGACGCGCAACCTTACTGAAAAGAGTATACCTTGTATAGTGATGCTTCATGTATTGGTTTAGATGCGTTAATGCAAGATGGAAAGTAGTGGCTATGCGCCCGCATACTTAGCCACATGAACAAAATTATCCCACTCATGACCTAGTGTTAGCTGCGTAGTGTTTGCTTTAAAATATGGCGACACTACTTATACGGGAAAAGTGTAGAATTTACACCGATCATAAGAGTCTCAAGTACTTGCTAACGCAGAAAGAGTTAAATTTGAGACAACGGAGGTGGTTAGAGTTATTAAAGGATTATGACTGCATCATAGATTACCACCCCGGAAAGGCTAATATAGTAGCCGATGCTTTAAGCCGAAAGACAATGGTAGCAATGTCACTACAGTACAATGATTGGAGACTAGCAGATGATGAGCTGTTAGTTTAACTGTAGTCGTTAAACCCGCTTTAAAGCAAATGATTATGTATGCGTTAAAATGATGTAAGAGTTGCGTAAAAGTTACGTATGGTTAGAGATGGTGACAAGGCAAGTTTTTAGAAAAAGAAGTCGAAGTTTGTATTTCCAACATAGATTATGTGTGTGCCGATGATCAAGAGCAAAGCAAAAGCTGCTATTTGAGGCCTATAATACTAAAGATTTACCACATCCTGAGGAATAAGATGTACCAGGACTCTGAAATACTTTATTGGTGGAAAGGAATGAAAAGAGATGCGACTGAATTATGTGTCTATAGTTTGACGGTCGCAAGTCAAAGCCGAACACCAAGTGCCAACAAGGTTTGTTAACCCCTTCCACCTCAACAAGTGGATAATACACATGGATTTTGTGTCAGGTTTTCCTTTAAGCACAACAAAACATGACTTTGTTTGGGTGATTGTAGATAGCCTACAAAGCCGCCCATTTTATACTCAGTAAGGATTGACTATTTATGGATCGACTAGCTGAGTTATGTGGGATGAAATTGCAAGGACGCATGGTGTGCCGTTGTTTATTGTGTCGGATAGAGATCCGCGATTTACATCAAGGTTCTGGAAGGAATTACAGTCAGCTTTAGGCACTAAGCTGAATTTTAGTACGGCATTCCATCCGCAAATAGATGGACAGTCAGAGAGATTGATTCAAGTGCTCGAAGATATGCTTCGAGGTCAGGCTCAGAATTTTCTGAAGTCAGGGATAGGTATATTCAATTACAATTTGCCTATAACAATAGTTTTCTACCAAGCATTGGTATGACACCATGAAGCTTTGTATGGCCGGAAATGTAGAACTCCTGGGTGTTGGATGCACTGAATGAGAATAAACCGATAAAGCCCGTACATGCAAAGATACGTAAGAGAAAGTACAAGTTATTCTACAGAGGTTAAAGGCGTGGCTAGTGATCGATAAAAAGTCGTATGCCAACCTAAAGAGAAGAGATATTGAATATAACGGGAGACAAAGGTCTTTTTAAAGGTATCACCATGAGGAAAATTCCTAAGGTTTGGTCGAAGGCAAGTCGAGTCCAAGGTTCGTGGCCATATGAGATTTTAGAACATTGCCCTGTGGCTACTAATGCAGCACTCCTCTGAAATGCCAAATTACATCGACGCGCTTCATGTGTCGATGCTTCGAGATACCGCTTGATGAGTCGCATACTACTGGGCAAGAGATACAAGTACAAGAGGATTTGTCTTATGATAGAGCCAAAGACCATTCTGGGGCCGAGGTGAAACGGTCATGATCAAACAAGTACCGTTAGTGAAAGTGCTCTGGCAACACCACGGTAGAGAAGAAGCTACTTGGAAGCCAGAAGCAACTATGAGAGCACAGTATCCGCAACTCTTCGAATAAGGTATGAATTTCGAGGACGAAATTCTTTTTAAGGGGGGGAGAGTTGTAACACCCCAAATTATACCCTAACGATTTTATAACATGTGTAGGGTATAATAAAAGTAACAGTATCTTTTTCAGGAATAAAATAAAGATAAAAACAAAAGTAGGAATATGCATAAGTTAAATTACAAATAATAGAGAAGATTTAAGGCTATTGTAAAAAATGTCATATAAGTAAATTGATTGCAATATTAGAAGAATTGAGGACCAAAGTGAAATAAAAAGAGGATAAGATCGTTAAGGATAAGACCAAAAGAAATATCTCATTTTGGTCTCTTGAGAAAGTGGAGAGCAAACACGGATAAGAGAGAAGAGAAAGGAAGAAGAAGCAAGATCACTGTGTATGGATACATGTCTCTGGGTCAGATGGAATTCTGAAAATGGGTATGGATACATGTCTAGTTTTGTATGGAAACTATGGGAGTATGGAAGTCTAGTTTTGGTCTAGAAAGTAGATACATGGCTTAGACCTCTTTATCTTGTGTATGGTTTGGGTTTGGGAACTCCTAAACTCATTTCATGTAGGGTTGAGTTGAGAAGATCTCTAAGGCTCCTAGATATGTGTTTTGGGAAGGGTATAGTTACAAGTTGAACCCAGAAAATTCCCTATTTTTGATCATATGCAGTAGTTAGACCTTAGAACAGGTTTTTGGGTCAGAAATAAAGAGAATTTGGTAGTAAGCCCTTCTGGGAAATTGTAGCCACATCAATGAACTTGATGTTAGGCTTTTAAACTTTACCTTGGACCTCAGAGACCAAGTTATGGTCTTTTTTACTCTGAAACAGTCAAATAAGAGAGGTTAGCTATAGAGGTCGCCCAAAGAGAGAGGTCAATAGACTCATGCAAAGAAGAGGTCGTGAGGACCCATGCCAGAGGCCGCCAGACCTCATGCAGCAGAGGTCAGCAGACCTCATGCAACTGAGGTCAGAAGACCTCATCCTAGAGGCCATCCGCACCCGTCTTGTAGAGGTCACTGTGTCCCGAGCCTACAAATTTCGTCTAGCCTCATCAGCTCAATCCAGTCAGCGCTCGTCCAGTCGACTACATAAGACCTCCAACTTTGGAAGGTCATAACCCTTCGTCGAACTCGATTGGTGTCTCTCGACTCTATGGAAAGCCCATTGAGTCAAGAATCCATTGATATGCCTGAGGAGGATATTAAATGTCAGACCGAGGTGTTAGACCGAGCTCATCCAGGTCAGGTCAGCTCGTCAGTCCAGGTCAGCTCGTCTGAGTTGACTACATAAGACCTCCAACTTCGGAAGGTCATAACTCCTCTTCTCGTCTCAACTTCGATGGTGTTCTTGACTCTATGGAGTCTACTGAAATAAGAATCCATTGATATTTCTGATGAGGATAGATGTCAGACCGAGGTGTTAGACCGAGCCCATCCAGGTCAGGTCAGTCATCACCCAGTCAGCTCTGTCCGAAAGTTGACTACATAAGATCCAAACTTCTAAGGTCATAACTCCTTCGCTCGAACTCCGATTTAAGTGTCTCGACTCTATGGAAAGCCCATTGAGTCAAGAACTATCATATGCCTGAAGAGAATATTAGATGTCAGACTGAGGTGTTAGATCGATTTGTCCAGGTTAGGTTAGTCGTTGTCAGGTCTAGGATTTGACTACGTATGACCTCCAACTCGAAGGCTCGCAATTTCTCCGTCCTAACTCCGATTCGAGTGTTCTTGGACTCTATGGAAAGCCCATTGAGTCAAGAATTCATCAATAGACAGCTTGATAAGATTGGAACTCATATTAGTTCTAGAAAATACGAAAAACAGTAGGCACTACAGGTAACCATAGTTATTCATAGTATGAACGCCTATTATGAATTCATAAATAACTCATAAGCATATATGGTAAGCATAGTTATTTATGCATATAATGAGATATGGAAAATGCAAAGATATGAATAAATGATTGTATATATATATATATCATGATATCATCAACGATACAATTATTCAAATATGAGATATATCGAACATAAAATACACATTGATTATCCGCTAGAACTCGGTAGAGGGATATTAGCATGCTTATTAGGGAAAACCAAGTCTCGTTAAGATACAGTTCTGAAATCGAGGCCCCATTCGGGTCGAGATAACACAGATCCCGCTTTGATCACGGTGGCCCCGGAAGGGTCACCACAAATGGGCCCGGCCCTCATGGATGGTCACCGCCTCGCATGCTGATGATACCTTCGGGTATAATATATCACAAATGGGCTCGGCTCCCTTTCATGGACCACCAAGCTTCGCATGCTGAGAGGAGCGCCCCGAGCCCTCATGGACCACCGTTTACACAAAGGAATATACGCTCGGCCCTCATGGATTATAAGGCTTCCTCGTATCCACTTCTAAGGTTTATATTACGAAACATAAAATAAAATGACAGGTATATGCAAAGGAAATGTAGAGAATATATGACATGATATGAGAAACATAGCACTGCTATGCGATGATAGTATACAGCTACAAGAATAAGAAGTAAAATACAAGATGACATGAAAGGTATATGGAAGATGATAAGAAATGAAACTGGTTATGAAAAGTATATATATATGAGAATGATAAGAATTTCAGAATGTTATAGCGGTTAGTATTTTAGAGAAGTGTGTGGTGACTCTTAATAGAGGCCAGGCTCCCACTAAGTGTAAAGCTTACACGGTGTTCAACCGCAGTACGTAAGAGGAAACTAGAGGACCGGCAATCCACATTAGCGCTAAAGGCCACGCATCCATAGGTGAAGCCAACTCGAAAGCACCTTTTTTAGGTCTATTTTGTATTTGAAAATTTGTAAACAAATGTAAATATTGTAAATGTTGAACACTTCCATATATGGAGCTTGTATATATATATTTTGTAATCCGCCATGTAATATATCATGTTAATCGCTTAATATAGCGAATGAACTAAATTTAAAGTCATACGTGAAGAAGAAAAAAAAATGACTCTCACTACACTCGTGCCGAAATAGCTATGGGCACACCAGGAAACACCTCGCACATGCATCAACCTCACTTTGAAGCGTGATCCCAACTTCCTCATCAGAAAGTTGGATGTTGAACTCCGGGTCCGGGAAAGCTCGGGAAGCCCGACGTTGAAAGGCAAGCCACCCTGAGGCCCATCAAGTA
This sequence comes from Tetrastigma voinierianum, assembly GCA_016808115.1. Classification (NCBI taxonomy): domain Eukaryota; kingdom Viridiplantae; phylum Streptophyta; class Magnoliopsida; order Vitales; family Vitaceae; genus Tetrastigma; species Tetrastigma voinierianum. Next base: position 308,561 of record JAEQBH010002623.1, read on the forward strand.
CATGCCTTCTTCTTCGAGCCCGCCCATCACTTCGCCCCTCCGGCTGCCCAAAGCCTCCTGCCAAGCAAGGTCCATCCGAAGCCTGCCGAGCCCCTCCGTCGCATTCCACGTAGCCACACCCTCCTCTAGGAGCTTCTGATAGCCCGCCCAAGGCCGCCTATCTTCGCCCACAGTCGCCCTCGACGACCGCAACTCCTTCTCCTGCCGCCCGCAGCCTGCCTTCTAAGAACCTTCGCATCCTTCCTGACCTCATTTTTTATCCTCGTCCAAGGCCTCGTCGGCGGATGCTTCGTGTTAGACCTCGTACTCACAAGTTCCCTCGCTCATTTCCCTTATCCGAGCCTGAAGACTAGCTTTCGAGGTCGTGGAAGCAACCCAGCTCAGAAGACATTCTCGCCGGCGGAAAGCCTCGTAAGGCCGGGCCCTCCTGCTGCCTTCAGATAAGTAGCCACCTAAAAAGAAAAAAAGAAAGGAGTCGCTTACCTGAACCGAAACAACAAAGAAAAGATCGACGAAAAGTACTGCAGACTTACGTAGGCGCCCGCTAGTTAAGAGCCGAGGCTTCTCACGCGTAGGCTCACCCTCTCGGGAGGCTCTAAGTCACAAGATGAGTGAAATGAGCACCCCAACAACGAGCTCCACATGAGAAAGCAAAGAGTCCTCATCCCCTGCAGCCTCAGAGCGATCGCGATTCCCCATCACCTCGTCCGGCATTGTAAAAGGGGGAGTGGCGCCCCGCAACGTGAGACTCCAAACCGAGATAGGGAGAACCTCTAAGGGGGGCTCATCCGCCCTCCTCGAAGAGTCTCCAGCCCCGACGGTGGACGAAGGCGAGGGAGAGGCCCCCACCTTTAGAGTCTTACCCCGAGTAGGGGGCAGCCCTTTGGTGAGCTCGGAGGTTTATGTTTCACGCTCCTCTTCTAATTTGCCACACTTACAAAGTGGACCGGTTTCCCGCAGTTTCGTAGTGTGGGCTCGCCAAATGCATGAGGAAGATTTGGGGACGGAACGCCTCATGACGGAGATGGGAGAGGACCTCAGAAAAGGAAGTCGGGCAGTCTCGCACCGACGATCCAGAATATCCGACCTCGATGAGCCTCCTGACAAGCCTCGCGGGTGCACTTCACCGCCTTCCGCTCACCTCCCTCGTCTCGGGATTCAAGACTGGCCACACTCCAAAGGCCATACGGCACCAAAGCAACAAAAGAAGAAATATTCTATGACCGTTAAAGACCAAAACAAATCAAAACAAAGGAAAGCTCACGTAGGTTCTCGGGGGTAGTCCAGACGGCAGGAACGTCAAAGGTGTCCTCTCGACCGTGCGATCAGACTCCAATGACCTAATCACTAACAAAAATAACGTTCCTTCCAAAACTTGTGCAAAGAGGGAAGGTCCGAAATGATCAACTTAGCGCTGGAGCGCTTGGAGATATAAAGAAAGCCTTCGGCGGCCTCCTTTGCACTGAAGAAGTCTAAGAGTTGTAGCAATAATCGGGAACACCACCCAAGCTCGTCCCTAAAGATCGACTAACAACCCCACCGTAACACCCTAGAAGTCAGAAAGCCGAGAGGGCGCACATTGAAATGTTGTAGGACCCTTTATGTGCTGATGGCAAGCCAAGGTCGCTCGAACGCCACCTCAAAAAAACACACCATTTTAGGCACTTTAACAACGTAGGTGGTCAGCACGTCGGGGCACCAAACCTGGACCCTAAACGGGGGCCTATACCGGGCCGCAAAGATCTCACCGTACGAGGGTTCGACCTAGATGGGGCCCATGGCCTTAGCTGCATGTACTCCTCAAATACTCATAGTCGCTAGTAATCGACTCGTTGTTTGCCTCACTATCCAAGGGAAAGGAGGCTCCCTAGGCGCGTGAACCACCACAGCCAAATCGTCATATTCCTGCCACCGAATTCGAACTAGATGCCTTGACAGATTACTCCCAATGCGAGTGAGGAGCGAAAGACCCATGAGGTAATGCCAGGTTACAAGGAAGAAAGAGAAATCAAAGGAAATGCAGAACCTTAACTGGGCACGCCCTATAACCTAGCAAGGCTTCGAAACCAAAAGGACAAAGGAGAAGAGAAGACATATTGAGACCAGAAACAAGACGAGGGACAATTCCACTGCGAGATATCAGCACCATCAGCAAATTCCAACACTAATCTGACAAGAAAACAAGGAAAATGCTGAAGCACCAATTCAGAGCGCAAAAGCTTCGAAAAATAAAATGAAAGCAGTAAACGGTCATGGGACATTTTTAAGGAAGCCAAGAGCCACAACCGAAATAAACACGGAAATCGAGAAGCCGTCATATCACAAGACGTGGGACGGCGACAAAGCCCTAATCAAACCCTTCCTGAGTAGCCACGGTATCAACCCATCCAAGAGTTAATATAGCCTCGCTCTACATCCGCTTTGGGGAATAAAGGCTAGGAGGGCAACTCGACGGGGCTCAATACCCGCGCGCAGCTCAAGACATAAAGCCCAAACGGATTAAAATCAAACAAGACTAGCAATAAAATTTTTAACGTATCCTCAAAGTGTGCCTGAAACGAGGGCCCACTCGCCCTTTAAAAGGTCGGGTGTACCATGAACTGTATTGGGGGAAAACACCCACCCCAACAACGGGGAAGTAAGATATTTCCCAATTATCACTCCTCACTATCCCTTATTAATCTACTACGATATGAAAGAAATTGTACCAGCCGGGTAAATACTCCAGATCATCCTCCAATACAAACATACTATTCAAAGGTCAATATCATCCAACTAGGAAACATACTATCTGGGCAAGTCATCATCCCACTAGGAAACACATACTATTCAAGATCATAATCCAACAAGAAAGTTGTCGGATCATCCATTATAAAACTAAAGCCACCCCATAAGCGCAGGCACTGAGACTTACGCATTTAAAATTCATATTCTTCATAAATAATCTTTCTTCCCCTGAAAAGAACCGACTTAGTATTTGAGAGGCAACCCAAGAGCCCCCAACATCCTTTTGCTTTTGTTTTTGCGTAAGAGTCCAATCGCATTTGAGTCACACTGTTCAAAGAATTCTAGCACGCTCTAGCTTAGTTCCGATTGAAAAAGCATCATCAAATAGCTAAACACATTTAGTTACAATGTAAGAACTCTCTTTTATCAGATTCAACTCTGACCACTCTCTTTATACCCTATTCAAACATTTCAATGGTTTCAAATGAGATAGGAATGATAGGCTAAAATTAAAAAATATAAATCCAAATAAAATCAATATGGAATAGTTTTTTGTTCATGTGATTTAAATGGTATATTATTAGGGTTGTGTACGGTTTATTCAGTTTGATTTATTTATTAAAAAATTAAAATTAAAATATAAAAATATAAAAATAAAACTAAGATATTTAATGTTATCCAAAAAGATCCATAATTATTGCTAACTTTATTAATAAAAATTATATAATATAATATAAAAAGAATATCAGAAATAATGAAAAAAAATAAGCTAGGATTAATTTAAAAAAACAATTCTAAGTCTAATTTATTGAAATAGAATATAGTATTTAGAATAATATTTAAAATGAAATCTAAAAATATATAATTCCTCTAAAAGATTAGGTAAATTTATAAATTATGAAATTAATCAAAATAAATATTTAAAAAAAAAAGTTAAAAGAAAAACATATATTCCAAAATTACAACCAAATTATTAAAATAAATTTTAAAATATAATATTATTTCCGAAAGATCTAAAACACTTTCCTAAAAATGATCAAAATCATTTTTCTAATAAATTATCCAACCTAATTTAGATTCTCTCTATATACTAAACAAATTCTTAAAAAATCCAAATTTATAAAATTAAAATAAATTAATTTTATCCCTTAAGAGTTCCAAAGTCCAATCCAAAAAAATAGAATAAAAGTTTAAAAGATAATATTTATTCTCAATTCGATTTTGTTTATCTTTTAAAATTTGATCGCATTTACTCAGTTTTAAATTTAAAAAAAAATTAATTTAAAATATTTCAAAATTGTATCAATTCAATTCGATTTAGTCGATTTTTTCAGTTTTTAATCGGTTTTATGCACACCTTTATAATAACATGAAATCAATAATTTGAATCGAATAAATATTTTTTTCAAAAAAATACCGATGAAGGTAATTGATTAAATAATTTTTACCATGGTCAGCAATACAAAGTTGGGCCATCAGCTTTTAAAAATACCACTCTGGCTTTTGAGTTTTGTACCTAAGTAATCCTTTGAAAATAAAACCGAACTCAAACGCCGCTTTCAAAAAATATAACCAAACTAGTGCGCTTAAAAAACAGGGCAAAGGCTCTAAGGCTCACAACGCTTCTGCCATTAAACAAATATTCAATGGCCGGCAATCCCAACGACGGTTATTGATTTTAAAAAAATTTCAATGGCCGGCAATCCCAACGACGGTTATTGATTTTATCCATTGGCCGGCACTCCCAACACCGGCTATTGATTTTATCCAATGGCCGGCACTCCCAACGCCGGCTATTGACCGTACTCCTTTCCCTTCCCCGCTTTAATCCTTCCATTGGCCATTGACTCTTATAATCCTTCCTTTCTTTTGAATAACTTTATCTATTTAAATAATACTTTACAACCACCTGGAGAATCCGAAATTTGAGAGTGTAATTGGTTACTGTACTTGGAAATGATTTTTAAACTATCTTCTAAAAATTATTATATGAGACAATTTTGGTAACTATTTTAAAAAATAAAGCTCATAAATAGTCTTTTAAAATAATTTTAAAAAACTATTTTTGATGTTTTATGAAAAAAAAAACTGTGGAATTTTTAAATGTTTTCAGGGTTAGTTTGAATAAAAAGGTGCTGCAAAGCCTAATTTAAATTGTTTACTATATTTCTTTGAATCTATTTTAAAGAATAAATTTTAAAACCTTTTATAAAAGCTTGATGATAAGTGTATGGAATGTTCAAACTGAAGTTCCTATAAGAATATGGTATTATAGTTGACTCAACCAATTTAATTTAACTATAAAAACATGTTGAAGACAATGAAGGTAACTCGAAACTAAGACTTAATCGAGAAAATACCGCCCAAATAATTTACATGAAAAATAATCAACCCAAGTTAAACTCAATTCAAATTTCAATTAAAGTTCTAATCATAAATTTCATTTTTCATAGCTTGATTGATTAAGTTGATCATATTAATTCAATATTCATTTGTAATGTTTTTAAAAAACTCTTGTCCATGCTTTTACTCATCAAACAATGCTTTAAAATCCTTTTCTCAAGGTTTATAAAATTAACTTGCATGTATTTTATTGAAAATAATCCATTTTAAATAAAAATATAATTTATTATTTTATGTATTTACATGTGTATTATAAAAAATGATTATCTTTAGAAAATAATATTGAGTGTATTATTTTGGAACTATGATAAAAAATCGAGGAAGTATTAGACATGTATGTACCTAAAGACAAGACATGCAAAAGACATGTATGTACCAAATCATGACATAATGAAAAACATTTTTAAATATATTAAAACATTTTATACAAATTACATATATAAAATAATACGTATCAATGTGTCCGGCCAAGATGGCGCCTTTATATTTTTAGACGCCTAAATAAACAAACACACCAATAGGGTCTCCATGGAGTCCGAGACTAAATAAGTGAGCTAATTGTACCGAAGGGAAATTACGGAGCCGAGGTATCCGATGGATGGAGTAGTCGATGAACACGAGCACGAGGCGCCACCGGAAGTCTACCCCACTCAGTAAAAGGTCAACGCATGGTATCATCCGTGGGATGCAATGTACTGGATGGTAATGGTGTGACGACAATGGAAATATCTAATGATACGGAGGCCCGCCGACATCGGATAAGGTACGTATTTGTAAAGTCCTGTGGGGAGAGCGCACAGCCATGATGTGTACGTGCGGGTAGAAGGTGGATGTCAATGAGTGGGTATGGAAGGTGATGTGTGTGGGGTATAAACGCCGTGAGTGGTAAGCATGTGAGGGTATCAAGGTGCATAGTCACCAAAGACCTAGACTCGCCTCATCATTCCCGCTGACCATGACCCGACCCACCACCCGAAAGACGACCGACATCAACTCCCTCTCCCCTCTCCTCCTCTCCCCCACTCGAACGCACACGTGATGGTGTGGACTCCATTAATCGGGAGGTCTAATAAAATGGTCTATGTGATGCTCAGAAGCTCCCGAGCGACCCTACGATGCTGATATCTTCACCGATCTGGTGTAAACACCGACGGCAATATGATGTATGTCGATGTTAATTGGGCATCACTGGGAGCCTAATGGCTGCGTCACCCATGGCGATCCGAGTAGAACCAAAGAAAGAATTATAATTACATTAATCTATTAATTAAAAATGAGGTAAAATATTTTAGAAACACATGACTCTAACTTACTAAAGATCCATACTACCTACCAGAGTATGGAACCTCATGTCATCTCATGCCGTGGTGTCGGAAATCGCCGTGTAATACGACGATACCACCGCATGTAAATCATGAAAGTCCATCAAACCCAAAGATAGGGGTGAAGTGATGATCCTAGCCGCCGTGTCTCCCATAATGCTAAGTGTACGGTGCATGATACGCCGCCAATCGCTACCGTGTCGCTCCACGCATCCATCGCATGCAATCGTTGTCGTAAGAGCAAGCCGGGAGGTATCTCTGCAGATCCCAACCGCCAGTTTCTCCGACGATGCCACTCAACAATCTCAAAACATATGAGCGGTGACATCGTCCGGCCGCATCTCCCGACGTTTAAGGCGACAGGCGGAGCTGGCCAAGTAAATTTCCCACGTATATGGCAAGCAAGGAGACCTACATGTGAACACTTTATGCCAATAAATTTTAAGGTGAATATGAATATAATTAATATAACCATAAAGTTTTACATAAACATTACTCCATCAGAGTGCGTGCATCTAATATCTTGTGATAGGAGGAGCACACCCGATGGGTTATGCACCCGTGGCCAGTTACTTCCACTCTACACCCGAGCGGAAGAGCTGGTTTCTACCTTCCTACACGAGGATGTGCCGGTATCCATCGTGACAAATTTCTCAGTACGTCACCACGCCTAACATCGATATCGGCATCATGCAAGGCATGAGCTGGTGGTGGTGCTGGATCAGCGTGGGGTCGCCCAAAATCGGCCGCCTGACGTGCGCCTCCCATGACGATACCGCATACAAAAATAATGAGAAAGTGGGTAAAAATAATGAAGTTTTTATATTATGTATGGGAAAATTATAAATCGCTTTCCCTTCCCAACCCATAATTTAACGAAACGCGTAGTCCTTTCAGACGAAAGTCTACCCAAATACAACATGTACAAAAAATACCACCAACAAGTCTCACGACCGCACAGTCGACCATTATAATGGGCAGAAGCATCCCACCATCCATACACAACAACACATTCCCGCTATTACATACCAGAGGAGTGGCATAATCCAATACCACTCGCTGATGATCCAAGCCGGCTCATACCCTCAGCAGATAGTATGCTAGTAAATGCGACCACCCCAACTATATGTCGCAGTAGCCAAATCTCAGAGGCAGATAGCACATGGGAACATCACACCTCTCGTCTCGCAACAAGAAGGATCCACAACGCTTAAGATGAACCCACGCGCGACAACGCCTAATGTGACATCATTCCGCATCAAAGTGGGTGGATAACTGCAAACATAACCACCGCATGAGATAGCGCAATTCTCCGATAAAGATCTACGCGACGACGCCGAAAGAACCGCAGCGGCCGCCACATCGAACACATGCCGCGGATCGCCAAGGATAAATGGCTGCCAAGGAGGATGGCTGACGCCCCGTATGGTAATCGCCATCTCCCTAACACCGGCACATGGAACGTGTGTGTCTCCGGTCGCATCTCTCGAGCGAAAGGATAAGTGGCCAAACTGATCACACGTGGCCCAAACTGCGATATACCGAAAATCCGCACCTAATCACGCATGGCCGATCCGAATATCCATCCTCCACATAGACATGAAAAGCTCTCATCTCGCCGAGAGGGCGAGGATCTCCGTCGTAAGCAAACGAAACATCCGAATTTAAAAGTGGTTATGGGCAATTATGTTACGCACTCGCTCAGATTCACTAAGTGTGATCTGCGGTTCCGTTTCGTAATAACAAGACAGATGTATCCTACGGATCCTGATCATGAATCCCTCAACGCCGGCGTGTCTATAGATATAACAACCAAAGATAATTGTCAAATATGGTTGTCAATATTAAGTACAACGACAATTTACAATAAACACGTACAATAAGAATGTTTCATTCAATAGAATAAGTCTGATATAAGACAACTACAAAATATTCGTGGCTCGCTTACAAGAAATAAATCTAGTGTTATTAAGTCTTATACGTAACAACCAAAAAAAGGTGGGCCTCATTTGCTAAACAAACAACTAATCGCTTTACTTCACATCTATAACTAAAACTGATTTTTACTCTACAAGACCAGATTAAGGACTCGTTGCTTGGTAATAACCCACATTTTATCTTGGTTTTCCCTCCTAACGTCCATTTCATTACGCAAACGGTTGATTTTGCACCACCACCGACTGCCAAGCCTATCACTCCAGAGCTACGATCGCCGACCATCATAAAGAGGCCACCATCTTCACACACGGTAAAACAACTTGCCCAAGTGTCATAATAAGATCACAGAAGGTAGTAGCCTTGAACAAATAACCAAAATCAACACATCGATGCCACATGCTTGAATGATATGGCTACATGGAAATCCATAAGCACGTTGTCTTGCATTTCATATGTGCATTTCTCATTATGTAAGTTCAAGTGATGAATGCGACCACCTAGACTCTTTACGTGAAACTCACCCTCGTGGGGCTGTACTGGCAAAGAACAATTTCCATTGACCCAACGTTAACCACATGACCGAACTGAAACATCAACATATGGAGGAACTGCTTTCGCTCGATGCCAATCTAAGCAAATGACCTGTTCCTCTCGCAACAGTAACTGTTGGCGCGGGAAAATGTCAACCTAACCACGTACCATTGGTGTCACGAGCCCTTTAAGAAACATCGTTAAATACCATATATCGCTGTCATTATCCCATATCTTCACCTCCATCATGTAGAAAGCGTGCCCATAACTAAGAGGATCGCCTCTAACCATTGCAGTGCTGTGGATTAATTCTCCCAATTGTAGCCATATGCCTATTCATCTTCCTCATGGTGTCGCCAGAATACCGCTTCCGCATACCAAATTCTTCATCGCCATCTAAGCTTGGTCATAAAATCGCTTGCAAGATTTGACTGGCGTGCATCCTTGATAGGCATATGGTGCATCCCAAACTAAGATGAGACGCTTATAACCCGCTATAATACCTAGATAGTTCACGATATAAATACAAATCCCTATTCACAGTTACTCTATTTCCTCGATACATGCCAAGAACCATCCCCAACTATCGTGGGGTTTATTCTCGCTTCCGCACAGCAAATGCCTGGGAACAACTCGCATTATTTCCATCACATCCCATAGCAATCAACAATGTCCCTTTATACTTCCCATACAAATGTGTACCATCACTAAGTAAATGACGACAATTTGCAATCCTTCAATAGACGGTTTAATGCCCTAACACGCACTTGAATGTCTCATATATCATATACACTATGAGAGATGGTCTTCCAAATGACAACACATCTAGGATTGGCTTGTTCTGTGGTCAAGAACAAACTTAGGAGATCTGTATATGACTGGGAAAAATCACCAAATAAGTGTCTATATGCCTTATGCTTCCCATCCAAGGCTTTTTTATATGAAATTTCATATCCCCTATTTCCATAACGATCGTGCAGAATGTTGTTAGGATAACGTAAATTGTGCTTTAATTATTGCCTGTATGTGAGCAATCAACTTCGAGTCCGGGGCTTGATGATGGTCTCGTCAGAGATACTGACTACACAAGAGTGTACTTTTTTATATTTGTTGATCAAGCAAATAAGCTAGTATCTTTCACAACCATGGCACGCAGCCTCCATCGTGGACATTGACATTCTTCGACCTTCTTTTCATCTTAAGACGAGCAATTTTTTTGAGGAGGCAACTACAACAAACTCCGGTGTGCTCTAATTGAGGTAAATCTCAATTTCTCAAGAATCTGATTACTTAGAATTAAAACTGCTCAACTGCCAACACCATCACTTCATAATTGCCATGTTCTTGCACCCATGGAGTCCAATCCACTTGAAATAGCAATATCTATGTTTTCAACATGTTCAAAACAGCAATGAAAAGCGAGGCGATACTCACTGTGGGCAAGTGCATCCATCCCACCTCATTATCATCCAATATCTGACAGCAATCACAGGATAATGCATGCAGAGACAAATAACCTATCATTCTCCAAAACCCGGGATTAGGAAGCCTCTGGAATGACGATACATGTCCATCTACTTGAATCATGTCATCATATTCACCATCATCTTCACCCATTCATTATTCTCTATGCGCGCTAATTATCATTCCATATGCCTCAGATACTGACCGCTATCAGTGCTCCCCACAACCATAGTCAATTCCTCGCCACCTCAATTTTTGCACCGGCCAACAGATAGATTCTTCAAGGTATTCTAACGACCTCCAACAAACAATTCAATTTCCTCATGATAATTAGATAACCTATGTTCAACACAGCAAAGATCTGTTTATTCCATGGTTGCAAAGTGGCTGGAAACCTATTTCCCGGGCTTGGTCACAGATGTGCTTCGGTGTCATGATATCACCCAACACTGTCGTAAACGCGTAGCCAACCTGCAAAGATTTCCAAAGGCACACGGGCTTTGTTTCCACTATATTTGCCACTGTTGTCGCCCTCACTCATATGTCTCATCAGTAACATAAGCCATGAATAGAGGAAACATGATAACGACTGTTTTAAACAAAAAGAAATAAAATTAATATAGAGAGATATTATCCTTCTGGTACTTTGAGCTTATAAATTGGAATGCATCTCAATCGTAAGCCCCTCTCCGGACTCATGATTATCGAAAAAACGCAGTCTCCTTTTCAGACTGTGGAGTTTCACCTAAAAAAAATACACTCATTCCTAAAAACAAGCAACCAAATGATGTCTCACACTGAGGCACAAATGACCTGGTCCACCAGGTCAAAGTGGCCTATGTTTCTAGACCTATCATTTCTTCTATAATCTTAAACAATAACAATATTAATCTTTTGTTTTCTAACTGCTCATAAACATTTTCAAAAAATAGCTCAGGAATAATATCTATTTCTTAGCCACTTCCAAAACAGAAGTACAAGTCACGGGCTTATTTTATGAAGCCATGCATACCCTAAGATATAGATAGATGACATTGTTTAATATAAAACACTAGCATATCTCTATAAAATTTAGTGTCAAAATTAACAGGAATGCTACATCTTGAATCTCACACTTAGTACTTAAAATAACAGTAAAAGGGAGAATGGTGGGGAAAACAATTCATTTTCATAACTAGAAAGTATTCCACGCAACCGTAAAATTAAATCTGAGATTTGTTCGGGCAAAAAGAAGAAAATAAGTTTGGAAACCCCACCCATGAGAAACCCCCTCATCATCACCCCATTTTAATCCAGAGCATGCTCTTTTGCAAAGATTCAAATACATCTAAACCAAGAAATACTTGAAGTTTATTGATCAAACATTCCTCCATATATATATATATAGATTTACTTAATCGAACATAAGGTAATAAAAACGCTCATATTTAATTGTAAAAACCACATAAACCCGAAATGAATCCCATCAAAACAACTAGAAACCAAAATTCTCACTAACACGATCTGTCACCTCATAATTAACCAAGATATAATCATTATGTTAAAGATTACACCAAACCTTCCATAAACTTTCAACCATTTTCCAACCAAAATCCGATCAAACATCAAGAACTACTCCATACAGACATGATTCACGTGTCAAACACAAGATATCAAAATTTGATTTGAAGCAAAATAAGAAGGATCTTTGGTTTAAAATAAATCAACCCACAAGATTCATTACATATGAGGATGCTGAGCATTTTCACTCCAGTTCCTCGCGGAAATCGCAAAGGCCCACTAATCTAATCACTGTATCTCAAAACTAAAATGTAAACCATCCAATAATCTCAACAGAAAAACTCTTTAACTCCCAAAATCAGGGTATGAAATGGGCAGTGCTAAAACTCAAAGTATGGTATATAAGACTAAATATAGCCGTACATGAACTCACTGCCACACACAGGTGGCTTTCCATGAATGAGGGACCGTGAGGAAGGAAACCTGCAAAGAATGATGAGCAGCCAAGCTTATGATGAAAACACATGTTCCTTTTTTCTAGTGTGCTAAAAGCTAGTCGTCCAAAGCTCTTCCAACAGCTCCCACGCCTGAACTCCTGTCAAAACACAAAACTCTCATGTCTGTTTTAGTCCTCTTTCTGGGTTAGCAAAAAACTGGTCCCGCACCAGGTCGCCGAGCCGAAACCTTAAAAACCCATGTCGTCCGTCGTCTGGATGCCACATCCACGGAAGATTTATATAAGTCGCCGTGAACCCACTTCTCGCCCATTTCACGTAGATCATGTTTTGAGCCACTTTGCTTATTTAAGCTCCTATTTTTAAGGTTTTCAAAAGTACGTTTTCATACAAAAGTTCCGCAAGCCATCTGTAAAGCATATAGCTGAATTTGAAAATATGTAAAATGAAAGAAGTACCAACACAAACCTTTCTCTCGGTCCCTCTCAGCACTTGGGTGAGCCACATGAGAAAGAGTCAATGCAAGGCATGATCTCCCTTCAAAGCCAAACATTCTTGAGAGCCAAGCTTATCATGTTGTACAACATGAAAGGTACCAGTGAAAGGGATTGTTTGGAATTTCCTCATTAGCTGGCTTCGTCAGGAAGACTGTGTACACGAATTCAGTCATCTGCGAGCGCTGAGACTCTGAGAGCTGTAAAAGACACCAGAGATCTGTGGCTGGAACTGTCAACTATCATTAGGTCAAGAGTAATGATCAAACAATCATAGCTCCAGCTTCAAACAAATACCTATACCACATACACAATACACCTCCTCCATCTTCACTCCCAAAAAGTTTGCCATCACTCAGAGATTTGTCTCATTTTTCTCAATATTCAGTCTGATCTAACGATAAGCCTCATTACTTTTATGAGTTCAGCTTTTGGTTCATGGTTTCATTTCCTTTGAGGTGAGTCATGTACTCTTACCATTCCCGACCTTCCAAGAAGCATGGACATGGATACTACATGGTGGGACACTCTGGATACGGTAAATTTAAAAATCGTATATAGAAAATTAGACACAGATATGGTAAGACACCTACATAATACGATAAAATAAAAATAATTATCCTTAGCAAATATATCTTCCTGAAAAGCAATTTATAACAAATGTGTCAAACATCGTCTTTATAAATATTCAAACACAAAGATAAGGTCAATACTAAAACTAAAGACTAACATTTTCTTTTGAATCAAATAAAATAGCTTTCAGCCTGAAGCCCATCAATAGAAAAGATCCCAATCTAAAGAATTCCAAAGACTTCTATATCCACTAGCCAGCTTCACTTCAATGTCCACATTTTGACTCCGCTCTATTACAGGCTTCCCGAGATCTCCTCTGACTTATGAGATAAACAAGTTCTCAAATTTCCTTTTGTGCTCAACTGTTTCTTCATGAAAGAACAGAAAATCATATGTGCTCTAATTTCTTTACAACATGAGAATTACCTGAAGACGTCTCCCAACAATTTCACTAGATTTAAATATCAGCAGTCAACAACCACCAATAATAGCACTTCATGTGTGTCACTAGTTATTGATAAATCACTATTGTAGTAATCATGATGCAAGAAAAGTGCATACTCCTCATTTGCTCTACCCTTTCGTCTCATTTAGAAAATACACTTGAAAATATTTTTTTTCTTTTCTCTTACTACTTCCATATCTCGATGTGGTGGGAACAACATCATGAGATCATCGTTTATTTTTGACTATAATACACTTCACTGAAAGATAATACAATTTTGATAAAAAGCTAAAATATTGATAGAAGATTTATTTATATTTAAATTATGGAAGCCTATAATTTAACTCTAAGATTATCAGATTTAAGGAATGAAAAAGTATGAATGTAAATAAAAGGCTTCTTGAACCATCTTCCACCAAGATTCCATTCACAATATCAAAAACTCACAAGTATAATTACAACCATCATATAAGTTCAATATAATTAAACTTTCAATTCAAACTCAAATATTTAATCATTAATAAATCTGCACTATATTCTGAATTCCCTCTGTAGTTTATGTTTTTTCATAGATGGCTCTTTCAATTCTTTTTTGATCATCAATCCCACCATACAATATTGTGAAGGTAAAGGTTTGTTTCTGTCAACTAACTAAGTTATCTGCCAAGACAACACTCGCAGTTGCTGATATAATCCAATATCCATCCAAAAAGTCTTCATTAGAGATTTATCCTTTACTTTTAGCTTCACTACATCATCTTCTTTTATACATCTCCATTTCTCACTATCATTAATTTCAAAGTTTCCTCATTTGTCAATCGTTACATTAACAATAGTTGAAGCAAAACTGTATTGGCTAATTTAAAGAATTTCCTAATCTGCAATGATTATTAAACATTAACAATCTCATTGCATGATTCATAATGAAATTCTTGATAAAAGATGCATCACTTGAAACCCGAGAGATCCAACCACATTGTTTCATCACATCATCATATCTTGGGTGTGTTGATGGTGCACATATGTCACTACTAAAAATCACCAAATTACCGACTGGCTCTTGGTCTGAACAAAGATTTTTTTGCTTCAGAACCCATTATCAACCATTTACCGACCAAATTATTTAGTCATAATTTTTTCCATTTTTGTGAATTATTTCATCGATTAAATCAATTGGTCTTAAATACCACATTACTCACAAACCATTTCCGACGCTTTCCTGGACCATTTAATGTATCGAAATACTAAGTCGCAGAATGGTCTCCAACGAGCCGCATCATCGACCAAATTGCGACTCAAAACCACCAAAATTCTTTTACTATCATTATCAAAATGTAATCTCATAAATATCGGTAATTATTTGTCATTGAGATTCATTGATCATCAATGATATTAAAAATTTCGTCGGAGCTGCCCAATTTCGATCGGAGCAAAATTAATTTTTAAATATTTTTTTGCTATTTGAGTTTGATATCTTCGCTTAAATATATATAGATTACAAAACAAAGAAAAGCACAATAGTGCATGCATATTATATAAAAAGAGTAAAAATATTTTAAAACAAGCAAACTAATATATGACGCATATATATAGTAAATAAGTCAAGAGAAAATAAAAACACACCTGCAAATCCAAGTATAAGACATAAAAAGTGTGTGTAATACACTCAATCATCTAACCTGTGTCATCATCGATGTCGAGATGTATCCAACCGCGATGGTGATGTTCTGCATCGGGTAGAGTCGGTCATTGCGAACTCGACGCTGCAAGGCCGCAGCCACAGAAGCCGAGGGATGCCAATGGGCATTACTACCGAACAATCCGGTGATCATCGTGGTTGAACTCGCAGCCCACCTTCCCGACACTTTATAAGCTACCAAACACGCACGCAACTCATCCCTATCCTCCTCATACGATCACGCCGCCGCCGCAAGACGGCTAACCGATATCAGAGATCGCATTTCCTCGCATCGCCTCTGAAAGTCCTCCATCGCGCCAAGAACACCAAAAAATAGTTCATGATGGAGCTCATAATTCGTCAGTTTATATAGTAGAATGATGATGTCAATGAACCGACATGGGATGGGGTATCTTCTCCTTGCCATCAATGCTTCTCATACCAAATTCGATTCAGATTTAACCGTGAGTCGATGAATGAGAACTACCTCGCTGCGACCATCACATGAACCTAAGTAGACTGAATACTGAGTCAGCAAAGAGCCTAACATTTCATATATCTCAAATTTCTAATAAACATGTGTAAAATAAGTAGTTTAATTTATCTTCAAAAGCAAGTACAGGTAAGATAAACCAAATTTTACTATATTTTTTTACATGTTTCGGTCCGTTGATAACCCATTAACTCGCCGACATGGATGCCCGTAACCCGACACCACTTCATTGAGTCCTTCTCCAAGACTCCTGGACAACTAAAACGGCAAGAGTCTCCTTTGTACCTGACTACCAAAATACAATATGTCCCAATAAATAGCAACCCGTCCTAACATTTCACACCAACCACACCTACATTCACATACCGATAAAATGAGTAAAATGGCCACTAGCCCATACATCACTACCACAAAAATATATCCAATCAACTATATATATTACATGGTTCAAGTGTTAATAAATTCGTAATAATCAAACATATATTAAACCTCGTGATGCAACAAACTGAATACGCTTGAGTCATAAAGAAATTTAACATTTCTCATATCTGTCTAATAAAATACATGTAAAATAAGTGATTTTTAATTGATCTTTCAAAAAAATAAAGAGAGAAGTATAAACCAAATTCTTGGATTATATTTTTTACATGTCTGGCTTATCTAAATAAGGTTTTCTTTCTAATAGATCTTTTAAGAAATATCTTATTATATTTCTTATATTATGATATATTTCTTTTTTTTTTTTTTTCCTTCAATTCATATGTTTGTGGTGTAAATATATTTTTACAAATCAGATTAATTCTTTTAATGGGCTCGTCTTTGTATGATTCCCATTGTGACTTTCTCCTAAAAAGGTTTCTAAATATTTGTACATAGTTTTTGTCTCGTTGTGGGTATTTTTTTCCAGACGATACTACTATTTGGATATTTCCCTTACATCTATTACACTATTCCATAATCAGGATCGTGAGATGTTATATTTAGTATTCGCCTGCGCCCTAATTCTCGAACTTGTGGTTTTTCTATCAAGGGTAGGTCTTCCTTAGTTTGTAATCTATAAGATCTGGTTTATACGATCGGGCTCGCCCTAGCTCATTTTCTTCACGTGTTTGTGTCTGTGCAATTTTCCTCCCATTGTGTCTTACTCCATAGGTCAAGTTTCTAGCAACGTGGTAGAGAGGTCATTGCACACCCCCAAGGCCTCGGTCCCGCTGACAACCCAATCACAGACAGCTCTGCGGATGCCTGCAACCCGACACCACTTCATTGATTCCCTTTCTCCAAGACTAGATTTAACGAAAAATCGCGTATCTCCCTCAGACGGTGAGCGCTCTACTCAAAATACAACACGTCCAATAACATAAGAACCCGTCCCAATACTCTCACACCGACCACACCCCACCACATACCTGATAAAACGAGTAAAATAAGTATTTTTAATTTATCTCTCAAAAAAAAAAGAGAAGTAATTTTATTTTAATGAAACTTACATTTGTCGCACGCAGATCTCTCTGATCAACAAGCTTCATCACTCTGACCCTTCGTGGTGTATCCGGAATAAGCGAGAGCAGGGGCTTCTTACCCTCCTTCTTGTGTGTCTTTAATTACAACAATACATACGTTAATTCAATTGAAAAACCTTTCCGAGAAACGGTGAAAATGTGCACACCGAACACAACGCGCAAAGTAATAAACATAAAGTATAAATTAGAAATAATACTAATGCTCGTCAGGCTCACGATAGAGCGAGATCCACAAGTGTGTGTAGACATGCCACTACCCTCTCCAGCTTCGCCCGAGCGCCGACTGACGGCGCTCCTGCTTTCACACCTCTTCCTGTTATAATCGGATCTTCTCCCGTCCCTCCGCCCACTCTTGGAAAACATGGACGGGGGACACTCAAATTCGTCTTTCTTCTTCAACCATTTATCTTTGACCCCATGACGGCAAATTTTATACCAACTCGGCAAAGATGTTTCAGAGAACACCTCACCGCCTCTTTGGACTGTGGTCCACCTATAAACTTCTCTTCGCAATTATAATTTAAACATATTTCACGTTGAACAAAAAGAATAAATAAAAGACGTGAAAATGTTAAGTAGTAATATATACCTTAAATTTCTCTCTCCAAATCATCAACTCGGTCTCTATCTACTCAAGGATCCAATTATGTCCATGAGTTTAAAGGACTTCCGAAATCATTCTCAAAACCCTAGAAATCGAATCCATCATTTAACTTCGTCCCAGAATCCCAAAAATTTCATGTTAGCAAGAAAGAAATTAAGAATGGATAACCATTAAAGTAAGTTTGATATCTTACGATTATCAATCGGGTTTATTCTAAACCTGAGCAACAGTGGGAGAGTCTCGTCTCAGAGGGTACTGAAGACTCTCCAACATCTCCATCCCCTTCCCTCCTCTCCCCTCCCACGCCTCGATCATCTGGCCGCCAATCTGCATCATGACGTGGACTCGGGCCGCGATGCTACGTCGCGGTGACATTCACAACCTCATCTCGCGGCGGGTCTCTATCCACCCCTCAGATCCTCTACCAGATCGGGCATACCCGAGGCCTCACGCTTCTACTGTGACCGGTACTTCACCCGGCAACGTGTTGCCTCTACCGTCCACGTGCCATGACCGCTAAAAATAATAAAACAAGACATTATTGATTAGTAGGCATCAAGTAAAATACATAAGGCAATGAAAATAAAACAAACATGATTAACGATTGAAATAACTAAAACCTTCACTAACTACCACATTCCTCATTAATCATCTAAATCGTTCTGCCTTCTCTTGATGTAAGAATATCATTTTCAAACTCCTCTTCATCACTGCTTTCTTCCTCATGATCAATTAAATGTTCATCAACATCTACATCCCCCACTCGGTATCCATCTCGTAAGATGCAACTAAGCCACGGCCTTTCATCCCACTACACTTCGATTATAACATCATCACACTTTGAAATGTCGTTCTATGACATCGCATTCGTGATGCTGGGATGTCAATTGAGCTCCTAGCTTTTAATTCGCACACGCCTTTCAATCCTTTCTAGACCGGTCCGACCCAGATATCTATGGCTGACAAACCGTGATGTCAGATCGCTAAGACAAAAGGTTCAGCGCTTGTTGAATCATTTTTTATCGCAGTACAACGACAAGCTTTATATCGAGGATGGACAACTATACCGCATGCTGGGTCGAACCATTCATTTGAATAATGCATTCTTAACCTGAGGGTCAAATTTAACTCGATCACTGACCGTAGTCCCGTAATAGTCGTATCTCTCCTGGCTTCATCAGATACTGTGGGATCCTTAGCAATGCATACCCTCACAGATTGTCATTTGGGCCTCTAGACCTCCCATATACGATTCGGGCAGGGAATTTAAAACCATTCACACAAGAACTGCTATAAGTTCTGTAACCTCTTAGGGGACCTCGTACATAGTTCAAGATAATGATTGGAAATTTTATTTGCACCCATTATGAACCTCAGAATCTGAATCGTTGTATCAGTTGAGATTACAATTATAAATTTGTATCAACATTACAATTGTTTGATTTTCATGTTTAGTAAACATAATGTATTTTTCAAACCATGATGGAAATTCTTGTCTGGCACAGATTGACAAATTTCTCTCGTCACCAAGTTTGGGAAACTCGCTTACGTTTTCTCTCAGAATTTAATACACTAAAAATAGAAATGAAATTAGAGAAAATGATACATTGGTAGGAAATAGTAAATTAACATGCTAAATAGATCTCATTTGACTTTAGCAAACTACTTACTCTATGAATGGTTGAACCTCTGACAATTCATTAGGACATATAGAGAGTCATGAAGATATTCATTGTCTACTAGATACACCGCTTTCCTTCTAAGACCATCGCTTTACCCTGAGGTTTGAAAATTTCAAACATATCATCCACAATGTCAACAAGATAAACCTCATTCCGCTTTTCCTTATGGGAAGAGTTGATCTCTTCTTGAAATAGAATGATGCGAATTTGCCTCATCCATAATATACCCAATTGGAGCATGTAACCCTACCTAAGCCTTATTCATGATTTTATGCTTTATTTTCTCAAGTATTTATAAGAAGATTATTGAATAGATATAAGTCATGTATGTGTGTGTAAGTATATATATATATATATATAGTATATATATATATATATAAGGCAGTATATATATATATATAGGAAAAGAATTGTCGAGTGAATTAATATTACCTTTATTGAGATACATCCAACTTATAATTCGGCTCCGGACTAAAGAATCCTAACTTCAGAAGCTGCTGTGCACTGGAAGATGTTCCATTGAGTCAAAAAACTTGGCAGGGAAGATCTTCTCAAGATTGCATATAAGATAACAAGAATTTGTTCATCCAGATTCCTCAACTCCTCATCAGCCAAAGAAGAAGAAGTCGCTTGCTCAAGCACAAAGAAATCTCACATTTTGCCTCCCATATTCATTTATGTGAATTCTCTAAGAGCAATTGGTAACAACCTTTTGCATGAATACATGACAATCATGACTTCATGCCACAACAAACATCTTAAGTTTGTTCGCATCCACACATCTCCGCATTGTAGTTCACAACCATCCGAAATCTTAGTTTTTTTACCCACTCCAACACATCCTTCTTCCTCGTGATTTATTCGTAACAAATGGCACATCGTGGTATTTATCGTGACAAGATTTTGTACAAATTGAGATCTACTAAAATATTTATTCAACTCATCTCTTGACTTGTACGTGTCCTTAGTTTTCCCCGAATGTTAAACATCAGATTGAAAATATTGTCAAACACATTCTTCGACATGCAGATAACACGAAGATCATTCGAGCAAGTGTTCGCCACAAGTAGTGGCAAATCCCAAAAATACTTCATTCCACCACACGTTCAGATATAATGCATCTCCACAACCCTCAAAGATCAACATCTATCACCTTCCAACCCTCTCAGCGATTCAAATCCCCATAATTTCATCCCCGATCTAACCCCCGGAATCATGTTTAGTAACCTTCTATTCTTAACGGTCTGTGTTACGCCGAGCACGATGATTCATGGGCAAAACTTCTGATGGTTGTCGAACCACGACTCTTTCCCGCTCTTACTTAATCTAGCATCGTGAGTCTTCCGCATAATGCGACATGCCAACATACCAGCCAAAGACTCCACCTCGCACATCATATCACTGAAAGTCATTTACGGTCCACATGAGGCAGCGCGCATTCAAAATTTTGCCGCTTGGAAATACTATAAGTTTGAACCCTAACACTCTACGTATTTTTCAACTCGCTATCACTGGCACAAGAAAACATCTATCTTCCCCCTTTCGATTCAGAGTCTCCAGCACTCAACACAATAAAACATAAATTTCCTTCATACATAAGTCCGAGCAAGTTATACTGGCCACCACCACACAGCTGTCATGGCAAAGAATATCATTGTCAGTATCACCAAATCCGCTGAAACCATCGAATAAACCCCAAATTTCTAACATTTCAACTTCGATGAAAAATCAGTGGAAACACCCATCAAAATGTTTCCAAGCAAAGGGCATCGGCGGGCGATACATCTTACCGTCCTCCATATGATGATCCGAATGCCACCCCATTTCATTAGTCGCGGTTGATGCATACAATCTCCTCTGCAGAACTCCAGGTGTTATTGGAAAATAGTGCATCTTCTTATACGACACCTTCAACTTCCGTATATACAATCTATTTCCAGAACCCCTAACCTTTGCTCAGACCGAGCATGCCCACATTTTTTATAACTCATAAGGTCATCACACGCCCCGCATATCATACAGTTGTTCACACAGCAATGAATGACCCGTACGGGTAATCCCAACCCTCTAACTAACTTCTTCCCACGTAGAAACTAATGGTATCGATTATTCAGGGCAATGGGCTTCGAATGAAATTAGACATATCATCAAACCATGCTCACGAACACCAGTCCGCACTTTATTTCTAACATCCTCACTACACATAGCTGAGTATGCTTTTAGAATTTCCCTCATATACATGTTTGTCTCCGCCGAATCATGTCATAGAAATTCCTTGCCTCTGCATCGGGTTCCTCATCCGGTCAATTCAGACTCATAAAGATCACAAACCATATCTGCATGTAGTGTGATTCATATTATCCCAGACCATCTGATCGGGCTTTCACTTACCGACACCCGCATTGAACTTGAAACACCCTCCTCGTGGACTTGCTTTCTCACCATGGTATATCCAAACATAGTAATCCCGGAATAAACCATTTCTAGCAAAATGCACCTTCACGCCAGCCTCAACATTCAAAACTTCTTATTCTAACATTTAACTAAAGTGCAAGTGATTACCTTATAGCCGTACATTCACAATATACTCGGGTGATGTCTCGTAGCTAACGAACAAATTCATCAACTTTATCCCCCCATTCATTAGAGAACATTCCATTCACTATTCGACCCTCGTACATCCATTCACGATCGTCTTCCATAACTAGTCACAAAAAAAAATCAATTTAGTAAGCAAACGCGATTGTCCTCAATTATTTTTATGTTCATTAACCATTTATTGTGGTTCCGATAAAGTTATTTTTACGCGTGTGATATGCAACCTATTACACATCCACCTCCACCTCCACCCGGCCCAATGCTTCTTTTCTCTTCAATAGGTTCGTCCTAATCCATTTACAAAAGTTACGTTTAAAAAGATCACGATTGTATGTTCATTATGTATGCATTTCTATGAGAATTTCTCCTACTGGTTCTCCAAGCACACTAAATAAGATATATAAATAATGATAATCAGCTTGATTTATAAATTGCATTACTATTTATATATCCTAATGTGCAATCTGGTAAATAAACGGAGCAGGCACCAAAATGACACATAATATATGCAATTTTAAATTAAATCATGATCATTTAATTAACGCCCTTTCAGAACTCCGTCCATCGGGGACAATCCAAAGGTATCTCAAACCGCTGTAATATTAATCGACTCCGGGATGTATTCTACGATCATATGAATCAAAACGACAACTTTAATCGCACGATGATGCATTTTCAAATCGCTGCTAAGAGAATGCAACATTTCGGGTCAGATAATTAAAAAAATTTTAGTTTATATATGTTAAACGATTTCTTTCACTTAATCCTATCACATGTTCTTATATCCATATCATTCATAAATTCATACTATATCATGGTAATCAACTCATATATTCCTATAAATTTCATTCAAGTGATTAGTGCATTCCTGGTACCTAACGGTAAATTTCAGAAATATGGGTACCCAATGCTATTAAATAGCATATGGTCAGATTCTAAACTCAATGGGCTTCCATAGAGTTCAAGAACACCTATACCAGAGCATTCCAACGGGGCGAAGCATGCAGTTTCAGAATCCTCGGCTAGTATAACCGGCAGCAGTATAAAGAAAGAGCAGCAACAACCACTGTTTTTTGTCATTTTCAATCTAATATGAGTTCAACTCGACTGCTATATACGCGATTCGACTCAAAGGGCTTTCTATAGAGTCTAAGAACACCTATAACAAAGTCCTAACGGCGTATTATGCAAGTTGCAATCCCCTAAGAAATGAGCAACTTGTAAAGAGTAGCAGCAGCAGCAGCAACAACAACTGTTTTTCGTCATTTTCGAATCTAATATGAGTTCAACTCTGATCAAGCTATATACTTTACTGATTCTACTCAGCGCTTCAAGGTAGTCTAAGAACGCCCAAATCCAAAGTTCTAATGAAGGAGTTATGTACAAAGAATCATGAAGAAAAATCAGCACACTGCAGTAATTGCAGCAGCAGGGCCACTGATTTTCTTCATTTTCGGATAGGATATGCCTCAATTTTTTATCATTATATATGGGTGGATTTCTAGACTCAAAGGTCTTCTTTCCATAGAGTCTAAGAACACCCAAATCCAAGTTCTTAAATGAAGGTTATGTATGTTTCGGGAAATCATGAAGAAAATCAGAAACACTCCAGCAATTGCAGCAGCAGGGCTACTGGATTTTCTTCATTTTTGGATATGTGATATACCTCAATTTTTATCAAGCTTATATATGGGGTGGATTATAGACTCAAAGGTCTTTCCATAGAGTCTAATAACACCCAAATCCAAGTTCTAATGAAGGAGTTATGCATGCTTGAAATCATGAAGAAAAGAAGAACACCGCAGTACTGCAGCAGTACACTGATTTTCTTCACTTCGGATAGGATATGACCTCACTTTATCAAGTTATGGTGATTCTAGACAAAGGGATTTGGCAGAGTCTAAGAACACCCAAATCCAAGTTCCTCTAATGAAGGAGTTGTGCATAATCATGAAGAAAATCAGCACACTGCAGTACTGTAAGGCAGGGCCACTGATTTTCTCATTTCAAGAATAGGATATGAGCTCAATTTTTACCAAGCTATATATGGGTGGATTCTAGACTCACAAAGGTCCTCCTTCCTCTCTTATGTAGCCTAAGAACACCTATAACAGAGTCCTTAACGGAAGTGAGCTATGCAAGCTCAACCCCGAAGAAAATGTGAGCAACTGGCAGCTAGAGTTAGCACAAAACCAAAACTAGCTCAAAGAAAAATAATAAAAACCAAAACTAAATTTCGTTGAACCCAAGACGGAGGAAAGCAAGTAATAAAACCCAACATTCGATAACTGTAATCAACTCGTTGTTCTAAAATATTGATCTACTCATAGCGTATGAATTATTTTTAATTTTAGTGTTAAGTATAGAAAAAACCCTTTCCTCTAAATCGACATACCCTTTAAGTACTTATTTCAATCTCTACTCAGTTAAAGGCAGCAACAGTCCATAAGGAGGTAAATGGCCGAACCTATCACTTTCGACCTCACCATTGCAAGCAAAGGAAGTTAACTTTATGTGTGTCACCATAGTCCTTTTCTACTGTATCCATGCATGACCAATCCGCAGCTCAACCATAGTTTATTAGAATAAATTAAACCTAAATTATTCCTCATAAGCCCCAAAATGATGGTTTGCAAGAGTGTAGTTCTCCCAGATCACTAGCTAATTTTTCAACTTCACAATCACTTGGGTGGTTAAATACTCTATTCATAGTGATAGAGAAAGTAAAGTATGAATAGATTTGAGAAGCAATAAATCATGTCAGTATATAAACCAACCACAAACAAGTCCATCCCCTGCTTTTAGTCGCGATCAAAGTGTGAGCACCGCTTCCAGAAACCAAACAAGATACCTAGTAGGATGTAACAAATTTTCAGGGGGATGAAACCAAATAAACTAACCCCGACTGGGCCGAGGTATATGCTGATAAACTATGGCATTCCTCCTCCGGGTCTATTCAAAATCAAAACAAGAAAAAGCAATCACATCCCAAACATGCCTTATTATCTAATCAACAATAAAAGTGATGAAGGCAAAATGAAGTCAACTGAAATTCTTTTAGTCCGAAATTGTGTGTTTGAGAGTTAAATATTCAAGTAGGCAAATGCAAAACACTACCATGTGAGACCAAGAACTTCAATGTGAAATAATATGATTAGGAAACCATTACCTTTGCTGTAATACATG
This sequence comes from Tetrastigma voinierianum, assembly GCA_016808115.1. Taxonomy (NCBI): domain Eukaryota; kingdom Viridiplantae; phylum Streptophyta; class Magnoliopsida; order Vitales; family Vitaceae; genus Tetrastigma; species Tetrastigma voinierianum. The sequence goes on from JAEQBH010002623.1 coordinate 334,177, forward strand.
TAATTTTTCGGGTTTATTATTGTCAGTAGCTTTTAGAAATGAGTAAGCTCCACACAACAATCGTATTGGAAATGTCTTTCAAAGATGGGGGAAATAATCACTAAACCGACTAACTTATTCTTGTTTATGTTGTGAGGAAAAAAATTAAGGTATAGGATACATTCAATATCGAATTTACCGATACTAGTACTCTTCTAAGTGTGAAAAGATGTTAATAATCTACCCTCAATGAAATTAAAAAACTCAGGAAATCATTGTCGAAGAATCTTGGTTAGATCAAGGATCAAATTGATTAAATGAAGGATGCAATGTATCTTAAGAAATACAAGACTAAATCAAGAAAATAAGGTTTCTGCTAATATTAAAATACAAGACTAATTTGGTCGTTAAACCGTTCAATTAAAATACAGCAAAGAATCGAACTTTCTTCCCCAAATACCCACTGCGGCTGCCGCTCATAAGCAAAAACCAATCCTAAATGGATCCTGAAGAATATATATTCATCGTGAAACAGTGATGTCGGACTTTTGTCATCCCTATAAACACACAAGTTTTCATGGTAACAATTCAAAGTACATCAAATAACTATAAGGCAGACAAAAAACAAATAAAGAAATGGAACTTTCAACTCTTCCATGGAAATGAGTGACGGTCCTCAAATCAAGACCTTTCAAGAGCGAAAGAGGATCTGGCCCATGAACTCTCAAAACCAAATAAAATTTAAGAGATCTATAAGAGCGTGAAAGCAAACAAAACCACAAGCCATGGGCTATTATAAGTGTGACAAAAATGAAGTGAGAACAGAGAAAAACAGGGAAAATCTTTGAATAAACATACCAAAAGAAACTTCTTCAAAACTTCTCATAAAAATCTTCACACATAGAGCAAAACCACGGTCAAGCAAATCAGATAACTAGATCCTCCGAAATAAACCCCAATTGGATTCTTCATCCTCAAAGTTTTAGAAAAACCCCTGAGGTACAAACCTTCAATCAAATAAGCCGCAAGATTGGAGGGTTGGCCCGAGGTGTTCCGCCACCGAAAAATTTCAGGTAGAAGAAAAATGTGAAGGAAAATAGAAAAGAAAAAAAAGGGGAAAACCTCGTATCTATTTGAGCTTGAGGGTTATGAGGCGTCGCTACCGGAAGTGTGTCGTGGTGCCGACTGGCAGCCGAGAAGGAAGGAAAGAAAGATGAGAACGGTGATTTGCTTTCAGATCGTATCGAGGGTGATTTAACTGCAATTACCGACCAAATTCTCGTCCGTAATTACCAAGTTGGCAATTTTGGTCGCCATTTACCGACCATTTTCACGGTAATTTATTTTTATCGTTACTTGGCTCAGAATTCGGCCTGCACGTTACACTCGCCACCATGACCAATTTCACACTAAAATTATTTGGCCTGGCAAATATGGTCGCCCTTGGCCTACAAATTTGGTCTGAATTTTCTTTTTCGACCAAACCCCTTTTGGCCCTTAAATGGTCGCGGATTTGTTAGTAGTAACACGACCAATTTTTTAGGCTCCGCACGGCCTGAGAATCAAGTTATTTTTAGTAGCGGTGTTCTTCAAAGCAAGATCGAGGGTATAAACCACACACTAGGGTCCAAAAGATGTCAAACTTGCTTCCTCCATATCGTGCAAAGCCCGTCGCTTTCAGAGGCTTCCAAGATTATCGCTATAACTTGAATCCACTTTTGAGTGACCAATCTCATAGCGCAATCAACAACCGGCCTATATGCTTAACCTTAGTCTCCCTTCGCGCTTATTTCTTTCAAAATATCACCCACTTTCCGAAACCACCATGATGTTAATAAGTGGTCTTCGAAAGATTCCAACATCCATCGCAAATGTTCACTCATTTCTCATTCCAAGTCTTCTTTGATTGGCCTTAATAGATTCTCATTCTTCTCTTTCGCAATAATGTGTTCTTAATGCACAAAGTCAGCGGGACATCCTGAAGTCGACTTGCACTTTAAAGGCACTGTTATTTGAAGGATTCTCTTGTTAAAGGAAAAGACACAATCCCTAGTGTAAAAAACATCCTAGCTATCTCTATACACCTCGAATATACCCTAGTCGCTTTAACGTGTTAGTGGTATTTTGTAGACATAAATTGAATTTTCGTAATTTAAATGCGAACATGGAAATTGAGAAACTTAACTCAGACACAAGACATAATGAATAAAATTGTAAATTTTCAAAAGGGACTTAAAAGTCATAAGTTGATAAGATTGAGCCAAAATAAAATAATGGGAAATTGAAATGCAAATGGTCAAGAGTCGGAGGACCTTATCGTAAATAAAAGGAAAATTGAGTGAGAAAAGCAATAAGAGACTAAAATATCTCATTTTTGGTCTCACATTTAAGAGCTCCAATGTGAAGGCCAAGAAGAGAGGAGAAGGAGAAGAAGAAGAAGAGAAGTTTGCCAAAGGTATGGATCTTTGGAGTTTGGTATGGATTCTTGTATGGAATTTGTAAGTATCCTTGGTTTTATATAGAATATGTATGGAGTTATAGATTTGCACCTGGTCTAGGGTTCTTCCTTGATCGTGGTTTTGGTTTTGTGTATGGAACTCTTGTATAGCTTTGTATGGACTTTGTTAGATTTAGTATGGTTTTGAGTATGGAAACTAAGAGTTTATGTATGGTTGGTATGGATGGTTATGAAATAAGGTGAATTTGTGGACTCAGATATGAAATCTCCTCGAGCCAGGTTTGAGGTGTTGTAGAGCAGTGGATTACTGTTAGGGAGTATGAATCTTTCCTTGAGGATGGATTGTAGAATTTGTATGGATATGAAGTTTGGTTTATTCCTACTTTTAGGATGATTTGGGATTGATTGTAGATGGTTTTGGTGCTTATGAGCTCAGGCATAATATGTACTCAATTGGAGGATGTCGCCGATGGACAAGGACTGTTCCGGATGGTTTCGGCCGAAACTCGGCGTGCAACGGAGCTCGCTAAGGAGCCTCCTCGCACGCCAGTGTGGAAGCCACGCTGTTGCGTGGCTAGGGTGCATCCGGGCACGCATCGCGTGGGATTCCACGCTATAGCGAGCCCCCGCACAATGTCAACTTCCAACTGACTAATTCTCATAACTTCTTCGCCCGAACCTCGCTTTGGGTGTTCTGACCTATGGAAAGCTCATTGAGTCTAGAATCTAACCATATGCTATTTAATGGCATCTCTAGATCCACATCTGAAATTTGATTGTTGTACCAAGTGTACTAATAGCTTGGTTAAAGCCAATTGGAATACATGATAAGAAAAGTAGATGATATAACCAAGAAATAGCACATACGTAGATTTGATATGTAGAGGAGTATAGAAGAAAAGAATAAAATGATAAGCTCTGAGAACACGTATAATCGTAGGAATGCCTAAGACCATGTATGAAATGACACTAAGACATCTCGGGACGGCGCTTCTAAGACTCCCCGCTGCTGCTACTAAGACTACACGCGGGGCGCACACGCTCTAATTAGTACTTCTAAGACTCCCGTCAGGCAACACTTCAAGATCGTGATAGCACACCTTCGGTTATCTTATTGTAAGGTCTGACTTATTTATTACTATTATCGGGCTCAGTATTCATAGTGATATGAGACTAACCTAATACGAATAAGAGTAAAACAAATGAGTATCGTTATGATCCGTAATACCTATGGTAATTCGAATAAGAATAAGCTCCTGTGAACTCCTACTGAGACTTAACAAAGTACAAGTTGTTATAAGTACAAGTAATGAGTCATAATGGAGGTCCGATTAAGCATGTTCGTTATAAAGATAAGTAATTGTATAAGTTCATTATATGAACGCAGCCGAAAATCCCGATATCACATGCTATATGCTTACTATAATGCGATATGCATATTACCTATGTTTCCCCACTAAGCGTAAAGCTTAGCACTTTATTTCAACCGCAGAAAATGTAAGAAGGAGACAAGGATCTCTCCGTGATTCTCACGGGCCAAAGACTTAGTAAGGGTTCATCTGTGTTCGCGCTCTCACTCCAGAAATGTAAATTATAGTTTTTAGATATAAATCCGGACTCAGACTATATGTATGTGACACTATAAACACCACCACGGTGGTAGTTTTATTTTGTATTTTCAGATACGATATATTGATACAATTATAAGACTCGGGACACCAATGTCCGATAAATCGTAAAGAGTCCTACCCAAATTTCGCTCCGCGTGACAATCTCACTATCGACTATTTCACGTGCACCCATATTGAATGCCTTCTCAATTGATCCAATAGACCCCTTCTCCTTTTTGGATCAATAGCACTAGCACTAGAAGAGGAATTCTCAAAATTAGATGTTCCAGCGCTTGATGTGAGTAAAGGAACTTGCTTAAGATTAGATTGTTTCACCATTTGTTTAGCCTTCTCCACCACCCTTTGCATCTCAACTAAATTTTCATTCGTTACTTTAGTAAAATATGCAACCACGGCCCCTTTAATTTTCAACAGGTGAGCCTTGACTCTATAATATGATCCTTTATATATTTGTTCGAGAAAAATCGCATTGAAAGCAACATTTCTCCCATTTACCCAATTTTGCTTTTCTCGACGCACTCTCCATAATGGCATTGTCATCTTCATTATTCTATTGATCACTTAAAGGCCTTAATTACTACTCATTGTATAATTCCAAGATCATAAAAATAATAATAATAATCATGCATTTAAATTAATCTAAATTATTTAAAAGCTCAACCACCCACTTTTGGTCAATTCAGAACCCTAATCAATTAGGCTAATTCCATAAAATTTGCACTTGGTATTCATTGAAGTTTAAAATAAATTATAAACAATTTAATCTAATTGTTCTACTTCTCCTTAATAAACCATAAAGCAAGAAACATAAAACAATTAGCAAATAGACCTCTAATTTAGTTTTTTTTTAAAGAGTTAACAATTGTACTAATAAATTAATAATAATGGATGAATTTTCTGTCATTATTTGTATTTACAAAAGAGAATTCCTAACTTACAAAAGAGAATTATATTGATTCTTATTCTCTCACCAAATTTATTTATCAAATAGTTTATCTTTGTAATTGCTGATACTCCATCGTGGCATTAATGGACTTAACACCCAATTACTCCAAACAATCCTTGGTGTTTGGAACCAATCCACAAATGACTTCCACCAGCCTACCCCCTAGGTTGGAACTTCTTCCACCACGCCGCCCGCACCCCCCACCAACAACCCCCCTTTGACTCCCCCACCCACCCCCCTGACACCCCCACCCACCCCCCCTTATTTCCATCTCCCCCCCTCTTCCACTGGAACCAACGACTCCCACCCCTCCCGCCTCCCATCTCCTCCCCTTCCCTTTCCATGCCGCTCGGAACCCGGGAACAACCGGCTCACACACTTTGTCACCCCCGCGACATCAATCTCCAAAGGATTTTCACCTCCCCTGCCCTAAGCCCTAAGGTACGCATCCCCTCTCTTTTTCCCTTCTTCCCTTTTTTTTTTTTTCTTTATTCTTTCTTCTTCCTCGTGTGAGACACTGAGACACTGAGACTTCTTTTTGTGTTTTTTTTAAAAAAATTGCAATCTTTTGTTGATGAAAGAAAAAAAAAAACTCTAGAAATTGATTCATTGATTGATCCTTGCCTTAAAAAAAAAAGAAGAAAAAGAACCTACATACCTTTACCCGATGGTTCTATGTCGATTCCTCAAGGTCAGACTCACTCTCAATTTCCGCCGACCAACCAGCCTCTTTCAGGTGTGGTTTGTAGTTTTTGAGAAAAATCGCTCTTGGCGTTGTTAAAGCTCCGCTTTTGCCTCAGCAAAATGGTCCGAGCCGCGCTGCCGTGTCCGAGCCGTGTACAAACCGTATCCAAAATCTTTGACCTACTATATGGTCAATGATACGCCACATGGCGTATCGGACACGTATCCGACGCATGTCCACGTGTCCGACACACGGACACTCCATAAGGTTGTTGTATCCGTGCTTTAGAGCTCCTGACCAATTAATTTCTTATTTTTCTTGGAATTTTGTTGTGATTTTGGTTTGGAAGGTGGGGAATCATGGAGTCTGAAGAGGATTTGAGGTTTCACCGAGTTGAGTAATATACACGAGCAGCACTAATGTTGGTTTTGGAATTTAAAAGTGCTCCGTATGAGGAGTTTGTATATTAGAGTATATTTAGGATTTTTTTTTATTATCTCATGTTTTTACCTTTTTACGATTGTATCCTTATATTTATATACTCAATTCTCTTAATAATAATTAAGTCTTTTTCATAATATGACATGAGAGCTATAAGCTTAACAGTAAACCCTAACCATCGCTGTTGTTTATGATCGACCTCATTCTTTAATCCTTATTCTCCCCAATGGTCGACGCATCTTCTTCCACCACTACCATCATATCCTTTTGTACCCCCACGATCATGATCGAAACTGACTCGCTTCATAACTTAGTTGTTCTCAACGTCAGTGCTCAGGCACTGTTTAAACTCATAGCCATAAATTACTCTGAGTGGTGGCTACGATTCACATCTCTCTTATTAAGGTACGTCGATGGCTCAAAGTTGTGTCCTTCGTCGACAATAACTCTGCTCAATGCTGCTTCTCACTCCCCAAATCCGGATTATACTCTCTGGCTCTAACAAGATCAATTGCTTCTTAATGCAATTATCGGATTTGTCTCTCCCACACTCGTGCAGTTTCTCTCCATTTCTACCACATCTCGGGTTGTGTGGACCACCCTCAAGAAGACATATGCTTCTCCTTCCCACGGACGAATCATGGTCCATCTGATGAGTGCCGAAACACCTCCAAAGTTATACCGCCTGTCTTACGTTTAGCTATTTTACATTTAAATACGTATTTTTATAATGATATCTTATTAGTTCACTGGTGTGAATGTGCAATTGGGGTGAAAAGTGCGCTGAAGCATTCGGAGTTAGAGGATGAAATGCATAACGATGGTCGAATAGCCAGACGCAACGCCAGCACGCCCCCACTTGCCAGACGCCCAACGCCGCGACGCCAACAACCAATATAAAAGTCAACAAGCAGCAACGTCGCGACGTTAGCGCGAGTCATTCCTCTTAATCATTAAAAGCAAAAGGGGGACCATAATTCAAGGGGGATCGAAGATCGAGGAACGCATTTAACTAGTAAGTACCTAAGTCACAGAAAGGGACTTGACTTTGGAGAAGAACCAAAGATTTCAGATCTTCTTTCTTTCTGACGTAAAGACGATGTTTTATAGATTAACTATTTGTGTTTTCTGCTCAAGATTCTAGATTTATCTCTGTAGTGTTGTTGGAACCTCACAACATTTTCATAGATTAAAGATTAGTATTTTTATATTATTCAATTGTTTATAATTTGTTAGCATCTGCTTTATATTTGTGAATCATTTACATGGTAATGTATGGCCAATATTAGCGTGACTATACTGGAGATCCGAGATTCGAGAGATATACCTGTGGATTCGAGTAGAGCAGCCTTCTATTGATTCCTGCAATAGAGATATTCCTATCCCTGGCTGTGGCAATTAAGGTTAGAGACCATTTCTAGCTTATCTGAGTATCGAGTTGGGGTAGAGATACACCAATTGTACTAGGCGAGATAGCACACTCGAGAGAGGGTGGTATTTCGTAAGCAAGATCACCTAGCTATCAATAAATCATAAATAAATTGAATATAATCTTTAAGAAATAATCCATTGAAAGTATGTGGGGAGACATGCTTCTATCTCCATTACTACAATTAATTCATCGCCGCTTTAGCTTATATCTCACATTCCAGTACTTTTCACACAACACTTATATCCATAATATTCACAAGCCCATCTCTCAGATTCAACACACCTATCCCCGTGATCGGCTATCCATACCATAGGTACACTATATTACTACGACAGCTACACTGCGCACATAGGCGACAATATACACCACGCCAAAATTTATCACCATCGCTGACCTGTCACCCTCAAGGTACTCGGACCATTACATAATAAACATGCAAAATGTCAAACACAACATTGACTCTCTTGCTTTAATGAATGTCTCGCGATTTTGATGGTTTATTCGGTCTCCTGTCTCAATGGACCTTGGCCCGACCTACTTGAACTTATCTCATGCTCTCCAATTTCGGGAGACTCCAGTTACGTTCGAGGAATTGTTCGAGCACCTTATAAATTACGAGGCCTAACTCTGACATTCGGTTTCTCTGGCTTCGCTCGCCTCCATTCTGACGACTGCCATGATTACTTTGCCTAGTTCCTCGTCTTATTGTCGATCGAACAACCGTGGCGACTGCAACTCCAATCTATCTCTAGAGTCCTGGACATTAATTGATGTCCCCCAGCAATTTGCCCGACCTTCTCTACCAACCTTGATTGGACATAGTCAGTATCTCGGGCATGCTCCTCCTGTGTCTCCATGGCACCCGGCTTCATCGTCACAGTTCGGGCATAGTCGCTACCTCGGGGGCTATTAGCTTTGTGGTATAACCGGGCACTTTGCTTGGCAATGCATTCATCTACCCACCTTGGCACAATGCTCTCTTCTGCCTACTTCTGCCAGTGCTTCGCGCTCGACCTTCATTGCACCTCATGCCCACACTGTAGTCCATCCCTCCACTCTTGGTATCTCTCTGGATCGAGTTGTTGATTCGGGCGCCTCTCACCATGTGACCATGGATCTTGTTACCTTGGACCTTCATGCTGCCGTGATTACTCGCCTCGACAAAGGTGATTATTGGTAATGGCTCAAAGCTTATCGATTGTTAACATTACTTTCTCCCTTACCTTTCTCCCTACACCTTATTTTTCTTAATGTCCTACATGTCCCCGCTATGTCTAAGAATCTTATTTCTCAGAGCGACCCTCAAGCCCGACCTTCACACCCGAATGGTGGTGAGTCCGAACCAACCCCGCCATGACGCCCATTTAATTCTTTTATTTTACATTTGCTAAGTTTTTTCAAAAACAAACAAGGACTAACTTCTACCAATTCCGAATGGCGGATCCGAACCTATTTCGCGCATTCGACGATTTGATTTATTCATTAAACCGCTTAACAACACTACGAAGGCGCTTGCTTCGGGCCAAGTGTTCACAATCATGTACAATTTTCAAAGCAATTTGGTAGGCCCATAAACATTGTGATAAAATACATTTACAGCCGGCGCATTCTATGCCCTTTCAAAATGATATACAAAAAAAAAAAAAAATCAAGGGTTCAAAGTTTAACCCTTTTGTTTACAAAATACCACTTGTTCAAAAGAGACGATATTTAAACGACGTGAGTATATACTTATACGCTGCATTTCTCTCTATGACTCAAGGCGCATTGATCTTGTCTCCCTCTGTATCATTTCAACCTCACATAGTTAAAACTATACGCTAAGCATTTCATGCTTAGTGGTTCTATATACAATTTATTTCACGTTTCAATGTAGCTCAAAGATGCATTTAACATTAAACCATGCCTATTAATTCAACATATACTCATACTATTTATTTTCGCATGCTTTCAATTTCTAAATCATTTACCAAATCACATCACACAATTTCAATGCAACACCATTTCATTAATTCAATTTATGAGATTTAAGCATATGTATTAGAAATCCATTTATACTCACAATGTTGGTTATTTCACCTTGACTATTCAATTCATAAATTTATGGCGATTCGTTGATAAATCCCACTTATTATTATTCGGTAATGTGCTTATACATTTAACAATTCTATCTCCCATCACGACTTATGTCGCTTGCGCATCCCGACACGTGGTATCACTTATTCGGTCTCCCATCGCCGATGCCTGCATCCCGATTCGTGGTATTAATTAAATGCCATACACCATCATGACTGATGTCGATCGTGCATCCCGCCTGACATTTTTCACGCCAGAGGCCATCATGACGGATGTCGATTAGTGCATCCCGCCAAGTGTATATTGGATAATTCTCAAGCCTCGGACGGATGCCGCCAGCGACCGCCAGCGATTCCATTCTGATGTCATTTAGTTCACAATTCCGACGGATTCCGTTTGATGAATCCCGTCCTTATCATCATTCACTTTTCTTTCGGTTTTCAATTGTCACATTCAATTTCATATTCACTTTCGTATTATCTTTCAAAGATATACTCAATCTAAGTACTTATATCACATACTATTCATACCGATTCATGTACTCATTCGTAGGTTAATCGTAAACTACCATAATACTAATTAAGGATAGAGTCGCAGAACAAACATGCAAATGTGTCTGCCCAGGAATGTGAAGCCGATAGAACAAACCCACACTCCAGACTGATTCCAATCCTTGGAATCTCAATCTCAGTTTGGCTTTTCCTCTTCGTCGGTCCCTATTCCAAAACCATTAAAGAACAATATTATTCGTGTGTACTAGTAGTTTTGGTTAGGATTGATTTTTGGAGTTTAATATGATTTCCAAATTTGACAAGATATATAAAGATGGATTCTTGACTCAATGGGCTTTCCATAGAGTCCAAGAATACCCGAATCAGAGTTCGGACGAAGGAGTTATGACTGCTCGAGGTCATACGCAAATAAACTCGAACTGAAGAGCTGACCTGACTCCGACGAGCTAGATTTGTCACCTCTACAAACATATTCTATCCTCCTTAGGGCATATGAATGTATTCCTTGACTCAATGGGCTTTCCATGTAGTCCAAGAATACCCGACCGGAAATGGACGAAGCGAGACACATCTTCCAAGCCGGAGGTCGTATGCAGAGTCAACCCAGATGAGCCTGACTTGGAATCGACGAGCTGGCCCGACCGACGAGCCTGATATAACACCTTGTCTGACATCTAATATACTCCTCAAGAATATGAATGCATTCTGACTCAATGGACTTCCATAGAGTCCAAGAACACCAAATCTGAGTTCAAATGAAGGAGATATGACCTTCCGGTTGAGGTCATGCGCAAATTTCGCCCCTGGATGAGCTCAATTCGGTCGACGAGCCACCCGGAAGTGACGAGCTCAATGTAACACCGGTCTGACATCTAATATCTTCTGCAGGCATATGGATGGATTCTGACTCAATGGGCTTTCCATAGAGTCCAAGAACACCGAATCGGAGTTCGTGACGGCGGGAGTTATGACCTCCGAAGTCGAGGTCATGCGCAAATAATCTTGAAGAGTCGACCAACCGACGAGCCGCACTTAAGTGATGAGCTCATATTCTAACACCTCGTCTGATCCAATATCTTCCTCAGGCATGTTGGATGGATTCTGACTCAATGGGTCATAAAGTCCAAGAACACCCGAATCTGAAAGTTCAGATTTAAGAAGTTATGACCTGGCCGAGGTCACGCAATACCTCGATGAGTCGACTCGAATCGATCGAGCCGCACCAAGTGACGAGCTCGCCTAACACCTCATTCGACATCTAACATCTTCCTCAGGCATATGGATGGATTCTGACTCAATGGCTTTCGATAGAGTCCAAGAACACTCGACCGGAAAGGTTCAGACGTAGCTAAGGACCTTCCGGTCGAGGTCATGCGCAGCCGCCGACAAGCCGACCAACCGACGAGTCGCGACCAAAGTGACGAGCCTATCTTCTAACACCTCGGTCTGACATCTACCATCTTTCTCAGGCATATGGATGGATTCTGACTAATGGCCTTCCATAGAGTCCAAGAACACTAATCTGAGTTCGTGACGAAGAAGTTAAGGACCTTCCGGTCGAGGTCGCGGGCGCTACCAAGAGCCGACTGACCGACGAGTCGCATCAAGTGACGAGCCCAAATTTCTACAGACGAGCCGAGCTCTTCAGACGTAGCTGAGCCCGCGATGACGAAGTTGAGCTCGCATGACGAAGCTATTCTTCAGATGAGTCCTACGACCTCTATTCGACGACTCTCTATGGGCCGACCACCCATTCACTATTCGTAAAGAAAAGACCATAACTCGTCTACAAATATCCGAATTGAGAAATTCAAACCTAATATCAAGTTCACTGACGTGGATACACTTTCCCGTATGACTTACTCCAAATTCCCTTTATTTCTACTCAAAACCCGTCTGCTGTCCGGCTAGTTGACCCGAATTGGCAGAACTGACCCGACCAGATTGAGCTGGGCTGACCTCAGTAAAAGGACCATAACTTGATCTATAGAGGTCTGAATTGAGAAATTCAAAATTCTAAAATCAAGTTCATTGATGTGGCTACAATTTCCCAGAAGGACTCACTACCAGATTCTCTTTATTTATTACCCAAAAATCAGCTCTAAGGTCCCACATCAAGCTACCACACGCTAAGAAATTTTCCCACGGTTTAAAATACAACTTGACTTTTCCCCCCACAACAAAGATAACCACCATTCAACCACTTGGGGTAGAAAATAATTTGTAGGAGAAAGACCTACCTCTAGCTTGTCGAAACTCCTCGATCTCTGGGCCTCTACTTATACTGGTCACTTCAAGTGAAGACTTTCCCTCTCTCGTCAATTCACCACCTATCCGATCGTGTAAATTCAGAGAGAAGTGAGAGCTTCACTCTAAAATATCTCCTCTTTTCTCTCGTTTTCCCCACGATCACTTAATCGTGATTTTTAAAAAGCGATGAAACTTCCTCCCACTTTCTTACATGCCACATGCCCTTTCCTTGGATTTTTTTCTTCTTTTCTTTTATTTCTTTTTATATTTCAGTCCCTCCATTTCTATTATTCTTCATTTAAGTCTCCTATTTTACTTAGACATAAACTTATTTACAATCGACCCCAGTCCCCTATTTGCACTTCCATATTTTCCTTTTCACTGGTTTATTTAGCTGATTCAATAATCATTTAATCAATATTCATCTAAAATTTTAAAATACCCTAGCCGCCAATTATACTTAAATATATAATAAATTTTATTATAAAAATTCCAGGTATTTTGGGCTACACTTTGCCTCATTTTAGTCGAGCAACCTTATTAATGCCTTATTCTTTTACTCTTTCTTTCAAGTGCAAGATTGTCACACAAGGGTCACCTTGGTTCAAGGAAAGGCCAGAGAGACGATGTCTATTATCGCCAGTCAATCCCCTTCAATTCAACCCTAGCTCATCCTTGGCTCCTACTAACCAGGCTGAGTATCATGCCATTGTCGCGCCGCCTCGAACCGCAAATGCAGTCACGGGCTGTTTGAGCTTCTTTGTCTCAATGCGCCCCGCTACTTTATTCTCGAACAACCTTAGTGACAACCTTGTTCCATTCTTGTATAAAATACTTTGCGATTGATTATCACTTTGCTCAAGGACCGATTCACTGCTGTCAGACGTTGCTCACGCCTTCAGCGATCACCACGACGCCCTTACCAAACCCTCTTCTTCAAATTTCTGCCTCCTTCAACGTAACAAGACTGGTGTTGTTCCTTGACACACCATCTCGAGGAAAGGTGTATTGTAATATATTTAAAGAGTCATTTTTCAGACAGCTATATTTACGACCTCTTTATCATTCTTTAATGTTTTTACCTTTTTGCCTTTATATTGATATATTTATATATCTCAAACTCTTTCAATAATAATTAAGTCTTTTTCATAATATTGTATTCATTTTGTTTGGTGCATTGGGTTCCTCTATTTCATTATGTCTTCTCCGAACTGAAAAAACCTTATCTCAATTGTTTCCTCTCCCATTTTTGTTTTAGGGCTAGGGAATTTGTGAGAATTGAGAGCATGACTTTTTTTTTTTTACTCTTGGAAAAGCATAAAGAAGAAATGAAGAATAGGCAGACAATGACACAAGAGAGAACAGAAAAAAAAACAGTAAGACGAAGACACTTACCTCATGGAAGGTAAGACGAAAAAACAGGTAGTCGAAATCTGAGTACAAGACGATAGAGATAATTCATCCCGTCCTCTTCTGCATATTACATATCCGATGGTGGACACGTGCTTGTCGAGAAAATAATCTTTGTCGTGACTCAGCAACAATGGCAGGTGACGTAAATAAAGGTAAGACGAAGGGTCCATAGATAAAAACACTGCCCATCTTTATTGTAAATATGTAAACCATGTATGGGCAAAAAGGGAAAAAAAGTGAACGAAAGTGGCTCGCATCCCAAGCTCACACTCTCTTTTATATATAGGATAGATTAGGACAATAAAATTGAAAGGATAAGAAAAAAGAAAAAAAAAAGTATGAAAATGGACTTCAACATTTTATTTTTATTTTTCCATTTTATTACCCTAACACTTTCTAAAAATCGAATATAACCTTAAATAAAATCTATATATATATATATATATATATATATATATATATATATATATATATATATATATATATATATATATATATATTTTTTTTTTTTTTTTTTTACATTTCAAATTTTATTAAAAGTTATTGTTATCTTTTTTCAATAAAACTTCTTTAAAATTTTATATTGCTATTGTTTTCATATTTAAAAATAAATTTTTTGAAGAGAAAAATAATTTTATTGATTCAAACTAATAATATAATACATCGATATAAATATAGAATCCAAATTGCTAAAAATCATGTTAAAACAAGATTCACGTTATCAGATAATAACCTACCAAAACTCATATATTCGATAAATAGCCACATTATCTGATATTATTATAACTGTAATACCTCCGATTCTTCAGCTTCTATGATATATTGGCAATTGACTTAATTTTTGTCGTTGATGGGATATCGCTTTTCTTTCGTCGAATCATCTGGCCAAAGAGCGGCGGCAAATCATGTCGTATCAAAATGATGATATGAATATATCGCGCTAGGACAAAGATTAAAACACGAAAAAATAAATAAATGAAAACCTAGATTTTGTGGAATAAACATCTTATTGAAGAAGAAAATTATGGAAAGAAGTATAAAATGGTGATTTCACGTCAAAAATTGCCACAAAATCACCCCTCTTGTCTTAAAGTAAAATAGGTTAGGAGAGAAAATGTTTAGAGAAATGGAGGTTAGGATTTTCTTCACATATATATTTAAAAAATAAAATTCAGGAATTATATTTTGCAAATATACTCAATATTTTAACTTATTGAAGAAGAAAAATGAAGAATTGGTATTAAAATCAATGACTTCTTAAAAGAATTTATGAATATGGGTTTGATTGTTTCAAAACTACACATTGATCTTCTAATATATAGATGTAAGAAAAAAAGACAATAGTTGAAACTCGAGTTTTCAATATCATATGCAGTTTAGAACTAAAAATTGAGTTATATGAATGATGCATGCAAAAATTGAGTTTTCAATATTGTCTTTTTTTCTTACATCTATATATTAGAAGATCAATGTGTATTTTTGAAACAATCAAACCCATATTCATAAATTCTTTAGAGAATCATTGATTTAATACCAGTCTTCATTTGCAAAAAACAAATTTTTTTGATCGGGATTTGAAATGTAAAAATTAAGCAGAGAGTTGGAATTTTATCTTAATTCTTCACATTTTCTTTATGGTTATAAATTTTATAATTTCATTTTTTTGTCTATTTTTTATATATACATGTATTGTTTATATATTTGATATTATTTCTCGGCCAAATAATTTATAATTAGCTCTTTGTGACAAAGGCAAGCTATCAACTCATTAAATTTGTAAATTATCTTATCCTCTTTGCAATTTAATACTGCTCTATTTATAATCATAGTAACATAATCTTATTGGTATTTGTATGATTAAATCAATTACCAAATAAAATAAATTAATAAAAAAAATATTTTTGATTATCATTAAAGCGAAATTATATTTAAATTAATTTGTTCTTTTAATTATAAATGAATTTAATATGATTTAAAAATTTTGAATGCATAATAATAAACTCAAATTCAAATTATTTTAGAACCTTAACAAACAATTTACACTCATCAAAATACAAAATGACACAAAATAATGCCAATAATGTTTTTTTTTTACATCTATTTACTTGGTATTACAATGTTGTAATATTTTGTTCTCATTGAAAGATGTTATAGTGATACATTCTTATTGAGAGAGGAACCTAATTTTTATAAGTATGCCATTTGCCTTAACCTTCATGGACCTCATAATGCTAATAATATTAATGTTGGGAAACCTCATGAACTCTTCCTTATCCACATTGGTTTGATATTGTCAACTTTGAGCCTACGCCCTCATGGTTTTGTGTTTGAGCTTCTCTCTCAAAGGGCCTCATACCAATTAGATGTTATTTATGGTTATATACTCATAAGTCTTCCCATTCATAACCAATGTAGGACATTGTGGGACTTTTGTCACACTCCCAACAACCCTCTCCTCGAACGAAGTTCCATCGAGTCTCCCCTCGAATTAAGATTTTCTTACCAATTGGATGTTAATAATGTTTATATACTCATAAGTCTTCTCATTCTTAATTGATGTAGGACATTGTGAGACTTTGGGTGCACTCCCTGTAAAAATATTGGTCCATACTAATTAAGTTTTAAAGTTTTAAAATTTAAAACTTCAAATTTCCCATATTTTTTCATTTAGCATCCTTCAACCCTTGCAACTCTTCGAGAGATTAGTGATGATCTGAATCTCCATATAAGGAATCAATTATGTAAGTTTTGGGTCCCTAAGCCTACTCATCTATACAAAAAATTTACCATCGAGTTTTGATTGAGAAGGGTTTTGAAGAATCAGAAGTGATTTTATTTTGGTTTCACAGTTTCAACAATTAAGTTTTCAATTTTCCAACGTTCAAGTTTTTCATTTGTTTTTGAACAATGGCTGGAAGTAAATTTTGACATCTCGCTTTCGCATATGATCTAATCGTATTCTAATTTTGTTTGATATGATTAGATTGCTTCATTATTGATTTTACATTTGATATTAGAGCAATGTTTGACTCTGCCTTATTCAATTGGTTTAGGAAGGTTTGTTGGGACTTGGAATCCACAAAACCCATAATTGAATGAAAAGTGTTGTCCCACATCGAATAGAAACAAGATGGGAGATGGGTTTAAATAGTTGAGTCTCTCAAATGGGTTTGGGCCCCAAGGAGCACCCAACTTTTGTGGAAGGGAGAGGACCTACACCAAACTAGGATAATTATTGAAGTTATCTTTGTGATAGCTTTCAGTGCGGTGTTATGGCCTAAGAACAATAAGGTGGAAGTCGAGTAAACAAATGGAGCATTAAATACTTAACCGCCAAGAATGTGTTAAAGAAAAGGAAGTGGTCAGTGAACACATTGGCACTGAGTTGATGATTGTCAATCCTTTAACTAAAGGCATGCCACCTAAGTATTTTAAAGATCATGTAGTACAAATGAGGCTTGGTTCCACAATGTAATTTTATTATGTGTACATTCATTATTTTAATGAAACTCTTATTCAATATGATATTTCCTCATATGGTTTTGTACATTTTAGATTATTATTATTATTTTGATAAATATCATTAAGTTTCGACCTTGAATAAACATATGATTTATTCATTAAGTTTAAGGGTTTGTATTGAGAAACTTGATATATTGTAATACATGGAAGATAATACTCACTATAAGAAGACCTATCGCCATGATTTTTATATTTAGTTTCCCCTTATGGTGGGTGCTGAACTATATGAACCAAGTGGGAGAATGTTAGAACGGTCCATATATTTAAAGTTTTAAATTTAAATTTTGAATCAACCACTCGTTTTCAAAGAACACCTCTTCTTGAACCCTTGCATTTTTTCAGGAAACCAATGATGGTCTGGTCTCCATATAAGGAATCTATGAACGCACATTTTTGGGTCCCTAAGCCTACTCAGATATACAGAAATTCACCATCAAGTTCTATTTTGAGAAGGGTTTAGAATTACCAAAAAGTTATTTCATTTTGGTGCTTCAATTTGAACATTTAAGTTTTCAAATTTCCAGTTTTCTTATGTTTCTATCAATAGTTGGAGGTAAGTTATAACATCTCAATTCCACATATGATCTAATCATATTCCGGTTTTATTTGATATGATCATATTATTTAGTTATTGATTTTTACATTGAACACATTTGTAAAACTCGGGAAAAAATTCAATTTTTCTGAAAAATGGCAAAACGATAATTTGCCGCAATAGTACATGTGGAAAACCTAGAATTTTTCTAGATTTCGGATGACGAAACGGACTTCACCGTTGAATTCGTCTCGCGAAATCTAGTTACATAGTCGAATTTTGTTGAATTACGAGGATGGTCGAGATTTACGTGTTTTTTAAGAGGCTTTGTCAGTGTTGGGTGACACATGGGGTGGTGTCGCGTAAGCGTAATGAAGTATCACAGCACTTGTGGGAGAGACGCATGGCGTAGGAGTAGTGTGGAAGGTGACACCCAAAGCATGTGTCCATGTAACACGTGACACATAACACATGATACTTGGACCATGTGAAGACATATGGCCATGAGAGAGAAGAAAGAAAGGTGAAATGAAGTTTCCACTCACTTGGGATAAGACCAACCAAATGGGAGAAAAAAAAAATCTATTCGGTGGGATGAAAACCAAAAAGGAGGAAAAATAAAAAATAAAAAGAAAGAAAAGAGAAAAGAAAGAAAAAGAAAAGAAAATGAGGAAAAACGAAAGTGGAAAAATCGAGTGGGGAAAAGAGAAAAGGAAAAGGGAGAGAGGAAGAGATATTTTCCCGGTGTTCGGCCCGATTCGAGCTCGATAGTCCGAGAACTAAAGTTGGTTCACGCAGAGGCTGATGGGTACCAAAATCTAAATTTTCGTCGAGCTCAAAAGTGGGGTCTTCTCATGCTAGTTCCTCTTATTTAAACATGTAAATAGCCCAGTGGTTCAGCCCAAACCACGAGATTGAATTTTGGACATGGGGCCCATTTTGAATGATCCCGGAGACTGTGTTTTGAATGTCGGTATCCGGGCAGTTTAGTTCGGGATAGGCGAAAATGAAGGATTTTGTGTGAATTGTTTTTTGAACGGTTCCAGCCCGAGTTTAGGTATAATGGTTGAATTTATAGCCGTTAATGACAGTCTTGAAAGTTATTAAAAATAAATGAAAAAATAAAAACGGAACAAAATTTGAAATTTAAATTTGAGTCGGATTATTTCAAGTAGAGTATGACCCGGTTATGGTAAAGATAGCTATAGTTTGTGTTAATTGTTTTTTTTTTTTTTTTTGTTATTGTAGGAAATTAAATAACATGTTGAATGTGTTGTAAATATGTTGATATATGTGTGTTATATATATTAGCATGAATGAATGTAAATAATATGTTTTCGATATAATTATCCATGGTTAGCAGCATGAAATACGGTTTATAAATTGTTATTGTATTATTCGTGTACATGTAACATGAGATACATCACGTGGCATTTTACATTGCATATGCACGGGGACATTGCATTGAGTCGGGTGTGTGTGCACGGTTATAGTCATTCATTATTCTTGGTGAATTGGGTGGTGAGCTCGATAATGGGACAACGTCCAAAATGAGTCTCATGGTTGCATAGCATGAAAAATACGTGTATTGGGCATAACAAGAAGGGATAGATATCCCTTCGGGTGAAAAACTCGGACTGGTTCAGATGCAACTGACGATGAAAGTCCAAAAAGCGTTGGAAAGGCGCGTGACGTCCTGCGGTGAGAACTCGAAAATCCGTGACCCACAAATGCATAAACACACGAGATTTGATTAAATCAAATAGACATTGGAGTATATCAATAGGTTTGTTTTATAAAACAAAAAGATTTTGTTTTGGAAAAAGAGTCATTAGGTGAAACACCAATGACGAGTTTTCACATTTGGCATATGCATGTGTGAGGGAGTCGGTGAGGACTCGGGACATGGGCATGACAAGTCACATCTCATTCATAGCATGTAGAATTTCAGGTTTAGACTTGCATGTTTTACTTGAAATGTGTGTATTATTGTGTGAACATGACATTGCATGTCTGACAGGTGGGAAATGCCTCGTAGGAGTTTGCTCTGCAGGAAACTTTGCTCACCCGTCGTGGGACCCCCTTTAGTGCGAGGGAGTATACGGGAGACAAGCAGCTCGCTGGTAGTGATTTTGAAGAGGAAACCCGGATGTATTTTGTAAACTATATTAGAACAAGCTAGTTTTAATATATGTTACGTATCTGAGTGTTGTAATAAACTCTTATGGACTAATGATATGGTTATTGTGTGGATATGGACAGATGGACCACGTATTGGTAATTACTACTTCTGTTGAGACCTTTGATGAGTTATGGTTATACTATTATACAGGTTGTATGTTGGGTAGAGCTCCCCGAACAAAGGAGACTTTGCCCGATTTTTGTGAAAATATGGATCCCGATAAATGGAACACAATAGTGTGGTATCGGGTTACTCGAAATCCACAGGAATTCCACAGGTTGTCAACGGGACCCCTGGGTTTTGGGGTGTCACAACATTAGCATTGAGTTGATGATTTCAGATCCTTTAACTAAAGGCATGTCACCTAAGTATTGTAAAGATCATGTAGTACAAATGAGACTTGGTTCCACGATGTAATTTTATTGTGTGTTCATTCATTATTTTAATGAAACTCTTATTTAGTATGATATTTCCTCATATGGTTTTGTACATTTCAGATTATTATTATTATTTTGAGAAATATCATTAAGTTTTGGCCTTGAATAAACATATGGTTTATTCATTAAGTTTAAGGGTTTGTGTTGAGAAACTTAATATATTGTAATATATGAAAGATAATACTCACTATAAGAGGACTTATCGCCATTATTTCTTATATTTAATTTCACTTTATGATAGATGTTGAACAATATGGACCAAGTGGGAGAATGTAAGTATATTGGTCCATATTAATTAAGTTTTAAAGTTCTAAAATTTAAAACTTTAAATTTTCTCACCTTTTTCATTCAGCATCCTTCAACCCTTGCAACTCTTCGAGAGATCGATGATGACCTGAATCTCTATATAAGGAATCAATGGTGCAAGTTTTGGATCCCTAAGCCTAGTCATCTATTTAGAAAATTTACCATCGAGTTTTGATTGAGAAGGGTTTAGAAGAATTAGAAGTGATTTCATTTTGGTTTCTTAGTTTTAACAATTAAGTATTCAATTTGCCAATGCCCCAGTTTTTCCTCTATTTTTGAACAATAGTTGGAGGTAAGTTATGACATCTCGCTTCCACATATGATCTGATCGTATTCTGATTTTGTTTGATATAATCAGATTACTTAATTATTGATTTTACACTTCCAACAATTTAAAACAAGAGTTCCAAATTTACACACATTACTTATTTGAAAATCTAGGATTGATGAATTAATCTTAATGATTGAACATATGAATTAGTCTTCAATCCAAAAATACAAATAATAATAATATATAAGAACAATAGAATAATAAACATAAATGGTTTTTTTTTTTTTTCAGAAATACCAATTCTTAACAATAAAATATGACAACAATCCATAATTAATACTTAATTATAATTTATAACAATTATAAAATTGACCATCATAAATTACCTTTTACATTAAATTATAATTGTTTAAGAGATTTTAAAATATCCCAAATTATTTCACTTAAAAAATTTGATCTTAATTATATAAAAATTTAAAACATATTAAGTAATGCAAGATACACGAATTTAGAATTTAAATATTTTAGTCATTAATTAAAATAAATAACATTTACAAATATCCAAGTACTTAATTACATTAAGCCAAATTAGCATTTTCATTACTTTTGTTATCTCTTGGTAAGAGCGTGTGTGTGTTTATGTATTAGGGTTGCAAACCCGACCCGTTATGTCGGATTGAGAGTTAACCAAAACCAAATTTGAACATAAAATGCATGAACCCGAGTATGATCCAACCGACTTCTAACTCGACGTGTGACGCCCCGAGCCGGGGGTTACATTGGCGCAATAACCGAATCAGCAGCGAAGTTCGCATTAATATTCCAGGTGACCGATATCAGCGTTGTTGTGTCGCGGATTTATCGGAATCCATTATTTTAAAAAATCGAGATGAGCTCTTTGTTCCGATGAGAACTCTACCCAACATAAAACTTGTATAACCACATAACCCGTCGGGGTCTCGGCATAAGTAATAATGACCACCTGAGAATTTTTATCGTCATATACAATATACAACTATATCCACTATTATTAAATTGGACTATAGAGTTACTTGGCACCACCTTAATACATCCCTTTACCGGGATTCATTCATTCATACTTAAATCTAAAATATGAAAATAAAACACTTAATTACAGCCCGTAAGAGTCCGATCACGACCCTCTTACCATAATTACCTACTCGACTATTTAGACAATAGTCCCAAAAGAATTAAATTACAATTCTTTTATATAAAATACTTTTTACAAAAGCAATATCAAGGCCACACATCGACCTCCTTCATAATCACGGCCTCGTCGGAGCGCCGTCTCCTTGTACCTGAAAGGGGGTCCCACGACGGGGTGAGCAATGCTCAATAGAGAATAATTCCTATAAGGGCTACTCCCCCATATAAGTGCGTATCTTTGATGCCATTTCGCGCGATTCAGTAAGCTTGTCTGGCGTTAACACCGAATGTCTACGTCGTGGATGAGAATGTGACTCACCATGTCCCATGTCCCATGTCCCGAGTCCTCACTGACTCCCTTACACATGTATATGCCAAGTGTGAAAACCGTCATTGTGTTTACCCAATGACTTAACCCATTGGACAACACTCCAATATTTATTTAATTTCATCAAATCCCGTGTGTTTTTTTGGGTCGAGAATTTTCGGAGTCTCACAGTAGGCTTCGCACGTCTTTCGATACTTTCGTGAACTTTCATCGCTGGATACATATGTCTGACCAAAAATAAAATTTGGGTCTTTCACCTTGGGAGGAGGGGGGATGCCTCATCTTACTTCCTTTAAGCATACGTGATTTATTATTATTATTGTTTTACACCCATGAGTCTCAATTTTGGACGTTGTCCAATTTCCGAGTTCACTACACATTCACCAAGAATGATGAATAATCAATATCGTGCACACACACTCGACTTGACGCGGTGTCCCCGTGCAGATGAAATGCAATTATGTCATTGCTCATTCATACCAGCTACATATATGATGAGTGCTATATGTGCATGCCTACTCATGCATAATTACCCATGCATCATTTGGACATTTATATCAAAAGGCATACAAATTCCAAATATATCATACAATACATGTCATCATATCAATGCACGCATACATGGACATCACAAGTCACTACTATAATTAGCGTGACATTCTTCAACCTCTAGGCAATTGTGACAAGACATGTCACTAACTAGCCTCTGATAAGCCTTGTAATGACCTTATTCATACAAGCACATACTTAAACTAAACCATTAGAACACATAATTTGGCTTAACACAATTTCAACCAGAGTATATCACTCAATTCAATGATATACTCTGATCATTTCGTTGGCAAAAATGCGGGCACCATCATTCACTTGGCTAAGATTGTAGCAGTCCCGGAAAACGGATCATAACTTGAGTTATAGAGGTCCGGTTTTGGTGATTCAAAAGCCTAACATCAATTTCTCGGATAGGGCTACAAGTTCCTTGAAGGATGTTAGTCTAAATTCTCACTTTCTGGCAGAAAATAAGTCCAAAGCACAGACGGTGGGTTCGGCAAAACATAAACAGCCGTGGTAAGAAAAGCATCTGCTTAGATTTTATAGAATTTAATTTGGGTGATTGAAAATCTTAACATCGAGTTCTCGAGTTAAGAGCTCTGAATTTCCTTGAAGGATACTGGTCGAAATTCTCCGCTGTCTAGCGAAAATAAGTCAGCTGGACGTAATATAGGGTCAACGAGGGCATATTCTCGTAACCTTTAATTTTCCAAACGGGTCCTTAAGGCCAAAAAGGGCCAAACAACCCCTTAGGAGCATTAAAAATTTCAGGCCGTGGCCCATAGGAATGGAAAATAAACAAAATAGCGGAAGAATCCACATCTCTTGGAGCGTAGAAGAAAATCACAGGAAGTCGCAATAGCATTCCTGGCGAAATTTGATTTCGAACTCATCGTTCGAATCTTTGACGAAAACTCCTGATTTCGGTGTCCACGCGTTGCCATTGACGAGTACTCAAACTTTAAGTCTTGACCCGATGCGAAACGATCACCCGAGCTCCATAGATCTTAAAGATAAGGTATAGCTCCTTTTCCCCCCTCTCTCTCATCTCCTCTCATTCTCTGCGTTTTTCCCTTCTTTTCTCCATTTTCCTTTTTTTTTTTTTTTTACCTTTTCTCCTGTTAACTTAACTTATTTTAAGTTAAGTTTGATATAACTCTCGTAGATTGCCACTTGTCGCGAATCCCATAAACTGGATCTGTTCCGCATGCTGAAAACAGTTATTTTAGTTCTGATTCGAGTTGATTTATTTTAAATGAGCTTACTTCAAATCGTTCTTGATTTAGATTTTATTAATCTATTCTTAGATCATTTGTTATTTCATCCCAGCACGAAAAATCGTAAAAATTAGACTGTCTCGAATTTGACGATTTTATTATTTTTGTCGTTTTAGAAAAATTAAATTTTCAGGTTTCTGTGAGATCAACCTAAAATGAAATTATGAAACTCATGTTGATTTTATGTTGATTGAGTTAATCATGTTGGATCGGTTTGAGTTAAAATTTTTATTAAATTAAAAAACTATTTACAACTCTATATGAATTACAAAATTAATTTACATCTACTTTAAATAAATAAATAAATATATTTATATATTTGTGTGTGTTAATTAGAGATTGGTTTTTAATCTGGTCCAGATTAATCAGGTCGATTAGATTAAATTGGATTGGTTGAGTTAAAATTTTATTGAATTATAAAATTATATATATATATATATATATATATATATAATAATGTTTAAACAATGTCTGGCTTAGTGTTTAATTGTCTGTCTTAGCCTTAGTCGCGTACGGTTGTAAGCAAGCACAAATCGTAGTTAATAGCTACGGTTCAGCCCATTTAAAATGTAAAAATACGGTCGATTACGAGTTTGAGGTGATACTCTACCCTAAGCGCCTGTCTTCTCTTATCTTGTTATTTCTAGCCCTTTTCCCTTAAGTCGGAAGGGTGATTTTTTTGACAATTATTGACCTGAAATTACCCCTCTACATCTCTTGTTACCATTTTATTTCTCAATAAAGTGGTTCTTCCATAAAAATATGGATTTTTAATTTTTTTTTTTAGTGTTGTTGTCACCATTTTGTGCAGCGTGTTTTGGTTGTTATCTTGTGCAGCGTATAGTTTGTGTCGTCTTAGTGTGATGATTTGGTTTTGTTGTGGTGTTTTTTTATCTGTGGGTGATTCAGACGTCAAACATATTTGATTAGATAAATGCATTAAATCAAATCATTATTATCAATATGATGTAAAATTGAAGTCATATGTATTTTAGTCATCATAAAATTATCAAATATATAGGCTTCGGGCCAATTTATTATACTATTTGCTTGAATGCTTCATCATCTTCTAGAGTTTTTAAAGAATTTGATTTTATGTTTCCATTGAATGTATTATTAGTTTAAATCAATTAAATTATTATGTTTAAAAATAATTATGATTTCGATGATACCACAAAAAAAACATTAAATTGGACATTATTTTAAAATATCTATTATTTTAGTGTTTTTTTTTTTAATTATTTCAGGACATCACTCTAAACATCGGGTTGGATTGGCTTGATAGGCCCAATTTGCAACCCTAATAATATTTAATAGAAGCGGTGAAAAAACGGACTCTTAATTCATAAGAAAAAATAAAGACAGGAGTTTTAATAAAAGTCAACTATGACCAAGTTAGGACACGTCGTATAAAACACATGGGCGCAGTTATTTCAAAAGTACAAAAATACCCTTAACGAAACTTGCGGATTTCAAATTCCAGTTTCAATATAATAATAATAATATAACCATGTTGTCGGCACTCAGCACAAAGATCATTCAATTTATTTTTGTTGAAAGCTAATATTTTTTTTAAAATAATATATAGTAATAGATCATTCAAATTTAAAATTTGTTATAATAAGTTTTATATATGATGATTAATTCGCTTATATTATCAAATAAACAAAATATGAGAATATATATATATATTGATATTTTAATTATATTAAATAATATTTATATAACGCTTAGTGAATAAATTATAATTTAACCTTTTCTATATTTCAGAAAAAATGCAGCTAGGTCTACAAGTTGCAACTTTTTTTCTTTTCTTAGTTTTACAATTAAATTTTTTTTTTTTTTATCAAGTCTTAAGGTATTTTAAGCTGATTCATATACATATAGAAAATAATTTCAAAGCATATTATACCCAGATTAATCCTCATTCTAATCGAAATAGACTATAAAAACGATAAAATTCTATTGAATAACATAGTTATATTCTCGAGAGTCGAACTCTAAGCTATAAGGGACCCTAATTATTTCATTTAATGGTTACAAACAAATATATATTGATTGACCAATGGATTGAATATTGATAATTTAGGAGACATAATTTATGGGGTCCACTAGTGATAAAATGGAATATGTTATAGTCTATAATTGAAGGGATCACAGCTGTTGGCTGTTGACGCACCCAAGATTATACTTTTATTATTTTGTCACGAAGTTTGAGAAAATAAAAGATTTATTTAGTTATTTAGTTGTTTAAATTTCAAAATAATAAAATTAATTGATTAAAACATGAAACAATTTTTATAATTATGATTAGTTATTCTCTTATTTATTTATCATAATAAATATCTTTTAATTTTTTCTCCGTTACTTTTTTTTTTTTTAATAATGAGCTGATTTGTTCTCTCAATAAAATAATTATTTCATTAAAATCTGAAATGTAATTTGTTTTGTCGCATTTTAAGCGTGGTCGTGAATGCGGCGATCCTTTGACATATAAACGACGCGTTAAGGAAATGGCATTTTAGTTATATTCCAGGGTTGAGTACCAAACATTTTAGACTTCCATTCTATATAACTACCGAAACCCTCGATTCGTCTTCTACGAAAGGGAAAAAAAATGTCTGGATATCCACACGCGCCACCAGGTCAGGGCTACGGATACGGTGCGCCGCCGCCGGCGCAACCTTATGCTGCAAGTCCGTATGGCGCCGCGGCGCCGCCGTCACAAGGGCACCAACCGTACGCCCCGGTGGCCACACCCTATGGCGCGCCATCGGCACCGTACGCAGCAGGGCCAGGAGAGAAACCCCATAAGGAGAACAAGCCCTACGGAGGATCCAGCCACCAAGGAGGATCCAGCCACCAACATCCGCCGGCGTCCATGGGAGGGTACCCACCGTCGGCTCGGCGTACGGAAGCCCCTTCGCGTCGCTTCAGGTGCCGTCGGCTTTCCACTCAAGGAACGGACTTCAACGTGGTGGCATGCTTCCAGATAGCGGACCAGGATGGTAGTGGGTTCATAGACGACAAAGAATTGCAAGGGGCCTTGTCTTTGTACAATCAGAAATTCAGCCTCCGAACCGTTCATCTTCTCATGTATCTCTTCACCAACACCAATGCCCGAAAGATCGGTGAGTTTTTTTTTTTTTCCTTTGGGGTTTCAGGGAGCTTGAAAGAAAACTTATTTTTTTAAAATATCTTCCTTTCCAAACAGCGATGGTAAAATGACTAGAATACCCCTTACCCCCCTCCCCCTCCGTAAAGCATGTGGAGGTGGTGGGTGGTATTGATTGAGATTTGAGACTCCACGCGGTTTGTTTTTAGATAAAGTAGCTTTAAGCTTGTGGGGGCATGTGGGAGTGGGATCCTCCTCCTCTGTACTAAATTATTTTATTAATAATAAGTTTGTTTTTTCTCATGAATGGAAAAACAGGGCCAAAGGAATTCACAGCTGTGTTTTACAGTCTTCAGAACTGGAGGGTGAGTAGTAGTACTAGTAAATAAGGGCACAAGTATTCGAATTTGAATTGGATGATGAAACTGAAACTGTGTTGCAATTTTGTCAGGTAATATTTGAGAAATTTGACAGGGACCGTAGTGGGAAAATAGATACTGGGGAGCTGAGAGAGGCCCTGATGAGCCTAGGATTTGCTGTTTCCCCCGTGGTGTTGGATTTGCTTGTTTCCAAGTTTGATAAGAGTGGAGGCAGAAACAAGGCCATTGAATATGATAATTTTGTGAGTATGTCTTTTTCCTGCACCTTTTTTGGGTATGCTTTCCCTGATCTAATTTCTATTACTTATATCAACATATGTCTTTTTGCATGCAGGTGCTGTCTCACAGTTAAGAGTAAGCCCTGCTAATTTGGACTCTGAATTTTATTTTCTTTGAATTATATTTTGTTATAACATAACACTATCTAAAATGTTTGTATATACTAACTTAACTTACCAAGTGCTGCCTGTTGATTAATTCTTATTTTTCTTCAAAAGAGCATCTATAAGTATGGGTGGTGGTGGTTGTTTTTCATTAATACTTTGCCTCCCTTTGGAACCAGGAAATTACTAAGGAAAGGAATGGTTTGGTGAAATATAAAATATAATCAAAATTTCTCAAAATTTTATATATTTTTAAATTTCTTAATCCTTAAAGTGAGTTTGAAGAATAAAACATATAGAATTAATTTATTAAGTTTAAACTAATTTTTTATTTCATTCTAAATTCTCTTTCTTTCCTGCTTTCCTTTTTATTCTGTCTCCTTAGTATTTTCAGATTCCAAATTCCAAAAGGAGTCTTGGGGTTTTCAAAAAGGATAAGTAATAACTGATAATATGGGTTGGAGTAATAAATTTGGGTTGACACACTTGGACAGGGGCTGACAGAGAAATTCAAGGAGAAGGATAGCTCGTACTCTGGTTCCGCAACTTTCACATACGAGAATTTCATGCTCACTGTGTTGCCATTTCTTATTGCCTAGTAAGTAGCCAATGTAAATGTTATTCTCCTCCTTCTGTAGTAATGGCCAATGGCTTTCTCTGCCTTTTTACTTTCTACATTGATTTGCTGTAATGTTTGTTTGTCCTGCTGCTGTAATTTCCCTTTTTCTTAGACCCTTTGTATTATTATATATTACTAGTTTGCTATTCCAAGCTTTTATCTTCATCTTCATCCCATTCTGCCTTAACCCTCTTTCCATCTTATAGAATCCTTCCCAAATATCCCCATAAACACTGCAACCTATTTAGTACCCATCCCTTACTCCTGAGTCTTTTTTTTTTTTTTAAATTATATATATATTTTCCTCCTTTCTATCTTTTTTTTTTTTTCATTTTGCTATTATTATTTTTTGAAATTGTAAAATAAGACAAACAAAAAAATGGTTATGAATGCATGGTTTAAAATATACAAATCTTAGGATATGATGTTTTGAGGTAACATATTTATATTTAATTTGTGAAATGAATAAAAATAACATAAAAATATGTATTATTTAATTTATTTTTTTAAATAGCATCATATACCAATATTTTTTATTTAAAGAAAACGTAAATTTTCTTATATTTAACAACATTGATGGTTAAAATATTTTAACTTTTTACTCAATATATGTATAACAATTTTAAGAATTTTAAGAGATTAGTTGAGGGGTTAAAATCCTTTTCCCTTTTGACAAAAAAGTATAATTATATAGATTTTAAATTAGGTATTTGATATTAATAGATTAGTTGAGGGGTGAGGTGGTTTCAACAGCTATAAATGGATGAGTATTTATGATGTCATGAATAAGACCTTTATTGTGAACAAGAGAGACGGGGTTACAGAAACATAAATGGGATAAGAGGAGGGTATGATGAAAAATTGAATCTCCAAGATACTTATATAAATGGGATAAGAGGAGGATAGAGAATCTTCCTCGTGTTCCATTTAAGGTACTCCGGAAATACTTATACTTTATTGGGTTAATTGGTTGTCATTCCGAATCAAAGGATAACTGATTGACCTTTAGTGAATTCCATGTATAGTCATTAGTCAGTCCATAATAATGACTCCACCTATTTTATTTATTATACAGACCAATAAGTTCAATGCATTTTTATGCTTCATCTCAGCCTTGATACCAAAACTGAAAACACTGGAATAAATTCGTGGGTGCCGCCTTATAATCAATTAAGGTATTCAAGGCTGTGTCATGGTTTAGCAACTTTTTTCCATAAGGGGAATTGTGCTTCATGGGCCTTCTTATATTTTACAAAATGGCTATAAAAAGCATCTCAATTAACCCCAAAACCCACAACCCCAACTAAAATTAAGTATAAGGTTATAAAAATTTTGAAAAACCAAAACTATCCTCCACAAGCACCCCACCACCCTTCCTATAGGTGGGAAATGGGTCGGTCCGGCCCATTTATTCGGGTCCATTTTTTGCTAACCTAACCCGATCCTATGTGGGCCGTGAGCTAAAATGTGTATGACATTAAAATATTACAAATAATAATAAATAACAATTTATATTTTGTAAAATAAAGTTTATTTGAAATACTTATAGTTTATTCTTATATTCTTAAAATATTATATAAAATAAATTATTATAGTTATAATTATATATTATTATTTAATTTTCATACTAATATTATTTTATTTTATTAAAAATAATTATTTAATAACTATTAATTTTTCTATAAACAACTATTTTATATTTTTCATAATAGAAAACTAATATTTTTAATAATTAGAAAATATTAAATAATAATTTAAAAATAAAACGGGTCAAAATTAGTCAAGTGGGTCGGCCCGGCCCAAGCCCTAATGACCTAGCCTATTCGGGCCGAAATAATAAGTCATAGTTCTATTTGGACCTCTATCTTCTCAATTCGACCCTCAAAAAATAAGAATCAAAATGTCATCGAACTAGGCCCATTATCCCACCTCTAAGGTCCCTTCCTCCGTGCCCCCACCTCTCCCCTCCCCCCTCACACCCCATTGATCCTAGCACCCTTTGAGACACCCATCATTCTTTTTATTTATTTATTTTACTTTTTTGCAATCAGTCTTCCAGTTCTCTTTTTTTTCTGTTGAGCTTTTTCATAGAAAATACCATCCATTTTTCATCTTTTAAGTAAATTAATTTTATAAGATAATATCTTAATTAATTTTTTGTTAAATAGTTAATATTTTTATATTAAATTTTTACCTTTATTTAAATAAGTACTAGCTTCTAAAAAAAAGTACTAATATTCTAAATAATGATTTTAATATATATATATATATATATATATATATATATATATATATATATATATATATATATACTCTATATATAATATTATTTTAAATAATATGACTTTAATATTAAAATTATTATTATTAATTTTTATGAAATAAAATTGAAGATATTTAATATTTTTAATATTACGATTTTATTTTTAAATAGTTTCATAACTTATGTTGGATGATATATTTTATTATTATTTTTTTAAAAATAGTTTTTAAAAGTTTAAAACATAAAAATAAAATCCTAATATGGAAATTATAGTTATTATGATTATATATATATATATATATATATATATATATATATATATATATATATATATATATATATTGATAAGGATATAGAAATAGATTCGAAGCGTTTTATTTCGTAGTAGGCGGTGTGGGTCGTGCGGTATTAAAGTGTCGCTTAGTAGCATTTGAACCAAAGCTCGGCCCGTTAGGTCGGAACATGGAATTGAAAGGACGGGAGAGCCCATACAAGGCCCGATCGAGCTATATGCGAATAACGGATGATAGAATATTCGCGAGAGCGTCTGTCAAGTCTGTATAAAAGAAAGGAAAGGCATCAAAAAACCGTTAGTTGGATATCTCTCAATAAGGAAGGAGGATTACTCCCAAATAAGCTCCATTGGTAATCCATTGCTAAATATGGATGACTACGTGAAAACCGATCCTCAGTGAAGAACCCCCAATCATCGTCCAAATTGGATGAAGACCCATTACAAATACAAAAGTAGCTCGACGCTAAAGATGCAGCCAAAACTAAGCAAAGGGAACCTCTTTCTCCCTTCTCAGACGAAGATCGACTTAGGCATCGGAGAGGTCGAGGCGAAGCCCTCGCAGCCCTCTTCCTTTTGTTTTCTCTGCGAGAACGAGCGCTCGGGCCCGCGTGGACTAACATTCTGATATTCCTCTCGGCCCAAAGCGATCAGGCGTCCATCGGTTTGGCCCCACATTTGTCTTGGCTCAACCCAACGACCGGTGCTTCGGCCAGTTCGGTTGAAAAAGGCATCATCGGTTAGCGCCGTCTGACCAGAACGTAGTTCCTTCATAAATATAAATGATTTCCGATTCTTGATGTAATTATCGACCACGGAACCTGGCGGGAGCAACACTAATCCTACAAGGATGCAGTTACGCCAAAGTGCGGACGAGCGGTACGGGGAGCCCGGCGAGGCGATCGAGGCCAACGCGCCAGCCGGGTGAAGCACTCGCTCGTCGACGGCCGCTTGATAGAGGAAATGAGACAACTCACGAGCAAGATACAACACCCCAGGAAGCGGCGGATTCGGGAGAGAACCTGATGTTCCTCCACGGGGGACAACTGCAGCTATGGTAATCGAGCCACCAAGAAGATCTAGTCAAGCAGGGCGGGGCCTGACCAGCCCCTGTGGGGAAGGATCGGCGTCTGAGGAGGGACGAGGGTGGGGACGGGAACCACAACATCCCTCTAGACCACGAGAGAGAGAGCGGACATGGGAGCAAAGGTTTAGGGACCTCAGCGAGGAAGCTTAGCCGCGTGGGAAGTAGTTAAAAGGCGCAATGCGGACATGGATACCTTGAACATGGCAGAATCACCTTTCGCACGGTGTTTGGGCTACCGCTCGGCAGGTCGGGGATGCCTCGTTTAGAAGCATTCGATGGCGGCGGGGATCCGATAGATCATCTCAATACCTATAAGAATCGAGATGGAGTTGCATGGGTATCGGACTACTGTCGGTCTCGAGGCGTTATACCACAGCAAAGGCGACTATGGCACAGTTCCAGCAGAATCCCCTCTTCAACGATTTCCTCATTCAGAGAGTTATCAATCGCGTTCGTCTCCCACTTCATCGAAATTTGGGACATCTGAGCAGTACCATCTGTTAACCATCAAGCGGGGAACACGGAAAATCTGAAGTCATACGTACAGCGGTTTGTCTGGAGTCCACGAAGATAGATGTACTTGGCGAAAAGTTCATTTCATCCGCGGCCTTCGGTACGGGGTTGAGTGCGAATCCAAGACACGATGTTTTCTATCTCAAAGAACCTCGACCTAACATGGCGAGGTTCTCGCTAAATGAGAAAAATACATAAACGGAGAGAGGCCCTCATCGAAGAGGCTACTTCCTTGGGACACAAAGGCGGCGGAGCGACGGGGACGGAGCTGAGAGGCAAGGCTGACGGAGAAATCTCGGGGCGGGCGAGGCGATCCCACAAAGGCAGAAAAGGAACGGGACCGCTTTGGGCGAATCACCGCTAGAGAGCAGCAGCCCATTTACTCGCCGCGGCGCTTCCTCCTTACGGCCTCGATTGTCGCAAGTTCTACATGAGTGCGAAATGGCGGAGTTCCTAAGATGGCCAGCGGGAGAGTCGAATCCGTACCCCGAGATAACACAGTAATTGCGAGTTCACGGGATTTATAGACATGCACGGATAAGCGCCATTCCAATTGAGGGAAGATAGAGTGTCGATCACATTGTAGGATATCTCGTTTCATATCTCAGGGAGTCAATCTCGAGGCAGTCAGTCAGAGCAGGCCAGAGCTCGTACCACGCCTGGAGTCATACGGCGATGATCAGCTGACCACAGGGAAATCACGTGATCTCGGGGATTTCTTTGGAGGGGAGAATCAGTTCGGCTCAGGCCCTTGCGCAGCAGTATAAGATGTCGGCCGAACATGGGTCTGGTCCGGTATCTAAAATACCGTGATCGACACTACTATCACATTCTCAGAGCTCATACTTGGAAGGGTGTCCAGCACCCCCATGACTGACCCGCGGTAATCGGGTACAATTATTAAGCCGAAACACAGCGGTCCATCGGGTCCCTGATAGACAGCGAGCTCGGCCGACATCATTTTGCATGCGACTTTTCGACCAAAAATGGAATTGGGAGAGAAAAGCTAGAACACATCAACACACCCATCTCTCGTGGGTTTTCAGGAGAGAAAAGGTGTTACCATTAGGATCCCGATCAAGCCCAGTGCTAACAGAGCCCCTTACCCAACAACAGCAACCAGTAAGGTTTCTCATAGTGGGCCTTAAAATGTTCATAACACATGTTCTTTAGACGGGCCCTCTCTCAGATAAAAGCCATCCCCTCGACGCATATCATCTGGTAATCAAATTCCCGGCGGTAGCGGTGTTGGGGCGGTTGAGAATCGGCCCAGTGGCCACGACCCACGGCGAGAATGCTGCGCCTCATGGAAACAAAAAGCGGTCGACAATGTAAGCATGGAGTGAGAGCTTGATATGCGTGATAGAGTGTTCACTCGGCAGAGCCCTCGGAAGAAATTGGAACGGTAACATTGGATGTGACCGGGCATCTTGCCTGTCGGCTCAAATTAGCGAAGGCCTCAAGGCCTCCTCACCGATTTTAAGGCGAGCAGGGGACATCTTCGCATGGAAGCGGTAGCGTAGTGGCATACGACCATGATCGCCATTTCCTTAAACTAAGCTTCCAACCCCATCTTTCAAGCCGGTTAAACAGAAGCGCAGAAATTTCGCACCAGAGAGACAAAAGGCCATCAACGAGAAAAGTCGGAAAAGCTCCCCTCAAGCGAGCGATGGGGAGGTGAATGCAGGGAGTGGTTGGCCAATGTTGTGCTCGTCGAGAAGCAAATGGCGAAATGGCGGCTACGTGTGACAGATATAAACAAAGCATGCTCAGGACCCAGCTTCCCCCTACCGGGATGTTTTTATCGTAGGTACCACGACGGGCCAGAGCTTCTTAGCTTCATGGATGCCTTCTCCGGTTCTCAACGAGATAAGCATGGACCCGGTGACCGGGAAAGGCGTCATTCGATCCTTGCCACGGGGACCCTCTTTGTATCGGGTAATGCCATTTGGGCTCAAGAATCACGAGGGCAACCTACCAAGGTTAGTGAACGGATGTTTCAAACAGAGATAGGTACAACGATGGAGAGGTGCCACGCCGACAGCCATCGTGCGTCAGCTACGGCCGTATCCACATCGCTCACCTCTCGAGGCGTTCGGATCTGAGGATTATAACATGAAGGCGAATCCGTGAAATGCGTGTCGTAGAGGAGAAAATTTCTAGGCTTCATAGTCAGCACGAGAATTTAAACCATCCGGATAAATAAAAGCATTGCTTGACATGCCATGGCCATCGGGATAAAGGAAGTACAACGATTAACGGGAGGATCGGCTACAAGTCGATTCGTGTCGAGGCGAAGTGACAAATACCAACCTTTCTTCCAAGGTTTTGAAGAAAGCCTTTCAATCAGGATGAGAAATGTGAAGAAAGCGTTTGTAACCTTGAAAACATACTTAGGCTCGCCACCCGTTTCTAGTGAGCCGATAGAAGGAGAACTCACTCCCACATTGTATTTGGCGATGCTCAGTTTTCAACTAAGCAGCGGTTGCTCGTCGAGAGGACAAAAGAGCGGATCGACTTGCGTCTCTGCTCTGCTTGATGTCGAGCCACGAGGAGGCGAGGGAGAGGTATCGAAAATGGAAAAATTAATACTAGCTCACGGTGGTGCGATACCGTCCTTATTTCCGGGCTCACACCGCTAGAAGTCCCAAATGAATACCCGTAGACGGGTGTTGCATAAACGGAGATCTGGGAGGTTGATGAAATGGGCCATAGAGGCTGACGAATTCGACATCACGTGCAGACAGCGATATAAAGGGCGGATGCTTGATTTGCATCATGGAATTCGCCCAGAGTAGAGCTTGTCGAGCCCGTAATCGGGGGCGACCTTCACATGGGAAGCTTTTCGTGGATGGAGCCTCGAATGCGCGAGGCGGGGCGGGGCTTAATCTGACCTCACGGGGAGGATATAGGGCATTGAGTGCGCTTTCGGGTTTGGGTTCGACGCCTCCAACAGGGCCGAATACGAGGCCGTAATAACGGAGCCTCAATCTCGCTCGTCGTTAGAGGTCGATCTGACTAGGGTCTGTGATTGGTAGTGTGGTCGAGACCGGATCGAGAGAGACACATACGAGGCCAAAGGGAGAAGATGATCCTATATCGCGAAGTCCGTGACTTATTTAAAAAGTTTGTATCGGTTGGATCAAATGTCCCCGGAAGCGGAGAATGCGTGCCCGGCGCTTTGGCAAAGCGCTCTGACCTTGCGGAAGACATTGGGGGATCGGCTACCATCGAATACCTCGCGAGCCCTCCATTGGCCCTTGCGGCGCCAGTAAATTGCCCGGTAGGGTGTTCCGTGCCAAACTAGATGGACCTATTTGGGGTTACATTAATGACGGAACCTTACGGGCGACCCAAGGCGGCGAAGATAAGGCGAATCGCGGGTTTACCAAATCCTGAGAAGCCTGCACTGGCGGATTCTTCACGCAGCTACCCCAAATGCATCGGAGGTGCGAATACGTGCTAAAGTGCGAAGGCATGTGTGGGAATATATCGGAGCTCGAACATTGGCTAGGAAAGTTTTTGAGGCGGGGATATTGGCACATGATGCTCGAGATGCTACGACACGGTCAAAGATGCGGGGCTCTGGGGTGCGCTACATCATCGCCTCAGCAGAGCCTCGGCATCAATCACGGCCCTTCCAAAGAAGGGGTCAGATATATTTGGGGTTCCCCGCCCATTGGCAAAGGCCAATGTAAATTTATAACTGCCGCTGCAGATTATTTCACCGCGGGTCGAGGCTTGAGCCTCAGCTGTATAATCACGCAGCGTAAGATACGCAACTTCGTATGGCGAGCAATCATATGCAGATTTGGCATCCCGAGAGCCCTGGTCTCGGATAATGGAAGACAGTTTGATAACGCTAAATTTGTGGATTGTGGCCGAGCCTTGATTAAAATTACTATTCGTCACCGGGCCATCACAATTAAACGTGATGCAGTCAAGTCACCATCGAACCTCGCCGCCGGAAAACCAAGCCAGAGGATCTCAAAGGGAGTTGGTCGACTCCCGAGGCACATGGGCCTGCACGACAACACGTGTCTAAGAAACCCGAGACCCCATTTGCCCTAGCCTCGGGAATGTATAAAGAAATTTCGGGCCGAGGTTGGAATAAAATCTCTTAGAGTCGAAAGTCAAGACGGAGGAGCAAATGATTCCAGGTTCCTGCTTCTCACTTGAACTTTGATGAAAAACGCAATACAAACAGCTAACAAATGCGCATATAAGTACCAAGAAAACAAATGCAGATTACAAATCCGAGAGTCAAGCCCAGGTTAGTACACTGTGGATTTTATCTTAAAAAGTTTCTTGCCAAAGAAGGAAGAACTCCAACGTACTGGAAACTAGTCCCACTGGGTGTCCGGTATACTAGTAACCCGAGTCACGACCAGCAAACTATGAGCTCCCAAAAACAGAGGAGGAAAACCTACAACATACACGAACGCACGAGCACCTGAAGCGATTCTATCAATAGGCATCGATTCGTAACAAACCGCATCAGTACATGGACGAAATAAGTACACGCCGCAATTTAGTATCTCAAACAACCGAATATGTAAAGAAACATACACAACGAAAATTCATGAAAATAAAAGTCCCTCTTTATTCCAAATGAATCATATTCAATTACAATCAGGCAGGGTAAACTTGAAAAAGCATACAATACAAGCAATCCCTCGCGGATACCAAGACAGTTTTATCCCCAAAAAAACAAAGTGGAAGGGAGACAAAGGAGAAAGACATAAATGAAAAGAAGACAAGAAGGAGGAGTAAGAGGAGAAAAGATGGGGGCACAGAGGAGAGATAAAGCAGCAAGCATGAAAGCCTGAGATAGAAAGAAGAAAAGAAAGAAGATGAGAGAGGTATAGCAGGGAGAGAGGGGAGGTTGAAAGTGAGAACCGAGAGATGAGGGGCAAGTGACCCACCAACCCCCACCCCCAGATCTTTATCTCCCCAGCCGAGAGCTGGAAACATAAACTCCCATGTCAAAGTGGGGAACTAGGGAAAACAGCACTCCCAATACTTGAAATCTCGTAGTGTCGGCCCAGAGGCGTCGAAGAACCCCAACGAAGGCAAACAGCATCGGGCTAATCCATCTTCTACAAACTTCATCCGCCAAAGATGGAAAGCGTAAAACCTTCAAAAGCGTAAGGCTGTGGCTAATGTAACCCCTATTTATAGAGAAAGCATCCGAAGGCACAAAAATCTGCCCACCCCATCGATCAAAGATTAAAAGCGGTTCGCACTTTTTCAATAACTGAGGGACACACGAAACGGCCTCATAGCAAGCGCCTTCATATCGGGCGCTCCTCCCCATTGGCGCAACTCACCCTAAATAACTCGCACGGGCGAGTCAAAACGCCACCGTCATTGAATTGACAGCTCACCAAACTGCTCACACACAGCTCCTCCTTAGCAAAGGTACGGACGAACTCGGGTCTAATCGCCACTTTGACGAGGTGATCCACTCAAAGACAGCACTACGCCGCCTAAACGAGTCGATCACCAGTTACATTGCCACTGCGCCGCCCCGAGCCACGTCACCCGACGAGGTGATCTATCTAACACAGTCACGCCCGCCAACCAAACGATCAACCTATTTCGGCCGAACGCCAATGGCATGCACGCGACATTGCTCCACACACTTCCGGGACGAGGTGATCTACTCAACACAAAGACGCTTAAACGAAATCGATTAACCCATTTCTACTGAACGCCACCAAGGCCACCGCGTTTACGAGCCCCGCGTTCACCGACGAAACGCCCAGATTCACTAACATTGCAGCTACGCCGCCTAAACGAGTCGATCAACTCATTTCGGCCGAACGCCACTAAGGCCACCGCGCCATGAGCCCCGCTGCCACTCGACGAGGTGATCTACTCAACACAGCCACGCCTAAACGAGTCGATCAACTCATTTCGGGCCGAACGCCACCAAGGCCAGCTCTCCATGAGCCCGCCTGCTCATCGACGAGGTGATTTACTCAACACAGCCACGCCGCTAAATGAGTCGGGGACAACCCATTTCTACTGAACGCCACCAAGGCCACCGCGCCATGAGCCCCGTTGCTCACTTTGATGAGCTCTTCCCCACAGTTCACTTTGACGAGCTCTTCCTCATAGTTCACTCTGACGAGCTTCCTCCCACGCCTCACACGGACTCGCTCCCCAACGCTCACTTTGACGGCTCTTCGTAAACAACACAATTAGGATTCAGCCCTATCTTACAGCTCACTTTGACGAGCTCTTCCTCACAGTTCACTTGGACGAGCTCTACTCAACAATTCACATGGACGAGCTCTACTCAACAGTTCACTTAGAAGAGCTCTACCAACAGCCACTTGACGAGCTCTCCTGCCAGTTCACTCCGACGGCTCTCCCCAACAAACACACGGGCCCGTCCCGCCAACAACAGCTCACTTTGACTATTCAAACAACACAATAAGACGGCTCCTCTATTCACAAGCCACTTTGACGAGCTCTTCCCTCACACCACTCGACGAGCCTCACTCAACAATCTCACTGACGAGCTCTACTCAACAGTTCACTTGGAAGAGCTCTACTCACGCCCACTCGACGAGCTCTTCCCCATGGGCCTTCACCGACGAGCTCTCCCCAACAGCCACATGGACCTCGCCTCCCGCCACCGCCTCACATCGACGAGCCTCCCTTCAACACAAAGTGCATCGTAGCCCTCTATTCACTCAGATTGAGCCTCCTCTCAGGATTTCAACAGACGGGCTCCTCTCCCTCACACTAGGCTCCTCCAAATGACAGCACGAGCTCCCTCTATTTAGACATCGTGACGAGCCTCCACCCGTATTTCTCTCTCAAACAGACGGCTCCTCCCTACAACTCACCTCGACGAGCCTTCTCCTTTTCAATACGCAGCACGAGCCTCCCTCTATTCATCAAGACGAGCCCTTCTCTCGTACTCAACGCATGTGCTCCTCCCCTCATTGACGAGCTCTCCTTCAAACACAAAGCGCACGAGCTCCCATCATTTATCGTGATGAGCCTCCATCAGACTTCAAACATTCGCCCTCCCTACAACTCACCTCGACGATCTCCCTTCAACATTGTGCAGACGAGCTCCTCTATTCATCAAGACGAGCCAGACTTCAACGCACCTGCCCTCTACTGACGAGCCTTCCAACACAGGTGCGCACGAGCTCCATCTATTTATCAGACGAGCCCTTCACTCAGACTTCCAACAGACGGCTCTCCCATCGACGAGCTCTCCTTCAACACAGCACGAGTCCCACTATTCATCAGGACGAGCCCCTTCTCTCAGATTTCCAACAGACGGCTCCTCCTATCGACGAGCCTCCTTCCAACACTGTGCAGCACGAGCTCCATCTATTTATCAGACGGATTCTCACCGTACTTCAAATGCATCTGCTCCCCATCGACTTGCGCCTCCTTCAACATTGAAAAGTGCACGAGCTCCCACTATTCTTCAGGATCATCCTCTCTCAGACTTCAAATGCACTGCCCATCTCATCGACGAGCTTCTCCCCTTCCAAACACGCCGCATGCACGAGCTCCATCTATTTATCAGACGAGCCCTTCCTCAGATTTCAAATGTACGCGCTCCTCCCCCCATCGACGGCTCTCCCCTTTTCAAAGATGTGCAGACAGCTCCCATCATTCATCAGACGAGCCATTCTTCAGATTTCTAAATGCACGCGGCCCTCCCCTGCTGAACTGCACCCTCACCAGCCTCTCAACACAAAAAGCACTGAGCTCCTCTGAGATGATTACCTGTGACTGTTCCTCAGACTTCAACGCACTGCCCTCCTCGACAACAGCCTCTCCTTTCCAACACCGCACAGGCTCCTACTATTCATCAGATCGAGCCTCACCACTCCCTGGGTCAGACTCGGCCCTCCTCATCTGAGCCTCCTCTTCCCTAACACGGTTGCATCGAGCTCCTCGAGCCATCGCGACTGTCTCCCCGCATTTCAACAGACCGGCCTCCCCACTCAACAGCCCTCCTCAACACAGCGCAACAGCCCCCGGCTTCATCAGATCGAGCTCCTTCCACCGCGACTTCAAATAGACGGTTCCTCCTCACGACCCAGCTTCTCTTCAACAATGCAAGTACCAGCTCCCCATTTACCAAGACGGCCCCCTTCTCTCAGACATCACCAGACGGGTTCTCCTCAGCCTGAATGTGCTCTGAATAATGCAAAGTGACGAGCCCCCAATGTTCCTCCCGATCGCAGTTCTCACAACCCTTCACTGAAGCGCATTCCAATAAATGCTTTTCGCCAACAAGTCCATCGTCAACACGAAAGGAAATGATTAATGATTCGGAAGCCCAACACCAACGACAATGTAAACCCCAAACCGATAAATCGGAATAGTATACGAAATTTCAACGATAACAAACTTACTATGATCAACAACTGCAAGATACACTCAAGAAAGAATTAAAGGTAGGCCTCACTTAGAACACACAAATTTCAAAAAATAAGCACTGCTGAAAAGAGGGCTATTACGTACATCAAAATTTCCAGCCCAATAAAAGGGGGAGGGTTGACAAAAAAAAAAAAAAAAAAAAAAAAAAAAAAAACATAAGTGAACTAAAGGTTCAAAGGCCGACCATCGAAGAGTGAGAAGAGATCCAAAGAGGGCAATGCCCTGTAATTAATCACATCATAACCTCCGTCCTCGTCGCAGGAGTCAAAAACTAAAATCTAGATTCGGCAAACCAAATCCGCCTTACATGAGTTTGCCGCCCGTAGCTCACCCGCACCGCTTGATCTCGCAATTGTTTGATAACTCGTCCCTCTCGAGTAAACTAAGGCCGACTTGTTGATGAAGATCTGCCGCAAACCATTACATCTCACCGCCAACCGCTTCGACAACCGGTGGTACTTTCTAAGACTCAATGCACGAGTTCTTCCAACAACGCCTTCTCGCTCAAACCTCGATGCCACTGAAGGTTTTTCCGCGCTCAAGCCACCGCACCGCACGGGCTCCATTCGAAGAGCTCGTTGCTCACCTCGATGACGAGTTCCTCAAATTCATTGAGCTCATCCCGTGGCGCACTTCAAATTCTCTCGAGTCTCAACTAAATCATTTCGTGCAACCCGTTCACCTA
Source organism: Tetrastigma voinierianum (assembly GCA_016808115.1). NCBI lineage: Eukaryota > Viridiplantae > Streptophyta > Magnoliopsida > Vitales > Vitaceae > Tetrastigma > Tetrastigma voinierianum. The sequence goes on from JAEQBH010002623.1 coordinate 376,338, forward strand.
ACCTCCCGAGTTTCGCCCGCCTTCACAAACCGCTCCGCCTCGCTCTATTTCACCGAAAGACGAGCCGATGAAGATGCCTAAGTTCTCACAATCGCTTCATTTCTTCGATCAACTGATGCGCTCGTCCTGCGTACCGGGTCCCGCCGTAAGTCAAAAGTACCACTACTTATAAATTCCTGGGCGATCCCACATGTTTTCATTCGTCATTTTTGGCCAAGCCTCTAAATGAGGGTACTGCAAGACACACGTAATTAGAACTCGCACAGAGCTGCACGGAGAGTTAACACAATTATGTTTACCAAAGCAAATCCCCGAAAAGATAAGGCCAAAGCCTCCAACCCAAGAACTCCTTGATTTCACATCGTAACTGCAAGGATGGATGAAACGCACCCGCCGTGAAGTTTAGCATTAGGATAGCAGAGAATCTTTGACTTCATTAACCTTCATTTTGCTTTCTTTCTCCTAGATCAATACCTCCAGATGACTTCATGTGGTCCATGTTATCTCCACACACATAGCAACCTAACTGCTGATCTGCACCCCACGCTTATGGGATTCCCATCATGATGTGGCTCCTGGGGAGAGGGGAGCCAAATCAAAGAACTGGGGGAATCTCAACAACGTATTTGCACCGCCGGCCTTTGGATGAGGGAACTCAAAGGCATTTTTAATCTCGAACTTCATTAGATCATTGACCTCTCAGGAGAACTGCTCTCCTCCCTCAGACCCGAGGTTTTCTAGATATCCCTCCTGGGCAGAGCTAAGATCTCCTGTAGGAGTGTACCAAGTAGCCGGCCCGAAAGAGAAAGCTCCTGCAGTAGAAGAAGCAAGGTCCCAAAACTAAGATCGCAAGGTGACTTGCACTAATTTAACCGGGAACATCCACCTTATTAGCTCTCATGTAGGAACGAGCAGAGCATTCCATACCAATGCGAGAGCTTATTAAATGCATTTCTCCAACGCCAAGCTCGCAGACTTCAAAGACTTTTAAAATATAAGAGAAACCAAAAGTCGGAAAGTATTCAACCAACTTAGATGAATGAAACCAAAGGTAAGGATGATACTCACGGCGCTACTCAGCGCTACACGTTCGGGTACGCCTAGGTGTCTTCCTATCTAAAGAGTCAGGATCTCAGCTTGGAACCACGACAAAGAAATATCGAATCTTTCCATGTCCTATGAGAAGGAAGATCCGAATCACCAAAGGGGGCTCCAGATCGCCTAGTGGAAATAAATAAACTCCTCGCCAGAAATTGCCTGACAAAAGCAGATTCGTTGAGCTGCAGTGCCCACACAGGACGCTAAGTCCCCTGGCTCTAAAAAGACCAAAGAAACTCCACTAAATGCCCCCAACCATCAAATACTGAAGGGCGATATGAAAACAAGAACCCGGTTTGAAGGAAAGGGTGCACGGAAAAGGTCTGAGGTCAAGTATCGGGGGCGCACCAAAACATACCATTCCGCACTATGTAACGCAACAGCTTCGCACCAGTATATTCAGCTATTCTTAAACACCAGCAAGAGCCCGTGATCGCCTCAAACAAAGCAGACCGCTGCAAGGCCAACACTCATCGGGGCCCACCTTCGCACGTCGAACGACGGTCCCGAGATCCGAACCCTGTGGATATTTGATCAAGTTTATCTTCCTTTTCCCTTACCTATGTGCTGGAGGCGCTCCGGAGTTGTTGGAGGCTCCAACGACCACAAACAAGCTGAACGCCCGCCCGCTCCCGGACTCCAAGATCAACAATAGAGGGGAATCAGTCGGGCCGAGCACGCAGTGAAAGAACGCCGGGACCTATGACGAACTAAAACGAAATCCCCACGACAAACCCTAGGGCCTCATCAGATAATCGAAAGAAACACGACAGATCGACGCCGCGGGCCCCGAATGGAAAAGAAGACACCAGAAGGGACCCAACACCGAATAGATAGAGTAAAATCGTGAATCGAAATACAAAGAACGCCAAGTGAAAATATAAACACGGTGTGCTGGGAGTTATGAGGCTAAAGGAAGTCGAACTAGAAAGGTCGACAAGAAACAAGTGGAAAACAAAGAGAATATGAAAACAAGCATCAAAACTCAAGAGCCATCATTAATATATGACGGCCGCAGCGTTTTAATTAATCCACATCCGAAAGGTATTATCTGGAAATAACAACCGTCAGCAGATACTGACTACGTACTTCGCCCGCACGCAATCCGGTAATACGCGCAATAAACCGACAGCGATATAAACGCGTTATTTCACCGCCGTACCAAAAGAGCTGCGCGGGTCATTTAAGTGTCCGTGATCTCCATAATGTACTAAACCAAAGCCACCCCATTAGTCCAGAATATGGAATCGAAGGACTGTGAGAGCCCACATAAGGCTACTAAACTATATCTCTACGCCAGACCTGTATGATAGAATATTCCTTAAGAGACGTCCTATCAAGTCCTATTATAAAAACAAAGGAAAGGCATCAAACCGTTAGTTGAATATCTTCAAATAAGGAAGGAGGATTCAAATAAACTCCATCGACCAACCATTGGTTAAATTCATGGATGACTATTAGAAAAACCATCCTCCAAAGGGAAGAACCTCTAATCATCGGGCCCCAAATTGGATGGAAGCACTCCATTATGCACCACAAGGCCGCTCCAAAGACTAAAGGTACGCCTAAAACTAAATAGTTGAAACACTCTCTCTCTTCTCTCGACGAGATCCGACTTAGAGGTGATCTGAGCGGTCCCCGCGAAGCCCCACGGCCCCTCTTCCTTTTGTTTTCTCCTCGCAGAACGGAGCCGCAGACTCTGACCCAATGGACTAGCATCATAGTGATTCCTCCCCAAATTTCCAAACGATCCGCACCCATCTGGGCTTCGGGCCCCACAAACGCTCTCGCTCAACCTAAACGACCGACCGCTCCAGCCCCATTCCTGCTTGAAAAAGGCATCATCATATATATATATATATATATATATATATATATATATATATATATATATATATATATGTTATGCAGGCAGAGTATCATTAGGCTTTTATTTTTATTTTTTCCTTATTTCCACTGAAAACACAGTTGGAAACATACATAAATTAGATTTAATAAGAAAAAATATAAATTTGTTATAGAGTACAAGGTCATAATACTAACTATATAAGGAAAATGTACTAAGTATATAAATTACAATAGGTGTATAACCTTACATTTCTCATATAATTTAATTTTTTTTTAATCCAAAATTTATTTCCTATGTTGTATTCTAATACACAAACTTAAGACATTTCTCGTTGATGGATGTTATACTTAGCTTACAGATAATGAATAACCTAATATTATGATGTACAAAGTTATTTTACTAATTGTATAAGACAAATGTATTAATTGTATAATGGGTGTACAAAGTTGCATTTCTCATCACTGGATTTGAATTTTTTATCTGAAATCTCTTTCCTAGATCGTATACTAATACACCTACCTAAGACATTATTTATAAGCATTGATTTATTTCATACTTAGCTCACACGTAGTTATGACATAAATTATATTTTCTATAATTTTTAATTGATGAAGTTTATGACATAAATGATACACCTTACACATTCATAATAATATTAAGCATATATCTTCATCATTTATATAAAGTATATTAGAGTGTTGGTATATTAAATAATACAATTTGTAAGGGTGTTTTGAATAAAAACAATATTCAAACTAGATGAGAAATATAAGCTTATACACCCATTGTACAGTTAGTATATTTGTCTGGTAGAGTCATTGTAATCTCTTTGTATAATTAGTGTAATTAATCTGTATAATTAGTGTAATCACCTTGTACAATACAATAAACCTTTTTTTCCTTAGTAAAAATTAGTATATGCATGTTTTTAATGTTTTGATGATAAAAATAAGAAACAAATGACGTCAACTATATTTTTCATATTTTTTTTAATTGGAGAAGTTTATGATACAAACATGTGCTATAGGTTATTCATTCTAAGTATTGCATCTACTAATTTGAAAATCTAAATTTTATTAAATAAATTCTAAATTTGAAAATCTACTTAATAAAAATGCCTTTTTTTATTTTTTTTTTATTTATTCAATATTTTTACTTTTTAATTTATTTATTTTTGTGTTATTTATCATATTAAATATAAAGTTCATAATTCACAATAACACTAATAATTTAAGTAAACATATAAATAAGTATTAATATTTTTAAATAATACATAATATAAAATGTCTTAAATTAGAGAAAAATATTATATTTTAGTAATAAATATATTTATAATATTTAGAATGTTCATATTATGATTTTTTTATATATTTTTGCCCTCAATTTTATAAAACTAAAATTTTAAGATATATATATAAATTATTATCCACATGGGTTTTGAAACGATTTTTTAAAATAAAATAAAAGTAATAATATTTATTATTTTTATTTTATTTAATAAAAAATTGATAATAATCAATTAAGTATTTAGTTTTAAAATGATATTTTTTTATAACAAAACGATAGTTTTTTAGTTTATTTTTAAAAATAAGAATAAATGAGCAAATTACAAAAGTAAAATTAGAATAAACAAATTCTAATAAAAATATAAAATAATAAATAATATTAAAATCATAAAATTTAATTCTATTTAAAAAATAGAAAATATAGGATAATTTATATAAAAAAAAACCCAGAACGGCTGGATGACGGGAGAGGGGTTGGGGTTAGGGCTTGTAAAGAAGTAATGACACTTTAATTTTAGTGATTTTAAGGTCCCATCTAACCCTAAATTTATATATATATATATATATATAGATTTTTTTTTTTTCCAAAATTTACAATAACTCACTACGAGTCTATGAGTCTACGAGTGTGTGCTACATGTACAAGGATGGATGGGAATAGAAAAATCTGTAAAATAGAAAAGCAAGCATATATATATATATTGATTGCAATTTGCATTGGGGTGACAGATTTTGAGAAGTGGGGGATCAGCGATCACACACGTGACACGTCACAGCCAAGCCAAGCCAACAAGGGCAGTATCATATTATATCATATATAATAAATAAATCTTTTTGAGGCGTTCTCGTTATTCTCTCCTGGTGGCTGGCTGGTGACCAATGGCAATTGAAGTAACTGCCTGCCTGCCTGCCTGCCAAAGAAATAGTATGCAAATGCAAATGCAAATGCAGTAATTATTTTTGGTTTTCCCCATTCCCCATTCCCATTCCTGTTTGATCCTTTAACTAGAGCCTCCCTCTCCATTCGCACTTGGTTTATAAAACAAAACTGTTCTTTCTTCGTTCACTCCCTGAGTTGGCCTTGCATTTGCCTCAAATCCCTGAAAAACACACAACAATTTAACCATATTTTAATGATTCATTAGAGAAAAGGTTACTACTACTGGTTATGCCAATTTCCCAACCCAAGTTAGAATTGGCACTTACATCATGAACAGCCATCCTTAAGGCTCTCACTTGCTCCCTTGTCACTGTCCTCACCTACAAAACACAAAAAAGGGTATATTAATATTAGTACTATTTTGTTCATATATATAGTTAATAACGTTTTGTTTAAGTTGAAACGCCTCCAATCTTTGAATATCTCATGCGGAAGGAAGGAAAAAGCTTGTTGAAGACTCAAAACCTTTTCGCTTATCGTCCAAATAACACCCTCTGTACATGGGGGAACTGTGAGAGAACCAATATATCTGTAGTACTTTCTGCTCCCGAACTTTATATCACCCGGGTTAACAACTTACACCTTTCTTCCAACTGAGGTAACTGAATGCTGACATCTGCAAAAAAAGAAGCCAAGCCTTAAAGAGAGAAAAAAATTGCCAATATTATAAGTCATGGAGATGAAACCAATCTAAGGTGGAAGGGGGCAGTAGCAGAGAAGTACTACCCTTGTGAGGAAAGGGTCAGGCCTTCCATATTTGTAGGTGATTCCAATAACAGCAATCTTCTCGTCAGAGCTTGAATGAACAATATGCAGCCCAAGTTGTACCTGCATCCAAAAACAGAGTGAAAGGATCCCTTTTTTCCTGGTTTTTGCTTTTGGTGAGAGGGCGCGGGATATAGCCGGATAGGGAAGCAATAATAAATATTGAACAAAGAATAGAAGCCTCACAGTCACTCTCTCACCTTGATCCATTAAAGGTGTGCTCCGCTGGTGAATGCCAATGGCACTGTTTTAGTTTGAAATAAGTCCCATTGATGTTAATTTGTCCTGCGAATCCTTTCCATATCACCTGACAATATAATATAACATGGGAGGATTAGAAGATCCAAAGATATTAAAATTTTCTTTGCCAACAATGAAGAAAGGATAAAGAACAAACCAAACCCAAACGCAAACGGGAGCTTAGCTTACCGTAATATCATGTCCTCTGTTTTTCGCTAATGCAGGAGTAGTAGCTTTAGAACCTCTTCAATTTTCCAAGATTGGGCAAAACTTGCACCTTTGCATCAAGAAGATCAATTGGAGACTGCATTTCCCCATTATCACATACTTGCCAGTCAGGGTTAATCAGCCCCCAGCTTTTTGGTCCCGTCCCCGTATCTTCTATGTAACTAAATGGAGTTTCATCCTCTGTTAATAATTAAACAAAAAAAAAAAAAAACATTCGAACATTAGAAAGTTATCATCAGCCAAATCTACCGGTTCAACTTATCGAGAAAAAGATATTCCTTCCTTTCTTCTTATTAAAGAAAAACAAACATTAGAAACGGAACATAGAACAGTAGGATATACCACAGACAGCTCACTAGTCACTACCTTGATGGGACAAATCAAGGAACTATATATCACATGAATCAATATGTGACATGGGTAAGGGAAGATTTGGATCATCTAATAAAAAATGATAACAGACTCTCCCATCTCTATTGATAGAGAGGGTATTCAATGGCTGATGTAAACAAACAGGTAAACAAGAAGATAAATAGCAAACCCACTTTCAGATGTATGGTATGGGGGCAGAGGGATTAGTAAGACGAAATCAATAAATGAATCTTTATTTCAAGTGATGGATGGATTCATCTGACATTTGTTTCACCTTCTTTGCCCATTTGGATAAATGGGTATTTCGAATTATGTGATTGAAACAAATAACAGACATTCCTGAAATTATGGGAATCGCAAATTTTTATTTTTATCTTTTAATTCCCCCTTTCTATCCATCTGATGTAACTTTGAAGTTAACATCATATTTTGAGAAGCCCGAAAACATGAAAAACTGAACAATAACAATAATAAGAGTAACAGAGCAGAATGCTGGCGCACCCAAAAAAGAAGATACATTAAACCAAGCAAACGTAAATAGTAGAAAAAGAAGAAGAAGAATGTGAAATGGGCATACCAGTTTCAGATTGAGAAGATCCGGTTTCAGATTGAAAAGATATGGCAATGTTGAAGAAAGAAGAGAAAAGAAGAGAAGAGAGGATGAAAAAGAGGAAGTGAGGGGTGGTGGTGGTATGCATGTTGTTGATGATGATGATGAGAAGATATGACTGACAGTCTGACACTCCCAAGTCCAGTCCCAATCACAAGATCACTCATTCTGATTTATAGAGAGAGAGCCAGACTTCTTCTAAATTCTAAGCTTTTTTTTATTTTTTTTTATTTTTATGAAATTCTAAATTCTAAGTTGAAAACTTAGAAACCCGATCCTCGTTCCAAATAGTCCACTCCGTTACAGATTGACGGTTGGTTTAAGAGAGCTTATTTAAATCTTATTTGAGTTTATTTTTTTATATAAATATTTTTGATAAAAATGATAGATATTTAAAAGAACTTATGATTCACCTATAAAATATTTTTAGTTTATTTTAATAAGTTTTATAGAGAAACTTAAAAATAAAAAATAAAAAAAGCTCAAAACAATTTTAGGCCATTTAAAACTAAAATCGGCCATTTTAACGATAAAAACAAGCCATTATAAAAAAATAACAAAAATAAAACAATTTTTACAAAATAACGAAAAATAAAAGAATTTTTTTAATTATATGATGCAAGAGGGCACTTAAAAAATTATGAAATAAATTCCAAAAAATTATGTAAAAATAGGGCAAATTCTTTTGAAAATATTCTAAAAAATATAAAACAACTTCCTAAAATTCTAATAGAAAATAGGTAAATTTTTTTTTAAAAATTATTAAAAAAAATGAAAAAAATTATGATTTATAATTAAAAAATAGAAAAAAATTTTTATTGATGACGAGAATAACATTATTGATGATGATTTTCGTTATTTAGAATTTGATATAGATTCATGAGTGTCTATTTTGTTTTTGAACTTAAAATTTTTATGATGATGGAAATCACTAATGATGTTTATTATTTTTGCTTGTTATTTCGTTTTGAAAATGTTTGTGATGATGGTAATACTAGTGATGTTTGATTTTTATGTTTGATGTATTTTTCCTTTATTGTATTTTATCATTAGATAAAAATTATGGACAATATTTAGTGATATATATAATTTTTATTTATATTGGGGATAAGTGCGTGATCACTTAAAAGTCTGCGCCTAAATAAAATTCCTTTTCAAGTATAAATCTTGCAGAGGCTTTACGCCTCCGTACGTCTGCATTTTGGGGCCAACTACAAAGACACGATAACATCACGCCCAAATGTATAGAAAACATCCAAATTAAATATTTTAATGAAGAAAAAAAACATATAATATTTTAGTTTTTATAATCCTTTTGATACATATGAAACAAAATTGAAGATGAGAGTATGGTTCATTAGTTATTTTTTTAATGATGAATGATAAATGTTTTCAGTATATAATGAATTTTATTTTATTTTAATTTTATTTTAAACACTTTTTAAAATATGTATCCAAACACAAATAACTTATTAAATAAAGTATTTATGATATAAACTCTTATAAAATAAGTGTTTAATTAAGTCTCAGTTAAGAGAATATCCGGAATTGCGTCTATTTCTCTATTGTACCCTACTTAAGTTACTCATTTGACTCAAAAATTTATCCATTTTTGTTCCAATTAACAAAAAAAAGAGAGTATGTATATTCAATTTTTTTTAAACCTAATTACTTTTTAATACAATAAAATAAACCCGACTCCTCACTATTTTTTTAATCAATTAATCTTTATGATTTTATATTCGTGTTTAAACATTTACCATGATTGTGACATCTATTTATCTTATTACCAAATCACATATATTATAAGTATTGTCCTCATCCTGAAATATTATATTCTTGTCCATTTATGTAATTAATTTTATCATAAGTTTGATTTGACTGGTTACTATAACAATTAATATTCAGTAGGAAAGGAATAAAGTCACATCACATGCATGGGGGGGTTTCATTACTTGCATGAAACGAAAATTTGGGTAGAAACCGGCGGCTGGTCAAAAGTGATAGATATGGTTCCTTCCTACCCTAGAATAATTTTATATTTCTTGTGTATTTTTACAACCACATTACTCTACTAATTAATGTCCACATTCAATTAGATTCTTATTTCTTACACAAATTTGAGAGAGAGAGAGAGAAAGAATATCGGTTTGTAGATTTTTGCAAAGAACTGATGCCATAAAATTCAGTTGGATATATATTAATTGATGCCTCTTCAGCACATTGCTCAATATTAAAGACAAAGGCATCTAGGCGCTTTGTTGTTTTGTTTGGGTTTGCTTCTTTACATATCATTTGAAGAAATATTTGATTAAAAGAATACAAATAATGTAAGACTTATAAATTTAACATATTTGATTTTTTTTTTTGAGAATTAATTTTTTTAGACAAAAATGTCAATTTTTATTTTATATATTTTATTATTTCTTAAAAGAATGGGTTACTTCTTTAATAAAATAAAAAAATTATTTATTTTTAAATCATGCTATAAATTAATAATGGGTCAAAATTTTGAATTTGAATTTTCAAAAGATCTTTCAATCAACTTAGCTATATTTAGAAAAATGCATCGCGTACCACACGGTATTATTTTTTACTTTTAATTTAAACGCACACTGATGCATGTGCAACCTAAGCCAATTCATATCATGCAATGTGTGAAACCCAAAAAATGAAGAAAATAGTTGACTTAACAAATGAATGGCAATTAAGTTTTCGCCGAATAAATTAAAATAAATAAAAATAATTTATTTCCTGAGCTTTCAAAATTATTTTTTATAACAAATTAATTGGAGGTTGTTTAATATGTTTTTTTATATATTAATTTGGTTAAAATAACTTATTTTGATGCCAACCAAAAAAAAAAGTTTGTCATTAATAATTTAATACATTCATTTTTAACTTGTTACTTGATATCAGCAGTTAATTATAACTGAATAAAAAAGCCAAACATTCAGCAAAAGGATAAACACTATCTAAGAAAATATCAAACACCTTTTACTTTCATTATATATAATTTACTTAATTAAGATTTCTGTATTATCATTTTCTTATCATATTCTTATAACTTATAAATAATGCACTTCAAGGTAGAGTTTTGTTTTTTACTACCAGTATTAACTATTACGTTATTTGTTTTTGTGCCTTATTTTATTTAAGTATTAAGTATTTTGTTTTACTAAAAATAAAACATCTTGTTCTATGAAACTCATAAATCTATTAATAAAAAATTTTATATTATTTAATTTTATATTGATGAATTAAAATAAATAAAATTAGTTTGAAACAAACTAAACAAGAACAATATATAGAATTCAACTATTTTTTTATTTTCCTTCGTTTACTTATTTTTTGTATTTTTTTCTCCTTATTTTTTTCTTACAATTTCTCGAATAAAAGTTATGGAAATAACTTAATTTTAATATAATTATTATAAATATGTGTATTATGATATTTAACAATTTTGTATCTGAATGTCCAATGTTTTCTTTTCAAATATCATAATTAAACAACAAACATTTAATAATAATAATGTTTATAAAAGGAGAATTATTTATCAATTTGATATTATAAGAAAAATGTATGTTCTTACTTCCTTATTTAGATACTTCATTTGAAAGAAAGAGTTTCTACATCTTCTTTTTAGTTATGGTTGAGTCAGGTCTCCGCAAATCTATCTTCTTTACCCCTGTTCACTTCATTTCACCCGTGCTCGAAATGCCCCTCAATGAATTACTCAATCTGCTAGTATGAGATTTTAGCCATTGTTTTATGCATTCAAAAATTTCAAAGTATGTTTAAATAAAAGATTTCTTTTAAGAAAGATCAGTGCTTTAAAAGAGATTTTATAAAAAGATGTCAAAATCTAGTTTCAAATGTATTTTTACATAGACAAGGTTTGTTTTTATCTGTTCGATTTTGAAACGAATTTTATCAAAGATCCCTGCTGTTCTACCGATTTCTTTCAGAATTTTTACAGGGAAAATGAGCAGGCAAAAGCTAGATCCAATAAAACCCACTTCAAAGGCCTCTTATGCAATGGCAACGAAAAGGCCTCAAACCTCAAATCTCCTTGAAACTTCAAATCGTTTCGAAGTTTTGGGAAAATCCCTCAACCCTTCTTTCCAAACTCCAACTCAAAAATTTGCTTACCAAACAAAAGTGAGAACAAAACTGAGCATTATTAATTTAACTGACCAGCATACGCTCTCGTGAGATTGAGATCAAAAGATTTTTCAAAATGAAAAGTATTTCAGTCAATGAAATACTTAAACCCGTAGATTCTCTACGAATTTATACTCAGATACTAGCCAGATAAATTTCTCACGCCACGAACCCCGAGAGTAATGATATAGCTTATTCAAAGTGCAAAATTTCAAGGTTTTAAATGAAAAAGACTGGGTCAAAAATATTTTTACCCATAAAAGATTTTCCTCGAGCATTTTGATCCTCAAACTTGATTTTTATGACTACAAAAAATGTTTCTATGACCATATGTTTTGTATCAAAGCCAAAAACTCATTCCGGTTTTTTAACCTAATGAAAAGTTCAAAAAAATTCCTTCCAAATTGGTTTCAGATTGGTGGCTTCTTATGGAGCTTAACCTAAAACATTTTCCGCCTCGAATCATCAAAATGTTTTGACTATTTCAAAGCAAATTGTGAAAGCTTTTTTTTCCTCCTGGAAATTGCTATTCACTTTTCTTTTTGTCTCTCACCTGAGATCCTTCTGATTCTTTGTCGACTTTGTTCCTACTAATTCCATCCAAGCCCATTCCCAAGTTTTTGGCCAGTGGAATTTAAAATCAAATGGTGGGCCGCCTTCAAAATTTCCGCCTCAAACTCGATGTCATTAAAAGATGGACTCAATAAAGCCCAAGGTTGAAAAGCCTAACTCAAAGTCCATAAAATTTATTTCCGTCCTAACCCTATGCTCAAATTTCCAATTTCAAAAAACTCATTTCCTTCAAACTCAGCTTACAGGGCATATCTTCTATAGAAACAGAAAATACTCAACAAATGAAGAAGTTGAAACTTTTGCAAAGATGATCTTTCATTGTACAAAAACAAAGAAAGTAGTATAAGAAAATTAATCCCTAAAAATCAATCCCACTACGCGCTTTGATTGCTTTGATTGATCTGTGGAGTCGATTTAAATTGCGGACACAGAAAGGATTAATTCCTACCGTATATTTTGTAAAACTTCCTCAAAGATTATCAAATGTACTAGTAGTGATCCTTTGAAGGTTCAATACAAAATAATTAAGGCCATATTCAAAAATGGTATTTGTATTAAAACTTCATTCTACCAGTTTAAAAACATAAGTCATCAAATTGTTTTAGAACTCCGTTTAACACAACTTTTATCCTTTCAAGTTGATGATAAAGGATTAAAACCAAATATAATAATCAAGGAAATCCTTTTGAATTATGAAAAGCAATAGAAGTCAAAGAAATAAATCAAGTTCAAGATTTTATTTCTCACTAAATAAAACAAAATATGTAAAATTTCTTCAAAAAGAAATACAATATAAAAGAACCGGCCATAGTACCCTATAATCAAAACAAATTCAAGGAAGAATAAAAATATCAAACAAATAGAGGAAAATCTTTTGTTCTTCTATACCAAATGCATTTTGAATAGAAAAACAGCATATGAAGCCTCATTACCATATGAAAAGATTTTAATGAAAAACAAATCTAACTTAAGGCAAGACTCATTCAAATGAGTCCTTAACTCCTTGAATATTGCAAAGGAGATTAATTATCTTAAACAAAAACTAATAAGACCTAGTCATTCACCAGCGGAGTTGTGCGCCTTTTTATGTCCGTAAAGCTTTTAACTCGAAAGTGAACCCAAGGTTAGCGATAATTATAAACCATCAATAGCCCCTATGTTCGACAGTATCCTATACCTAATAAAAAATGATTAATCAGCGATTTTAGTTAATGCAAACAATATTTTCGAAATTTGATATGAAGTCTGGTTTCTGGCAAATTCAAATTAAAACAAGATGTGTATAAAACCGTATTTATTAGCTCCATTCGACATTATGAATGGAATGTAATGCCGCTTCGTTTCAAAATGCCCTCTCACTCCTCAAAACATATTATTTTGAAATATTCAATGAATACACTAGATTTTCTATTGTTTACATTGATGATGCCTTATATTTTTCTGTAAATTCAATTGAAGAAAGATTTCAAACATTTAAAAATTTTCAAAAAAATTGTAAAGAGATGTTCGCCTGGTAATCTCGAACCAAAATTAAATTATTTCAAACAACATTAGGTTTCTGATTTGACATTCATCAAGGTCAAATAAAACCTATACAAAGAGTAATAGACTTTGCTAAATAAATTTCCCGATGAAATCAAAGATAAAACACGCTTGCAAAGGTTTTGTAGCCTTAATTATGTGTAAATGTAGTTTTTACCCAAACCTCGTGGATTTTTTAATGCTCCTTTATTTCAAAGGTTAAAGAAAAACCTTACCTGAACTGGCAAAGACACCAGCACAACAAGTAAAAATTCAGGTTAAGGAAACTTCCTGGTTTTAGGTATCCTTCACCTTAAGCCTTTCCTCTATCATAGTATTTATTATCCCAAACATGTGATTATGGTGGAATCTTTAAACAAGATTTTCAAACAAAATTTCACCTTGTCGATTTCACTCGTGTTTGGAGTGGTCCCCTAAATGAATTACTCCAACGTTAAAAAGAGAGACTTGCTCTTATTGTTTTATGGCATTCAAAAATTCCAAAGTGATGTTTTCAATAAAAGATTTCTTTTAAGAGTCGGGATCGCAAAAAGTGCAAAAGATTTTTACTGCAGATGTTCAAAATCTAGTTTCAAATGTATTTTTGCCAGATGGCAAGCTATTTTATCTGCTTCATTTTAAACCATCAATAAAGGATCTTCAAATGTTTTACCCGATTTCCTTTCACGGAATTTTTACAGGAAAATGAGCAGGTAAAAGTTGATCCAATAAACCCACTCTAAAGGCCTCTATGCAATGGCAATGAAAAGGCCTCAAACCTCAAATCTCCTTGAAACTTCAAATCGTTTCGAAGTTTTGGGAAAATCCCTCAACCCTTCTTTCCAAACTTCAACTCAAAAATTTTCTTACCAAACAAAAGAACAAAATCAGCATTGAAGAAATTTTAACCTCGATCATATATCAAGCCATGCCAGATTGAGATCAAAAAGATTTTTCAAAATGAAAAGTATTTCAGTTCCAATGAAATACTTAAAACCCGTAGATTCTACGAATTTATACTCTTAGATACGGAGTCTGTACAAATTTCTCATATCATGAACCCTGAGGGTAATGATATAGCTTATTCAAAGTGCAAAATTTTGAAGGTTTTAAATGAAAAAGATTGGGGTCAAAATATTTTTACCCATAAGATTTTCTCGAGCATTTGATCCTCAAACTTTTTGATTTTTATGACTACAAAAATGCTTTTGGTACCATATGTTTTGTATCGCCAAAACTCATTCCCTGGTTTTTTAACTGAATGCTCCAAAAATCTTTCCAAATTGGCTCTCGTGATTGGTGGGCTTTGAGTTTAACCCAAACATTTTCTGCCCTGAAATCACCAAATGTTTTGACTATTTCAAAGCAAATTGTGAAAGCTTTTTTCCTCCTGGAAATTGCTATTCACTTTTCTTTTGTTCTCACTCGTAGAACTGGATTCTTTCTATTGGACTTTTGTTCCTACCTAATCTAATCCCAAGCCCATTCTCCCAAGTTTTTAATAGTAAATTTAAAATCAAATGGTGGGCCGCCTTCAAATTTCTCTGCTCCAAACCTTTGAGTGTCACAAAAGATGGACTGAAGCCCAAAAGCCTAAAAAGCCTTCAACCTCAAAGTCCAAGGTACCTATTTGTCCCAACCTATGCTTCACTCTAATTTCTAAAAAAAAAAAACTCATTTCCTTCAAACCCACTAAGGTGGCATATCTCAAAAAGTCCATGAAGATGCAGCAGAACCCTCTCCAAACTTGTCGACTGCACCGATGATCTAAGATACAGCTAAGCAGCACGTACCTTCCTCCACAGTAACGAAGACATGTGCTTCATTTCCCTTCACTCCCTCGGTAATGTCGAAATATTTTTCATGCCTTTGCCTCAGAAAAGATGGTAACAAAATTCTAACCCAAATTTGATGCTATCTTCCTAATGTGTTCAATGAAGAGTGGAAGATCTGGACCCACAAATGGTGTGATAGCATTTTAGAAAGTTTCAAAAAGTGACAAGCTTGACAGGCTGTTCCCCACTTTCAAAAAGTAAAAGCTCCACTTGTGCAAGAAGACAAAACGGCAGGTGACTCTTCAAAAAGTAAGTGACCTTTCAAAAGGTGACTCTTCAAAAAAGGAAAAGGCATCTGACCCTTCAAGTCACATGTGATCCACTATGTGGACGTAAAAATTTTATTTCAAATCCAAAATTTTCCTATATAAGGAGGGGATGTCTCCTTAGTAGGGAGGAGGAGTTCTTGGTATAGAGAGAAAGATTTGAGAGAGAGGCTCCAGCCTTTGTATCCAAATTTCAACTCCATAAAGTTTTCCGATTCAAAAGCTCTTGAACAAAGTTTGTAAGTTTTCAAACAAATAAATTTCGCTTCAAATTTCAATGACTGCTTAATTCCCATTCATATTTGCTCGTTTGCATGTTTGTTCAAAAATCTTTCAACTTCGGGGCCAGTATATATATCAGCTGGAAACTTCAAACTCTCCCCGAAACCCTACTACAGTGAGTTGCAAACAGAAACCCGTCGCTACAACGCCGTACTATTGAAAATTTCCAAAATTACTACTCGCCTCAAATTTTTTATCGTTTCAAATTATATGTTCAAATTGTTTAGAAGGTCCTGTAGAGATTGGTATCAGAGCCAAGTTCTTGCAAAGATTTTTGATTAAATTTACATTTGTGTTCTTTCAAAGTAATTATGATTCCTACAATTAGCGTGGTCACCCCAAATGTATCCGCTGGGTCGCCCATAAACTTGAGGCTCTGTGGTCCCATGGTGGTCCCACTCAAGTGTAATCCAACACCATCAGAGAAAGGGTAGAAATGTCAAATTTATCAAAAATTTAGGTACTTGGGCTCAAATACAGCTCATCCTGTGATGTATTTAACAACTTAAACATATACAAGAAAATACTCAACAATTTGAAAACAAACTGCTTTCTATAAGATTGGGAACAAGTACATAAAAAAATTGGAAATGCCAAAACAAATGATCGTAAAGAACTATACAAAAATAGGAACTTTTAAACTTAAAAGATTATAGGATCAAAATCTTCGAAACACACATTCAATAGGTTCCGAGACGTAAACTATCAACCCCTGGGACCCAAAGGACGAACAAATTCAAAAAGAAAATTCAAAATTTACATAGAGCTATCTAGGTAGCAGCCAAACCCTTAAACTGTGTTAGGGTTAGACAACCCATATGCATATGTCTTCGTGGATGCAAGACATAAATAAATTCTGTGATTCCCTCCTGTGGTTAATGGAAACAAATACATCCTTCGACCTATTTCACCAAGTATCCAACCTAGAGTTAGACTGTATGAATGATAAGAGCATTCATAAAGCCTTGACTCTAAATATTCAAACTCAAAATTATGACATGGATCCTAGATCCAGGAACATACTTATAGTATATGCGTATATACTATAAAGCAATGACTTCAAGAGGTCAATCCAAATTGCCTTTGTCTTCACCAAAGATCAAACTTTAATTTGGCAAGCAAACGAAAAATTCAACAAGCCATAATTCCAAACCAATTCCATGGGTACAGCGCACAACTCTCGAATGGAATTTCAACAACTCTAGCCCCAAAACCAATTGAACAACCAAAACTCTTATCCATAATAGAAGATGGATAAGGAAATGTTCAAATTAATTTTGAGCCAAGAAAAGAAAACTTAATAAGATCATACTCGCAAGGTCTTCTAATTCTTATTTAGGAAATAGAACACCTTCCGTATGGGTCAAATGTTCAATAAATTTAAACGGTGAAGAAGTAGACTATTCCCCACTATTCCGCATTTAAAATATACAAGAATCGAACTAAACATTCAAAATTTCCAGACAGTCTCCAACATTTTCAAACGATGTCACCAAATGATGAGCCTCGCATTGTACCTCATGATGATGACTGTAAAATGTAAGTTTGAAATATGCAAGAATACTTAAAAAAGAGGCAAAATCTGAAGAACACAAAGAAAGAAGAGAATGGTTTTTCTCTAAATTATCAAAAGAAATAAAAGAAAAATTTAGAGAACAATGGTATCAAACTATGGAAACAATGGAAATGAATATTCCAATGTTCACATATTTTGATATTTATGCTTCAAATAATCAAATAAAATATCCATTTTCGCAAATAAATATGTTCCAAAAGGAATGGAAGACAGGTACTATTTCTGAAAAGAAAATAGTATCAACTCACCCTCCTTTGGAAGATGAGTTTTAGAGAGAGAGTATAAGGATTAGAGAGAGAGGCTCTGAGAGCTTTGTATCCAGCTCAACTGCTAAAGCTTTCCGATTCAAAAAGCTTTCAACAAAGTTTGTAAGTTTTCAAAGTTAAATAAATTTCAGTTCAAATTTCAATACTGTTTGAATTTAGATTCATATTTCCATACTGTTTGCATGTTTGTTCAAAAATCTTCAACTTCAAATAGTATATCAGGCTGGAAACTTCAAACCTCCTGAACCCACTACAGTGGAGTTTAAACAGGAAACCCGTCGTTACAACGCCGCCGTACTATTGAAAATTTCAAAATTACTGTTACTCTGCTCAAATTTTTACTGTTCAAATTATATGTTCAAATTGTTTAGAAGGTCCTCAGAGATTGCATCGTGAGCTGCTCTGTAAAGATTGATTAAATTTACATTCAGGCTTTTCAAAGTAATTATGATTCCTACAATTAGCGCTGGTCACCAAAGGTATCCGCTGGTCAAATATAAATCCCGTAAAGGAGGTCGGGTGTCCTGGTGGTCCCATCAAGTGTAATCCAAATTATCAGAAAGGGTAGAAATGTCAAATTTTATCAAAATTCAGAGGTACTAGTTCAAATACTAGTTCATCCGTGATAGATGAACAACTTAAACATATACAAGAAAATACTAACAATTTGAAAACAAACTTTCTGGCTTTATAAGATTGGGAACAGTACATAAAAAATTGGGAAATGCCAAAACAAAATATCAAAGAACTATACAAAATAGGAACTTTTGAATTCAGAAAAGATTATAGGATCAAAATCTCTGAAAACACACATTCAATAGGTTCTGAGACAGAAACTATTGAACTCCTAGATCTAAAGGATCTAGAACAAATTCAAAAAGAAAAATTCAAAATTCTACATATAGGAGCTATCTAGGTAGCAGCCAAACCCTTAACCAGGTTAGGGTTAGACAAACCCATATGCATATGTCTTCGTGATGCAAGACATAACAAATTCCAGGATTCCCTCCTAGGCACGGTGTACAAATACATCCTTTGACCTGTATTTCAATTGCATTCAAACCTAGAGTTAGACTGATGAATTATAAGAGCATTCCGCTAAAGCCTTGACTCTAAATATTCAAACTCAAAATTGGCGACACGGATCCTAGATCCAGAACACTTATAGTAATAGTAAGAGTATACTTATAAAGTAATGACTTCAAAGAGTCAATCCAAATTGCCTTGTCTTCAATTAAAAGATCAAACTTTAATTTGGCAAGCAAATGAAAAATTCAACAAATATAATTCCAAAACTAATTCCATGGGAATGTTTAATAACTGCACGGAATTTCAACACTTAGCCCTAAACCACTGAACAACCAAAAACTCTTATCCATAATAGAAGATGGACAAGGAAATGTTCAAATTAATTTTGTTTCATAAAGAAACTTAATAAGATTCTCTCCATACTGCGAAGGTCTTCTAATTCTTATTTAGAAATTGTAAACACCTTCCAAGGTCAACAGCCTATTACCTAAACTTAAGTAGACTATTCCTCTACTATCTTATTTAAAATATACAAGAACCGAACCAAATGATTCAAAATTCTCCAGACAGTCTCCAACATTTTTCTAAATGATGTCACTAATATGAGCTCACAATTTACATTATTGATTTACAGAAATGTTTGAAATAGACAAAGAATACTTAAAAAAGAGGCAAATCAAGAACATTAAAGAAAGAAGAGAATGGTTTTCAAATTATCAAAAGAAATAAAAGAAAATTTAGAGAACAATGGTATCAAACTATGGAAACAATGGAAATGAATATTCCAATGTTCACATTTTGATATTTATGCTTCAAATAATCAAATAAAATATCCATTTTCAAATAAATATATGTTCCAAAAGGAATGGAAGATGTACTATTTCAAAGGAAATAGTATCAACTCACCCTCCTTTGGAAGATGAGTTTTAGAGAGGATACATTTCAGAGAGGCCTGGTTTCAGGGATTCAAACAACCGCTAAAGCTTTCCGATTCAAAAAGCTTTCAACAAAGTTTGTAAGTTTTCAAAGTTAAATAAATTTCAGTTCAAATTTCAATACTGTTTGAATTTAGATTCATATTTCCATACTGTTTGCATGTTTGTTCAAAAATCTTCAACTTCAAATAGTATATCAGCCGGAACCTAAACCTCCCGAACCCACTACGTTGAGTTTAAAACAGAACCGCCGTTAAGCAATCGCCGCACTATCAAATTCCCCAAATTATCAAGTATCAGTCAAATTTTTACTGTTCAAATTATATGTTCAAATTGTTTAGAAGGTCCTGTAGAGATTGGTATCAGAGCCAAGTTCTTGCAAAGATTTTTGATTAAATTTACATTTGTGTTCTTTCAAAGTAATTATGATTCCTACACTACGCTATCGCCCAAAGGTATCCGTTGGTCACCCATAAATCCTGTTGAGGTCTGGGTGGTCCCGGTGGTGGTCCCACTCAAGTGTAGAATCCAAATTATCAGAAAGGGTAGAAATGTCAAATTAATGTGCAATCTGAGGTACTTGCCTAAATACTAGTTCATCCAGATATAGATGAACAACTTAAACATATACAAGAAAATACTCAACAATTTGAAAACAAACTTTCTGTTTCTATAGAAGATTGGGAACAAAGACATAAAAAATGGGGAAATGCCAAACAAAACACAAAGAATCATAAATATAGAACTTTGAATTTAAAAGATTATAGGATCAAAATTCTAAACACATCTGTCAGGTTCTAGACAGAAACTATTGAACCCTAGATCTAAAGCTAGATCTGTGTTCAAACGAAAAGAAAAAATCGTGCCCATATAGGAGCTATCTAGGTAGCAGCCAAACCTTAACTGTGTTAGGTTATGACAAACCATATGCATATGTCTTCGTGATGCATACAACAAATCTGGTGATTCCTAAAGTAATGGAAACAAAGGTATCCAACTTATTTCACCTCGCGATCCAAACTCTTAGAGTTAGACTGTGATGAACATACATTCATGTGCCTTGACTCTAAATAATTCAAACTCAAATGGCATATGGATCCTTAGATCTTGTGAACATACTTATAGTATACGAGTATACTATAAAGTAATGACTTGAGTTTAACCAAATTCGCCTTTGTTTCAATTAAAAAGATCAAACTTAATTTGGCAAGCAAAATGAAAAATTCAACAGTCATAATTCCAAAACCATCATGGGAATGTTGTTACAATCTCAGACGAATTTCTAAATAACTTTAGCTCCCAAAACCAATTGAATAACCAAAACTCACATCCATACAAGATGGACAAGGAAATGTTCAAATTAATGGCTAAGAAAAGAAAACTTAATAAGATCATACTGCAAGGTCTTCTAATTTTATTAGTATCAGAACACTATGTCACAATTGTCAATAAATTTAAATCTAGAAGATGAAGTAGACTATTCCTCTAATATTCCGCATTTAAAATATACAAGAACTGAATCCAAACATTCAAAATTTCGTAGAGGCCCCAAACATTTTCAAATGATGTCATCAAATGATGAGCTCGCACAAACTTCATGATGATAATGTGTAAAAATGTGTTTGGAAATGTATAAAGAATACTGAAAAAAGAGGTAAAAATCTCAAGAACACAAAGAAAGAAGAGAATGGTTTTTCTAAATTATCAAAAGAAATAAAAGAAAAATTTAGATAATGGTATCAAACTATGGAAACAATGGAAATGAATATTCAATGTTCTACACATTTTGATATTATGTCAAAATAATCCAAAATAAAATATCCATTTCATAAATAAATATGCCCAAAAGGAATGTTACAAAAATGGTTTCAAAGAAAATATATCAACTCATCTTCAAGAGATTTGAGAGAAAGAGAGACAGAGAGGTTTAGAGCTGATCAGTTTGTTCAAGAAAGCTTCATTCAAAAGCTGGTCAGTTGTAGCCAGTGTTAAATAGCTTAGTCAAATTTACACTGCTGACTTTATCATTTACATCATGCTGTGATACTGACTAAAATTTTCTAACTTTCAGTCAGAGGATCAAGCTGAAATCTCAGTCCTTCTCGAACCCACATGAGTTTAGAGTCCCCAGTCGGTGCCAAGCCAGAAGAGCTGAAAAATCCCCAAAACACCATACTCAAATTTACCTGCTCAAAAATTATATGCCTCAAATTGTTTGAAGGTCTGTAGAGATTGGTCTTTAACCTATTGAATGTGTGTTTTCGTAGATTTTGATCCTATAATCTTTTCTCGAATTCAAAAGTCTTTATTGTATAGTTTTTGATATTTTGTTTTGGGCATTTCAATTTTTATGTAATGCTCTTTAAATCTTCTATAGAAACAGAAAGTTTGAGTTGAAACTACTCAAACAGAACCCCTTAAACAGAAAGTTTGAGTATTTTCTGTTTGAGTATTTCTAGATTCAAATTGTTGAGTATTTTCTTGTATATGTTTAAGTTGTTCATCTATCCTGGATGAACTAGTATTTGAACTAAGATCTACTAAATTTTTTCATAAATTTCCGACATTTCTACTCCTTTCTACGCAATTTGGATTCTACCAGTGGACCACCACCGACCACCGACCACCGGGGATTTATGGTCGACCAACTGATACATAATCAAATACTAATAATCAGAGAATCATAATACTTGAAAGATCACAAACAATTTAATCAGCACCTGCAAGAACTCGTTTCGACACAATCTCTACAGATCTTCTTCAAACAATTTGAACACAGACTGAACTAGAAAAATTTTGAGCAAAAGTAAATGCACTTGTACTACATAGTACATACAAATTTATCGGTTTCATAACTCCATTTGTAAAGGTTCAGAGGCTTTGAAGCCGTTCTAAGTATACTACTAAAGTTGAAGATTGGAACAAACATGCAAAACAAAGATAGAAATATGAATCTAAATTCAAACAAGATAAAATTTTAACTAAATTATTAACTTGAAAACTACAAATCTTATTATATATTTTTAACTGTTTTAGCAAATGAGCTGGACAAAGCCTGTTCTCTCTCTAATCCTTATACTCTCTCTCTAAAACTCATCCTGCCTACTAAGGAGACATCCCCTCCTTATATAGGAAAATTTTGGATTTGAAATAAAATTTTTACGTCCACATAGTGGATCACATGTGACTTGAAGGGTCAGATGCCTTTTCCTTTTTTGAAGAGTCACCTTTTGAAAGGTCACTTACTTTTTGAAGAGTCACCTGCCGTTTTGTCTTCTTGCGCAAGTGGAGCTTTTACTTTTGCGGGGGAATGTTCGCCAAGCCCCACACTTTTAAACTTTCAAATGCATCACCATTTGGTGGTCCAGATCGACTCTTCATCAACCTGCCTGAAGATAGCATCCAAATTTGGAGTTTGAATGAACCCGTCTTTCTCTGAGACAAAGGCTTTGAAAATATTTTCACCCCACACTAAGGGAGTGATAGGGAAACCCAAGCACATGTCTTCGCTCGCCGAGGAAGGTCACACTGCCGTGATTCTTCACAATCCACTGGTCAGTGTCGAGAGGTTTCGCCGCATCTTTCGACTTTTTTGAGATATGCCTGTCGAGCTTAAAGGAAACAGCTTTTGAAATTGGGCTAGGCATAGTTGGGACCAAATAGGTAATTGACTTTGGTGTCATGTTTAATCGCTACCAATTGATCTTGACAACATCAAAGGTTTGGGTCGTAAATTTCCTTGAAGGCTAACGACTATTTGATTTCCTAAATTTCTAGCCAAAACTAGGAATGGGCTTGATGAATTGGTAGAACAGTTCCAACAAAGAATCCATGATTCTAATTGAGAACAAAAGAAAAGTGGAATATAATGAGGAAAAGTTTCGCCAATTTTGCTTTGAAATAGTCAAAACATTTGGTGATTTCAGGGCAGAAAATGTCTGGGTTAGCTCCCATAAGAAGCCACCAATCCTAAAACCAATTTGAAAGATTTTTGAACTTTTCATTCCGCTTAAAAAACTGTGAACAGTTTTTACCTGATACAAAACATATGGTACTCAAGCATTTTTGTAGTCATAAAAATCTAAAGTCGAGATCAAATGTCAGAAATCTTTATAAAAATATTTAATCTAATCTTTTCATTTAAAACCTTCAAAATTTTGCACTGAATAAGCTATATCATTACCCTCGTGTGGTTCATGATATGAGAAATTGTATGTACTCGTGATTCACGAGTATAAATTCATAGAATCTATTTCGTTTTAAGTATTTCATTGGAACTGAAATACTTTTCATTTGAAAAATCTTTGACTCAATTCACCAGAACCGATATATGATCGTTCTAAAATTTGTAGTAACGCTTTTGTTCTTTTCGTTGCAAGAAAATTTTTTGAGTCAAGCCAGGCAAGGTTGAGTATTCTTCCCAAACTTCAAACGATTTGAAGTTTCAAGGAGATTGAGGTTTGAGGCCTCATTGCCATTGCATAAGAGGCTTCAGCGTTTTATTGGTATCTGGCTTTGCTCAGCTCATTTTCCTGGAATATTCCTGAAAGGAAATCGTGTAAAACATTTGAAGATCTCGATAAATTCGACAAAATCGAAAAACAGATAAAATAGCTTATTATCTCGCAAAATCTGTTTTGAACCAGATTTTGAACATCTTTTTTGTAAAATCTCTTTGCACTTTTGCAACTAACTCTAAAAGAAATCTTTTATTGAAAACATCACTTTGAAATTTTTGGACAAGCAAAACAATGGCTAAAATCTCCTTTAACCGCTGGAGTAATCACTGAGACCACTCTAAACACCAGAGCAAACTAATAATTAAATTTGTTTTGAAAATCTGTTTTAAGATTCCACCATATCCTATGCTCGGCATCTGCCTACGATAGGGAAGGCTTCCTGAAGGATACCACAAGTAGAAGGTTCCTTAACCTGAATTTTTACTTGTTGAACTCACCGGTATGTTCCTCACCATGCAAAGGATTTTTTTCTTTAATCTTGAAACAAAGTATTAATTAAAACTCGAGGTTCAGTAAAACCCGCCACATAATTAAGGCTACCTAAAAACTTTCAAGAATCGTGGTTTTATCTTTGATTTCATCAAATTGAGTTAGCAAAGTTCATTTTCTTCTATAGGTTTATTTGATCTCTGATGAATGTCAAACTTGAAACCCACGGTCATTTGAAATAATTTATCTGGTTGCAAGAGATTAATAAACTATTATTCTACATTTTTGAAAAATTTTAAATGTTTGAAATGCTCTTCAATGAATTTGAAAATATAAGAACATCATCAATAAATAATAGAAAATCTAGTGTATCTATTGAATATTTCATTCATCATATTTGAAATTCGGGCGATATTTTGAGGCCACAAACCCAAGATTACATTCCATTCATAATGTCCAAATGGAACTCAGAATGCGCAGACTGCTCTTCTGGTTTAATTTGAATTTGCCAAAAACCAGACTTCATATCAAATTTCGAAAATATTGTTGCATTATAAATCCTTTGAATTAAATCCTTTTTATTAGGTATAGGATACCTTGTTAGATTTTCATAAAGTGGGCTTTATTAATTGGATTTATTAACTGGATTTATTCTGCTTCACTATGAGATTATTTAAGCTTCATGATCCATATGTTTGTATGTGTGGTCGAAAGTACGTGGCCCTACCAGAATGAGGGCCTGTAATGGAACTCAATATATAAAGAAGGCTCAAGTCCCCTCCCAAACCTAAGGATATTTGATAAATTTACATACAGCTTTTTCTGAGAAATATTTTTCTGAGATCAGTGAGAGGCATTCTCATTAAGCCAGTTTCATCAAGGGTCATTCGGGAGAAGACTGAGATTCGACGCCGCTTTGTTTGGGCGGTGTCTTCATCAATCGCATCAAGAAGACATTCCAACCATGATTCCAAATCGTACATAACTCTCGCTTTTTTCTCCATTAATGTTGGTGCTTTAGGTTCTAACATGGTAATCAGAAGACAATCATCCACGCTTGGTATCGTTAACCATGGATTAGAATTCAAAACATAAGGAATGAGGCAGTGCCTTTTTTTTGGTCAGAAAACGCCATTCTACCACGTGAGTTTTTCGATAAATCCAAAATTAAATACTGTAGCATTGGAATCTATGATCAATAGATTTATCACATCGGCAGGTCTGGTCGAGGTGGCCGACGCTACCACGCCGCCACGCTGCTGATTACGCGCGCAGAAGGATGACGCACGCATCTGCTCCTGAACGGCCATTACCGACGCTAGCGCCGACGCCAGCGATATCAGCCAAGATCCACCGCCAAACCGATCCGCCCGATCCGCCGTCACCCATCGCGGTGACGGTCGTACGCCGACGCGGGTCGCTTAACGTATTGGATGACGTGGGTCGCGAATCGCCATGATGATCGCCATCTTCACCGTTTTCAATCGACCACCGATCCACCATCGAGATTAACGCGACCGCCAACACCTGAACACCGCCGAACGTTAACGACTACCGACCGGCCAACGACCCGACCTGGGCTTCAACTGGCCAACGATTTCAGTTCGACCCGCCACGCCGAATTTATCAACATAACCCAAGAACAGACATCATTGCCACGCGCTGCCACACGCGCCGAGCCTTCTGGTGGCGCGTGAGGGCGTGTGTGATGGTATTTTCTTGGGCACTGAGACTTACGATTTGACTAAATTCTCTACAATGTGTATATTGACTTAGTATGTTCGTTTTTATGATATAAATGAGTGGCAAAACCATACTGTAAATTATTAGAAATGACAAGATTTTTGTATTTCTCATGGTTTCTAAATACATATGGTTGTTAAGATGAATAAGGATCGTGATTAGATCGGTGTGTATCTAAATTCATTGTCTATGAATGAAATGAACAAGATAATTGGCATTACATATATAATGTGATACATAAAGTTTATATCCCTCGTACGAGTGATTTTCATGATTCAATCGGGTCAGGACGGCCAAAGCGGCACACTCGATCGGGTTTGAGAAATATCACCTTTATTATCAGGGTGGGATGCTCGCTCTTTATTACATGATCATAATACTCCCAAAGGAGGTCCTGTTAGTTCAGCAGGATACATATGGCATGTGCTCGAGAAATGATCTGACATCTTAGTGGTTCATACACCCAAAGGTGGTGATTTCACGAAGGATTAGAATATGTTCTCATGGTCGCTATGCAGAACAAAGAACTGCAGGCCATATTTACCAAAGGTGATTATGTGATGATGTATAATTCTGCACAGTATTCACATGATGTCAGATTATTGTTTTGTTTATTTTTCGCTCAATTTTTCGTGAGGCAATTCCATTTCACCGAGATCCCATCGATTGAATTTCAAGAAATGGAAAGAGGATTTTCAATTTGAATGGAGCCGGGCAGATGTTCTGCATGGCTACAATGGATAAGCCGGCGTATCACAACCTCTAGCATCAATTTGAGAACCACTATGTCGCCTGAGAGTAAGCAATAGATTTGTCTATTAGCCAATGAAGAAATCCATACAAGAACACTAAAAGTGGTTTACCAACAATTGTGGACTGCTATGAAACATAATGCTCATAGAGGTTAGAATCGAAGCCTAATCCAATGCCGAGGTTGAACACTTCTTCAAAAGCCTTCAACAAGGAAGTATGATGGAATGGGCAGATTTATGTCCATGGTGGACCAAAGGCTAAACTCCAAGCTCTTAATGTTACCATCCCCGATGCTTCGCACAGCATCAAGCCCCGAACACCCTTCCACCCCATTTTGGATTGCAAATAAACTACAATTCCTGATGAGATCTCAACAAGAACACCATAGCAAGGGTGGTATGCAGGTTAGTAGTTTAAGAAGGAGAAAAGAGCATACGATCTTATATACTGCAAGTCCCATAAGAGGAAGAATGTAGCTCAAAAGTCGAACCTATAAAGGTGCTCATGAAACTACCACAATCCACAATATGGTCCAAAGAAGACATTCTTGAAAGATGGTGATCGCACAGTTTTCTGTAAGAACAAAGGTCGCACAAAGGATCAAAAATTCAAAGCTGGATGTCCAAGCTGGCCATGGTGTAATGATTCTTTAATACTTGTTTGTGAATCCAACCTATCCGGCAATCATCCATTTTCGTGGTTTGATAGCAGAGCAACTAATCATGTTGCATTTACCATACAGGATCTCATAAACCTGAGGAAAGCCAAACAAGTGATGAATCAAAGCTCACCGCGGGAAACAAACGAGAAGGCCGATGTCATGTTCGTGGGAGATGTAATCTTGCTTTGACTCACTAAATTGATGTTGAAAGACACATTTTATGTAAATTCTCTTAAAGGAATTCTATTTCAAGACGTTTGGATTCATATGATTGGTTCTTTGAAACAAGACAAATATTTATTTCAATATTTTTAATCTAACAAGGTTTGGCATCACATACGTCCAACTGGATTATACAAATTAAGCTATCTTGATGATATATACGTAGCTATATCAAAGGTCTTCAAGAGACCACTACCCATGTTAGTCTTACATTATAAGATAACGACTTTACTTCATATCTCTAAGGATGCAAAGAGAAAGGCCTATAAAGACTCATGATTCGCCTTAAAATGATCGTAGATAGACCACTGTAGGGTAAATGATCAAGATGCAGAAAGAAAACTGTTCCAGAAGTTTCACTGAGTGAAGTCATTCACAATCGATATAAGTGGACCTTATACTTAAATCTTGTAGAATTTTTTATTTCATCATATTTATCATGATCATTTCGATATGGTTATTTGTACTCGATTAAAGAAAATCTGTCTTAATAAAGTCTAAGATTTTTCACCTGGTCAGTAAATAATTGGGAAAAGTCATAAAGGTTGTTAGATCCAATCGGTAGCGGAGAGTATTATGGCGCTACGCGATTGCCGATTAAATTAAGGGGCCATTCGCCAAATACTTAGAGGACTTCGGATAGGGCACAGCTACTACGCCTGGGAGTCCTGAGCGAAATGGCAGAGCTCAAAAAGTAATCGATTTCCTTATGGAAATGGTAAGGCATGATAAGAGGACAATCTCTATCTTGGCCATGGGTGAAGCTTTGAAAACAGTTTTGTACATTTTGAATCGTGTACCTACTAAAGTCGCTCCATCACCAGTTATGGATCGGCGAAGTTTCAGCTAAACCATCTAAGGTTTGGGACAAGTCCAGGGCAAAGCAGAGATCCAATATTGGCAGCCAGACTCCTTGTGAATAAATTTATGGTATTTACCTTCTTACCGAATACCGGGTGGATATCGCTGATAATCTTAATGAAATAGAATCAATCACATAAAATGTTTTGAGTTTTTGATGTCAAGATACGCCATCATTGAGGATGATAGCACTGGGTAAAGTGGTATTCGTATCTCCTCCCATATATAATTTGTGAAACTCCCACACCATATTGAACCCGCTGAGACTAGTGATCCTCGTTGTTTAGATACTCCAATATCATCAAGGCTCAAAAGTAATGTACTGGTTACTACTCCAAGGGAGATCCAATTGTGGAGACATCAGAATTTACCACCCGACTATTTAAATTATATAGAAGATATAAGACATATATTATTCTGTGATCAATCTAATAACTTATGAGGAAGTTGCTGCCCTCAACTGAACTGGTTGGATGCAATGAGAGATGAAATTCAATCTATGAGGCATAATGGAGTTTGGGAACTTATGGAATTACCTGATGGTCATAGACCCATCGGGTCGCAAATGGGTGTATAAGACTGGGGAAAATGGACTCTAGTAGCCGAAAGTGCCAAAGTTGCGCCGATCGGTAAAATTAAAGTGTTTCCACCTTATAGGCGATAATTACAGCCAACTTTTTCCACAAGATTCTTTCAGAGTGATCATGGCATTAGTTGCTCATTTTGATATGGAGTTACACCAGATGGATGTTAAACCGCCTTTCTCAATGGAGACCTTAATAAGAAGTCTATATGATGCAACCCAAAGGCCTTTGCGTGGGCAAATGATTCGTAAACTTGTATGTAGACTGAAAAGTCTATTTATGGTCTCAAGCAAGCTTCTAGACAATGGTACGCAAAGTTTCATAGTGTTAAGCTGCTTCATATGGTTTTGTCGAGAACAAAGTGTATCAATGTATATACCGCAAGGGTCTGGAGGAAATTCATTTTCCTACTACTCTATGTGGATGATATCCTCGCTTTCAAGTAAAGGAAGGATCTCGTCTACTCGCATGAGACAAAGCTGATAAGCTAAGTCAAACAACTTTGATATGAAGGACCTGCGAGGCGCCTTTGTCCCAGTATCGAGATTCATAGGAACTGCCTTGCAAGTATCATCGGGTTTATCTCGCAGGGCATATGTTGATCGAATTTTAGAAAGATTCAACATGTAACAATGTAAGCCAGAATTGCTCCTGCCTCAGAAGGTGATAAGTCGTAGTCTATCAATGTCTCTATTCATATAGAGAAAGCCCAAATGAAGAATGTACCTTGCGCTAGTGCAATTTGGGAGTATTATGTATGCCTGGCATGCACTAGGCCCTCACTTTTGCAACAGACTTCTAAAGGGTATATCAAACCCAGACATGAGATCATCGGGTTGCCGCCAAGAAGGTTACGAGGCAATTTTTAAAGAGGACAAAAGACTATATGTTGATTTACAAACATGTTCCTCGTGACTTGGCGCCTTAGTTGGGTATTCGGGACCCGTAATTTTGTCGCCGTCAGATGAAAAGAAGTCAACAACTCGGTTATATCTTTTAAGTTAGCGTGAGGTGCGTTAACATGGAAGCGGAGAAACATAAATCAATCGTGATCCTCTACCATGCGTGAGAGCTCAGAGTGATGCTTTTCAAGAACTACTCGTGCAATTTGGCTCGAAACCTCATTAAGGAGTTAACCGTGTTTGATTTTTGTGGATGTGCCCATACAATTGTGGTTAGGACAATAACTCAGCAGTTGTTGTTTATTAACAACAATGCAGGGTCTCAAGGGCTCCAGCACATGGAGGTCAAAATACCCGACCATAAAGGAAAAAAGTTCAAAACGGTGACGCAAAGTGAGCACATATCAACAGATGATATGATTGCAGATCCGCTAACTAAAGGCCTTCGCCCTTATGTATTTGATCGACATGTCATTAACATGGGCTTAGGAGTATCATGGGATACTGTGAATTAGTGGGAGCTATTAAGTTTTATGTTGCTCTTATGAAGAATGAATCGAATTTCATTACATTTTTGCATTGACTTTATCAACTCTTTTACATTCAATAAGGTATTTGTGGAATGTAGGTTTATCGTAGTCGAGCATATAATTGTTGAAATCTCAAGGCATTGTAAACCTTGGAATACAAAGCAGTGGGGCATTTCCTTGGTATTAAATTTTTACTAGCATGTTTTGTTACACATAAAGAAAGCTTACCTATTAAGGCAGAATATTGTTATGGCAGTTCGTCAATCCATGATGGATATTCAAAGCACACACTAGGTTTTGGCGACACTCTTAAGGAGTAGAATTTGACTAACAAAATGGATAACACATGAAGTATCACACATTATGAGGCAGTATTGTCCATTTAAACACACTACCATATGTAATCCATATCGCGAAGTTGAAGCACTGCGGACCATGGAAGCGGCCCATGTTGAGTACATGCAATTACCGCCCCATGATTCGTTGTTCGAGACTTTATGGGATCGATTGACTATTAAGAATAATCTCTAGACCAATATAAAGGTGCGCATTGCGTATTTCAATTAATACGCCTCTGCCGGGAGAATGTTAGATTTTCATAAAGTGGGCTTATTAATCGATTTATTAACCCGGATTTATTCGGCCCAATTAAGTGAGATTATTAGGCTCTTAATAATTCATATGGGGTCGGTAAGGTGTGGCTGAGCACGCCCGCCCGTAATGAGGGCCCGTGGTCGAACTCACAATATATAAAGAAGGCTCAAAGTCCTCCCAAACCCTAAGGATACGCAGACAATTCTCACATACGCTTTTCTCTCGGTAAATATTTTCGGTGATCGCCGGTGGCGTGATTCTCATGCTCCGCTTCATCAAGGGTCATTCGGGAGAAGATCTGAGATCTTGACGCCGCTTTGCTCTTCTTGCGCGCCTTCATCAATTCCGCATCAAGAAATATTATTCCAACCATGGATTCCAAATCAGGTACATGAATTTTCAGTTTTTCTCCATTAATGTTATGCTTTGTGTTCTAACATGGTAATCTAGGTTGATTGAATCGTATCCAACATACCTAATCCATTGTAGGACTTTATTCAATGGTTTATAATTTATCACTAACCTTGGAGTTCCTCTTTCAAGTTCTGAAGCTTTCTGGACATAAAAAGCTGCACAACTCCATATGAATCTTAATTGTGCCTTATTAGTTTTTTGTTTAAGAGATCATTAATCTCCTTGCAATATTCAAGGAGTTCTGGACTCATTTGAATAGGTCTTGCCTTAGTTGGAATTTGTTTTTCATTAAAATCTTTTTCATATGGTAATGAAACTATATGTCGCTTTCTATTCCAAATGCATTTGGTATAGAAGAACAAAGCTCTTTTTTCTCTATTTGTTTATTTGAATATTTTTATTCTTTCTTG
Organism: Tetrastigma voinierianum; assembly: GCA_016808115.1. NCBI lineage: Eukaryota > Viridiplantae > Streptophyta > Magnoliopsida > Vitales > Vitaceae > Tetrastigma > Tetrastigma voinierianum. The sequence continues at coordinate 408,796 of JAEQBH010002623.1, forward strand.
AATTTGTTTTGATTGTAAATTTTCTTCAGTTCTTTTATATTGTATTTCTTTTTGAAGAAATTTTACATGTTTTTGTTTTTGTTGAAGTAAAGAAATAAAATCTTGAACTTGATTTATTTCTTTGACTTCTATTCCTTTTATGAATTCAAAAAGGATTTCTTGATTATTATATTTGGTTTTTAATCCTTTATCATCAACTTGAAAAGGATAAAGTTGTGTTAGAAACGGAGTTCCTAAAACAATTTGATGACTTGTGTTTTTAACTAGTAAGAATGAAGTTTTAATACAAATACCATTTTTGCAAATATGACCTTGTGGTATTTTGTATTGAACCTTCAAAGGATCACTACTAGCCGTTGATAATCTTCTTTGAGTAGTTTTTACAAAATATACAGTAGGAATTAATCCTTCCCCGTATACAATTTAAATCGCCTCGAATCAATCAAAGCAATCAAACTCGTTTGTAATTTAGGGATTGATTTTTAAGGTTATTTTTGTATACCATCTTTGTTTTTGTACAATAGTCATACTGTGTACAAAAGTTTCAACTTCTTCATTGCTTCTCTCTATTGCCCTTTCGATTTCTTCTAAACTTGTTATATTCTTTCTCCTAAGTTTTGAGTACAATCTTTTTTAGTTTATTTATTTGAATTTATTTGTTTTACTTCTTCCTCGTAAATCCTCGTGAAAGTCAGCAGTGCTCATGTTTTTATAATTTTGGATTATATCTTTCATTTTGATAAAGATTTGATAAGTTTATTTCTGGTTTAGGCTTATTAAGTCGTTGTTCTAATATTTTTCTTATATATGTTGCTTTGGTTTCTTTATCTTCAATTTTGTCTATCATTTCAATTAACAATTCTTGTTCAGCAGTTATCATATTTACTTGACATAAACAATTTTCAATTTTTTCAATTTCTTTTTCATTTTCGTATTTGTTCGATTTATCGCCTGTACATTTAAAAGCATGTCACTCTCCACAACAATGTTCTTCTTCATTATCTGATAAAATATTCACTTTGTTTTTACAATTAGGGGCTATATGTCCCTTTTGACCACATTTAAAACATCTAACTTCTTTCTTATGATGTTTTTTATGTTGTTTATTCTCAAGGGGTTTTTTAGAAAAAATTTTATCTTTAAATTTTTTGAATTTTTTATAAGGTAAATCCCTATAAGGTTTTGATTTTTTGGAAAGTTGACTAGGTGGAATTGGCATCTGAATGCCATATTGAGAACAAAAAGATCCTAAATCTTTTTTAGAAGCTTTTAGATCCTTTTTGATTTGAAATTGAAGTCTAAGTTGAGTACACAACTTGAGTCCTTCATTTTTTACTTCACTAATTAAATCTCCATAAGAAAGATTATCATATGGAATTGTTCCATTATATCTTTCTCTTAAATATTCTTGTATTTTGGCTGTTAGGGCTGTTGGCAGTCCAAAGAGAAATCTTTCTTTCCAATAAGAAGCCCTAGCATCATTCCTAGTCATTACTTTGGCTAGGAATACATCATGATACCATTTGAAATCACTAAGAGTTCTACATTTTAAATTTTGAAGGAGTTCGACTTCTTTCAACAAAACACATGTTGATTTCCTATAAAAATGTTTTGTTATCAGATGAACCAGTAATGATTGCATCTTGTTCCCCCTTCTCTTCATTAACACGGTTAATATTAAAATTTTTCTTTTCAAGGACAAATTTTCCCACTCAATATCTTAACAAAGCAAGAAACCCTGTTAGAAGTAATCGTGATATTATTTATGATCTTCTCCATCTTCAACAAACATGCGCTCCCGCATTCGTGATTTGACGAAGAACAATCAAGATTTCATGTTCAGAGAGGCCATCTATATTCCAAGAATATATTTCACAGTTATTATAACTGTTTTGTTTTAAATGGCTTTCTTCGAACTGTAAATCTGGAGGTGTAGGTCTTTGATAAAAAATTTTTGATCTTTGGTGCCATGTTTTTAATCTATTTATTTGATCTTCTTCTTATCGATAAATTATTCATAAGTGTATCGAAGATTCGCCTTCGTTCACTCTAAGAAATTTATTTGATCTTTAGAAGAGCGGTCTTTAATGCCTATCAGATTAATTTTGTGCTAAAATTTTATTAAATCTTCATTGTTATCAGGTTCCTAACTTCAAAGGTTTTAATGTGCTCTGAACATAAGATTATCGCACTTCGTAGTTTTTCGTGCTTGTTCTGAAATATAATTTTTTGTAAACATTTTTCCTTCAATTCTATTTAATTGAGAGGAAATTGTTCCTAAAATTTGATTTGAAAAATTATTTTGTTGTTGGAGACCTTTTATGTCTTTTAGTTTTGTACTTCTATTTTCATCATCATTTGAACTTATCTCTGCTTGGTAAAGTGCGAGGCTATTATTTCAACACCTCGTGTTTTGATTTTTATTTCTTTCCCAAAGGAGGGGCAGTTGATACTATTTTCTTCGTAAATAGTACTGCCTTCCATTCCTTTGGAACATATTTATTTGTGAAAATGGATATTTTATTTGATTATTTGAAGCATAAATATCAAAATATGTGAACATTGGAATATTCATTTCCATTGTTTCCATAGTTTGATACCATTGTTCTCTAAATTTTTCTTTTATTTCTTTTGATAATTTAGAGAAAAACCATTCTCTTCTTTCTTTGTGTTCTTCAGATTTTGCCTCTTTTTTTAAGTATTCTTTGTCTATTTCAAACACATTTTCTGCCGTCATCAGCGAAATGCGCTCATCATCGCGACATCATTCGAGAAAATGTCAAGACCTCGTCTCGAGAATTTTGAATGTTTGGTTTAGTTTGTATATTTTAAATCGAATAGTAGAGGAATAGTCTACTTCTAGATTTAAATTTGACCTAACATTCGACCTTCTCGAAGGGGTTCTAATTCTAAATAAGAATTAGAAGATCTTGCAGAGTATGATCTTATTAAATTTTCTTTTCTTGGCTCAAAATTAATTTGAACATTTCCTTGTCCATCTTCAACTATGGACAGAAGTTTTGGTTGTTCAATTGGTTTTGGGGCTAAGAGTTGTTTGAAATTCCATTCAGAGGACTGTGTTAAACATTCCCATGGAATTGGTTTTGGAATTATGACTGTTGAATTTTTCATTTGTTGCCAAATTCAAGCTCGATCACAAGACAGTGCGCAATTTATCGACCATCGGTCATTACTTTATAAGATAATTGTGATAATTATAAAGATGCTCCCTGATCTGTGGATCCATGTCATAATTTTGAGTTTGAATATTTAGAGTCAAGGCTTTATGAATGCTCTTATCATTCATACAGTCTAACTCTAGGTTTGGATAACAGGTGAAATACACCGGTCCAAAGGATGTATTTGTTTCCATTAACCCTGTGAGTGAATCCCTGACTCATGCCTCGCATCACAAGACATACGCATACGGGGTTTGTCTAACCCTAACCTGGTTAAGGGTTTGGTAGCTACCCGGATAGCTCCTATATGTAGAATTTTGAATTTTTCTTAATTACTTCTAGATCCTTGTGATCTGGGGAGTTCAATAGTTTCTCGCCTCGTAACCTATTGAATGTGTGTTTTCGAGATTTTGATCCTATAATCTTTCTCAATTCAAAAGTTCATTTTGTATGCGCTTCTTGATATTTTGTTTTGCATTTCCTTACTTTAAGTGTGTAATCGGTTCAATCTTCTCTATAGAAACGTAAAGTTTGTTTTCAAATTGTTGAGTATTTTCTTGTATATGTTTAAGTTGTTCATCCATCCCGGGATGAACTAGTATTTGAACTAGTATCACAAATTTTTGATAAAATTTGACATTTCTATCCTTTCTACAGTAATTTGGATTCTACACTTAGTGGGACCACCACCGGGACCACCGACCTCACTGGGATTTATGGCTGACCAACGGATACACTGGGCTGACCAACGCTAATTGTAGGAATCATAATTACTTTGAAAGAACACAAATGTAAATTTAATCAAAATCTTTGCGTTAACTTTACTCGATACCAATCTCTCATGCGACCTTCTAATAAATTAAGGTAGAGTTTGTTTTTTTACTTAATAGTATTAACTATTACGTTATTTGTTTTTTAGTTTATTTTTATTAAGTATTAAGTATTTTGTTTTTTTACTAAAAATAAACATCTTAATGTCTTAATCTATTAATAAAAATTTTATATTATTTAATTTTTATATTGATGAATTAAAATAAATAAAATTAGTTTGAAATAACAAATAAGAATAATATATAGAATTCAACTATTTTTTTATTTTCATTTATTTTTTGTATTTTTTTCTCCTTATTTTTTTCTTACAATTTCTCGAATAAAAGTTATGGAATGAATTAATTTTTTAATATAATTATTATAAATATGTGTATTATGATATTTATCAATTTTATCTAATAAATTCAATATATATAAAGATTATAATTTTAAATAAATTATTTATCAATAATAATATTTTGTAAAAGTATAAATTATTTTATCATTTGATATTATAAAAATAATATTTTACTTTTATTTAGATATTTATTTAAAGAAGAGTTTATCTTTTTTAAGAGGAAAAAGAGTTTATCTTCAAATTTATCTTTAAATTACTTTAAATAAACATGTTTTTTTTTAAATTTTTTGTTGTATCAATAAAATGTCATTTGTATTAACTATTAAGTCAATAAATTGATTGCTTTATCTATGAATTTTTTTTTTTTTTTTTTTTTTTTTTTTTTTTTTTTTTTTTTTTTTTTTTTTTTTTTTTTTTTTTTTTTTTTTTTTTTTTTTTTTTTTTTTTTTTTTTTTTAAAACATAAATTTTTATTTCAATATTATATTTTACAATGATTATGTTTTCATATAATTTCACATAGTGCAAAATATGATCATATAATTTTATATATATATATATATATATATATATATATATATATATATATATATATATATATATATGTATAAGGAGGATAAATTGGAAATGTGACTTATTTTAATGCCAGGTCAATAAAAATGCCATTTGTATTAACTCAATAAATTGATTGCTTTATCTATAAAAACATAACTTTTTATTTCAATATTGTTATACAATGTGATTATGTTTTCATATAATTTTACATAGTAAAGAATATGATCATATAATTTTATATATATATATATATATATATATATATATATATATATATATATATATATATATATATATATATAACGAAATGGGATTTGGAGAGCATAATTCTTTATTAGAAAATTAAAATTAGTTAAAATTTAATGGTTTTAACGTTTTTCTATTGATTTTAAATTCAAATAATTTTTGCTGTAAAAAAACTTCAAATAGTTTTTTTTGAATAAAGTAAGTATTCATTAGTTATAATAGGAAGTCAAAGCCGATAACAAAAACTCTGATCCAGTAGGAAGAGAGTATTGGGGTAGTCCGAGTGCGAAGTATTTAGAAATTTTCAAAAACAACTGACGAAAGTACGAAAAAAAAAGGGAAAATTATGATATGGTTTTCAATTCCAATTAAAGAGTATCTCTTTTAGTTGTAGGTTTAATGGAATTGGCTTTACTTATTTTTCTTGTAAAAATTTATATAAAAGAAAATCAGTTAAAATATTTGAAAAACCTTTGATAAATTAAATTTTAAAATCAAACACAGATAAAATAGTTTGTCATTTAGCAAAAATTTGTTTGAAAATTTGTTTGAAACTAGTTTGTCATCTTTAGTACTTTTGCAATCCACTCGTAAAAGAAATTTTTTATTAAAAATATTACTTTGAAATTTTTTGATACAAATGACAATTGCTAAAATTTCTTTTTCGACGGTTGAATAGTTTTCTTGTGGATCACTTCAAATGCTAGAGTGAAATATGACTATAGAAATTTTGTTTTCTAAATTTTGTTTGAAGATTCACATATCCTATACTGGCGATTTGTTTTCGATAAGAAAACATTTGGGGACGGTTAATTCCTAAACAAAGAAGTTCTTTGACTTGTAACTTTACCTGTTTGACAATCTGGGCATGTTCTATAGACCATGGAACAAGATTTTTCTTTAGTCTTTGAAATAATGACTTGATCAGTGTTCTAAGGTTTGGGTAAAATTCAGGTACATAGTTTAGATTTCCTAAAACTATTTGAAGCTGATTTTTATCTTTTAGTTCATCAGGAAATTTATTAGCAAATTCAATTGCTCTTTGAATAAGTTTAATTGTACCTTGATAAAATTCAAATCCTAAAAATCTTATTTTTGTTTGAAAAAGTTTTATTTTTGATGCAGAGATAACCATCCCATTTTCTCTGACTAATTTTTGAAATATTCTTAAATGTTGGAAATGTTCTTCTATTGAATTTGAAAATATAAGAACATCATCAATGTATACTATAGAAAACTTAGTATAACCATTGAAAATATCATTAATTATATTTTGAAATTCTGAATGAGCGTTTTTGAGACCAAACAGCATTACATTCCATTTATAATGTCAAAATGAAACTGTGAATGTTGTTTTGTACCTATCTTCTGGTGTAACCTGAATTTGCCAAAATCCAGATTTCATATCAAATTTTGAAATAATTGTTGCATTGTATAGTCTTTGAATTAAGTTTTTTTTATTAGGTATTGGATACATAATCCATTGTAAGACTTTATTGAGATGTTTGTAATTGATTACTAACCTTGGAGTTTCACGTTCAATTTCAGAAGGTTTCTGAACATAAAAAACTGCACAATTCCATGGAGAATGGCTTGATCTAATCAATTTTTTGTTTAAAAAACCGTTAATTTATTTTTTGCAATACTCTAGTAGTTCTTGATTCATTTGGATTGGTCTTGCCTTAATAGAGATTTGTTTTTTAGAAAAAAAAATTTCATATGAGAGAGAAACCATATGTTGTTTCCTATTTCAAAAAGCATTTGGAATTAAGGAATAGAAATTAATTTTAATTTGTCTTTGAACTCCTCGCTTTAATTTCATCAAGTAGCTGTTTGATTTCGTGTTTTCTTATATTTTTTTATATTGTATTTCTTTCTGAAGAAATTTAACATGTTGTTTATGTTGAAGAAGATTGATTTTATCTTTAAGCTGCTGATTTCTTTTAATTTATGCCCCTTAACAAATTCATATAATATTTGTTTTGATCTTTATGTTGTTTGTAGTCTCCCATCGCTTCATATGAAATGGTATAGTTGTGTTATGAAAGGGGTTCCAAAAACAATTTGATTACTAATGTTTTTTATTAATAAAAACGAGGTTTTAATACAAATACCATTTTTACATATGTGGCCTCAGATTTGTATCAGACCTTTAAAATGACATTACCGGGCCGTCGACGCCTTTGCGTGCCTTTGACAAAATATATGGGTGATGAATTAATGCTTCCCGTATAATAGCTTTAGATCAAAATTTCATAAATCAATCAAAGCTATAGAAGTTGATTGATAATTAAGATCTATCTTTAAGGTAATTTTGGTATACCATGTAACACCCAAAATTACGTTTCAACAGCTTTATAAATACGTTTTAGTGATAATAGCGTAGTAAAAATATATTTTTTCCGGAAATAAAATAAAGATAAAAATAATATGTGCTATAAACCTAATTACTACAAAAGCTACGATAAATTAATAATTTACTAATTCAGACCCAAGGCTCATAATTTAATAATGTCATATGCCAAAGTAGGAATATGCATAAGTTAAAGTGCAAGAATAAAGAGAGAAACGAAGGGACCTAAAAGTAAAATGAGTAAGTCAACATGGCTTTAACTCAAAAAGCATGATAAAAATCAATCTGTGATAAGCATCAGTTAAATATCTCATTTCCTTTGGCCTCGAGAAAGAGAAAAGAAAAACGAGAGTAATATATACAGTAAGAAAGTTGGGTTATGAAAAGAAGATCACAGGCAAGGACAAAAAATTTGTTTTTTTCGGCTGATTTTTCAGCGAAAAATCGGTTTTCGGTTGGGTTTGGAAACGATTTTGGGAAGGAAAAATTGGAAGTAAAAAAATCGGAGAAAAATCGGGAAAAATCGCCGATTTTTTGCCGATTTTTCGAAAAATGCCGATTTTTTGCCGATTTTTCGGCAATTGATTTACACGCGCCTGGGAGGCGCATCCGGGCTAACATTTTCTTCATTTATCTAATAAATTCAAAAATCACGATTTTTCGTGATTTTTCGCTTTTCCCGAATTATCCCTCGCCCTTAGATATTTCTTTCTCTCTGCTTTCTTGATTCGACGTCCGCATTTCGTCCGTCTTTTTGAAAATCCAACGGCTATATTTTTTATCCAACGGTTGATTTTAAATCTAAAACTGGATCTAACGTCCGTAATGATTTCTAAAGGATATATGATGATCAAACGGTCAGATTTGAACCAAAATCAAATCCAACGGCTAGAAATAAATCACAACGTTTCTTGACAATCCAATGACTATTTTGACTCCAAAAAATTCTATAAATACCCCTAAAATCATACACTTTCATTACAAACTCATCCATCCACATCTAAGCTCCATTTCACTCTCAAATAATTTTTTCTTTGTTCTTTTATCCTTTAATTTCTTTAAAGATCTTTTGTGAATTAAGATATGTTTCTTATTCATTAATTTTGTTTTTATGCATATGTTATTTAGTTTTATTTTGGTGTTGAAGTAGTTTATAATAAATATTTTTATACTATAGTTTTATTTCCTTATTTTTTTATAATTTGATAATACTATAGTATAATTTTTAGTTAATTAATTATATTAGTTATATAATGTTTCAAACCCTAGTTATTTACTATAATCTTTGTTTTTAGTTATATTAATGTTTGAAACATTTTTTATACTATAATCTATAATTTTGTACTATAGTTTTATTTTAAGTTTCATTTGATAATATAATTTTAGTTAATTAATTATATTATTTATTTAGTTAATGTAGTTATTTTTAGTTTATAGATAATGTTTCAAACATTTTTATACTATAATCTTATTTTTTATACTATAGTTTTATTTTTAGTTTCATTTGATAATATAATTTTTAGTTAATTAATTATATTTAGTTATATAATGTTTCAAACATTTTTAGACTATAATCTTATTTTTATACTATAGTTTTATTATAGTTTCATTTGATAATATAATTTTTTAGTTAATTAATTATATTATTTATTTACTTAATAGTTATTATTTTAGTTATATAATGTTTCAAACATTTTTATACTATAATCTTATTTCTTATACTATAGTTTTATTTTAGTTTCATTTGATAATATAATTTTTAGTTAAATAATTATATTTAGCTATATAATGTTTTAAACATTTTTATACTATAATCTTATTTTTATACTATATAGTTTTATTATAGTTTCATTTGATACAGCAATTTTTAGTTAATTAATTATATTATTTATTTACTTAATTAATTATATTTAGTTATATAATGTTTCAAACATTTTATACTATAATCTTATTTTTATATTATAGTTTCATTTGATAATATATTTTTTAGTTAATTAATTATATTATTTATTTCCTTAATAGTTATTTTAGTTACATAATGTTTCAAACATTTTTATACTATAATCTTATTTTTATACTATAGTTTTATTTTAGTTTCATTTGATAATATAATTTTAGTTAATTAATTATATTTAGTTATATAATGTTTCAAACATTTTTATACTATAATCTTATTTTTATACTATAGTTTTATTATAGTTTCATTTGGATAAATATACTTTTAGTTAATTAATTATATTGTTTATTTACTTAATAGTTATTTTAGTTATATAATGTTTCAAACATTTTTATACTATAATCTTATTTTTATACTATAGTTTTATTTTAGTTTCATTTGATAATATAATTTTTAAGCTAATTTCCTAATTATATTTAGTTATATAATGTTTCAAACATTTTTATACTATAATCTTATTTTTATACTATAGTTTTATTATATGTTTCATTTGATAATATAATTTTAGTTAATAATTATATTATTTATTTACTTAATAGTTATTTTAGTTATATAATGCTTCAAACTTATTATTTACTTATAATCTTATTTTAGTTATATAATGTTTGAAACATATACCATAATTTTTATAATGTTTGAAACTTAGATATTAAACATCCTACTATTTAGTAATTTGAAACATATTACTTACATTAAATTTTAGTTATACTTATATAATGTTTGAAACTTAGATCTTAGACATATTTAATGTTAGAAATTTAGATATTCTTAGACATTTTAATGATATTATTAAGCTAGATATCATGTTAAAACCCTAGTCTTACTTTTATGTTAAATTACATATATATAATGTTATTATAATGATATCATATACAAAGATCACACTGATTTGAATTTCTTATTTTCAATAAAATCACATGTGTTTATAGAATGGTTAGTAAGTGGAGGCCAAGATCCTCGTACGGAGGTATCAAGGCACTCGAGGGACATAAAAATGGAAACACAATTTGTAATTATTGTAGGTTTAAGCATAAAAGGTGATGGAATTATTCGCTGTAAGCTTCATCTCGTCACATACTGATCCCCATTCAAATACTAAGAAGGCCCAAATGTGCCGTATAAACAAAAAAATGAAGCAACTTTTTAGAACATAAAGGTGTAAAGCAAAGCTTAAAAGCGTACTGGAGCATGAAAGAAATTCGAGCCGAATTACGAGGCACAATGGGAGGAAACATCACAGCCTCATTGATGGATGATGAGGAAGAGGAGGTGACGTAGGATGTGCATATGTATTCTACCGACACTTAATTTGGTAATGAAATAGATGACATCGGTAAAGACGTGCATCAAAAGCTAGTGAATGGAACAGAGATCAGGTTGCAGGATTTATGAGAGGCAAAAGAAAAATTGGTAAATCTTTATACCTAATTCATTTTTTCACATAATTATGTATAAAATAATGTAAGTTGATTTTATTTTTTGCGTAATTGCAATAGGCGAGTCTTCACAACCAGGTGATCCATCAAGACGTATACAAAGATCACAAAGTGTTCGGCATACGGATCCATCACCGCCAATTGCACCATCATTATATAAGTCTTCGCTTGCAAAACAAAAAAGCCAAAAAAATATGTTCATAGGTGGTTCAATCAAGGAAACAGTGGGACGATTAATTAGCAAGTTCTTCATATATGAAAGTGTTCCACCTCAAAAAGCGGACTCACACCATTTTAAGAACATGATTTTTGGTACACAACAAGTGTGCTTGCTTCAATTATATAATATGTTTTTACATTATGATCTCCATATGAAATATGTTTTAATAATGACATTATTATTTATTCCATATGAAATTATGTTTTAATAACCACTCTTCCTTGAATTATTATATGTAGCGATGGGGCATCGAACCACCATCTCCGTATGAAATCAAAAGCGTACTTGGAATGGAGTATAAAGACAATGAAGCTTTGCGTCAATCCTTGCAAAGAGAGAAATGGAGACATATGAATGTACAATTACGCGGCGATTGATTTGACGGACCAAATCTTCAAATCGGGAAAGATAATTAATTTCATGGTATATTCAAAAGGAAGCACAATTTTCCTCAAATCTCGTATGGATGCGCTGGATAAGATTGGCCAAAGACAACAAATACATATATGGTTCGTCAAGGACGTTATCAAGGAAGTCGAGAAGCAAATGTGGTTCAAATTAAAATGTATAATGGATCGGCATTTGTGGAAAAAAGCGGGAAAGTTGTCAATAAGAAATACAAATCTCAGATTGACTCCATGTGCATCATTAATCGCATTGATTTAATGTTCAAGACATTGGTAAAAGGGATAATGTTGCTCGCCTTTGATCTGAATGGTCAAAAGATAACCAACTTCATTTACAATCATGGTTGGTTGCTTTTGCAAAATGCGATATAGGTATGTGGTGGAGATATTCGCGTCCCGAGCAACAAGATTAGCAACAAACTATATTGCCTCCTGACATTTTTAAAAAGAGGGCTGATTCAAGAAAGTATTTATTAGTAATGAATGGTCATCTCACAAGCTTAAATTTCGATCGTAGTTGGGCATGAGGTCGAAAGACTCATGTTTGATCATCAATATTAGGAGAAGGTGAGAAGCTGGGGTGTCCATCTATGAGGCACTATATTAATAAAGGTTCAGATTGCTGATTCAAAAGTCGTCCCAACCATGCCATTTGTTCACGTAGTTGATTCTGCGGATGAAGGCAAATTTAGATCGACTCAAAGCTAAAGAGTGAATGAAACTTATCATCGCAGATCGTTGGGATAGAACTCTTAAGCATCCTCTTCATGCAACAGGTAACTAATTAATATCCTCTTCGCCGATATTCACCTTTAATAATTTTATGTTTATATTATTATCGCATACTAATTCTCAATCACTATTGTAACATACTATCTAAATCCAAATTTTCACTGGCTGCACTGAGTTGGTTCCAACCCGAGCTACTCAAGTCGTTCATGATGTTTTTCTAAATTAGATCCTAATGTCGAAGGCCTTTCTAATTTTGGAAACAAGGTAAATTAATGAGTTTCTAATTAATTGATGGCCACCTTTCGACACTTTTTATTTTAGATTTTTTGACATTTGAATTCACAAACTATACTATTCCGTGATGCAAAAATGATTTGGTGATTGGGCAAAGAATAGCCAAGATCAAAAATGGTTCCCCGGTGAGTGTTAATTCTCATTATAAGTAAATTTTATAACTATTTTATTATTATATATTGAATATAAGTAATTTTTATTGGGTACCGAATGATGGTTTTGTATGGAAATCACGCCCAACATTAAGGAGTTTCGCCTTAAAGGTTCTTTCCCAAAACCGCATCATCTTCAACAGAAAGAAATCGAGCACATTCGCTTCTAATTCATACCAAACAAAGAAATCGGCTTGTTTATCCTAGGCTCCAACAATTGGTTTTTTGTTATTACAACATGAAACTACAAAGATTCGGTGGATATGCGGAGGTGAGACCGATAAAGTCGCAAAATAATTTTCTCGGATGCATTAGAAATTTTAGTTGAGTTTGGTGAAGAAGAAGATGAATCAACTATTTCAATGGGTTATACTCTCTCCTTTACTTTAGGATGATGAATATGGAAATCCCGACCACGACCACGCACATGTTCAGAAGCTGTGTGTTAATGTTGAGCGTGGTTTTATCTCGAAGAAGTTCATATAGTGAAAGTTTTAGTCACATTGTACATGGACTCACTTCAACCCGCTATTACTTCTTGACCCTCCTTTGATTCAAGTGTTGAACATAGTAGCAGACCAAGTTTTGTTGGTACTTCTACTACAGGTTATGATGGCTCAAGAGGAGAGGGGACTAATGATGGTAGTGATACTGGAAATGATGGTGAGGATATTGCAGATCCACAACAAAGTCAATATCCATTGAGCCCATTCACCGATGGCAAAGATGATTTCATTAATGCTACACAAGATGAAGACCACGGGTCTTAGGAGAGCCAAAGCCGTATTGGTTTCACCGGAAAGCCACATGTAGGAAGACAAATCTAAGGATGACACCATACAATGAGGATTCGCTTCGGCCGCTTTTAAGTCCATGAGTATTGGAACTCAATTCGATTCATCGAATGAGGGCAACATATTTCCTCCTTATACAATGAGTTAAGTGGTCAGCCTTCTTCACATCCTTTTAGGCTCCATTGGTGAAGAATATGGAATGTGGTTAACTATCCTCACGGTCCACAAATGCCATTCCAAATTCCATATCAAATGCAAGAAGGATTTCAAATGAGTACGGTGAACCCCGAATTTCCTATCCATAGAGGGCGCTGCGGGTGGGGAGTCAACATATTTATGCATGGTATGTTCGGGGTTACAATCAATATTATTGCAACACCATGTCTTGGTATGAATATTGTCTTTATCAAGATGGGATCCCTTCGTCAAATAATGTAATGGAGCCACATCGGTCTTCATTTTGGTTTTAAATGACTATTGTGATGTAATTTCTCGATAAATTATAATGAATATCGTCTTCAACAAGTGTATATTTTCTTATTTATGCATTTTTTTATAGTTCAACAAAGTATTTCCATGAATTTCAAAGTATTTTTGTTAATTTTTGCATTACCGATATTTTTGTCAAAATATCCACCGATATTTTCCAATATTTCCGTAAAATCCAAGTACCGATATATCCGTAATTACCGATATTTTGTTCCTTGATCACATGTATGGAATTTGAGTATGGAATTGTTCAGCTTTTTGGCATGTAAAGTATGATGCGTGCTCTTTGAAACCCTGCTGTGTGTACTGGCTGGCTTGGAAACTCCCAAACTCATTTCTTGTTGTGGTTGAGTTGAGAAGAACTCTAAGACTCATATATATATGTGTTTTGGGGAAATGTTTGGTTGCATTTTTGAACTGCAGTAAGCTACCCTATCTTGATCCTATGCAAGTACCTCGGGTCTTAGGATTGGTTCGATAAGAAAGAAAGGGGAATCTATGAGTCCTTTAGGGTAAATTCAGAGCCACACATCAGTGTAGTTGGATGGCTTTGGTTTCAATCTGGACCTTGTAGCCTAAGTTACGGTCCATTTTACTCTTAAAAATGAAAGGGGTCGGTCGACTAGGTCACCGAATTAGCTAGCTAAGTCTCGGCCGGATGGGTCACCGATAGTCACGGCTGTATCGGTCGGTTCGGTAGACTCGTGCTCATGCATGACCTCTAACTTCGGAAGGTTATAACTTCTTCGTCCAAACTCCGATTCGGATGTTCTTAAACTCTATGGAAAGCCCATTGAGTCAAAATTGCAGCCATATTCCTGTAGATGGCATTGGGTACTGGAGCCATCCGGAAAGGGGTAATCAAGCAAGACTGGTTATTCATGTATGACCTCCAACTTCGAAAGGTCATAACTTCTTCGTCCGAATTCCGATTCAGGTTTTCTTAAACTCTATGGAAAACTCATTGAGTCAAGATTCCATCCATATGCCTGGGGAGGGCATTGGGTACTAGATCTGGCCGGTTAGGGCTAATCGGGCAAGACTGGTCGGGTAGAGCTAGCTGAGTAAGTCTGGTTGTTCATATGTGACCTCCAACTTCGGAAGGTCATAACTTCTTCGTCCGAACTCCGATTAGGGTGTTCTTGGACTCTATGAAAAGCCCATTGAGTCAAGAATCCATCCATATATAGCTTGATAAAAATTGGAAATCATATTAGGTCCATAAATCATGAAAAAAAGTAGTACCTGCTGGTAACCATAGTTATTCATGCATATAATGAGATATGAAAAATGCAAAGATTTGAATAAATGAGTATACATGTCACATATGATTACCGGATGACTATAATTATTCGGGAATATAAGATATGTATTGAACATAAAATATACACGGATTGTTTGCTTAGAACCTGGTAGAGGGATAGATAGGCATGCCTATAGGGACACGCTTGCTTCGCAACATACGCTTTAAGGAGATCGAGCCCTTCGCTGGGTCGATGACATAGATCCCGGCTTGATCATTACAAGTATAGGTCACTCGGCTTCGTGATAGTGATGATACCTTCGGGTATATACGGCCTCCCGTTTTGGTCACATATTACATGGCATAGGTCACTCCGGGTTCTCAGACAAAGGATGATACCTTCTGCATATACGTATAGAGATCGTCGTCTTCGCATGTACCGATAATACCTTCTGGGAGACATACATTTATTTCCCTCTTCAGATCCGTCTTCTAAGGTATTTGCGTGCACATGAAACCTAAAAGAAAATGACAAGTATAAAAGAAAATGTATAGAATATATGACATGATATGAGAAGCATAGCAATCAAGTATGCGATGATAGTATACGCCATGTATGAACAAGAAGTAAAGTACAAGATGACATAAAAAATATATGAAATATGATAAATGAAATATGTTATGAAAAAAGTATATATATAAGCAATGATAAGTATATGCATTTGTATAGAAGCATGGTGACCCTTAGTGTGAGGTCATCCATATAGAAAGCACTGCACTAAGCGAAAGCTTAGCACGGGTGTTTTCATCCCGTGTAGGTACAAAAAAGAGAACTAGGGACAGATTAATCCACATCAGCGCTTAAAAGGTCACATCACTTCTCAGTGCCCCACTCGGAATACCTTTGGTCTATTTTGTATACATGAAATTTTTGTTTATTTTGTAAACAATGTAAATATAGTAAATGTCAACACTTCCATATGGAGCTTCAGATATATTTTGTAATCCGCTACGTAATATAATAGAAGCAATGTTTAACATTATACGAATTAACAAGCTTTTAGAGTTTAGAGGGCGTCTATAGTAAATATAAAAAAATGACACCCACGCTGACACCGGGTGCCGTCGGGAGGTCATAGGTTAGTTGGTATCGAGCATCTCGACTTAGTTCGACCGTCAACTGCCGGATCTGGAAGGGGCGCTACAAGTAAGTGGGTGTTGCAGCCTCAGCGTTTAGGCGTTTCTCGAAGTGAGTCTTAGATTATGGATGAATATACTTAATAATGTGTCAGCCCGATGTGGGATGTCCTCGTGTTCAGAGCAGATGGATCGTCCCTTCGAAGAAGCCGCCAGAGTGTTAACCCAAGGGAACAAGAGTTATCAGCTTATGAGGCGTTTGTGTCGCGTAGTAGCAAGCAGGGATAGATACCCCATCGGGTGAAAGCCCTAGTATTTTTGGTTATACATATGTGTCCAACAGTGAAAGCCCGTGAAAGTGTAGGAAGGCGTGCGAAGTCTGCGGTGAAACCCCGAAAATTCACCTACCTATAAAAGAAACATGTTTTGTTAATAAAAAGATTATTGGAGGTACAATATCCAATAGGTTTTGGTTTATAAAACAAAAAGAATTTTGTTTTGGAAAATGATCATTGGATGAGAACATCAATGATGGTTTATCACATATCGGGACTGGGTGGTATCAGGTGAGGGAGTCGATGAGAACTCAGGGCATGGTACATGATTGAGTCACATCTCATGTCATGACATGTAGGATTCCATGGTTGAAATTACATTTTACATGGAATGATTATGGTGAGTGTGTGACCATTACATGTGCACTTAGGTGGGAAGTAGCCTCTGTAGAAATTATCTCTACTAAGCGTGGCTAACTCTTTATAGGAAAACCATTTCGCCGCAGACGTATTATACCGATGGATTCCGCCATTCGAGAGGTCAGACACGGTAAGAAGGCCGACATGTGGCCTTAATACTCATTTTGTAAAATATATTATAACAAAATAGTTTTAATATATGATTTTGTATAAGAGTGTTGTAATAAACTTCCTTTGAAGCCGACTATCAGGACATAGTCTCTGGTTTCTAAGCATGGTTGAAAGGGTCCTGGGACTCCGCTTACCCTAAACAGTCCCATGAATGAGACACGATAGTGTAACACCCCAAAAATACCCTAGAATTTTTAAAATAAAATTTTTATGTATTCCGGGTATAATTGGGCCAACTTGGGTATTTTTCTGGAAATTGTAAAATGGGACCTAAGGGTTATTTGCAAATAAGTTTAGATGTCTAAGTGAATTTGGAGAAATAAATAAGTAAGGGGAAAATAATAGGAGACTTAAATGAAGAATAATAGAGAAATAGAAGGACCTAAATATAAAAAGAAAAAAAAAATGATGATGAAGGAAGGGACATGTGGTATGTGTGGAGAGGGAGAGGAAGCTTCTCCTTTTAAAATACGATTAAGAGTGATCCATAAGAAAAAGAAAAACAGAGAAAAGGGAGAGTTAGAGAGAGAGGCTCCATCTTCTCTCTAGATTTTCCGACAATCAGACCATAGGTCTCCGGCGAAGCAAGAGGGAAAGTCCTTCCACGTGACAATAGCTGCAAGTAGAGACCGGAATCGAGGACTTTCAACAAACTTCATGAGGTAGGTCTTCTCCTACTTGGTCGTCTTCTACCATAAGGATCAGGGCGGTGGCTATCCGCCTTAGGAATGTGTATGGTTGCATTTAAACCATGGGAAGCCGCCACATTGTGGTAGTGCGCAGCTCTAATGAACTCCTTAGAGCTGATTTCTTGCAAGAGTGAAGGGAATTTGGTAGTGCGCCCTTCTAAATTGTAGCCACATCAATTAATCCTTGACAGCCAGTTGACCCTCTCACCTCGGGACCCTCAGAGACTGGGCTATACCCTTTAATCGAAGGCCACCCCCACTAAACCGGGCCGGGCCGGCTCCGCCACTCCGGTCAACCAGCTTCCGACCTTAGAATGGGTTTGGGCCTGAATAAAGATAATTTGGCAGTAAGTCCTTCCGTGAAATTGTAGCCACATCAATGAACTTGATGTTAGGCTTTTGAATTTCTCAATTCGAACTCTTGTAGACCAAGTTATGGTCTTTTTACTCTGAACAGTCAAATGGGTGAGTGGTCACAACGCTGGGTCGCCAAATGTTGGTCGCCAAAACCGAGGTCATCAAACAAAGGGTCGTCAAACAAGAAACGTCAACGTGCTCGCCGTCAAAGTTGACTACGCATGACCTCCAACTTAAGGTCATATCTCCTTCGCTTGAACTCCGACGGTGTTCTTGACCTATGGAAAGCCCATGGAGTCAAGAATACATTGGTATGCCTGAGGAGGATGTTAGATGTCAGACCGAGGTGTTTGAATGAGCCTGTCACTTCAAAGTGTAGCTCGTCGCCCAGCCGCCTCGTCAAAGCTGACTACGCATGACCTCCAACTTCTAAGGTCATATCTCCCCTTCAAGCTAATTCGATTTGGTGTTCTTGACTCTGCGTGGAAATCCTATTGAGTCAAGAATACATTAATATGACTGAGGAGATAGAAGACGTTTAACCGAGGTGATAGATCGAACTAGTCCAGGTCAGTCAGCTCGTCGGTCAGATTTGACTGTATGACCTCCAACTTCTAAGGTCATAACTCCTCGGGTCCCCGAACTCGATCATCCTCACTGCATAGAACCCATTGGAGTCAAGAATCCATCTATATAGCTTGTTTAAATTAGAACTCATACTAACCTCCGAAAATCAATCCTAACCAAAACTACTGCGACAAAGATGAATGTAATATTCTTTAATGGTTTTGGAATAGTGGACCCGACGGCGAGGAAAAGCCAACTATGATCGAGATTCCAAGGATTTAATCAAAGTGCAAAGATTTTTGGGTTTGTTCTTCTAAATCCTATTCCTCATTCAAGTTTGAAATGTTTGTTCTACCAACTCCTAATCCTGCTTCAAGTTTTTGCATGTTTCGTTTTAAAAGCATATTGAATTGATTTAATTGGATTTGAGAAAAGTGATCGTGAAATGCTCAGATATAAAAATTGCATGATTATTGAAAATAAACTGGTTTATACAAGCGCACATATTGTACCATATTTTGCTATAAAGGATTTGAACGCCTTAATAGAATGTTAACCGCTTAGTTTGATTAAGGATGCGACGTATACCAATGTGGTCAAATAATAGCAAGATCGCGAACTATTGATGTGTCAATCCGAACAGCGCTCAATGGACCGTGATCGGCGTTGTTCACTATTTGACATTGTTTATAACCGCAGCCCCAATCCGGACCGTGACTGCGGTTATAAAATCTCATGTGATACCGGCTCCGCAGCCCCAATGACCGTGTTTGACTCGATATCCTCGTATATCGAAGACATAGGTTAAATTGGCACGCATAACCGAATTTGACGTGCGATAACCGAACAATTGATTGGTATAACTCGAATTGATTTGCATAATCAAATTGATCTCGCACAACTAAATTAAATTTTAACCGAATTGGATTTGCAACCGAATCGTAATTTGCGGAGCATAATTGGAATTGATTTGAGATTGTGAAATATTGAATATGAAAGGGAGTTTTTGATGATCAATGAACCCCTGACACTGTATATAAACAAGTATATGTATCGATTTATATTGATCATCCATAATGATTTGGAAAGTTTTGAATTGTTAAATTGCATAATGTGATTAAACCTAAAATCGAGGAATGGATCGATAGAACCACTAAGCATGAAAATGCTTAGCCGGCTGTTTTACCAATGCGCAGGTACCGAGCGCGATAGATAGTGATCAAAAAGAGGGACCCAAAGACGGCGAAATACAGTCATAGCATAAATTTCGGAGTATGTCTGACACGCGATTCATTTCATGTTTTCTTTTTCGATATTGATATTATGTAAAAACACTTAAACTCAACATCTATTCTTATAAATCATTTTGAAAAGGCTTGAATGCCTTCATTGTAAAATGTATTTTTAAATATAAAATGCTTACGGGCTCGTCTCAAATTTTGAAACGCCCAAAGCATTAGGCGCGATTTTTTTAGTGATTGAAAGTGATTTTAAGGGCATCCCATTCCTGCCTCCCCTGATCCCGCCCCAAACGGGTCTGCCTGCAAGGGGCGCCCACATATTAATTCGGTATCTGAGCCCAAGTTTGCCGCTCTACAAAAATGATTTTGAAATTGTTCGTAAATGATTTTGAAATTGTAAGCAATATGCATTTCATTTGCATATAAAGGATGACATGACTCGACGCGATCTGCTGGTCTTAATAGGATAAGCATGGACTGGTTCTAGCCTCCCTGCACCGAGGACGACCGTGGACCCCACAACTCCCGTTAGTGTGGAAGGTGGGCAAGCATCCCATGCCCCACCAACATCACAGTAGAACTGGGCCATGCGTGGAGGTACTCAGTGGTCCTCCAAATGTAACTAGTTCAGCATTGCAAAGTGAGCCGAGCAACCACCGCACCGCTTCCAAAGCGATCACCATCGAGAATGGCAAGGTACCGACCAGATTTTATGGGAAAGAAAGAGGATGAGAGCCTCTATGGCAAAATCGGCTCGAGAGAACCGAGCGAATGCTTGTGCAAATGCATTGCACACCGAAGAGAAGTCGAATCGTGCAACCTCATTACTACAGTGGACGAGGCTTATCGTGGGTTTCCTGGATCAAAGACCGCACCATCAAAGAGAGGTTACATGGGAGTTCTTCTGGATGAGTCTCACAAAGCACCATGGGCTCGATTTATTTGAAACAACATGAGACG
The DNA here is from genome assembly GCA_016808115.1 of Tetrastigma voinierianum. NCBI lineage: Eukaryota > Viridiplantae > Streptophyta > Magnoliopsida > Vitales > Vitaceae > Tetrastigma > Tetrastigma voinierianum. Next base: position 429,837 of record JAEQBH010002623.1, read on the forward strand.
GAGTTTCATAATTCGAAGCAAAGACATGAGTGTGACCGAATATCAAAGAGAATTCACATTCCGGGCCGTAGCCAAAGATGCCCCGGTATACTTTCAGCAGCGCCAGAGGGTTCAAGATGGCCTTAATGACCATATTCGAGCCCATGTCACAGCATTTTGCCATGATGATTTCTCCAAAATTGTGACATGTGCATTGAATGTGGAAAGAGTAAAGAAAGAGGAAAAAAGAGAGAAAAAGATAAAAAGACGTGGAAGAAAAAAATCCCTGGCACCCGGGCCACAACAACAACAAAGGAAGAAATTTAGGACCACAGGTTCTAATCACCAACAAACAAAGCTACCCGATAGAATACTACTCTACTCAGCACCGTCACTGCGAGGCACACCAAAGAGGTCCTCTAGAGGACGAACAAGCCCCCATTGCTCCTCCCATTGTGGGAGAAATCATAGAGAGAATGTCGAGACTTACTGTGTGCTTGTTTGATTTGTGGATCCTAAAAAGAGCATAGAGCAAAGAGATTGTTCTAGAGCCTCGCTCATTTGGCAAAGACTCCTCACCGGGGGTACAACTTTAGTGGTACAAAAGGCACAAGAGTGTTGCATCACCGAAAGTGTTCCGAGACAGGGACACAAACGCTTCGGGTAGGCAAAAGACGGTCGTGCTCGGGCCTAGAGATATGCAATGAGCAGCAGCGATACCGACGCTCCCGATGTGATAGCCAGTAATTTCCAAATCTTTGATACTACTCGGTGACATGCAGATTGATCGACCTCTCGGTCAACCCACCTTACAGGCTTCGCACCGACATACCCAACTTGGGTAAAGTACCAAGGAGTGAAACCGAATATGACATCTTGGTGACGAACCCACTCGGCCATAGTGTTATTGTGAACAGAGTGTATAGAGATTGTCCCGTCAAAATACGAGAGTATGAATTTTTGGGAGATTTGATTGAGTTATCGTTCAGGGAGTTTGATGTGATATTGGGGATGGACTGGTTGTCCCGACATCAAGCAATAGTTGATTGTAGAATGAAAAGAGTAACCCTAAGAACACCAAATGAAGACGAAGTAACTTTCATCGGTGAGAGGTCAAATCACCTATCTAATGTGATATCCGCCGCCACTGCTAGAACAATGGTGCGGAAAGGATGTGAAGCCTACTTGGCTTATGTGATTGATACCTGCAAAGGCAAAGTGCCTAGTGTATCCGATATCCCCACTGTTAGCGACTTTCCCGAGGTGCTTCCTAAGAGTTACCGTGGATTGCCCCCCAATACGTGTGGAGATTGAGTTTGCTATTGATGTGCTCGTACTCAGCGCCACACCGCATCCATCACACCGTATAGAACGGCTCCACTGGGTGAGCTAAAGGAATCAAATCGCAGCTTGCAAGAACTACTAGAAAAAGGGTTTATTAGACCATGTGTATCACCATGGGGAGCTCCCGTGCTTTTTGTTAAAAAGAAAGATGGTACCTTTCGTCTATGTATTGATTTTAGACAATTGAACAAGCCAATCTGTGAAAGAATAAGTATCCTTTACCCGTAATAGATGATTTGCTTGACCAATTAAAAGGTAAGTATCTTTTCAAAGATCGACTCGCCATCTGGTACCATCAGTTGAGAATTAAAGATGTCGATGTGCATAAGACGACGTTTAGGACGCGATATGGACATTATGAGTTCCTTGTAATGCCGTTTGGATTGACAAATGCTCCAACGGCTTTCATGGACCTAATGAATCGTGTTTTCTGACCGTATGTGACCGAAGGCTTGTCATAAATACTCATGTACGACATTCTTGGCAGATTCAAAAGATCAATAAAGTCATGACACACCTGGGAAAGTAGTGTTGTAGACTTCGAGAAAGAGCGCTTGTATGCAAAACTGAGCAAGTGTGAGTTTTGGAAGAATGAAGTGACCTTTCTTGGGCATATAGTATCGAAAGAAGGAATCTGAGTAGATCCAAAGAAAATAGAAGTGGTTGTTGAATGGAAGCCACCAAGAAATGTTGATATGCGTAGTTTCCCGACCGCGGTGATACTACGTAAGATTTGTTAAGGGGGTTTTCTATGACTGCAGCCTCGATGACGAGATTGCTCCAGAAAAATGTAAAGTATGAATGGAGTGAAAAATGTCAAAGAAGTTTTGATAAGTTGAAAGCATTCTAACCGAGTTCGGCTTCATCTAACCGACCAAGGGTAGAGAATATGTGATTTTTAGTGATGCGCCGCTTAACGGACTTGGATGTGTCCTGCACGCAAGAGGGTAGCGGTAGCCTGGTGCTTCAAGACGCTTGAAGCCGCATGAAAGGAACTACCCCACGTATGATTTGGAATTAACCAAGAATTGTATTTGAGCTGAAAATTTGGAGACATTATCAGACACGAGAGAAGTGTTTCATCTACATCGATCATAAGAGTCTTAAGTATTCGCTCTCACAAATGAGAGCTTAATTTGGAGACAATCTGAGACGGATAACTGGAGCAAAGATTATGATCACAGTGATTGATTATCACCCAGAAAGGCCAATGTAGTGGCGACGCTTGGAGTAGAAAGTCAATACGAACGCTGAAAGGCAATGCCCATTCACAATATATGACGATGGTACCGTAGTAAGGCAGAGTTGATAGCAAGACCGAAGCTTGTTGAATCAAGTGCTGGGAGGCAATAAAAGAAAGATGAGAAAATTTCTGCCACGATAAATCAGATTGGAAATGGTAAAGAAAACCGAAGTTCACAAGGAACGAAAATGGGTTTCAGATTATAAGGATCGGGCTTGTGTACCCGATTGTAATGATTCGAGGAAATCCATACCGAAGAGGCACATAGCCGATCGCTATCCATCCCTGCAGCACAAAAGATGTATCGAGATTTAAAAATGTCATTCTCGTGGTCCAGATGAAAAGAGATGTAACAACTGTAACCGTTCGTGTCAAAGAGTAAAGGCGAGCATCAAGTCTTCTTTGGGATTATTGCGTACCATCGTATCACCTATTAAATGACCAAATCACTACGGATTTTGTTGGCCGCTTACCTATCGACAGTGGAGAAGGTTATGACTCGCTGGGGTCATAGTAGACCGATTGACTAAGTCAGCTCACTTCTTACCAGTGAGAACCGACTATCCACTTGACAAGCTAGCAGAGTTGTACATCAAGGAAATAGTTCATTTACATGGGATTCCTTTATCCATTATTTCAGACCGAGATCCGAGGTTTACTTCGAGATTTTGGGGAAATTTCAAGAGGCCTGGGCACTGACCAATTTCAAGACAAATGCTTCACCCACAAAAACAAAACCCGGATGGACAACTGAGAGAGTGATCCGCATTCTCGAAGTGCGTTAAGGAGTCGGATCGACCTGAGGGTAGTCAGATCAACACATTGCTTTAGTTGAATTCAGGTATTAAACAGTTTCCAATCAAGTATTGGAATGGCGCCTTATGAGGCTTTATATGGGAGAAAATGTAGAACACCATTGTGTTGGACGGAATTGAGTGAAAAGAAAGTGATTGGCCCCTACTTGATACAAGAGACTGAAGAAAAAGTGAAAATGATTAGAGAAAGATTGAAGGTGGCCATTGATAGACAGAAATCATATGCCGACATGAAAAGAAAAGATATTCGATATGAGATCGACGAAAAAGTGTTTTCAAAGTATCGCCTCGAAGAAGTATGAGATTCGGGAAAAAGCGGCAAGCTGAGCTCTAGATTTATTTCTCGTCCCTATGAAGTGATTTGAGAAAGTGTCCAAAGGGCATACAGGCTTAAGATACTCCTACTCGGGAGTAAAATCCATAATGTATTTCACATGCCTCAATGCTAAGGAGGTATAGGTCCGACTCAGGCATACACATGTAGTCTCTTCAGAGACACCGAGCCGAGAGCAGATTTTGACGTATGAAGAAGAGCCAGTGGAGGATATTGGCTCGTAGTGAAAGAATTGCGAAATGTGCTAAGATTCCGCCAGTCAAGGTGTCAGGAGAAACCATAAGATCAAGAGGCCACTTGGGAAAGTGAGAACTACGCGGCAACAGATCCGCAATCGGTTCGACTAAGGTAATTTTGAGACTTAAATTTTATTAAGTGGGGGAGAGGTTGTAACATTCCCAAAATACCCAAGAATTTTTAAAATAAAATTTTTATGTATTCCGGGTATAATTGGGCCAACTTGCGTATTTTTCTCGAAATTAAAAATGGGACCTAAGGGTTATTTGCAACAAGTTTAGGATGTCTATGAATTTGGAGAAATAAATAAGTAGCTTTAAAATAATGTGAGACGAAACGAAGAATAACAGAGAACAGAGAACCTAAATACAAAAAAGAAAAAATGATGATGAAGGAAGGACATGTGGTATGTAGAAAGAGGAGGAAGCTCTCCTTTTAAAATACGATTATGTGAACCATAAGAAAAGGAGAACAGAGAAAAGGAGAGTTGTGAGAGAGGCTTCATCTTCTCTCTCTAGATTTTCGACAATCGTACCATAGGTCTCCAAGGGCAAGAGGGAAAGTCCTTCCACGTGACAATAGCCGTGAAGTAGAGACCGAATCGGTGACTTTCAACAAACTTCATGAGGTAGGTCTTCCGCCTGGTCGCCTTCTACCCTATGATCAGGGGTGGTTATCCGGCCTAGGGAATGCAAGGTTGCATTTTAAACCATGGGAAGTCGCCACACGGGTAGCGCCATACCTAGCCGAACCTTAGAGATGATTTTGGGTACGAAGAAGGGATCTCAGAAAAGGCCCTTCATAAATTGTAGCCACATCAATTAACTTGATGTGCCAGCTTGAATTTCTCAGATCTGGGACCTCCAGAGACTAAGAGTAGTCCTTTATCGAGGTCACCCCAAATAAATCTGGTCGGGCCGGGCTTCGCCAATTCGGTCAACTAAATCGACCTTAGGGAATGGGTTTTTGGGTCGGAAATAAAGATAATTTGGCAGTAAGTCCTCCGCGGAATCAGCCACATCAATGAACTTGATGTTAGCTTTGAATTTCACCGACTCTCGTGGTACTGCTATGGTCTTTTTTACTCGAACAACCAAATGGGTGAGGGTCGCTTTCAAACGGGTGAGTGGTCGTCAAACAAAGGGTCGCAAACCGAGGTCGCCAAACCGAGGTCGCCAAACAAAGGGTCGCCAAACAAAGGGTCGCCAAACGTGTCAAATTTCGTCAGTTGACTACGCATGACCTCCTCCAACTTCTAAGGTCATATCTCCTGCTTAACTCCGATTGTTCTTGGACTCTATGGAAAGCCCATAGAGTCAAGAATACATTGATATGCCTGAGGAGGATGTTAGATGTCAGACCGAGGTGTTTGAATGAGCTCGTCACTTCAGTGTAGCTCGTCGCCCAGTCAGCCTGTCAAAGCTGACTACGCATGACTTCCAACTTCTAAGGTCATATCTCCTTCATTCGAACTCCGGGATCATGCTCTTTGACTCTAAGTAAAGCCCATTGAGTCAAGAATACATTAATATGATTGGAGGAGGATAGAAGACGTTTAACTGAGGTGATAGATCGAACTAGTCTAGGTCGGCCACATCGGGCTCAGATTTGACTGCATGACCTCCAACTTCCTGGTTGTCATAACTCCTTCGGCCTCGAACTCGATTCGTGATCTTGACTTAAGCCCATCAGCCGCTAATCCATCTATATAGCTCTGCTTAAATTAGAACTATACTAACCCTCTGGAAAATCAATCCTAACCAAAACTACTAGTACGCATGAATAATATTATTCTTTAATGGTTTTGGAATGTGTGGACCGACGAGAGAAAAGCCAATCGTGGATTTGAGATTCCACCCAAGGATTGGAATCAAAGTGCAAAGATTTTGTGGCTTGTTCTTCTAATCCTATTCTCATTTCAAGTTTGAAATGTTTGTTCACCAACTCCTAATCCTCGCTTCAAGTTTTTGCATGTTTGTCTCTAAAAGCATATTGAATTGATTTAATTGATTTGGAGAAAAGTGATTGTGGAAATGTTTGCATATAAAAATTGCATGGATTATTGAAAATAAATCGGTTATACAAGCGTACATATTGTACTATATTTTGCTATAAAGACTGAAACGCTTTAATAGGAATGTTAACCGCTTATTTCGGCATTAAGGATAGATTGGTATACCATCAGTGGTCAAATAAAGAAGACGCGAACTATTGATGTGTCACCCGATCAAGAACACGGACCGGTGACGGGTAGTGTTCACTTTATTTGATTGTTGCACCACGCACCTAACGGACTGCATCGCGAGTAAAACTACGTGGATACCGGGCCATGCAGCCTCACGGACTGCGTCGGTGACTCGATATCCCGTATATCGAAGACATAGGTTAAATTGCTAAGGGCATAACCAATTAATTGCATAATCAATTATCTGCATAATTCAATTGATCTCGCATAACTCGAATTAAATTTAACTAATTGATTTAATCGAATCAATTTGTGAGCATAATTGGAATTGATTTGAGAGATTGGCGAATATTGAATATGAAAGGTATTTTTTTTTTTCGACGATCAATGAACTGATAATTGTATATAAAACAAAGTATATGTATCGTATTTATATTGATCATCCATAATGATTTGAAAGTTTTGAATTGTTAAATTGCATAATGATTAAACCGAAATTGAGGAATGGACTTAGATAGAACCATTAAGCATGAAATGCTTAGCGTGACGTTTTACCAATGCGCAGTACCGAAAGTGATAGATATGATCAAAGCGACCCAAGATCGAGGAGCGTCGAGTCATAAAGAAGGAAATTTCGGAGTATGCTCCGACATGTGCATTCATTTCATGTTTTCTTTTGGATATTGATATTATGTAAAACAATTTGAACTCTGAACATCTATTCTTGTAAATCATTTTGAAAAGTGCTCAATGCTTCATTGTAAAATGTATTTCTAAATATAAATGTTTACGGGCTTGCCCAAATTTTGAAATCGCCTAAGAAGATATGATTTTTAGTGATTGAGGATTTGGGCACATCCCGACTCGTGTCTCTGATCCGCCCAAACGGGCCTGGCCTGCAAGGGGCGCCACAGACAGTGTGGTATCGAGATACGCGACACCCACAAGTATTCCGCAGTCGACTTGCTATCACCAGACCCCCGGGGTTTGGGGCGCCACAATTGGTATCAAAGCTAGGTATACGAAACCTAGGCTTGGCGTGATGGGTCTAGACTATGGGCATTTATGGCGCCTTTCACGCTTTTGTACAAATATGCTACATGATCGTTTTATGTGAATTATATACATGGTAAAGTGTATATAGGTAAAGATGAACACTAGGGTTAGAGAACATAACCTTAAGGGTTCAGAAAATGAGTAAACGGAATAGTTCAGGATGGGATGTCATATGCACTACTAGTTAAAATAGAAAAAGGAATCTCAATTTGCTATTTGACACATGTAGATGGCAAGTCAAGAAAGAGGAAGTCGAGGAATGGGACGCCGAGGCGGTGGGCGAAGCAACAACCCACTACCCCCAACCTTTGACCAACAAGCTTTCATAGAGGCTATTAGTGTTGCGACTGCTACTATTGCATAGGCGAAAGTACGCGGGCCGCTACCATTGCACAAAGCAAGGCAACGACGTGCCAAGGGGGCTGGCACCTAAAGGTTCAAGGCACATCATCCTACAACCTTTAGGGGAGGAGGGGATCCGATGATAGCTGATCATTGGTTCCAGCAAGTGGAAAAGATATTGGAGGCTATAGAGATCATCTCCGATGCCACCAAGATAAAGTTAGCCATGTTTCAGTTAGAGGGTGAATCCTAAATATGGTGGGATTAGGTCAAAGCCTCGAGGGACTTAGAGGAAATGACATGGAAAGAGTTTCGAGAGCTTTTCATGAGTAAGTTTTTCCCAGCATCTACTCGACATGCAAAAGCTCGAGAGTTCCTGGAATTGAAGCAAGGAACTATGACAGTGCTCAAATACGTGGCTAAGTTAACTGAATTAGCATGTTTCGCTGATGATTATGTAGCCACGGACATGGCCAAGGTGAGGAAGTTTGAGGATGGACTGAAACTATCCATCCGAGGTAAAATTGTAGGGCTTCTCTTGCAAGATATGGACTTGATGGTCAGGACAACTATGGCCATTGAGAGGGAAGTGGACGATGCACGGAACATCCAGGATGCGGGTGTTGTTAAAGATAAGAGGAAGGAGAGTCAACCTTCTTCTTCTGGCTCGGGGAAGAAGCATAAGCCTTCTACTCCATAAGGATTTCAGGGATAGGGCCGCGGCTACCAAGGCAAAGGCCAGGGTTGATCATTTCAAGGTGGCAGATCTTTCAAGGCTTACAGCCAGCTTGGGTAGGGGACATGTTACCATTGCCATCAACCTGAACACTTAAGGCGGGATTTGCCGAGGCGTGAATTCCAGAGTTATGTGACACCTCGGGCCCTGGGCCACGTGGGACGTACGATAGCTTTGTCTCCCTCCTACCCCCACCCATCAGCCAGAGAGACAAGACGGGCCGTATGGCTGCACAAGGCCTGCTACTGCAGTTAGGCCAGATGGGCCAAGGCAAGGGTCAAGGTTGAGGCTAGGGCTCACAAGCCTAGACTTCAGGGACCTAAGAGCAAGAGTGTTATTTGATTTTGGTGCATCTCATTCCTTTGTGTTATTTGATGACAATTGTGACGGCCCAAACCCTGGGGGTCATGTTGACCAATCGTCAACCTGCGGAATACCTGTGGGTATCGCATATCTCGATACCACACTATCGTGTCTCATTCATCGAGACTCATTTAGGAGTAAAAGCAGTCCCACTGAGCCCTTTCAACCATACTAAGAATATTACCCAAGACTATATCACAATAGTCCTTAAGAGTTTATTACAACACTCTTATTCAAAATCATATATAAAACTATTTTGTTGTAATATATTTTACAAAATGAGTATCAAGGCCACATGTCGGCCTTCTTCACAATTATGGCCTCGGATGAGCGTCGTCCACTAGTGTCTGTCCTGTACTTGAAATGTTTTTCCCATAAATGGTGAGCCACGCTTAGTAGAGATAACTTCTACAGAGGCTACTTCCCACCTAAGCGCACATGTAATGGTCGCACACTCACCACAATCATTCCATGTAAAATGTAATTTCAACCATGGAATCCTACATGCCATGAAATGAGATGTGACTCAATCATGTACCATGCCTGAAGTCCTCATCGACTCCCTCCACACAAGGCATAGTTCAATGTGTGATAAACCATCATTGATGTTCTCATCCAATGATCATTTTCCAAAACAAAATTCTTTTGTTTTATAAACCAAAACCCATTGGATATTGTACCTCCAATGATATTTTTATTAACAAAACATGTGTCTTTTGTGGGTAGGCGAATTTTCGGGGTATCACCGTAGGCTTCACATGCCTTCCTATACTTTCACTGGCTTTCACCGTTGGACACATATGTATAACCAAAAATACTGGGGCTTTCACCCGAGGGGGTATCTATCCCTGCTTGCTACTACCTAACACAAGTTTTCATGCTCTACGAATAGTGGAACTCCGTTGAACTTCGTTCAACGTATCGAGCCCATTCTTCAACTACCAAGGATGGTGTGTGATGGTACTATGCACTTACACCCATTCAATGCGATGTCCCCGTGCATATGCAATGTATGCGTCATTACCTATTTGTATCATGTCACATATATGATGAATGCTATATGGACAATTTTATCAAACATGCATGTTGACATAACTAAAGTTCCCAGCAACGACGCCAAAAACTTGTTGACCAAATTTTTCGACACGGCTACCAAAGACTAACTAAAGTCCCCGGCAACGGCACCAAAAACTTGTTAAGACCAAATGATGTATATTTGAAAATATGGCCAAGGGAGTGAATGTGGTAAATACTCAAAAACTGAAATGAAAAGTATTACCAACACTCATCCCCTTTCCGCAAGTGCACGGGTCATACAAGTAATAAAGTGGAATTCTAAAAAGTCCTGACATTCGCACCACGAGGATCGGAGGTTCTTAATCGAATTTGATCACCCCGATTAAAGGCTCTTCACTATTTAGGCAACCAAATAGGATGTGGAATAAAATCAATTTAATTGAAATAAAAACTTATTTAAAACTAATCCTAAAATCTACCAAATAAATAACTACTTAATTCTCAAAGGTATGAAGAGAGACATCAGGATGGGGATATCATTAAAATGCTTTGCATTTCCTTGAAAGTGCAACATTTGTGAGTTGAATGCTGGATTTGTCCAAGAGCAATGTAGTATATCTTGGATTTCTCTATACACCATATATTTCACTAATTAGAGATCCATGTTCCTTTTAGAGACATGCGTCTAATAAGTTACTTATAGAATATAATCATCTTTCTAAGATCTGAATATTTTCCCTTTTCAGTACTTCACACCCAAATTTTATGATTGAAGAATTTTTGTCCCTATAGACAGGATAATGCAAGCCTTCTCCAATGTAATTGGTACCTCAGCCATCAAATCTAATAAAATTCTTTCTCTCCTTAATTAGATCTATGCTAACATGGGATCGAGGTCATTATATCAATTTGAGGTGAGACCTCTAAACATTAAACTGGTACATCATCTAATTAATCCTCACACAATGAGTAAATTAGTAATCTATCAAAGTAATCTTTTAGAGTTCATTAGTTCCATAATATTAGTCTAATATTAATAAAGTATCATACTCAAAGAATCTCCATCTCTCGTGTCACTCGTGAGGGCCTCCTAAAATCAACAGCAAAATACAAATTCTTTTCTGGGTATAAGCTACTAATATTCCGAACAACTAATTATATGAACAGTACCAATTATATAAATTCAATTTTCAAACCCACAAAATAACTGAGAATCTGCAAATTTGAATGTTCATCAATTAATCCCCACCCCTAGAGGGTGTTTAATGTTACATTACTAGATTCCAATCATCACCAATCAAACAACAAGTAAGAAAATTAAGAAAGAAATCAAGAGACAAGGAGTGAGAGAAAAATCCAGATTTTAGTTTCAATATTTGTCTGATCAGTAATGAAATCTGAATCTGATGTACAACACCAAAATCTCTTCAATACAAATAAAAATCTGCTCTAAAACTACTCTAAGATCTACTAAAAATCAAAATCTACAAAGAAACTAAAAATGCTAAAGTGCGCGAGAGAAACCCCATGAGCGTTTCCACCTCCCACTGCCCTAAACCTAAAAATTGGGTATTTATAGTCCTAGTGCGAAATGGGCTTAAAAAACAGGCCAAAATATAAAATTTTGGGCTTTTTTGGTTTTTTCAGCACTTGAGTCGCGACATCAGCATTTTTGGAGGCCCAACACTTTGTCATGACAAAGTTTTAGAGTTTGTCCAAAACTTTGCTGCGAAAAAGCAAAACTCTGTCACCAGCTTTGTTGCCACATAATTTTTTTGCTCTGCTGCCTGTTTTTCTTTTTTCAACTTGTTAGGACCATAACTTCTTCATTTTAACTCAGAATTGGGCGTGTGAGGTGTCGTTGGAAAGCTCTTTGAATGTAGAATTAAAAAAAAAAAAAAAAAAAAAAGTGGATTTAAGTCATTTGATGCTCTATATGATACATAAAAGTTTATCTTCCAAATGATGCGCTGTGAGACACCCGATTGAATCTTCTTTTGGAATTATATTGCATATTTTCTTATTAAATCATTTGCTTTCCATCAAAAATCCTGTAAAACCAAGTTTAGAGAAAATGTTATGAGTTTTACATGAATATGAATATAAAATACTCAAAATAGCATGTGAAATGAACTCAAAACATAGTTGAGTTTTACACTCATCAATTATAACATGTTGTAATTGAATTACATACAACATGGTATCTTAAGATATTGAACCTTAAGAATTACAGTTGTATACTATTGGATGTCACAAATAACACTATTCTGAGATCTTGTGGTGCACTATTAGTGACATATGACTTGTTAAGGTCAAGCAATATCATATTGTTTAGAAATTGCGGCAATTTCATTTTGTTGAGAAATTGCAGCAATTTCATTTTGTTGAGAAATTGCAATTACAATTTCATGTTGTTGGGAAATTGTAATGAGGACTGATAAGAAACAATGCATATAGATGATGATCACATGTTGGCATTGATTTCTTACTACTACTGGGTTTACGATCCATGTTGATATAGTTATAAGTCTTTGTGAATATGAGGGGCATTATGTTTGTTGAGATTAACATATAGACCATCATAGTCCAATATTAAGATCATGTTGGACCGGATAAGTTTATCAAGATGCTACTTATATACTATCATTTCATTAAAAAAAAAAAAAAAAGTGTGGCCACACAAAACAATTTTTATGTAATTAACCAAAGAGTCTTATTTTCAAAATGAATTTAAAAAATCCTTAAAAAAATCAATTAATGTTGCCCAAGTGGGAGAATGTTGGAATATTTTTCATATGGGCTAACATTAATTGAATAATTTGTTTTTACAAAAATGTGTTAATGGATAGCCTATCATATAATGTGTCCAATTAACTAGTAATTAATCAATTTTAGATTAGGCTTTGCATCTTTTCGGTATAAACCCAATTGAGTGGCAAGTATAGGCTATGGATCTCATTGAAGCCTATTATGGGAGGGCCTATTGAGAAACCAATATTGAGTATAAAAGCTAGGTCCCCTTAAATTCATATCAGCAAGCCTATCGTTCCACCATAATATTAATCCGATCATAGAGAGGAAGATTTAGTTTGTAATCTGCTGCAATAATAAATTATTTGTGATGGCTTAAACATGTATGTTATTCATTGTAATTTTCTATAATTGTTAGTATCCTTTATTCATGTAAATGATATATTATTCTACATACGATTACCTATTTTGTTCAATATTAAGAAAAATAAAAATAAACCATATAGATACTTATAAAATATAGAGACGTCTCACAAAAGATAAAAAATGTATAGATATTTTGACGAAAAAGAAATATTTTAAAGATAAATAAATAGATATTTTAGGAATATCTAACCATTTTTAAATGTTTTAAAAAAACACCTCCCTACTCCCTAGTCCCTTCTCAAAAAAGAAAAACACTTAAAAATGTTTTAAAAACGTTTTTCATGATATTACCAAACACTTAGGCCTGATTATTTATGGTTTTCGAAAATTGTTTTTCTTTCCTAAAAAATTAAGAAGAATAAAACACAAAGAATACATTTATTCATCATTTTTTATGTTTTGAAGACAAAGAATATAAAAAACAATAAATTTAAATAATAATAATAGTTTTCATATAACACCATTCTATATGCTTTCAAAATTTATTCTCAATAATAGTTTTTAAAAAAATAGGAATCAAAGCCCATATTTATATACTTATTTATTTTTTGTTAAAACAGATTTAAATGTTTTTAGGTTAAAAACAATGTCAACCACTCATCATGATAGCAAGAAAACTACGGAGTACTATCCAATCCTTTTATGCTTTTCTTGATATAAAATTAAAGATAAAAATATGTTTAATAATGAAAGTTGTTGTAAAATAAAGAGAAAGGGACGGAGATATTGGAGGAAGAAAGAAATATGGACGAAAGAATTGTATTTCTTTGAATTATTTTACAAGGCTTAAGTGAGGCCCTTTTATAGGCTTTTGATATATGTATCTAAAAAAGTTGAAAGGTTCTTCATAATGGTCATCATAAAGCAACCATAATCACCATTATTTAGGAAAGCTAAAAAGTCTTTCACAATGGTCACCATAAAACAACCGTAATGACCATTATTTAGGAAAGCTGAAAGGTCCTTCATAATAGCAACCATAAGGACCATTATGTATAGGTTCACGAATCTTTCTAGTACATCAAATGAATCACGAACTTCAAGATACATCATGAACGACACGACCTTCGGCGTATCGCCGAATGAATCTTCAAGGTCTGGCTGGATAAACATAAACCTTCTCGAGATTGAAGAGTCTCTTCCACATTCATAAATATATTTAGTAATGTCCATACTTTTATATTTATAATAGTCCCCCTTGGACATTACTACGTGATGCCCATGCCTCATTAAAAACCTCTTAGAAAACCTGGGAAACCAAGAGAGGAAAAGAGATAGACAAATGCGCCAGGTTGCACTGTCGCCTCATAAAAACCTTTAATTAGAAAAACCCCATGGGAAAAAAACTAGTCAAGGAAAAAGAGTACAACTATTGGTCTTTAGGACCTAATCCTCATGATTGTTTTGAAGTTGTCGCTCCCCCTGAAGACAACAGTCTTCCAAGCTCATGCATTCCAATACCATGAACATATTTTTCAAAAGTAGATGTAGAAAGGAACTTAGTGAACAAATCGGCTAGATTGTCATTAGAGCAAACTTTCTCTACAATAATCACACCGTTTTTCTGAAGTTCGTGTGGATAAAAGAATTTGGGTGCGATATGTTTTGTCAAGTTGGCTTTAACATACCCATTGCTCATTTGTGTAACACAGGCTGCATAATCCTTGTAAAGGACTGTGGAGGATATATCATTTGTCGCGATGCCACACGAACCATGAATATGTTGTATCAATGGTCGTAACCATACACATTCTTGTGAAGCCTCATAAAGCTATATCAGAATATTCCTCAAAATATACCCTAGTTAGCCATGTTTAGGTATTTTTGTAAGAGCACTTGAATGTTTCGTGAGTTAAACAAGTAAACATGGAAACGAGAGACCAAAATTTTATAAGTTATAAGGACAAAAGTGTAATTTGTAAAAGGGGCTTAAAAGTCATAATTTGATAAGACTATAGGCCAAAGTATAAATAATAGGAATCAGAGTGTAAAAAAATGGAAGATGGAGGATTATAAGGCAATAAGAGAGACTTAAATTATAGTGAGAGGAGACCAAAATAGATTATTTTTGGTCTCCAAACAAGGGCTACAAGAAGAAGAGGATAGGAAGAAGAAGAAGAGGAAGAAAGGGAAATCACAAAGGCATGGATTCTATACGGATACATGACTTAGATGATTTGCATACAAATCATTTGGGTATGAATTGCCAGGGTTTTTTTGACATTAATTTGGTTCCCTTTTCTAGTATTTTCTTAGAAGACATCCTAACTCTGTGATTTAAGGAAGCTTTGGTTGAAATCCCTAGTTGATAATGATTAGAGATGGAATCCTTCACAATTCCAAGGTTTTGTAGAATCGGGTGAATTTTGGTATGAATCCTGGATTCTTTTGCAAATTAAAAGTGTTTGCAGTTGTTTGAGGATTCCATGTTAGCTTTGATTTAAGGATGTAGTAGAAGTGATTTATGGAAGAAAAGTGCATGAAAAATGGTGAAATTACTATTTCGGGTAAATTCTGAGACTTGTACCGTACACCTTTTGGACCTGTACCGGCATCGCCTCCGCATCACTCGTACCGCACAGTCGAAATGCACCGGGTACAAGTAGAGTTTTGTTTTTCTGTTTTGACCAATGTTCATTGACATAACTTACCTTATTTCTCGATCCGATTTGGAGGATTCAAGTTACGGTTAAAATAGACTTCAAGAGAACAAACATCCTTAAAATAGATACCTTCAAATTCTGATTTTATGTGGCCCAAAAATTCACTCAAAGTGGGGCTATGTTCAAGCCAAATTCTGTTCCAGTTTTTTACCATAGAGTAGTCCCGGTTGTTTAGGACATAACTTGAGTTCCGGTGCTTCGATTTGGGTAACTCCAGTTGGAGGAGAACCCTTAGCACCTTAGCTTCAAATGAATACAAAGAACCAGGGTCAGGTATGAAGTTAAGCCTTTTGAAAAATGAGTGTTATAAACTGTCCCTAGTGTAAAATCAGTAAATTGACTAGTTTGGCATGAAAATGTCATAACTTTAGTTTGAATGATCCAATTAGAATGATTCCAATTTCTAAGTAAAATAGATTCATAGAGGGACAAGAATACATGAATGATGTGTGAATACATAAGCATCATACTGTACAAGTATATGAAATGCCATATGTAATAGTCATAAAACAAGGAAAGTATAGAAAATGCAATATATATAGATGTGTTCATGAAACATGAATATGATATGAAATATGAAAACGAACTGAAATATGAACATGAACATGAATATGAAAAGCAATATGTTGCGAACACGTAACGCGATAAGATAGGCGCATGAGTTCAAAGACATGATAATATGACTACCTAGACTAAAGAATGAATGGAGCGGATCGCCCGACGCAAGGTTTCTAAGACTCGCCGCGCACAAGACTACACGCGGCAGCACGTCCCGCTGGTGCTGGGCACTCCCACGGTGCTACGACACTCGCCGGGCGCACGCTTGATCTCGCGGCTTCAAGACTCCCGCTGCGCTACGACACTTCGCTACGCTGGCATGCACGCCCCGGACGGCACTTCGCACTCCTCACTGCGCTGCCACACCCTGCTACTGGGCAGCACATCCCGACGGCCAAGCACGCATTCCTCGCATCAGATTGCACTTCGGTACTTATCAGGTTGCGTCCTACTCATTTTATGATCGGGTCGTAGTCAAACAGCTATATGATAAGACTCAATAAAGAATAAGAGTAAAGAATGAATACGTAAAGATCTGGCGTACCTACTGCACTCGAATTGCTCAGAGGTACCTACGGGTACTTTTGTACAAGTAAAATCCAGAATACCTACGTACTTCTACAGATCGCAGAAATAAGTATAAGTCTTGTAATATAGTTATAAGTCCAAGAAGACCTACTAGTACTTCCGTATAATGAATCTGTAGTACCCACGGGTACTTTGTATAAGAATAAGCTCCAAACTCCTACTGAGATCCGAATACATAATTCTTATAAGCATAAGAAATTGTATAAGTCTAAAGATGATTCCGATATAAACCGGCCAACTCGTTTGTTTGGGATATGTTCTGAATCGTATAAACCTCGGTATATGCATTTGATGTGATGCATCATCACCTGACTAATGTCCTAGATCTCTGTGATAAGTCGATCTAACTCAGAGGGTGATATGATTCCGATCTGCTCGACTCTATCGTAATTCCACGGGTACCTTCACGCAAAGAATAAGATCCAGAAGATTATTAGTCAAGTTTTGTAAGACAAGTATAAGATCCAAGACAAGGATATGTCTTTAAGACAAGTTTTAAGATCTCAAATATATGTATACGGTCAGAAGATGCGATAAATCCGAAATACATGTATAAGTTCTCGTAAGACAAGTATAAGATCCGAATACATGTATAAGTCTCCAGAATACAAGTATAAGATCCGAAATACAAGAACAAGCAATACAAGTATAGTGCCCTGTAAGACCGTGATATGCTTCAGAGTACAAGTATAAGATAAGAAATACCAGTGATAAGTTTCAGAGTACTTACGTACTTCCGCAGGCTAATGCAAGTTTCAGAATACCAAAGATATTGACCCACATATCTCAGAAAATTTACTTATGACTTCCAAACAAGCGTAAACCTGTAGAGTATAAGTATGTTTTATTGTACCTAAGGGTACCTCCAGATAAGCATAAGTTATGTGAACTCCACGGAGATTCGAGATATAGTACAAGTATGGATAAGCATCACCTGACAGGTTCAAGTATATGTCCTTCGGGAGATCTGAATAATTATAATCAGAAGTATCGCATAAGTCCGACCATATATGTCCTCTGGGAGTCTCGAAGGCATAATGCCTGATACAAGCATAAGTATGTGTCCTACGGGAGATTGGAATAAGAATAAGTCTGTCATCAGTGTAAGATCTAAGTAAGTATAAGTTTGTTATAAGTATAAGTTCAGTACAGTATACGAGATATCTGAAAAAGCCTAAGTTTGTTACAAGGATTTATGTATGTAAATGTGTTATATGAATTCCAATAAGATTTTGAGTTTATGTTTATTATGATTCAGTATAAGTGCATGTGTTTCTGTATAAGTCATATGTTTCCTAATTGCTGCAAAGCTTAGGCACGGGTTTTTAATCCGTGGGTGGTATGGGAGGAGGCGTCCGGATTCTTCTCAAGATACAAATGGCCAAAGACACTATAGGGTTCATCATGCATGTCCCGCGCCTCCGATTTGTAAATGTATGGGCACAGCTTTTTGTATATGTAAACGGACCAAAGGTATGTGTATAGATACTGTAAACACCACTACGATGATAGTTTTATTTTGTATATGATATTTTGATTTTGTTATAAGTTCAGCTCTGAGGAAAAAAAAAAAAAATAATGAGTCCCAAGATCTATCGCCCTCGCACCCTCAATCCCTGGCTCGACCTCGCCAATCGGCCTGACCGGGAATCGGGGCGTGACAATAATTTTTGAGTGGTTTGAAGAAGTGGTAACCATAGTCTATTTAATAAACCTCTATGAAATTGCAATACCACTTCAAAGAAAAACATAGCAAGTCTAGGACCTAGCATTATGGGGATCAGACATATAACCAACATCCGAGTAGCCCATTAATGTCATATCTTGATTTCTTGTGTAAAGTAAACCAAGATCTTGTGAACCTTGAAGATACCGAAAAATATGTTTAACGTCATTCCAATGCCTCCTTGTTAGAGAAGCACTAAACCTTGCTAGCAAGTTTACTGCAAATGCAATATTAGGCCTGATGCAATTTATGAGATAAAGTAATGCTCTAATGACACTCAAGTAAGGAACTTCTAGTCCTAATATATATTAATATCTTCTTTAGGTCTAAATGGGTCCTTATCCACTTCAAGGGACCGGACAACCATTGGTGTGCTAAGTGGATGAGATTTATCCATATAAAATCTCTCCAAAACCTTCTTCAAGTAGGTTGACTAGTGTATGAAAATTCCTTCAAGGAGGTGCTCAATTTGTAGGCCGAGGCAATACTTGGTTACATGTTCCAATAATGTTTATGTCATCAACATAAACCAAGATAATATAAAAGCCATTCAACGACTTCTTTATAAACACACACGGGTATGCATCGTTATTTATATATTCCTTTTTCAACAGGAATTCACTCAGTCATTTGTACCACATCCAACCCGACTGTTTTAGACCATATAACGACCTTTGCAATTTAAAGCTATATATGTTGCGATTTTCATTTTATTTGATCTCAGGAATCTTAAATCCATCAGGGATTTTTATGTAAATATGAGAGTCTAATGACCCATGTAAATATGCGGTCACGACGTCCATTAACTACATATCTAAATTCATATTTGCTTCTAGAGATATTAAGTAGCAGAACGTAATGCCATCCTTAACCGGAGAATATGTTTGATCAAAATCAATACTGGATCTTTGAGAAAACCCTTAAGCAACTAATCTCGCTTTATATCTCACCACCTCATTATTATCATTTCTCTTTTGTACAAACACTCATTTATATCCTATTGAGATAACATTTTGAGGTGTACGTACTACAGAGCCAAAAACTTTTCTTTTATTTAGCGAGTAAAGCTCAGCCTCAATTGCTTGTTTCCATCTTACCCAGTTTGAGCGCTTTCGGCACTTTGTTATTGACTTAGGCTTTGGATCCAATTTATCATTCGAGATAGTAAGAGTAGTTGTAGAGGCAAACATGTCGTCGACGACTGTAATATTTCTATTATGTGTTTCTCCCGTATTCACGAAATCATGGCAAATTCTATATTTACATCAACCAGATCCTCATCATTTCCCAAAATATTTTGATCTGGTCGTTCCGCAATCCCATTGTAGTACTCGTGTTCGTTCAAAAACAGAAACAATGTATTCGTGTTTGTTAAAAAAAAACAGAAACAATGTATTCATGTTCGTTCAAAAAAAAAGAAACAATGTATTCGTGTTCGTTAAAAAAAAAACATAAACAAAAAAAAATATGAAGAAAACAAACCTGCACTACAAACAAATAATTAGAGCAGAAGCGCGATCCGAGCCCAACAAAACGCCAGGTCCTTAAGACGACTCGCCCCTCAATTCAGACCGAGGATAGCTGACAATCGCCTCCCGGTGATAATCCGATCCTCGCTCCCCAGCCAGACGTAGCTTCGGCGACCTCGACTAACTTAACCCTTTGTTCGCAGAACAATCGCATGAAAATGACAGTGATGAAGTGAGGAGAATATTTTTGTTATTTTAAAAATGGGAAAAATGGGAGAATAAATAAGCCAGGAAGTGTCTCCATGAACAGACATGTCTGTTGGAAAAAATATGAACCAAACAATGTGTTTGTTCGATGTGGGACACACTTTTTCATTCACTTATAGATTTTGTGGATTCCAAAGTCCCAACAATCCCCCACATGAATGAAAAGTTTTGATACCAATAACAGAAACAATGTATTCGTGTCTGCTCAAAAATAAACAATGTATTTCAGTCGTTAAAAAAAAAAAAAACATAAACAAAAAAACAAGGAAAGGTCAACCCGCACCTACAAATAAATAATTAGAAAGGTAGCGCATCCGAGCCCAACAAAAACGTTATGTCCTTAAGATGAATTCGCCCTCACCTTGCACCGAGGATAAGGACAATCGTCTCCCGTGATAGACCCGATCTCGTTCCTCCAGCGGTACGAGCTCCGGGAGGACCCTACGAACTCCAAACCCTCTCGCTTGCGCAACAATCGCACGAAAATGACAGTGATGAAGTGAAGAGAATATTTTTTTATTTTAAAAATGGGAAAACGGGAGAATAAATAAGCCAGGAAGTGTCTCCACGAACAGACATGTCTGTTGGAAAAAATATGAACCAAACAATGTGTCTGTTCGATGTGGGACACACTTTTTCATTCACTTATGGATTTTGTGGATTCCAAAGTCCCAACAATCCCCCACATGAATGAAAAGTTCTGATACTAATACTCCCTGCTGTATGCATGAGATGCAAAGTGCGATTATTCCATGAGAAAACGCTAGACGGAGTTAAGTAAATTGAGACTTGAACTTTCCTTAGTGAAACCTATCGCTTTACTTCCTACAATCAAGACTTGATAAGTCTTTGAATCGCCGACCTTCGTGGTGTTTCAGATTAATAGAAATCACACAACTGCTTCGAACAAAATTGCTCCTCACTCATTGTGTTCGCTTTGCCATGAACACCGCCCTCGGGTCTCACGAGTGTTTTAAAGACCTGACCTTGCAATTCTCACGTGTCGCCCCCTCACTTCACACACTCACATACAGCGATTCAACATATAAGCTTCATAATCATTAAAAGCTTTTGCTTAACCTTCACATATTAATACCGCTTATCCGTGAATGAGTAAAACAAATTGTGGACAATACTCTACACTGTCTTTATAACTTAGTTGTCCCTTTGAACCTAGATCCTGCGATCTCTAGTCAACTAGGTAGGGTGTCCGCCTATGATGACTTGTTTGCAGGCCTTAAACCCATTCCCTTGATGTTTTTGCAATCATCTCTAGTTAGGCCTTTGTCAATGGATCCGCAATATTATCTTTGACTTTCACATAGTCAATGGTGATAATTCCACTAGAAAGAAGTTGTTCCATCATGGTCATGTCTTCGACGATGTAACGAGACTTACCATTATACATGACAATCCTCGGCCTCTTCCTATCGCCGGCCGACTACCCGCTCAATGTATACATACAATGCAAGTAATCGGTTTAGCAATTAAGAATATCTTCCAAGAAATTTCAAGCCACTTAGCTTTCTTCTCTCACCGGCTTTATCCAAAGCAATAAATTCCGATTCCATAGTGGATCTAAAGAATACAAGTTTGTTTGATGATTTCCAAGACATACTCGCCTCACCAAGTGTGAATACATATCCACTGGCTGACGGTGTCTTAAGTGTTTGCTATCCAATTTGCATCAGCAAAGATCCTTCAAGTACGCCGGATATTCGTGTAATGCAAAGTATAATCTTCGACTATGCTTTAAGTAGCCCAATAAACGCCATAGCTTTCCAATGATTACTGACTAATCAGAATCGGGCTTAGGCTTGCAACCGCACAAGCTATGTTCGCCTAGCATAATTCATGCATATACATTAACCAGCTTAGTATACTAGCATACCTATTTTGAGCTTTGTTTTCACCAAGATTTTAGAAAGATGTAAATTAACATCTATCGAGTCTTTACTCGATACTAACTAGATTCTCGCACTTTCCAAGAATCGCTTCAATATAATGATTTCAGATGTATCCAATCCTCCGCATGTCTTATTGATTTTAACTCCTAAAATAACATCAATTTCATATTCTTTCTTACTTTCAAATTTTACTTGCAAGCAAGCATTTGATTTTAATACTTCACCATCAATACTCGTTATAAGCATATCGTCTATATATAGACATAAAAATGGCAAAGCACTCTGAAGTTTTCTTAATATATACACATTTATCGCACTCATTAATCTTGAAACCATTCGACAACATGACTTGGCTTTAATTCTAGCACATTGTTTTGGTGCTTGTTTCAATCCATAGAGTGACTCGATAGTTTACATACTTTCTCGCTTCTTGTCCCGAATAAATGAACCCTTCCTAAGTTGCATTCAAATATATTTCTTCTTCCAAATCTCCGTTTAAGAAGGTCGTTTTCACATCCATTTGATAAATTTCAAGCTTATACACCACTGCTATAGCAATTAACATCCTTATAGATGTAATTCTAGTAACAAGTGAATAAGTATCAAAATAATCAAGACCTTCTCGTTGCTTGTATCCTTTTACTACAAGTTTGCCTTTATATTTATCAATAGTACCATCCGCTTCATTTCTCAAAATCCGCCCATATCATAGGGTTTATTACCGTGAGAAGGTCAACCAATTTCCATGTATGATTTGACAAGATGGATTCAACTTTACTATTGATGGCTTCTTTCCGTAACGGGCTTATGGCGGTTGCACTTCTTTGAATGTCCGAGGTTCGCTTCTCCAACAGATACGTTAAGAATGGGGTCTAAAAGACGTGGTGTCTTTACTACGCCTAGGTTCATCCTCCATTGGATCACTTCTAGATATAGAAATTCGAGACTTTATTATTATCAATTGCCCCATATACTATGTTATATGGAAATATATTTTCAAAGAATGAAGGCCCTCATTCAATGATCGATGGACATGTATATCCGGGGATTCGACTCTAGAATGTGAAAACGATAGAATAAGACTCTTTAAGCATATCCGATAGTAAACACGCCTGTCAGCTCTTTTGGTCCTACTCTTAACCTTTTAGGCTTAGGAACCGCAACCTTAGCCAAACACCCGCCTTGAGATAATTCAAGTTAGGCATTATGCCCCATTTCTCATAGGAGTTTGTTTGTCTTTCTCGGGGTACTCTATTTAAAATAAAATTCTACGCCAAACCCCCACAAATTCGTGGTAAATCGAACTATTCAACAACGCAGATTCATATCAGATCCCTTAAAGACTCGCTTTTCCTTTCTCCACTTACGATCGTGGTGTATAAGGAGTAGTCATTTGGTGAACGAGCACAAACTCTGAGACAAATTTCTTCAAATGGAAATTATATTCACCTCCCTCCTCTACTCCTTATGATATTAATTTTCTTTGTCTCAACTGAAGTTTCCAACTTCTACTTTATAAGTTTTAAAAGTATTCATAACCTCATCTGCTTACTAAAATAAACATAACAATACCGCGAAAGCAAATATCTATAAAAGTAATAAAATACTTATTACCACATCTTCGACGGTATTGATTTATCGCATATATCTGATTAAATCTAAAGGTTACGAAAGGAAACTACTGTATCTGTGAGTGGAAAGGGAACTGCAGAAAATTTAGATTCAACAAACATGGCATTTAAGCAGACGGTCAAAGTCGACAGCAGTCATATTAATTAATTTCTTTATTGACTTATAGTTAGCGTGTCACAGTACAGCATAGTGATTGATTATTCCTGCAATCATTGCATTCCATGTAGCGGTGTTTGGTTTTCCATCGAGAGAACAGGATTCGGTTGCTATCCTAGACACTTCCCATATCCATCCACCATTGCTATTCCTAGAACAACATCTCCATACAAGTCAAGACCTCTCTTTATGATGAATGCATGAATTGATTAAATTCTTCTTTTATTTGCTAAGCTTGCATATGCAGGAACTACATTGGCAAATGAGACTACATCAGGTTTCAGATTTGACTCTGAAACCATTCTTTCATAAAGAAATGTTGCCTCTTGATAATATCCATTATGTGAATAACCGGTGATCAATGAGTTCCATGAAACCAAACTCTTGTCAGATAATTCTTCTTCAAAAATGGTCTTAAAACAATCAACTCTGTCACACTTTGCATACATATCAAGTATGGTTGTTCCAAGGCGAATGTCAGACATCAATCCTGTGCAAATCAAGTGCCCATGAATACTTTTTCCTAGATCAAGGTCCCCAATTTGTCCACAAGCCAATAACAAACCATTTCGTGCATATGCTGTAATCAACATATTCCAAGACACTATATCTCTTTTAGGCATGTCACAGAAGACACGTCTCCCGGAATCTATCTTTCCAAACTTAATATACATTGAAATCAAGGAATTCCAAAATTGAAACATTGCCCATCAAACCCATTTCATTTAAAAACTTATGTACCCACGCTTTCCCTTTTCATTCCCAATTCACCACAAACCATGATTACACAAAAATGCAAATCTCAAAAGAAGGAGATAGACCCACATGCACCATCTGCAAATAGAATCAACACCTCACCGTAAAACCCATTCGACCCGAAACCGGAAACTAGACAATTAAACAAATCTTCATCTCTAATGGGCATTTCTTCAAACACACAGTAAGCATCCCAAAAATGCCCAAACTTCACATACAAACGGATTAAACTTTTTTTCGACACCCACAGTTCCCGAATCCGCACTTAATCAGAAATACCCATGAATCTAGGCAAAATTCGGATGAGGGGGCAAGCACATGTGACTTGATGAGGAAAGACAACATGTCTGGTTTCAGCCATGAGGTGAGCTTCTTGAAGAGGAAAACGGATTGCAAGAATTGACAGCTTCCTGCACTAGTCTTGATAAGGGAAATACATGGATCTGTGGTCTTAAGGGCAACCAATTCAGAGGAGAAACGTTTGCAACTTTCGAACATACACGAAAAACTTTAACGAATAGAAACCGGAAAAAAAAAAAACTGTAACAAAAATATGTAATACAGAAACGAACAGAATCAAAATCGTAAAGCGTTCGTTACACAGAAACAAACAGAAGCAATACAGAAACGAAAATCTGTAACAAACGAGCAAAATAAATTCGTCTTGAGCGCGACGTTTTTGTTGAGGTACCGAATATCTTTCTAAACTTTTTAATTGTTGTTTGTAGTGTGAGTTTGTTTTACGCCCGTATTTTTGTTTTACATTTTTTTTAATGAACACGAATACATTGTTTCTATTTTTTTTTTAACGAACACGAATACATTGTTTATGTTTTTTAACGAGCAGCGAATACATTGTTTTACGTTTTTTGAGCAATTTCTGATCTTACGTGATGTGTGATTATTTGAGGCACATACAAATGTATTGGGATTGTCGTCTTCAAGACGATCCTCTTCAAGAGGTTCTAGAAATGACAGAGTTTCTTTATTAGATTTTGTTTTCCGTGGATTCTTATATTTTGCACAGATAGTTCTCCCACACTTCTAGCGTTGAGGAGCATCGATAGATATACTTGATCCCTTGGGGGCCTCCACTCTTTGGGGTGTGTTTACAACAAGTATATGAGATTTAGTCTCTCCCTTATGGTCAGTAAATCATCTGACATATTACTTGCTAAATATTACAAGTTAATTATCTTCTGAACTTTTAGTTCAGTCTAACTAGTGCATGGATCTAAATATTGAAGATCTTTTACATTCCATGAAATTTCTCAGCATTCTTTTAATTTTTGGTTCTTATTCTCCCCTAATGTCGAAATAGTCTTCGCCAGATATACGATCGATACCAAGCTGACAATTGATCACTATTATATGGGTTACAGGTATTTAAGAATAACAAATTCACAATGATATATATCACAGCTTTTCTACGAAATTATAGAGATCTGTTGTGGTATTGATATAGGAGCATCGAAATGCCTTGTCAAGGTCGCGGATCAGGAGAATATTCGGTTCTTTGCCGCACTATTTGTAAAGAATAATCATGATATCTGATGAAGGCTCGTGAATTAAGAAAGCATTAGCGTCTGTATGCCTAACGAGATAGGTAAGTCGGAATGTTGTAATAATGGTTTAGCAATTAATTTGATATGTTTAATCAAGGACTCAACTAGACCATTTTGGGTGTAGACATAAGGAACCATATGCTCCACTTTAATACCTAATGTCATATAATAATCATCAAATGCTTTTAATGTGAACTCATCGGCATTATCCATTCAGATGGATTTAAATGGATAATCAGATAATTGAGCTCTAAGTTGATAAGTTTATGATAAACTGACAATTATTTCGTGTGGAGTAATAAGCTGCATGAGTCAATTGAGTGGAAGCATCGATTAGGACCATAAAATATGAGAAATGGTCGATCTTTAAATGGTGGTCTACATATATCTCTATGAATCCGTTCGAGGAAAATAGGAGATTGGCTAGACTATAATACAAGAAGATGCCGTCTTATGAAGTTTTCCGCTGCATAAGCTTATAAAATAAATTTATTTATAAGAGGATACGCTACTTAGCATATTATGCTCAATAGAATTAGTCAAAATCCGACATATCATATTTTACCCGGGATGACCCATTACTCATGTCACAATTTGAATGAATATAGATCTTTAAATTTTAAACTCTGGGCAACATCTCTCTCTCTAGACATGCGGCTTCAGGAAAAGGGCGAAATATTTCTGCCGACGAAATTTAGGCGTAAGTGATTGATTCAGAGTAAATAAATGAAAGATTAACTTTCGGTTTACTAATGAAGGCGTATTAAATCTTGATTATAACTACGTAGTCGCTAGTAAAGGATATAAGAACAATTCTAGTCCATGTGATAATCATCGTGTTACCACGTCTAAGTTTCATGCTCAAAATACTTGATTTTCAATCACATTGTCCAAACATCAACGTTTTCAAATTATTGTTAGTTGAGAATTGATACGGGGATGATCTTTGCAATGACTCTTCTATGTTAAATCTCTTTCTTAGCAGTAATAAATGTCCAGATATCTCTTATTTCCTAGTCTGATTGTAAATAAACAAAAAAAACAAGTATAAAATTATCCATTAGAAGGACAACATCTCAAACTCCAACCAACCTCCATCTCCACCCACATACATTCTCAAAAGAGAAAAATAGAGATGTTATGGTTGAGTATATAGATGAGAATATGGATCGAGTCCGATGGGTTTTTAATGGACTGGCCCAAAATTTAAGAAGGTTGGATTGTAAAAATGAAGGTCGAATGGAACTTAGGTTGTTTGGCCTGGCCCGAATAGGCTCACGGGCCAGCTAGGTTCAGGTCGGGCTAGCCAACTTGGCTCGTTTTAGTTTTTTTTTTTAAAATTATACCTAAAAGGTTAAAACAGTAAAATCCAAACATTTTGAGTTTTGCCGGAGCCCTAGCCCTAATCCCTTTTGTTCTGCCTCTATCTTCATCATCTCCACTGTATCACCGCCGACAGCCCGACGACCAAGATCTCCTTCAACAAATAATATCTTTTTTGCTTTTGATGATTAGAATATGTATTTCTGGTTGATTATTTGATATGACATCTTTTCCTTTTGGGAACAGCCCAACATAATCAGATGTATGCTGATTGCTAGCAGAGAGTGAACTTTTCTATAGGTAGCCAGAAAGATTTTTAAGTTCGTTTCTCTTTTCATATCAATGTATTTCTTTTCCTTTTCTTTCTGGAAGGGATAGAATGATTTCTTGGTCTAAGATCTTTCTAGTCACACACTTCAAGTAACCTCGTTGAATCACACCCGTGAGAACAGAGCTCTCACTCCGTAGGGTAAGTTCCTATGATGGTGTTCTGGACTTCCATAAGCAAAGATGCAGTGCTGGATCTAACCATGGGAGAAGTTAATGACACCATTCCAATAAAAAGTGGGCTGAAAAATCTCAGGGTCTTGTTGCAAGTTGGAAGTTCTGGAAATACTCTTAAGCTTGATCTATTGTGATCTACTGTGTTTTGCATAATTCAAAAAAAAATAAAAATCGGATTGTTGGTGATAAAAATATATATCTATAATTCATATTTTTGTCATATTTTAGCATTTTTTTGCTTTAGCCCACTTTGGCCCCTAGCCCATATAAGGCCGGGCTGGGTCGGACTGAACTTGCTAATAATTAGCTCGAATAAAAATGGGTTGAAATGACCTGATCCATATTGACTTGTGACCCGAGTAGACTGAGATAAAATGGGTCGGATCAACCCGATTTCCACCTCTAGTTGAGGGAGAGTCATGCACCTCAACAAAAGATTGATAAATGAAAACAAACCAGACTGTATTAAGTGCTACAAACAACTTGGAACTTTAGAAACAATGGTTTGTTAGCCTCACTCTTCAATTGTCTTTCCCGTAAATGCAATCTCAGTAAGTCAAAAATGAAACTCAGAAAACAAGAGGGAGAAAAAGAAGAAAAGAAAAAACAGAAATCCATATTACAAAATTCTTAGCTTCTTGTTCTTCTCACATATTCCAATTTCCCATAGTCCAAACTCACAATAAAGAATTTTCAATAATTCTTGACCTTTAATTTTTTCACTAAAGTATAGTTACAGAAATCTCTACAAAGTAGCTGAAGATTCATGCAACATATTTATCACCATCACTGGGTCTATCTCGAATTCTAGTATGAAATAATTTATTATGAGCTCATATTCAAATCATGACCTTTTGTGAAAATCTTGCCTATATATATTAACTATCACTATTGAGGTTAAAAACCGTTTGATTCATGTTGTCACGAAAAAAAAAAAAAAAGGACAAACACTTTGCATCATTCGGAAAAAGAACAACTAAA
Source organism: Tetrastigma voinierianum (assembly GCA_016808115.1). Taxonomy (NCBI): domain Eukaryota; kingdom Viridiplantae; phylum Streptophyta; class Magnoliopsida; order Vitales; family Vitaceae; genus Tetrastigma; species Tetrastigma voinierianum. Next base: position 458,760 of record JAEQBH010002623.1, read on the forward strand.
AAGGAAACACACGTTTAAAACTTCCACTATCACTTATCTATTCTCTCATGCATAGATCCGAATATACGAATTCGGGAATCATCAATATGTAAACATACTTATAAAAGCGATTGAAATTTTGTCTAGATTGAAAAGTCGTGTCGAAAATCAAAAGCACAAATAGTATATATATATTCATATAATTTTGAAAAATACCGTTCCTTAGGTGATAGAACACTCGTACTTATACCATATTGTAAAATAAAGAAAAACAGACGAAGATATTGGAGGAAGAAAAAAATATGGACGATATAATTGTATTTCTTCATATTATTTTACAAGGTGTAAACTCAGGAAGGCTGGAAATATATTATGACTAATTCGCTATAAAATAAGTTATAATAACCATTATATAGGAAAGTTAAAAGGTCTTTCATAATAATAACCATAAAGACCATATTATATATAGATTCATGAATCTTTCTAATATATCAGATGAATCATAGCTTGAATCGTATTGAATATGATGAAATCTGAAGAATTTTAAAGAAAGGTGATCGGATGAATCTTAGTTCTGTTTGGATGAAACATAAATCTTTTCGATATTGAAGAGTCTCTTCCATATCCAGAAATCTATTTAATAATGTTCATATTTTTATATTTACAACAAAAGTAATATTACCTTTATGTATAATTTATAAATACTCACTAATAAATTATTTATTTTAATTTAATAATTATTAGATTTCTTGTGTAAATAAAATTATAAAATTATATAAAAATCGTGTTTAAATAAAATAAATAAATTTTACAGAAAAAAATATATATCAAATAAATTTTATTTATATAATATTCATCTTATGAACTAAGCTTAGTATCATAAAAGTAAAATTTAATATTTATAAAGATAAACTAATGCAAAATATTTTTTATTTTAATTTAATAATGATTGGATTCTTGGATTCTTTATACAATTTGAAATTTATGAATCGTCATATAAAAAAATTGTACTTAAATAAAATTAATATAATGTTTTTTTATTTAGAAAATAAATTGACGTATAAAAAAAATAAACATTGGCAGAGTAAGAAACGGAGTGGAGGGTGTTCCTGGTATTTCACTCAAATAAAAAGTGCAAATCACGTCTTTCTTCCTGCAGCGATAACTTCCCTTTCATGTGGTTTTAGGGTTTTTTAGTGCGTACTGCGGAGAGCTTTGGCGGCCATGGCGACGCACGACCTAACCCCTAGAATCGCACCTAACCTCGATCGCCACTTGGTTTTCCCACTCCTGGAATTTCTTCAGGAACGACAGCTCTACCCCGATGAGCAGATCCTCAAGGCCAAGATTGAACTTCTAAACAAGACCAACATGGTTGACTATGCCATGGACATCCACAAGAGTCTTTACCACACAGAGGACGTTCCTCAAGGTACTTTAAAAAATATATATATATATATATTTATATATAAGTATGCGGTAGGCATTATGGCTTGCGGTTTCTGATTTGTTGCGAGTTCTGGCAGATATGGTGGAGAGGAGGGCTGAGGTTGTGGCGAGGTTAAAGGCATTGGAGGAGGCTGCAGCACCTATTGTTTCCTTTTTGCAGAATGCTAACGCTGTGCAGGAGTTGAGGGCTGATAAACAATACAATCTCCAGATGCTCAATGACCGTTACCAGGTTTGCAATTTTCCTTTTGGGATTTTTTTTGTATAGTTGCGAAACTAGACTTATGTGAATTTTTTTTTTTTTGTCAAAAACATAAAATTTCAGTGCAGGAGATTTGTTTTTTTGTTTTGTTTTTTTGATAACCGTGGATGTTGACTAATCCCACGGGCCCTGGAGTGACTCTCCGGTAGTGCATGAGATTTGTGTTAGATTTGGGTTTCTGCGATGGACTTGCTTTTTAGATCCATCTGGGGGACTTTCGTTTTTTATTTGTTTCCCTTATGTCAAATCTACATATTCGAACCCGAGGGTAAACACCATTGACACTGTTCATTCCTTACTCCGTTAAAAAGAGGAAAAAATTTCATTGAATTCAAACTTACTGTCGTTGAATATCTGCTACCCTTTTTCGACAATTCTAGCTAAAGTTATGAAGTTATACAAAACAATGATAATAGATGACTTGTCCATACTTTGGGATTTATGTTAGTATTTATTACCCTATTTACAACGTAGAGAAGATGAAATTGCCCACTGAAATGTTTATTAAAATATTTACAATGTTGAAACAATGAGCAAACTGTCAGAATATTTACAATCCATGTAAATTTATCATGGAGCTGATGAGTGAGTAGCTTGTGCTAGGTGCGGGTTACAATCCATGTAGATTTATCATCAGTAATTTGCACTCCTGGATGTACTGTATGTAATCATAAACATGCATGGGGGTGCTTGTTTATATCATTTTTATATATTATTATTATTATTTCTTTTTATTTATTTATTTATTCATTCTTTAGTTTGGTGAAAAATGTTTTGCTGCTTTTGCAATAATTATACCCAATGTTCCTTCCCTATATGGTTTTTTGCTGAATTCAAATAGTGTATCTTCTTAACATAATTCTATCATGGAAGCCTTACTTTGTCGGCATGACTCCTTTGTTGGGACAAGAAGAAAAAGGTTAAGCAGTGCAGCCCCTTTATGATTATTTTGGACCTTATGGTAGGAGAAAAAGAAAGAGCCTTTTGAGATGCTGAATTAGCAAATCAAGCTACTTTGTGATCTTTTTGTACATGTCTTGGATTGGTTTAGCGTGCAGTTAGGGTACAGATCATGGTTCTTGTTCAATTTCATTGATTGGTTGGGATGTAAGTAAGGGGCGTTTTTTGTTTTCCCACTTCTTTTGGCCCTTTTGCCTTGTTACAATTCTGTATACTTTTAGATGTTCTTCTTAATGCTTTTTTAATACAATTGCTTTGACTAATGAAAAATATCTTCTCACAGTTCTTCCAATAAGACAGTTTGATTTTTCGTCATATGTCAGCTGCATAACAACCTTTTTGATGCAGTGTTTCTTTAACTCACTTCAATAGTTTAAAGTATTTTTCTGTATTGGAAAAGCAAAAATACCAAGTAACTCAAATCAGAGAAATCAGCATGAGTATATAGATTATGATGGTTAAACGTTTGAGGATGATATCTAGTGGTCCTTGCACACGTTTCTTGATCTCTCTGTAGTATTGTAATAACTGTTTCTCACATAAGTTGCATGTATTGATTAACTGCTGGCTTTATCATTAAACTTCATTGGATGCATATTTCTGTTGACAGGATTTTTTTCATTTCACTTATCAAAATCCTGTTTTGTTGTATTGTTGCTAATTTGACAGAATGTTGTTTTGGTCTGTTTGACTTACAAAATTATATCTTTTTTTTCTTTTGTGATCAGATTGGCCTGGAGCAGATAGAGGCATTGTATCAGTATGCCAAATTTCAATTTGAATGTGGAAATTACTCTGGTGCTGCTGATTATCTGTATCAGTACAGGGCCCTCTGCACAAACAGTGAAAGGAGTCTGAGTGCATTATGGGGCAAGTTAGCTGCCGAAATATTGATGCAAAACTGGGATATTGCTTTTGAAGAGCTTAATAGATTGAAAGAAATTATTGACTCAAAGGTCACTGTCATATGCATCTCGTCTGCTCTTGTACATTTTGTTTTGTTGCATGATATATCCTCTAATCAATGATTTGTCTTGCAGAATTATGCTTCACCTCTGAATCAGGTGCAAAGTAGAATATGGCTAATGCATTGGAGTCTATTCATATTTTTCAACCATGACAATGGAAGAACACACATAATAGACTTGTTTAATCAGGACAAGTATGCCATTTTAGCTCAGCCATTGATGTCCTAGTTTTTTATTTATGTTGAAACTTGTTTTACTTGATTTGATTTTGAGTTTTGCTTTGGATATTGTTTGGGGTCAAAAATTTAAAATTATTTCAACCTCATCACAATGAACATTATTATCAGTTAGGTTATTGGTGGAAAGGTTGAGGAAAAAAAGGTGCATAAATGTTATTTGTTGAAGAATTTGTGGCAAGAGGTCTTAAAAGAGTTAGCATAATGCTGTAAGATGTAAAAAGAGAAATCCTAGAACTCATATTTGTGTCAACAGTAAGAGCATTTTCTTCTTACGTTTGTCCTAATTTTTTGTTAGGTTTTTATTTACATGTAACCCTGTGGGGTAGCTCAGTTAGTGTATGGCATTGGGGTTGGGTTATCCAATGGTCACTAGTTCGAGTCTCCTTTGAGCCACTGGAGGTTTTAGTTGACTGTTAACTTTAGGGCCTTGTGGGATTAGTCGAGGTGCATGCAAAGTGGCCCGGACATCCACAATTATCAATATATATATATATATATATATATATATATATATGTATGTATTATGATTTATTTATTTATCTCCACCAAACCCTACTTAAATAAGGAACTTTCTTCCAGGTATCTAAATGCCATTCAAACAAATGCTCCCCATCTTTTACGTTATCTTGCCACTGCACTCATTGTCAATAAACGAAGGAGAACTCAGTTCAAAGATTTTATAAAGGTAATCCAGCAAGAGCAATATGGATTCAAGGATCCTATAACAGAGTTTTTAGCATGCGTCTACGTCAATTATGATTTTGATGGAGCACAAAAGAAGATGAGAGAATGTGAAGAAGTAAGTTTCATGTACTTCATAGAGGTTTAACTTCCTGATGGTTCCTTCAGTAAAATTTCTTATCGTGTTTCATATAAAGGTTCTCTCCAATTGAGCTGTCTATGATTATTCTTATATTTCATGCTTGGAATTGCTATACATTTGTTTAATGGTTTTGTGCTCTTCCCTTTATTCCTTGCAATTTTACCCATAGATAAAAGGCACTGTTCCATTTTTTCTACTTATCAAAGGTTATGGGTAAACTAATTTAACATTGTGTACAATTGGATAATTATTAGACTATAACTTATCTCTGATATTTTAGTTCATCTGTACATTGATTATGATGACATTATTTTAATGTAGGTGATTTTGAACGATCCATTTCTTGGCAAACGTGTTGAAGAAGGAAGCTTTTCTACTGTGCCATTGAGGGATGAGTTCCTTGAAAATGCCAGGCTTTTTATTTTTGAGACATACTGCCGGATACATCAACGAATTGACATGGGGTATATATATACTTTCTGAAATTTGATTAATATAGCTCCATTCTTGTGATATGACTTGTTCATAGGTGTTTCTGTGAAACTTCTTGTGGGAGTGCTAATTCCATAGAGATCCAATTTTAGGTTTAGGGAAAGTGAGTGAAACATCTTGATAGCTCATGTCACCAGATATTCTTGCTTCAGCTTTTTAATTTTGTTTTCTTTGGACTCGGCCCTTTGGCAATGAAGTAGAGGTCCCAAGCTTGAGCTCCTAGTATTTAAGTAGCATAAGGGTGGGGGAGTCTACTTCACCAGTAGGAATAAATGCCATGCTGTGGGGTGGATTCCCTCTTAGCATAAAAGAAATGCTCCATTCTCTCTTCTTATATTTACTTGATAAGTTACATTCAAAGAAAGAAATATTTCACATTCTGTAATGGGATGTAGCTCGGTCTATAAATGATAGCATTGAGCACAAGCTCTCTCCTTTTATAAGATTCTGAAAATGGAATGTCGAATATTTGTTGATCTATTAATATTGTTGTTTCATTTATGTCCATCAGTTTATGTTCATGAGATTCCATTCTTTGCTTCTATATGTCATCATTTTGCAACAAAAATGACTGGGAATTCACATCCAATGCCTGTAATTCAAAATGTGTAGTATTTACATGCTAAAATAGGATATTGAGGATTGTAGTAACATAGCCTGATGACAATGAGCTGAGACACATCAAACTCAAGTTTGAAATTTTTTTTTCCCATCTAACAAAAGTTAGAAAGTAGTGTTTTTTTTTTCATTTTAAATTTTTGAAGTTGTTATCAACAAAGTTTTCTTGTACTTCAAATGTGATGTGGTTGCCTTCAGTAGAAGTTACTTCTTCTATAGCAGGGATGAAAGATGTGTTAAACATGAAGATACATGGTTCTGTGTATGGGTTTGTTTCATTTTTTGTTTTTGCCATTCCTTTTATTCTTAATTGGATTTATACCATACTCCTTGTATTGAGCTATCTAAGTCAGCTATATCTACCAACCCAAGTGTTGTTTCTTCACTCCCACCAAGTGTTGTTTAGGGTGGGTGGGGGTTTTGTTGTGTTGCATTTGGTGGCTTTTGGCTTTTCAAGCAGCCTTAATTTGATTATCAAGCTTATATTATGTAATTGATTAGTTATGAAATTTTGAGGCCTTGTTCTCAACCATGTGCTGAGTTTTCTTGCTTCTATCAGAGTGCTTTCTGAGAAACTGAACTTGAATTATGAAGAAGCTGAAAGATGGATTGTAAATCTTATAACGACTTCAAAGCTTGATGCTAAAATTGATTCGAAGTCGGGAACTGTTGTCATGGAACCCAATCATCCAATTGTGTAAGTTTATAGAACAGATTGTTGGTGTATTACTTCTGAAATCTCCTTATTTCTTTATCCACTGCCTCTAATGTTGATTTTTCTTGTCTCCCAGGTATCAGCAGATTATTGATCACACCAAGGCGCTGTCAGGACGGACCTACAAGCTGGTCAATCAGCTTTTAGAAAAAACACAGACACATGCTGCTCGATGAGCTTTTTTGATTTTGATGTTGCCGTTGTTACTGTCATTCACAATTTTAACCATTAAGGCATCTGGAACTGTTATCTATGAGTTTAAAGACTCTGATTAAATTTAGAGAGATCAGTGAATGTATTTTCCTTCGAAATTCCCAGAAAAGAATATTGTTTTGATATGAATTTTGTTAAGATATGTTTGTTGTGGTTTAAAAAGTCATATTTGTGATGTGATGACAAAATATAAAATGGTATGCGAAACTTCTCTTTAAAGATTTTTTATTGAAATCATGTCTTATGGTAGTCGTGTCCTATTTGTAAGGCTTTCAAACATTCTATGAAAAGTTGTTATTATCCTTTGAAATATTTCGACATAGAAATTAGGTTTTGTTTAGGAAATTCAAATCCAACCCTTTTCTCATTATCAAAAAGGCTACTGTAATTTTTCAAGATCAAATCTTTATGGGTATACGAGTGATTCTTATTTTAATAATAAGTGATAGCACATTTTAAAGTGTAAAAGGTAAATGTTATAAAAAAAAAAGTCAAATTATAAGTGATCATTTTTTATGTTTTGGATAATGCAGGAGGTTAAGAATGCATTTTATGTTTTAGATAAAAACTTTTACGCAAGAATGTTAAGAAATCCATAAAGGTTCCTCATCAATTTAGAATGTGAAGAAAAGCTCATCCGAAAATTATGTGCTAAGTTATACACAAGATTTCTCTAATAATTATGTACTAATAAACAAGATTTCTCTAGAACTCTCTAGAAGACATCACCCTCTTCCCATATAATCTAACCTTGTGCCGCTTTAGAAGAAAGCCTTAGTTATGTTTGGTTGCCGAAGAATATCAGGAAAAAAAAAAAAAAAAGAGGAAGGAAAGGAATATAAAATTGTTATATATATATATATTCCACAACTTTAATAAACAATTTATAAAGATAACAACTTTTAATTTTCTTTCTCGTATATTTTCCTCTTAAATTTGAAATACTAAGAAAAAATTACCATATATTTTTTTAACATTTTCTTTTATTCATTTTCCTTCATATTTTTCATAGCATCCGAACTTAGGAAAATGAATTTTATTTATTTTCCTTTATGAAAAATAAAATTAATTATAATATTTAAGTTTTTCATATTCTTTTTTTTTATTCCTATATCAATATATTTATAATCATGTCTCCACAAAAAAATTTATTTTGATAGAGTTTATTTTTATTTATGATTTTATCATATTAGATAACTAAAATAAAAAATAAAAAATAAGTGTCAAATTAAAAATAAAATTTGAATTTGTATAATTATCACAAATAAATTAAAACGAAATTCTATTTAAAATATTTATCTGTATTATCTGTATATAAAATAATTAAGAATAAAATTTCAAAGATAAACTTAATGAAAAAATTATTGAATAAAAATATTATCTTAACATAAACAGTTTATAAAAATAAAAGTTTGCTTGAAAATTGAAAGTTTTTATGTATATTTTAAAAACATAATTTTTATGTCTATTGCTTAAATTTTTTATTTTATTTTTATGAATACTTAATTATTTTCAATGGTTGGATAATCGTTTTTGAAATAAATAAAAAAAATTTAAAAAAAAAAAGGTCTGAAAACATCTTTTATAAAAGTAAAAAATATAAAATAAATTTTTTATTATCAAACAATATTTTATATTTTTATTGTTAAGAATAAAAACATTATTCAAAATAATAACGAAACAGGTAAAACATTCGGGCCAAAATCCAAATACTAGACTAACATTACAAATTGTGTGTGTGTGTGTGTGTATTCTTTTAATTTGTTTCCTCCTTTTCTTTAAATGTAGTAAGTAATATGCACGCACGACAGTAAAAGTAAAACATCTCCCTTACTCAAAGAAAGTCTAGAACTATTTAAATCTCTTCAGAGCTCAATATATATTTCTTTCAATTCCCGCAAGAAGCAATTATTTTCTCAGAAAAAGCATCATCGCATCAATCACCATCTGAATGAAATTTGATTTGTATATATATATATATATATATATATATATATATATATATATATATATATATATATATAACTGTATATATATATCTCTCTCTCTCTTTCTCTCTCATCAGCTGGATCCAAGACTCCACCCATCAATTTGACAAAACAAATACAGCTCCCGCAGTTAATTAAATTATTGCATTTGATTTCCTCTCTACCATCGAGAGTCAGAGTTCCCATGTTTTTTCCATGATGTCTCCTGCCAGTATCGCCCATTGGTATTATTATTATTTCTCTGAAATGAATAACTCTGTGCATCTGGAGATCTTCTTGAAATGCCACTAAACCCGCTTTCCCTGCCACCACACTTCCTTATTTCTTCTTCAACATCATACTCTGAGCGCTGCAAAACAAAAATGTAGGTCAAATGACAAATTTAGCTCATACCTCCAAATGTAGAACACAATAGACAGATTAGACAAGGTGATAGCCATTATTACCTTACAACTGACTTTGTAATGCCAGATCATCATATGGTTTTGGGCCCATCTAGTTTAATTGATTTAAATTGTTGTCCACCCCTCTAATCACATGATTTAACAAAGCTTCCCATCCCATCATGAACACATCTAAAGGTGGGACAAGATATGCAGGATGCATACCATAGTTCCCAAAAGGATTTACCAAATAGAGAGAGAAATCAAAAGGCTGCTCCCTTCCTTAGATTCCACCCAATTAACAAACTCCATTGAAGGCATTGAGGCTCTTTCTATATACATGCTAACCCGGGATGCTAGACTTCTAAGAAACAAGCAACTACAGTGATTCAATAAGTTGTTCCTCACTTTTAACACTCTTTGGTTCCTTCCTCTCAACTTGTCCAAAAGAAAATAAACACACACACACACACACAAAAGCGGCTCTCAAGACTTGCCCAAAGGACTGCACAACACATACAGGAAGTACACATAGGAAGTCTAAGGGCCCAAAAGAACGAGTAGCAAGGCTCAAAAACAATACTCACCTGCCCTCATCGAGAACCCACCTAAAACAAAAAATTGATTAAAGGAAGAGAATCTACATCAATACACCCCTTGGACCAATTCCACAATCTACATACAAAAGAATTCTTTAATCTTTGAATAGAGAAGTCCCCATTTTTAAAAACTATATTGTTTCTTTCCTTCCAAACCAACCAAAATATACATAAAGGAGTCGCCTTCCACACCTTCAGCCTCTTTTTCCCAACAAAAGAACCATTACATCCGAGTGAAGTCTTTTTTTACCATCAAAGGAAGGACTCAAACCACTTCAAAGAGGGAAAAAAACTAACTCCCATAAGGTTCTAGCCTTAGGGTAATGAAATAGAAATGGTCAATCGTCTCTTTTTCTTCCAGACAAAGGAAGCAGCTATTTTAAAAAAACCACCCCTTCTTTTAAATTGGTCCAAGGTTATAACTTTGCCCCAAGATGCTTCCCAAGTGAAAAAACCCACTTTTAGGTGAATACAAGGGCTCCAAATGATGCTATGTGGGAAAGTGGCTACACTACTATAATCCAAAATGCTAACGATACTTAACAAGGAGACCATTTTTGCTTTCTTTCCATACACTCTATCTTCTACAAGTGGGATCACCTTTTTCCTTTCGAATTTGCTTCACTGAAACACCCCAGTTAATCCACCTACCAATCATTAAAATGCCTCAATAATCAGGGATTCTAATCACCCACCTCGTCGGATGTATCCTAAACTACCACCACACAAGCATCTTTTAAATCATCCAAAGAATACAAAGAAGGGAATGTATTGCGCAATGCCTCCCCATTGCACCATGTGTCCCTCCAAAATTTAACTCTTCTACCATTATCCACCAAAAAACCAATGTTGTTCCTTATTAAAGTATCCTCCTTGTTAATCTCCTTCCACAAGCCCACCCCAAGACCCTCCCTTGTACCTAGGGAGAACCAGCTTCCTTCTTCTACACCTCACTTGGAATTAATACCTTGCCTCCAAAGGGCCTCCCTTTCAACTGCAAACTGCCAAATCCATTTACTCAATAGAGTCTTATTAAGGGTGGATTAGCTTCTTATTTCTAATCTCCCCATGGCTTTAGCCGAGCACACCACCTCCCACTTCACAAGACCACCCCACCAACCTAAAGAAAGCCTCGTTGGATTTTTTCAAGTCTCAGCCTAACAACCCTTGGTATGCGGGAACATGGGAATAATATAAATTGGCATACTAAATCAGGTGCTTCTAATGAGAGTGACTTCCTTATTCAGAAATAAATGGCCTCTTCCACAAAGCTAGTCTCTTTGGAAACCTTTCTTCCACACCATCCCAAACTGCTACAGAGTTGTGAGGAGCACCCAAAGGAAGCCCTAAGTAAGAAGAGGGGAGAGCACCCACCTTGCAACCAAGCTCAAAAGCCGAAGTCTCTACTCCACCCTACCCACTGAAATAATCTCGCTTTTATCAAGATTGATTCTCAATCCTGAAATGGCTTCAAACCACATGAGCAACTAGCTCAAGCAAGCTAACTGGTACTGAGAGGCCAGGCAGAAAACAAGTGTCATCAAACAGTAAATGTGAAATTTGAACGCCCTCTCCAAACCAATCACGAAAAGATAGGGTGACAGGGGATCCCCCATCTATATAGTCTATTTCTTTGTCCCTGGTGGATTTCATAAATTGGCTGGACTGTAAGTGAAGAAAGGGTGTTGTTTTTATTGCATATCCCTCCTTTTTTGCCTTGTATACATTGTGTATGCTTTAGGTACTTTTTTGGCACTTTTAATGCAATGCTTTTACTGTTCACCAACCATCACCCTCTCTTCTTAAACTAATATGAAGTCAACACCTTCACTTAATTCCAAATAAAAAAAAACTCACTTTTGATGAAACCCAATAATTCCAAATGGAATATAAAGATTTGACCAAGAAGACTTATACAAACCACTCTACCCTTCTCTTATCTCTTCACATGCCTTTCTGGCTACTTAGAAAGAAACACCTCAATGTTATCTAGCTCTAAACCATTCCATGGGTAAGGAAATAAGAATTCCAATGGCCATCCTCACCTAAATCTTCCCTGACATTTGTCACACAATCTTCTTTCAATTATGCTAAAGTATACAAGGAGGGGAAGACATACGAAAGGATTCTTTCTAACATCAACTATCCTTCATCCTCTTATTATTTCCTACTCAAAATATACTCTATTATTGAGTTGATTTCATCCTTTTCTAATGTTTTTCCAACCATAACTCTAAACCTTTTCTGTACTATGCAAGAAACCATAATCTAGGCTTTTTGCATGGAATGATCTTTATCCAAAAAGCTTCTTCTTCCATTGCAAATCTCCAATGCCACTTTCCTAGGAGAACCCTGTTAAGTGCAGAAAGGAAGCTACTACCCAAGTCTTTCTTTGGAATGTAGACAACAGGGTACTTTATTAAGTATATTTTTTCTCCAAAGGCTAGCCTCCCTAAAGGAAGTCTTTTTGAAGTTTCTCTAATTTCAATCTAAATTTTCTGGGAATGTTTAGCAAACCCATAAAATAAATGGCAAGGTGGACAAGATAACTCCATCCAAGGTAAGCTTAGTCTTCAACGAAATCTCGCTATAATGAGTGTCCCAACAAGTAGATGGAAACTCCCATATCTAAATCCTCTACATTAGCCACTCTCCCTATAAAGATTAATTCACTTTTCTCCAGGTTCATTTTCAAATCACATAAGAAGTCAACTTAAGTGAGTCATTTAACTTTGTGTGGCTTTACAAAAGGTTAAGGTGTCCTTACCAAACAATAGATAGCCTTAGGTAGACTTTGTCTCCAATTTTAGAACAACAAAAACCGCTGACAAAAATGTTATTAACTGAACAGAAAAACTTTATTATTAATATCCACCATCTGCTCCCTGTCTTTCAAAGAATAGCATGAAAACCTTAATGACATAAGCATAAGCCTTCTCCATGTCCAATACCAATATTACACCATTGGAACTGCTTTTCATCAGAGTATCAATTGCCTCATTGGCTACAAGTATCGCAGAAAAAATCCATACCCTCTTTACAAATGTAGTCTAGAATTAAAAATTTTCTTGTTCATAGAATTCCCTAATGAATCCCATCACTTTGTTTCTCACAAAATCCTACTTGAACTGTCAAAAAGCAATAGAAAAGCCATATGAGCTTGGAGCTTTATCTCCATTCAAATCTAATAGAGCCCGAACACCTCCTCCATGAATAGAAACTTTAATCTTTCCGCCTCCAAACTATCTAAGGCTTTAAAAGACATTCAATAGATGCTGGGACTCCAATAGTAAATGTTTTAGCCAGTTTAAAGAATCCACTCTATAATTTTATAGTGAGATAGAACTAGAATAGAACAAACTAGGTTTGTCCAAATCAATTGGGGTTGGTTTTCTGGACCAAGGAATGCTAAATCAGAGCAGTGATTACTTTATAACCAGATCTTAGGCCAACATCAATCTACATTGAAGCCCAATAAAGGAGGTGAATTTTAAAAATGACACAGTTGTTGATTTTTTATCTTGAATTTGTGAAATTCAGGGTGATTTGCAAGACAAAAGGCTATCAATCACACAGAATGGAAGAAAGAGGAAAGTAACAACAGACGAAATCATATATTCACATGAATTGCTCAAAATCTTTAGAATCATGCACAAAAATGTCATCAGGTTGATCAAATAGGTGACAGACCTTGGTGGGATCTGAAAGTATTGCATAGGCTTCTCCAATCTTTTTAAAGAGCCTGTCAGCATCCTTGTGAACTTCTTCAGCAATTTCCTTCCAAAGCCACCTGTCATCTCCACCCTCAATTCTTGCTAGAAATTGACCGGCCTAACTCAAGAGAAATATTAGTGAGAATGAGTAGAAAATTTGCAGGTCAAATTAGACTCAAAGAGCATTATTACAAAGATTAAACCTTGTCTGGATGATGTCTAAGTGCAGCTTTCCGGTATGCCTTCTTGATATGAGCTGCTGTCTCAGTTTGTTGGACTCCTCTGGCATTATAAAAATTTGAGATAGTAAATTAGAAGCTTGCAGAAAGTGGTGTCAGGAAGCTGAATGAGACTGAAGAGCCTTCAACCCTATGTGCAACATGGAATTTCCATCATATGTGTAGGTAGGTACAAGAGCAAGTACCAATCAAACAGTGTTTTGGAATACTGGCCTAGGTAACACTCACCGATTCAGTTAGTTCATGTCAATAAAATAAGCTGCAGACCCAAATATCCTTGAACAAAATCCACAGCTAGGATATCTCTTAATTGAATATGTTTATCAATCTCAGGATAGCTACTTCTAGCATCTACCTTCTCGCAAGAGAAGGGACTTAAAAAGGTGGATAGAGTGGAAATTTCACAGGTTTATCATACTCAAAATGCCATCATCCATCAAATGTATACATAGAATTTTGGGTAAATGTAGTATTCATACCATGTATTGATACAATTTGATTCACAAAGGTGCACCAAAACATTAGGAAATGTACTAAATTATTATATTTATGAGACTTTTTTTTTTTCTGATAAGTTATGTTTATGACTAATAACATTTATTTAAATACTTCAGGGCATATTATATGATATTTTAAGAAGAAAGACACTAAGAAATGCAGTTTCTGTAAGAGCACCACTTATTAAAGTCTTTGTTCTTCCATGCAGGAAAAACATTAGGGCATGTTTGATTCCTGTTATTGAAAACACAGAGAACACCAAAAACCCCATTTTGGTGTTCTCCAAAAACTGTTCTTGTTCCCTGAATTTAGTGTTTTCTATGTTCTTCAGAATAAGAAAAAACTAGGAACCAGACGTAATTTCCTTGTTTTCCAAAAAAAAAAAATTCAAAATATGTAAACAAATAGGCCCTTAAGTTCTAAGAGGTTCCAGCTGAATGAGGAACTTACAGAATGAGATATAGATCCAACGGAGTTCCATTTTTAGCTTTTACTTCCATTGATGACAAATGTCGATGAGCTTGTTTAATCTCTTTTGCATTGCCACTGTATCTACCTTGTGCGCCAGATACTTTGGCCTTTTCATGTGACTGCTTTTCTAGAACAGTTATAAGTCTCTGGAGGTCCCTAGCTGCTTGTTCATAGTCTCTGATCCTCTCATGTAAGGTGGCTCTTCTAGAAACTGCCTGCTTAATAAAAGGATCAATCAGGTACAGAAAATTTAGGTACAGAAAATTTAACCATGCATACAAAATTTTTGATTGTACAAAGCAAACTATAATGCACGGATGAGCGATTTTAAGTAATGTATGCGCAAAACAAAACCACAATAATGACCCAGGGGTTAAAATGTCGAAATCGTAGGTGATATATGTTATTCTATTACAGGAGTAACCTAGACATCGATGCAATTTTGCAAATGAAAGTCGTTTCTTGGAAAAATCGGAAAAAATCGCTCAATATTGCGATATATCGCCGATATATCGGTAATTTACCGATATATCCGACACAAAAATGCAGGCTTGTGAAAAAATTAAAAAAACACCCCAGTGGCGGAGATATCAGTGACCTGATTTAGATGTTTCAGCAAATCCCTCAAAAAAAAAAACAATATTTAAGGTGAGTGTCTCGTTATATCGGCCAGTTTGGGTGTTTTTGAGAAAATTTTCAAAAAAAAAAAAAAATATTATTTAAGGTGAGTGTCTCGTTATAGAGCAAATAAATAGTAGATGGTCTTGAGAGAAAAATGAAGTACTTCTTTAATAATTTCTGATATGTATGTATGTAAAATTACTATGTTAATTATTTGTAAAGTAAGAAAGATTAAGAGCAGGTTAGGTGCTTATATCTTTATCATTAATTATTTGTGGAAAAGAGAAGAAGATCAAGAGATAGTTGAAATTCTTATGTCTTCTATCATTAATTGCTATCATTAATTATTATAAAATTTTGGGGAAAACCAATACGGTAAGAGAGAAAATGAAAAGTCTTTATTTCATATACCTTCAAACTAATTTTGATATATGAATTGAATACATATTTAAATTTTGAATAATTTATTTTTTTTGATCGTTAAAAAGTAGTATATAGATGAAAAAAGAGCCGCAGGCTCCCCAAGTACCTGAGAGAGATGCGGAAACACCTACCTCATTCTCACTATACCCATCAAGACAAAAAGCCACGAAAAGAATTTGAAGTTATCAACCTTTGTACACACATGGCCGACCCTGAGGTAAACAAAAGAAAGATTTCATCACATGGCCGAGGGGCTCATTCTCGAACCACCCTGTTTCTTAACCCACAGTCAGAATGTAGAGGCGCGTCGGCTATATTAGTTTTTCTTGAAGCAATGGCGCTTTGCAGAAACAAGGAGAAGTTGTGACCGTGGGGGAACACCAATTTGCATCGGTTATTGCGCGAGAAGATCATAACATCTTGGCTCTCGAACAATGAATAAGCAAGTGGTCTATTGTTTCCTCCCTTTCTTCGCATAAGAAACACCTGTTTACTAAGGGAATCCCCATCCTCTTTAGTTGGTCAGGCGTAAACTTTGAGGGCTTCCCTGACGAAGAAACCCCCGATTTGGGGAGCAATTGGGTTCAGTTGATCGATGAGGAAATAAATCTAAAGGAGGAGAATACACCGACACTATACATATGTCTAACTAAAAATACATGATAATCGGCTCGCTGGCAATAGACGATCCTCTTGAAAGGTCTAATTTTCTTATTGTGAAGAAATGAAAGAAACGCACCTCGCACTCTTATTTGATCATTAAAAGGTCTAAGGAAGGCGGGCCATCCCAATCCCCAAGAAGAATCCGGGACCTCTTGCTACCTAGCGTCTTTGTGGTGCCAGTTGAGCAGAGGGAGGGGAAAGCACATAGCACGGCTGCGGTCTCATACACCCCCGCAGATCCTTTAAAATCGACCTTCCTACCATTTCCTAAGGAGGAAATAGTGTTTTAGAAGGTGGGCCATTCTTCACGATGTCTTTCCATAAGCCCGGTACCATAAGCACCCGATGTCCACTGATGTTCCAACCCTGCATCTTCCTCTCGAGCTTGTGCGTCACCGGTCTCGGAGAGAGTCCCTCTCGTGTGACCTTCAACACCGCTTACCACGGCAATGCCAGTTCATCGAGGAGGCCTCTCACCCCTAACCCCCTCTACTTTTTCTTGGCAAACGGTTTCCAGGTTGACCGAGGTGTGGTTTTGCGCTCGAAGATTCCCCGCCCCAGAAAGAAAGTCTCTCTGAATCTTCTCCAGTCTCGAACAAACAATCTTTGGCATTCCTAATCGAGAGAGGAAGTAAATGGGGAGGCTAGACAAAGTACTTCGAATGAGGGTGAGCCTCATGCTGAGATATATTGTCTTTTCAGGAGGACGATCTTAATCTTTGCTGTGAATCTTGGGACCCCAAATTGCTGTGAGGAGCCCCCCGAGGAGACCCAGTGCGTGGTGGGAGGAACCCCGACCCCTGACAGTTCGGCCGCTAACAGCTCCACATTGTCCACCTACCTGGGGAATAATCACCTTTTGTTGGATTTAATTTTCAACCACGAAAGGCTTGAACCACATTAAGTCGACTTAAGCATCGGTGCTCGAGTGGCCCATGAAGCAGGCGTATCATCGGCCATATAATAGGTGGGAGATGACTGACTCCCCACCACCTGCATCCCCGATGCGCACCGAAATAAATTTCCTTCCACCGCTCTCTTCAACGGACAATCGGGACTTCCATGCGGGTAATGAATGGGGCGATAGAGGTCCCTTTGTCTCGGGCCTCACGGAACTCCGGGAAGAACCCGAGTGGGAGGCAGTTAAACATGGCAGGAGAGCAGGCGTAGGTCACCAATTCATCCACCTAATCCATTTTGAGCAGGCAGATTTCTCTCGGCGTCTACCGTGTGAAATCCCACCTAATGTGATCATAAGCCTTTTCAATGTCCGACACACACAAAATCCTTTCTCCTTCCTTCTAAGAATTGAATCCACGACCTCATTAGCTAATGCTTGTTGCATCGAAATTTGCCTCCCATACAAGCGCGTGCGGGGGGCGGAGATAATCAACCTCATGACACTTTTGATTCTGTTGGCCAAAACTTTCGATAAAATTTTATAGAGACTGCCCACTAAACTGATTGGTCTTAGGTCCTTAAGATCCTCAACCGTACTTCCCTTGGGCACCAGAACCAAGAAAGTAGCATTAAGACTTTTAACAAAGCGAGTCATTACGGAAGAAATCCTTAAAAGCCCGTAACCTCATCTTTCACAAAATCAGGCGAAAGACCGAGAAAATTATTGGAAAACCATCGGTCACGGGGCTATCATCATTAAGCCCGAGGCTAGCTGCTAGAACTTCCTCCTCTGTGTATTTCCTCCTAGCTTAGCATTTTGATCTGCGCCAATCAAATTAAAACAAAGGTGGTGAGGCGGGCACGGTGTTTGAGGCGCGAGAGACTTTGAAAAGCACCCCGGCAGGCCTTCTTTAACCTCCAACCTCATGGTGTTACCATTAATCTGTGCTACTATTAGATTCCTCCTTCTATGAGAATTGGCCATCCTATGAAAAAAAATACTGTGTTTACGTCACAGCCTTTGTCCGTCTTTACGGATTTACGTCTCCATGAGACTTCTTCCAGAAATCAACTCACTCCTTAAATTAAAGTCCTCTCTAGCCTTTTCCTCTTCTTTGCTTCTTCAGGACAACTCCTTTTCCTTTTTCCACTCTGCAAAAAACCTCTTTGTTCCAGTCTTCAAAATTCCTTTCAGGGCCTTTAATTTCGAAGCTAGAATAAAACTGTAGGAACCAGAAAAGTGAAGACTTTGCCACCAGTCTCTAAGGAGGTCCTTAAAGCCTTCATACTTCAACCACATATTCTCAAACCGAAAGGGTGAAGGCAGTTTAATCCCATCCTTTGTTTAACATCACGGGGCGGTGGTGGGACAACGAATGCAGGGAGAGTGCTTTGCGTCACATTGCTAAGCCCGGCTTTCCCGGTCATTGTCACCAAAAATCGTCGAGGCGGGACATTATTTGGTTATTAAGGCCACCTCAGTGAAGGACCCGCAGGAAGATCTCTAAGCTGACTCATTAGAGGAATTTCATTAAAGCCTCGTAGGCGAGATTCGACAATCCAAATTTCTGTCATTGGGGGAAAGTACCACATTGAAGTCTCCCCCAATGCACCAAGGCCCCTCCAGGTGCTGCTGAACGAGTTCTTCTAAACAATTCCTTTTGCACCTGCTTTACCGGACCATAGACCCACCGTGAAGATCCATTGAAAACCATCCTACACATTTTAAACATGCAAATAGCAGAAAGCGCTTGTTCGGCTCACCAGCTCCCGAGCTTTCTAGTATCCCAAAACAGGATACCCCAGTGAGCCTCGGCCTCCACGACCCTCCACTCGACGGTCTACCCACCCCAGCTGCGAGCATCGGTCGAACAATTTTGAAGTTTGGTTTCTTGCGAAGCGAACCAAGTCCGCCCTCTACGAGACCTAATAAAATTTCTAATAGCATTTCTTTTGTTCGGATTGTTGTCTCCTCAACATTCCACGAGAAAGCTTTAGCTTCCATTTCAACTTTAACAAAAATTCCCCTTATCTCTACCACCTCTGATTTGACCCTTTCATTGCAATTTATAGTGCATTCCACGGTTCCTCGACTCCTTTCACATCTTGTCTCTATAGAGATTACCTTTCTTTTATCTCCCTATTCTTTGAGCCTCCATTTTTTCATGACAACTCCAATATCTCCTCTTCAAAACCTGCCGTTGTGACCCCTAGGTATTCACTAAATTTTATCAGACAGCTATCTTCCCAGGAATTATATCCCATGCATTCTGGGCTTGCATTAGGAGACTCACTCTCTCCCAGGACGAGGGCCCACCGTGTGACTCCCCTCGTGGGAACCTTATCCCCTTCCCTCTCTACCATCGGTAGACACCACCCTCAGTGATCTCATACTCCCCAGGCCTGTACTCAGCAGAAACTGAAGAATCCCCGGAAAGTAGGGGCCGGCCAAAAACAGAGAAAATGGGAGAAGAAAAATCAGCAGGAGCGCGGTTTCAAACACAAGACCTTTCGCGAGGATACGAGAGGCTTCGGGTTCATCCTCCTTGGAACTCGAGACCACTTCCACTGGCGTAGAGCGAGCAGCGAGACCTCCTTCTTCTCCATGATCTTGGTGCGAAATTCCCGTTGGATGACTATCAGGAGACACCGCCCATCATACCAATGGCTCTCAAAACACGGCGTTTCCCCCGAGCCAGTCTCCGCTTCTTGGGCATTGATGAGGACCCGCATACAAATCAAGCGGATCTCCCGAGAATCCGGGAGAACACACCGCCCGGTGAGGCCTCCATCTTCCAACCTCTTCTCTTCTTTTGGCCAAGAAGTAACTCCCTTAGGGCCTGATCGGGCCACCTTTAGATCACTATCCAGCCCCCTCTTTCCCTGTGCGGCTTTAATACCTTTGGAGCATTTTGAGGGCGACTGCTTTGGCGGTTAAATGAGGCCAATGAACCCTGACCCTATCGGCCACCCACGGTTTGTGGACACCCTCCCTTTGTGGACACCCCCCCACCCTTTTGTGGACACCCACAGTTTTGAATAATTTATAAATACTAATATATCTCTGATATATCCGATATATCCGTAAAAACCGATATTTTTATCCTTGATAATGACCATAAACTTGTTAAAAATATAGAATCACTCGAATGTCTTGTTGTGGCTTGGTCACCAATATAAAATTTTTTTGATAGGCATTTAAACGGAACCATAAACCCGGAAGAACTTTCGATAACAAAATCACAATGCACACAAAACAACTGTTTGAAGCTGTTAAACTAACTCTCCGTCTTTCTGACAAAACAAAATTTCACATTAACCAAATAAAAATCAACCAAAGACCTGATTAATTATGGTTTGTTAAGAATGGTACCAAAAAGTTTTCACTTTCCAGAAGGCGAATGAACAAATTCAAAAGAAAGAAGAATGACATTCCATCTTTCCGGCATGAAAGCTTGCCTACCCCATAAAGAGCCCTGATGCATCATATCAATTGATTGAAAACTACATGCAATAACAAGTGAAACTAGTTTAAGCATGTTATGAAGAGAAAAATAACTCTTTGATTTTCATTGATTAAAAAAGTGAGGGAACATAAATATTTATACTCTTACGCGTTAGAGCAATGAAAGGAAACAAAATTATAGTCTAATTAGGAGACTAAAGAGAAGAAAAGAAATAAAGGATTCCTAAATGGATTAGGAAACTAATCCTTAACACTCCCCCCTCAAGCTGAGCATATAGGTTAATTGGGTTACATATGTATTTAATCCTAATGCATCAAGCTTGTTAGACATGTACTTAATTCGATGGGTAGATCTGGGGTTGTTGGAAAAGTCGTTGGAATTAACTACATGACAAGTTGATGTGGCCCGGAGTGAGACACGAAACCATAGATGTCAGGTGATTGCGCGGCGAGTTGATGTGATTGAGAAGAGAGACTGCAAATGGGTGCTAGGAAGAAGTAGATTATCGAAAAAGTCGACGGAAAAAGGTTCGAAGGAGAAGATCTGCGAGAGAAAGTCGAAGGTGGTTATTACAGAAAAAAGAAGGGATCCGGTTTCTTGGATGAGATTTGGCGAAGTGGGTCTAAGAAACTTGTTGAAGGTCTTAGATGTGTGTTGTAGGGAAAGGGTCCCGAAAAACTGGGGTTTAAAGTGGCAGGAAGATAACAGCTCTTACAGGTTGGCATGCCGGACAAATAGGGCTGAAAAGTTTATTCAATGCTTTGTCAGGGATGGTGAAGGAAGAAGCACAATGTGTTCTTACCTGAAGGAAAGGGTATAGTGAAGGGGTGGGCCATTATTGCAAAGAAACTTCGTGAACTTGGGGGTAAAGGAGACGTAGGAAAAGAGGACTCCTTGTTACTCGGAAGGAACTTCAGAGGGGCACCTCGAGCCTACTCCTTCGTATATCGAGGCAATCCAAAGAAGTTGTAATAGTGCAATTTGGGTGGATGCGGGTGATCATGATCCAAAGGAACCGAGAGGCACGCTGAAAAATTGCTTAGTGGTAGATGGAAAAGGCCTCCAAACTCTACCCCCGCAACAAAGGAAATGGAATCGTGGGCCAAGGCTGTGTGGAGATTGAAAGGGGGGATCCTGGTTGCTTTCTTAAACAAAGACTTGATGTTGTTCAAGCTAGACTCACAAGAAGAGGCAAACAGAGCCTTGGAAAAGGGATCCAGAATTTTCAGAGGAGGTGCCATGGAGTTGGAAAGGTGGAGTCCTGAATCGAGATGTGTAAAAAGTAAAAACTATGCAAGTGAGGCATGGGTCCGTATTGGTGGCTTGTTGCTGCATCTCCGGATGAGGGAGATTCTCAAAAAGATTGGGGAAGGTTGCGGGGGCTTCATTGCTATGGATAAAGAAACAACTCTTAAAACATAAGTTTCATGGGTTAGGATCCTAGTCAGGCTACTAAGAAAGATGAGACCGTGTACAGTCAATATTCTGGCTAGTGCGAGAAGCTACGAACTCCAAACTTGGTGGGAATTGGCGTCGTGGATTGCAGGGGTTTACCCCTTGAAAGGCGATAATGTAGCTGCGAAACTAAATCCAAGGGAGGAAGACAAGTGCTTCACACATGAGACTCATGGTGCGTCTTGCCAAAAGGAGACGAACTTTAATGATGATGTGAAGAGTAAGGATGGAGTGCTGGAAAAGAAAAGGGGAAAACGTCCCATCAGGGTGACTCTAGCAGAAAGGGAGGCAGCGTCCCATTATCCCACTTTAGGGACCGGGTTAGCGGAGGGGATCCAAATGAAGTTCGGATCAGGGGGCCCAAACCAAGGGCCCAGTCCATGCCTTTGGTGTTAAGAGGAGGGGGGCTGTTTGTTGGGCCGAAAGGCATAAGGGGAGTAAGTCCAAAATGGAACCTAGCCCATGGGCCTTCAGTTCATAAGGAGGAGTTGAAGCCCAATGCCACTATAAGTGAATTTGAAGTCACTTTAAGTGAAGATCCTAGGGCTAATTCAATGCCTTGTGCCTCTTGGGTTGATCGCTTGGAGGAAGACAAAGGTGGAGACTCTCCGGGTGGCCGCTCTTCTTTGTATAAGTACGAGCCCTTAATGCTTAAACGTCTCTCTTCTCCCTCTTCTTTTTTAGATCGGACTCCTGCCTCAGGGGCGTTCTTTGGTCAGGGGGGCGATGTGGATTGTGAAAGACCAAACGATGATGGTGTCGAGAGAGAATCCCAGATCCCTTAAGAATCCTGTTGCCATTCGACAGTTTGAGCAATGGGGAAATTTTTTCGGGAGGGATGGGAACGACCCACTACTAGATGCTGGGAAATTATTCTGAGGATAGGGAGGAGGAGGTTCCCTGGATGAATAACAAAGAGGAGTCATGGGAAGGAAGTTGCTTGGCAAAATTTAGTGAGTTCCTAGGTTTCCCAACGGAAGGCCTAGTTTTTATTTTATGAAAAAGATCTATGCAAGTAGAGGAAAAGGAAAAGGAAAAGGGGCTCCGATGTTAACCAAGTTCGACAGGGAATTGAAGAAGCTTGAATAGAACGTGAAGGACAAGAGGAGAAGTAAGGGTGTAGCCTCGGGGAGGGGGCTAGGGTTTCTCAATCTGGTTTATGATGAACTTGAGAATTATGTCTTGGAATGTGGGGGGCTAACAATGACATGAAGAGAAGTCTGCTCAAGGCCTTTATAAAACTCCAAAAGGTTGATGTTGTGTGCTTACAAGAAACTAAAATCAAGAAGGTTTCGGATGGTTTAATTCGAAGCCTAGGGCCGGGAAGATTCTTGGACTGGGCTGTGATTCAGGCCAAGGGTGCGTCAGGAGGGATAATCATTTTTTGGGACTCAAGGGTGTTTCAGTTGATGGGAAAAGAAGAGGGCCTTTTTACGCTGTCCTGTAGGTTCATGGAGGATGGCTTCATCTGGATTTTTACAGGGGTGTATTGATCCACAGTCTTTGGTAGAAAGGAGGAGCTATGGGGGGAATTGGGAGCCATTAAGGGGTTGTGGGATGATCCGTGGTGTATAGGGGGTGGTTTTAACGTGATAAGATTCCCCATGAGCATAACAGTGATGGTAGGATTACCGGCTCTATGAGGAGGTTCGCCCAAGTAATTGATGATTTAGAATTGAAAGATATCCTTGCCCAAGGGGATCCATTCACCTGGAGAGGAGGGCAGAATAATAGTAGGATGGCCAGACTGAATAGGTTCTTGGTCACGGAAGAGTGGGATTCCCATTTCGGTGGTGCCCAGACGAAAACTCTATAGACTGACCTCTTATCACTTCAAATTTGTAGGGGATGAAGTCTAACTAGAGGTCCCTTTCCCTTTAGGTTCGAAAACATGTGGCTTAAGGAGAAGGGTTTTAAGGACCTTATCAAAGTTTGGTGGCAAAGCTTTACGTTCAGAGGGACTAGCAGCTATGTCCTCATGGAAAAGACCAAAGCACTCAAAGAGAATCTCAAAGTGTGGAACAAGGAGGTTTTCGGGATGGTTGAAGCTAACAAGAAGGCAGCTCTCATTAAGGTGTCTCATTGGGATAATGTGGAGGGTCAGAGACCTTTATGCACGACCAAGGTGGAGGAAAGATTTATAGCTTTGGAGTTTAAAAAGTGGTCCTTAATGGAGGAGACCTCTTGGAGACAAAAATCGAGGGAAATTTGGCTTAAGGAAGGGGATAGGAATACGGGGTTCTTTCAAAGAATGACTAACTCCCATAGGAGGAGAAACAATATTGATAGGATCCGTATAGGAGGGGAGTGGCGGCATGGAGAGGAAAACGTTTGCTCAAGCGTTGTGAATGCTTATAAGTTAATGCTGACTGATCCGAGAGGTTGGAAGAAGGCCTTTTGTTTTCCAGGCTTGGCGATAGAGAAGCGTACGTGCAGGTTGACTTTACGAGGAAGAGAAGTTTTGTGCGACCTTGATGGATGCGAGATGGAATGGGCTGCAGGGCCGAACGGCCCCCGCTGGCTTTCTAGCAATTTTAAATTTGGGATATTATGAAGAAGGCGTTACGGATTTTTCAAAGATTTTCTGAGGTAGGTTGGTTAAAGCTAAGCTGACCTTTCTAGTTCTGATTCCAAAAAAGGAGAGAGCCGAGGATATTAAAGATTTCAGACCTATTAGTCTAATTGGGCGAGTCTCTGAACTGATTGCAAACCATTTGAGAAAGGTGATGGCGATTTAGTGAACTTAGCCCAAAATGCTTTTGTGGAGGGTAGACAGATTTTGAACGCTTCCTTGATTGCGAATGAAGTCATGGACTCGATCCAAATAAGGAAGGAGAAGGGAGTACTCTGTAAACTAGACATAGAGAAGGCTTATGATCAAATCAATTGGAACTTCATTGTTATGATTCTAAAAAAGATGGGCTTTGGGGAAATATGGATTGCTTGGATCAAATGGTGTATCTCTACTGCCTCGTTCTCTATATTGATCAATGGCAGCTCGACAAGGTTCTTCAACAGCTCTAGGGAGCTAAGGCAGGAGGACCCTTTATCCTAGTATCTTTTTGTTCTGGGCATGGAAGCTTTGTTCCTTATGATTGATAAAGCCGTGGTTAGAGGCTATCTTTCTAGATATAAGTTTAAGGGGAGAGACGGTAGAGAGGGGTTGGTGTCACACTTGCTATTTGCAAATGACACCCTAATTTTCTACAAGGACTCCGAAGATCAAATGGTTTATCTTAACTGGATCCTGGCTTGGTTCGAAGCTTTATTTGGGTTAAGAATCAACTTGGATAAAAGCTTTCTTTTGCCTATGGGAAGAGTGGATAATGCAGAGAGGCTGGCTGCGGAATTAGGGTGTAAAATTGGCCTCTTGCCAACAGTTTACCTGGGTATGCCTTTGGGGGCGAAGCACAACTCTTTAGAAGTGTGGAACGGTGTCGAGGAAAGGTTCCATAAAAAGGCTGGCTCTTTGGAAAAGGCATTATATTTCCAAAGGAGGGAGACTCACACTTATTAAAAGCATCCTCTTTAATTTGCCTATCTATGTTATGTCTCTATTTCGGTTACCCAGAAGAGTCAAAATCAGACTAGAGAAAATTCAACAGGGCTTTCTTTGGGGCAGAGGTAATCTCAAAAAGAAAATCCGTCTGGTGAGTTGGGACACTGTTTGCTTGAACAAAAAGAAGGGAGGGCTTGGGATCCGCAGCCTCTCCATTCTTAACAGGGCTCTCCTTGGGAAATGGATTTGGAGATTTGCAATGGAGGTTAATTCTCCTTGGAGGCTCCTTTTAAGCCTAAAGTATGGGATGGAGGATGGGGGTGGTTTAGAAGTCTCACCAGGGGTAGCTCCCGGTGTGGGGCCTTTGAGGAGGGTGTAGGAAACTACTGGCCCGAGCTTGACATTGTGCCTTCGAGTTGGGCGGCGCGAGTTAGATTTTGGAAGATGCAGTGTAATGAGACCCCCTTAAGGTGGCCCAGAACAAAGGGACGGGTGTGGAGTTGTGGGAGGTTACATGTGAGAAATTTGGAATTTTAGATTTGGAAGATCTTTCAATGAATGGGAGTTATAATAGTGCAACACTATCTGCAAAATCAGCCACAAAGAATCACTTCCTCGATTGTTGAGTAGGCTTTATGGAAGGGGACAAGGTTGGTTGCCAGCTTATAAAGTAGCTTTGATTGGTTGGAAGAGGGCCTTGACGAGATGGTGCAGTTAATTTCTTGTGGAATCCGTGTGTTCCCACAAAGAAGTTGGTTTTAAGCTTGGGAGGCTTGGTAGGGGAAAAGATTCTTACTTCGGACTAGGCCCGAGAAGAAAAGGGTTCTCTCTTGCTAGTAAATGCCCGCCTGCGGAAGGCGGAAGTTATGGAGCATCTCTTTATCCCACTTGCCCCATGATTTAGGTTGGGTATACTGAGTATATTCATAGGCGGAGATTGAGTGCCCTCTAGGGTGAAAGACTTGATGCTTGGTTGGATTCGTCTCCCCTTAAGAAAAAAGGACTCAAAACTTTGGAAGGCTGCTCCTTTGAGTTTGTTATGGGTGATATGGAAAGAGAGGAACAATGTTATTTTTGAGGATGATTGTTTCTCCTTAAGCAGGCTAAAGTCCTTTTTTCTTAGATCTCTTTGTTCTTGGGCTTGCTTGATTCAGGGGGGGATCCCTATATTGTAAGACGTCTTTTTTGCATTCTTTAGTGCACTTCTTGGGCTAGTAGGTTTTTGTATTCAAGCCCTTTCTTGTTTTGGCATTCGGCTCCCTCTATATACTTCCTGTATACTTGCAGGGATGTCCCGGCTTTTCTAGTTTGATAAATAAACTGCCTTTTACCGATCAAAAAAAAAAAAGCCCACGAGAGAAGGTCAAACGAAGAAGGTCCACTGGAAAAGGTCCGTCGGAAAAGGTTCACAGGAGAAGGTCCGTCGGAGAAGGTCCATAGGAGAAAGTTCGTCGAAGAAGATCCGACAGAGAAGATCCACCAGAAAAGGTCCTTCGGAAAAGTTCATTCAGAGAATGTCGGGTGAAGAGATGCGCGAAGAAGCTCCTTCGGAGAAAGAAAGTCATGGAAATAGAGGGGTATGACGGAGGTCGCCGGGGAGAAGGTCTATCGAAAGGTCTGCGAAGAAGGTCGACGGAGAAGGTCCCTTTGGAAAGAGGGATGTCACTGGAAGAGGGCCAGAGGAAAGTGGCCGAAAAACATGTGAAGAGAAAAATAACTCTTTGATTTTCATTGATTAAAAAAGTGAGGGAACATACATATTTATACTCCATTAGAGCAAAGAAAGGAAACAAAATTAGAGTCTAATTAGGAGACTAAAGAGAAAAGGAAATAAAGAAATGATTCCTAAATGGATTAGGAAACTAATCCTTAACACATGTCAATGCACATCTTCACATACACAGAAGAACAAAACTACACCATATTTTAACCATAACAAACATTCCACGTAGCCAAAGGTTTATAGAAAAAACATATTGAAATAACATTGCAAAGGATTTAAGAGTTCGATGCTTATGCCCTATGTGACTAGTTACTAGTTAGTGCCACTTCTTGCAGCAGCATTTTCCCCAAAAAAGATGCAATTAATGCACTCTATTCTGTTCAGTAAAGAAAAAGGAAAAAATGCAGAATACTGAGGAAAAAATGTAATCTGACACAAACCACATCAGGCAGACCGCAGACCTTTGAGTAACCTCCATTAAGAGCTATGGCTAGACTACAATCTGCAATGGCATCAGCAATCTGGCCCAAAGCCTGATGTGCAGCTGCGCGATTGCACAAACAAATTGCCGCAAAAGGACGTGATTCAACATTACTTGACAAGGCAGAGGTATAATGTTCTATTGCTTCTGTGTACCTTCCTGATTGAAATGCTTCATTTCCAGCTCTCTGTAGATGGCAAAAAAACAAAAAGAAGCAAAAATGATATATGTGTATATGTAAATGTGTGTGTGAGAGAGAGAGAGAGAGAAAGACAGAGAGAGAGGAAGAAAAAAAGAGTACATATCTAATGCAAATAACAATTTAACATAAAGATTATCAGTGTTGCTAGCACACGAGTACTAAAATGACAAATGGAGAGGGTGAGAAGAAGAAAGAAATAAATATATCACAACTTTTTTTTTTTTTTTTGATCAGTATATCACAACTATTTAAAATAGTTATACCAAGGAGAAAACCATTTGGTCTATGTGAAGAAAGCCACACTCAGGCTGCAACTAAGTTCTACATTAACCATTCATCCCTAATGGAAGGCAATTAATAAAAGGATCATTAGCAGACAGTGAGTACTGCTGGAAAAATAAAGCTTTTACTAAAGCAGAGATGAGGCTGAGCCAAGTGGTTTGATCCCACCTCGACGTCCTCGTTGAGCTTCTGAAACTCCTACCACGGATCACAACAAATCAACTGATTGACTCAAATTATTGTATGGTTCAGGCATTTATACACAGATATTGATCAAGGGTCAAGATGAAAGTATGAGCTCTCCAGTAGTTGTTATTGTTTTTCCTTTTTTTCTTTTTGGATAGGCTAGTATCCTGCTAATGCTAAATACTTGCTATTTTCATCGAAAATGATATAGTTCCTTTAGTTCCTTTCATCAGTTTCACTACATAAGTAACCATGAATGCATGCTTCACAATTTATAAGGCAATGAGAAACCTTAACCAACATGTTACCAGCATTCAAGAAATCAATTATTTCTTCCTGGGGTGATCAGCTAGAGTATACATAAGTAGTCACTTAGTGTCCATGGTGGACCTCATTAATAGGCTGAGCCCTAAATAGGGGGATGGTATTATCTTTTGTGCCTCTCTCCACTCTGTATTAACTTTTGGTGTCTTTGTATATACCATATATGCTTTCATACACTCTTGAATTTGGTACTTTTAGTAAAGTTGACCTCCTTCAATCAAAAGAAAGTTGACCTCCGTCAATCAAAAGGAAAAAGACAAGGAGAAAAGAAGAGAAAAAGACATGACATTAGCATTTAAGTAGAAAAATGAACTTAAAAACTGAATGGCATGCCTTGATCTGTAAAAGTTCACGTATTGTGACAGCTAATCGAATTGATGATTCCACAGTCTCACTTGCATACCTACACCAATAAAATTAGAGCACTCTCTATAAGGTGATTCTGTAACTGGATTTGGAACTAGGGAAATACAAAAAATAATCCTGTAGGATGAAAATTGTCCGTTACTTTTCCATATGAAATACAACTTACTCTTGCTTCTCAAGTAAATCTAGAGCAGCCTCGAGCCTTCCCATGTGGAAATAAGACTTGGATATCAGGCGCCACCTCCATACCCTTATAAATGATTTCCTTTCAAATTTAAAACCATTTATATTTTCCCATTGTTCATCATTCTCATCCAAAGCAAAATTCTTCTCAGCAAGACCAAGGGTCTGCTCACATAGCTGAATCACCTCTTCATATTTACGCAACTGTAAGATGCCACCAGGAAATAGACGACATTAAAACCAAAATTGTAGCCAGTGACACGAATAGTAGCTTGACTTTAAATACTTTCAAATGAGTCAAAACTAATAGAGACAGAGGAAAAAAAATGAGTGAAACGATACATAGAAATCAATGAATACAGACCATAAAGAGAGCCTCTGCTTTCATTTCAAGTAACTTTTCTGAATACAAACTTATTGACAAGGCCTCAGCAATTTTTTCTAAAGCAGTTACAGCTGCATCGGCTGTCCTCTGTTGTAGAAGTTCAGCAGATCGTTTCATACACTCAACTACTTTCTGCTAGTGAGGAAAGCCAACCAATTAGTTAATGCATAAATAACATTCACAAAAACCAATTGTATCCAAACAAGAATGATACAATGGAAACAACAAAATTAGATTATAGAAGGTTTGCCAATAAAAGAAGGATTATTGACAAAGCATAACTGCATATCCATAAAATAACTCTCCTTTATGAAGCAAATTATTGGGCATCAAGGGGCCACATCAGATGTGCAACTTTAGGAAGTAGGATCCAAAGAAGTTATACTGAAGCCTAATGTTGCCAAGTTATTACCTACTTATGTTCACTGGAAGCCATCGGAGTGATAACAGTAATTGAAGGTTCATTTGAGTGAGTACCTCAACATAAAAGATCATGTCTGACTGTGATATCTTCTAGAAATAGAAGCAGCCAGACAAAGGGCAGTTTTCTTTTGCAGTCACCAATGAGGTGTGTGCTAACCTATGAGCCACACGACCAACATATATGTTCAAGAAATCAAAGCATCAGTGCATCACTTCAACAAAGAACATAATGAACTATTAGCCACCTGGAGAAGTATGGACATTCGAAACTTGTGCACAAACTCTGTACATCTAACTGTGGCACACCTGTTAAGACTCTGCATGCAATCTCACTAGAAAGCCAAGTTGTATTTTGACTCCTAAGACATTTTAAGGGTGTCCTAAGGAAATATCTTACTTTGAAAATTCAAGGAATCTTGCCCTTGAGGCTTGGCTCAAGTGGTAAAGGGATGGGACAAGGTTATGAGATGGTTCAGGTTCAAGTCCTAAATATGGGCAAAAAAAGAAAAAAAACAATTACCTATTAAAAAAACCCAAGGAATCTTGAGAGTTGGCATATTCTAATGCAAATTGGCATATGATCAGTCAGATTGTAAATCTATTCTCAGACATCCTGTAGCATGAAAAGAAAAAGGCTAAATGTGGCAAGGCAACAAGAAGCAGGAGTACCAAAATATGGGCAAATGCTTGTTTACTCTAATCTAGATGTTAGAGGAAATATCACTAAATCCTCTGAAAGCATTCTACAAAAGATTTCGAAGGAAGTAGCTTAACAACAATCCAGAAAGTAGTAAAAACTATGCACCAACTTGTCTACATGGATGAGAGTGCTACAATATAAGCTGATATGTAGCCAATAAAAGCCAGTATCTTGAATAACTTATACAATCAATAAAATAATGATAGCATCAACACCTCAATTCTAGCAAAAATCAATCCCAGTACCTGAGCCTTTTGTAGGTTATCAGAAGCCTCAATCATGAGCCTACGATCCAAACACACGATTATCCCTGATTCTAAACACTTGCTGAAATATTGCATGGCATCCCCAACTTCCCCTAGCACAAGATGACAACTGAAAAGAAAACAATTAAATAATAATAATAATATCAACAATGACAAAATCTAGATGATAACCCGATTGAAGCATATGATCCAAACTTGCAGAAGATACTTGATTGCCATGAAAAAAATACTTAAAAATAATTTTTAAAAGTAAATAACTAAATAATAATAATAGTAATAATATCAACAATAACAAAATCCGGATGATAACCTGATAGAAGCATATGACCCAAACTTGCAAAAGATATTTGATTGCCATGAAAAAAAGACTTAAATAGACTTTAGTAAATATATAAATAACAACAACAACAACAACAATAATAATAATAATAATAATTCTGGAGTAAAAAACAGCTTGCTTAACACCTATCCATGAGGAAACAAGTTCAAAGAAGAGTGAATCAAAGTCGAATTTTGTTGCATAATCCAGGTAGTTAAATAATTGATCACCCAAAATCAAAGATAGTACAGAGGCCTTACTTTCCAGCCCTCATCTGAACCTTGAGAAAATTGGGATCTAGCATAGCTGCCGTCATGCAATCTGAAATGGCTTGCCGTATCTTTCCAAGGGATATCCGTGTTGCTGCACGGTTGCTATAGCAGAGTACAAGTGGCTTGAGACAGCATCCAGATATCTCACTAGGAGGGACAGAGTCCAACCCCTGTGTGTAGAAATCCTCAGCTTTAGATAGATCCCCATTTTTATAAGCTTTGTTTCCCCTGATACATATCAACTCTTTCAAGAACAAACGACAAATTCATATTCTCAAAAAAGATATTTCTAGAACCAAATATTTATCTGAAACCTACAGAAACATAAAGTAATTTTTTTGGGAATAGATAGCTGATTAGTTATATCATGAAGCTAGAAGTACCTAAGTCGCCACTTCTCACAGGCTTCCTGAAGGGCAGCAGAAACTGCAGTTGACCTCTGTTTCACCTGTTCTTCATCTTGTTCAGATCTATTCTCCCATTTGTTTTGAGAAATAGATATATTTCCTTTCTTATCCTCTACTATGCCCAGTGATGAAGGAGTGGTAGAAAGGGGAAATTTTTGGACGGAAGAAGATCCAAGGTTGACATCTGGACTTGGAGTTATTACAAATGAATTATGACTAATTTTCATCCTATTCTTCTTTCTGGATTGACGCTTTGCTGATATACTACACTGTTCAGAGGATAATGCGGAAAAGGTAAACTTTTTCTCACTTGCATCTTCAAAACCTGAAGCAAAACAATGTTGAACTCTATTATTGCTTTCTTGTTTCTCCGTGTTTAAGCTGAAACCAGCTCCAGCTTCTCCTGAAGCAACAAAAGTACCACTGATACTGCATTCCTGGTTGGTTTCAGGAAGGCAGAATTCAGCTCTAGCACCAGAGTTTAGGTCATCAATACCCATTTCAATATGGTATTCAGAATTTTTTCCATTTGATTCTCTACAAATTTCTTGACATTCCTTGATATCCAAACATTCCTTCTCACCAGCCAGATCAGCTTTTGCATCATTAGTTAATATTGAAGATGCAGCAGAGGGTGCAAAACTATTTTCCTGCTGGGAGGAATCATTGGAGGTGAGAAAGGTTTCTCCTGAACATGGATCAGTGGCAACAGTTTCTTGATATGGAGAAAAATCCATGGGTGAATAAATCCCAGGGTAATCTGGGTTTTCATGGGAACTGTTTTCCTTTTGGACAAAATCTGTCTGCGGGCATGGCTTAGCAAGAACAGGATGCCTTCCCTTAGTTTTCTTTGATCTTTTGTCCTTGACTGATCGACTCTTGGCATTGAATTCCAATTTTTTGTTTAGCCCAGGGAGTAGTTCTGCCGTAAAAGAACAAGAAGCATCCCATTTTGGTGTTTTGAAGTCTGTAAATGGCTCCCCATCTGGTGGAATTACAAAATTAAAATTGTTGGTAGAAGATGCCTGGGAAACACTATTACATGGTTGGAAACCAAGGCTAATAGGAGAGGATGGAGATGGTGCAGCACCTCCGTTCAGTTTCACATCGCTCTTTGCATGACCTTGAAGAGTGTGGCTAGCATCAGAACTCTTGAGTGACGATGAGCTAGAGACAGCAGCAGGATCTACAAACCTCAAATCATTCATATTTACTGCCTGCTTCTCATTCCCAAAATTTTTAGAAGAAGAAGACCATATATTTGCTTGTTTTTTACAATCTCCCAACCCACTTTCCATGTTTGAATTCCTGCTTTTGTCACCACCAGAAGAACTGACAGTGTTTTTACCACTTCCAAATATAAAGAACTCATTATCACTAGTTTTGACATCAACCCCATTAGTCTTTCCAACTGTATCACCGCTCCCATGACCATTCATCTTTGCATTCATGATCCAGTCATAAGACGTAGTTGCTGATCTCCCAGAGGAAAAACCAAAATATTGTTTATCTTTCCCATAGACAAAAGCTTTCTCAACATTAGTAGATGAGCATACATTAGAATCTCTATGCTTATCAGCATCTTCAACATTTCCAAAATCATTAATGTTCAATTTCCTCAACTCATCTGGGAGTTCAAATACTGGAATTGTCCCAGAAGCAGCAGTATTGCTACCACTTCCAGATACAAAATAGAAGTTACCATTAGTTATGGTGGTTTTATCAAAAATTGCACTCTTCTTAGTAACGCTGTTAAGGTTAACAGTAGTAGCCTTCACTTTCATAAAATCTGCTTCAATCTGAACATTTATTCTCTCCCTCTTGTCAGAAATTTCTGTTTCTGAATTCTTCAAGGACTCCTTTTCCAAGTTTGAATTTGAGGGAGAATCACTAGGCGCCAATCCCAAATTATCATACTTCCCATGCTCTGATTGATCACTCTCTATTTTTGTAGTGGTCACATCAGGAACTGACTTTCCCCCATTACCACAGAATTCTGCCTTTTCAGAATTTGAATTCTTCGCCAGATCACACCTATTTGCACCAAACACAAAACCAACCTTGTCATACTTCCTGCACTCTACTTCAGTTGACCTTTCAATTTTGCTAACATCAACAAAATTCAAGGTTTCCACATTTCCTCTCTTTTCCGAATCTGAATTTGATGCAAAATCACTATGGTGAGCACTAAACAGAAAATCAACACTATCAAAATCTCCCAACCCCGCTTCTTGCACAATCTTAGTCTTTCCCTTATCATCTGAACCTGGTTTCTGCAAATTTTCATTACACTCGCACTGTCCCAAGTTCAAATTCAATCCCAAATCCCTCTTCCCACCAAACACAAAACCCTTATTCTCAAATTTCCCAACATTATTTCCATACACCATGTTCATCTTCCCGGTGTCGTTAGTACCCATTTTCCCCACACTTTCAGCGAGTCCTCTCCTTTTTGGACCCATATTCCGCCCTGAATCACACTCAGTATCGCCAAATACAAACCCCAAGTTCTCAAACTTAACAAAATTTTCACCGCCCAACTTTCCCACGCTTCCGCCAAAGTCGCTTGGATTTGAATTGGACATCCAATCATCCCCTTTGCCACTAAACTCAAACCCCACATTTTCAAACTTGTTATTACACATTAAATCACTTGACACATTCGATGAACTATCACTCTTCTTCACCCCATCCGAGATATGAAACGGATTATAGCCCAAATCTATCGAATTCGACCCCGACACCGACTCAGGCCCCAACCTCCCATTATGAGAATTAAACTGTTTCCTTACCTTCACAAGCCTCGGCCTCGACCTCCCCATTCCCGCCTTCTCCACACCACCCCGAGACACTGCTGGCGAAGCGAATGCGCTCCCGATATCTCCCCCGCTCGCATTATCACAGCCCGTCCTCGAAGTCTCTTGCATCTCCCACAAAACGCGCCGGAATCAAACTCTGTCTCGTAAAAAAATCCACGGGTTAGGGCTAGTCACTAGTGCGGTGCTAGGGTTTATCAAACGAACAAAAAAAAATGTAATCAGGCACGCAAAACAAATGCCGCCGGTTGCATCACTAGCCAAGGGTTGCGCAATTGCCGGCTGGCGAAGAACTTCGAATTTTCCGAGGATACAAGCGAAAAAATGAGATACAAAGATGATCGGATACAGTTGATTTCGTGTGTCGTGTTGGTTCCTTAGGCTGGAAGTAACGGAGACCAGTGTGTTTTCACGAGCAGCACTACTCTTTCGTTCACCCACCCAGCCCTTTCCGCCGTTATATCGCCCTTTTAAGAGTTTTTGGATTAAAATACCATTTTTCGAAAAAAATTATAAAAATAGTTTTATTTATTATTATCCCGTCCATGTCAGATTTGGTAATGCAGAATGATAGGTGAGATAATGCGGTTATCGCGAGCAGTAAACTTTGAACACATAAATGGATCCTATCTTTCCATTCCTTCTCGCTTTTCATATCTTATTTTTATGCAGTTATGAGACTTCTAAAATGGGATTCAGGGGTGGTGGTGAGGAACAGTACGACATAGTGACCATGGATGGAAATGTCGTTGCAAGTGGGGACCGTGAGCTCTTTGGTCGACGAAGAAATTTGGAATATTTTTGAAATGAAACGGTGTGGAGCAAAACAACCCCAACTCTTGCAATTTTAGAAAGAAAGTGAGGATTCTGAATCTTTTCAAGAAAACTAAAATATCTCTTAAAAGCTCAAACTAAAGCTTTATATCTGAGAAATATAGAAGGATTCTCGAACTGTTGGATGATGATTCAGAGTGGACTCTTACTAGTATTGTATGTATTCAAAATGAAATTTAAAGTAACCCTGGTGAAAGCATATACGTAGATAAAGCAACCCGAATCATACACAATCTTCTTTAAAATAAATGGAAAGATAGGGACTTAGAGTCCTATGAGTTCCATGAAGAAGACAAATAGAATCTAATATCATGCCACCGACGACACTAGTAAGCTCAATGACATTGAATGGACACTTCCTCTCATCTATTTGTGAGAGCTTACAAGGCTCCCTTGACCCCATTCTCAAAGGATAAACAATCTATTTTCTCCAATTGAGTATAGCCAAACAAATAAAGACCCTTTTATACCATACCAAAGGGGTATTAGAGTTCCCGA
Source organism: Tetrastigma voinierianum (assembly GCA_016808115.1). Classification (NCBI taxonomy): domain Eukaryota; kingdom Viridiplantae; phylum Streptophyta; class Magnoliopsida; order Vitales; family Vitaceae; genus Tetrastigma; species Tetrastigma voinierianum. The sequence goes on from JAEQBH010002623.1 coordinate 495,064, forward strand.
GAATTGGGATACATATATTTTATAAAGAGTAGTTGTGAGCGGCCGGTTTGTTCCAGGGATATGGACTTTATTTTCAATTTTAAGATTTATAAGCCAGCGACATTCATAGTGGCTTCAACCTGGATTGATTTTCAAAATTTGTGTGTAGTATAGGGTAGGGGGCAGGATTATGATTTTGGAGGGTAGGCCTTTGTTTGATAGGGACCTTTGTTGATCTATATGATCAACCCTGGACAAACTCATTCGCCATGAGGAACTGGGTTACCAAAATAATGATCAGAATAATAAGGGAAGTTCGTTGGGTAAGTCCCATAGGTGCTGGTTCAAATCCAGTTCGTGACATGGCTATCTCATCTCGATGAGAATAAGAGTAGCCGGTATTGGATAAAGGGGAAGCAGCCCCAACCACTACAACATAGGGGGTTCGAAAGGCTAATTTGTTCATTGTCCTAGATTCAGAGGAGGTCGGGGAAGAGGGGGAAATTAATACACCTAGGGGAAGCCAACAGGAGGATGATAAACTTTCTGTAGAAGAGTCCTCGGGGAGCATTTTTCTCTTCTGAATCAAATGTAGGGGGCCACAGGAAAGGCAATAAAGCCAAAAAGAAAAATAGGAAAGCTCGGGGAAGTAGTAGCTCGAAGGAGGGGGTGTCCCAAAACCACATTGATTAGTCTACATTTGCTAGAATGTGAGGGTTGTTCGTGCCGCCAGCCCTCGAGGAGTTAGACATCTCCTAAAGAAAAATAAAAAATCTTAGTTTGCGTGGCCTTGTGGAAACTAAAGTAAGATCCATCAATAAAGACATGATTAGCAGGAAGGTTTTTTGGGATTGGGATATTATTGATAATTATGACCATGCATTGTTGGGCATATTGGTTGGGATCCGTTGATTCTAAAACCCTATGTACAGAAGTGATAAGATTATCCATGTGTTTTGCAGTTTCATTAATTAGAATTTATGGGCGTCCGTTATGGTTTGAATCAAGTTAACCTGAGAAAGGCTTTGTGGGTTGTTTTGAAGAGAATGAGCAGTGTAGTGATTGACCAACCCTGGATTGTCATGGGAGATTTGAATTCTTCTAGATTCCATGAGGAAAAGATGGGTGGAGTGGGAGCTCCCTCATGCGACCTCCACCAATGCTTGTTAGATATAGATATGTTTAACCTCCCTTTTAAGTTGAGGGCCCGCTCTACACTTGGTCCAACTGTAAAGATAGTGAGTAGATTATTGCCAAGATGCTTGACAGAGTGTTGGTTAATGACAGTTGGCTTGCTACTTCTGAGCTCTGACGGTGACAGGGCAGTCTTCTGATCATACCGGGGGATAGTTACCATCATCTGCAGTTAGTCCACGGGAAAAGCCTTTCTAATTCTATAATTTCTGGACCTCCCACTAAGAGTTTGCCCCTTTGGTTGAGCAAGTTTGGAGTACTCAAGTGGAGGGTACTCCTATTTTAAGGCTGTGCACCAAGTTGAAACGTCTCACTCAAGGTTGAATTGAGGATCTTTAATTCCAAACACTATGGTAGCATCAACTCTAAGGTTGCCCCAGACTAGAGGACCATGAGATTACGGATTACTCCATTTGCGGGATCCTTGAGCTGAAACAGCAAATGCAGAAAAAGTGAGTTTGAAAGTTTTGACTCATTTCATTCTTATGGAAGAGGCCTACCTCAAACAGAAGTCCAGAATTCAGTGGCTGGGGGGATAGTAACACGGGGTTTTTTAACAAGGTGGTGTGATTAAATGGAGTCGAGCAGTTGTTAAGTGTTTACAATGTCGAGGATAAGTTGGAAGACCGAGTTGTTAGTCAAAGAGAATTTGTCTCCTTTTTCGGCAGTGGTGACCTACGTTACTTTGGAAAGAGAGTTGGTGGCAGAGATTATATGGATTTTTTATTTAACCTTTTCCCAGGAGGATAGATGCCTTTTGTCCCTTCCCTGTGGAAGCAGAGGGTGGTCTATGATCATGGAGGCTTGATCACGCTTGTTACTTATTGTAGTAGGTCGTTTTCAGCGACAACGCTCGCCCAGATAGTTATTCAGCGAGCATCGATATAGTTAAGCATATCACATTTTAAGTGAACACCTACACCTGGCCCATTCCCTTGCCTTAAGGGAGTGAAATGAACGTTTGTTACTTTCTTCACTTAAGTTGTTGTTTAGGTGAGTTGTGGAGCGCAAAGTAGAGGGTGTCGATAGGTTTAGTAAACTCCTTTTGCGGAATTAGCATGTAGTCGTTGTTGATATATGAACTATAGAATTATATATATATATATATATATATATATATATATATATATATATATATATATATAATATCATGAAGAAAGGAGTGCCTGACTCTGCCCTTGTCATGATCACTCTTAATGGTCTTGGTGAAGATTCTCGAATCAAACTTATCTCTCTTGCATAAAAAAAGTTCCCGCCTTGCATGAACTGCGACCTCTTCTTCTAGATGAAGAAGCTCATTATCATTCCTCCATCCCCTGATCTTCGACCACCCTCTCCTCTCCAATCAATCCTCGATCAAACTTGCGTTCCCTAGGCGCTATGAAATGGGGGTCCTTCGCTTTATCCTTGTCAGAAACGGCTTTCATCACATGTATATTAAATATCTTTGACCGCATTTACCACATTCACCAGGGGCAAAACTTGAATAAGGGAGAGCACCATACCCTTTTTTTAGCCAACATCATCAACCCCTCGCTTTGAATGGGTTAAATAAATCTTACGAATAGAAGGAAAGTCAGAAGATACGCGAATGACTTAATGATAAGTAGGTCGAATGTTTTCGCCAAAGAGCGTGCTTATTGTTGGATCTCACTTGTTTTCTGGAAAATGGTGGTACGTGTGAATTCTTTCAAAGGAAGAAAAACCTGATTAGACATTGTTGTTTACTCTAATCGGGTGGTGGTTTTAAGTTTACTGGCCGTGGGTGGGTCTAGTTCTATGGCCAGAGTCTTTTTGGCCCCATGCCAGACATATTTCTTAATGTATTAAAGAGGGCTTCTCTAACTGGTGAAAAGTGGTGGGTGTCCACTAACGGCCATTCTTGGCTCGGCTTCGATAACGCAGTGCGGGAGGTCGTGGTTGGGCCTTTGGATCCTTATTTGGGGACTTGGAGGCGTGTGACGTTGGGTCGGGGTTTGGTGAACCAACTAGTCGCTCACCCCAGTTAATGTCATTTACTTGTTGCTAGGTTGCACCTTCGGAGACCCATAAGGGAATTTTGCTCCTCCCTCGATCTTCACTTTACACCGGGCTTCCCATCAAAGGGCGTCATCGGGGCGTAGGTGGGCCAATGAATCTCCATGAGACTAGTCCCTCGGATTTCGCACGTGGGAGATCGAGGACACGGCCTCGGTATGGGGAAAGATGTGGATGCGATCATGCAGATAGGGAGGCTACATGAGGCTTTCTCTGAGTCTATATTCTTGGATTTTGTTCGCCCCTAAGATCAATATCACACAACTAATGAGGTCTGCAAGTTTAACATATTAATAATACCCGATCTAATAGTTTACAAAAAAAAAAAAAAAAATATATATATATATATATACTATTTAACAATGTTATAAGAAAAGATATATATATATATATATAGATATCAGTAGTTGTCCAGTCGTACCCAAACAATAATATTCTAGAGGGAAATGTACTTAAGATCAAATATTTCAAGCCGGCTTCCGTGGAAAATTCAGACTTGTTTTTTGATGCTACGATCACATAAAAACATAAACTTTGAGGCTCAATAGCTAAATACATGGCAATTGAATCATAGGCGAAGATCGTAAGAGCATCTTGCGGTAGGAAGTAGATTAATATAATGGATTCAGAAGCATCAAACCTCTCTTGTTCAGAAGAATTGAAACACATCGAAATGGTACCAATCGTACTTAATAATAGAAGAATTTGGCATAAATATGTAAAATTGTCCCTCCTAAAAAGGATTATTTCGGAATAAATGGGCAATAGTTAGGAGAGTGCGCGACGACGACGGAAAGCAGGTTATTAGATACCTCGGGGAAAGCTGGCGAGAACCACACGTCTGAGTTTCATGCGTGGCTCGTAAATGATAACTTCTTGATTTTCTGAACTACGAGGCCCGATCACTAAGTGGGGATCACTCCCTCGACATGAAGGCAGGCCTTTTGAGGGCTGGATTAGGAATGGGGCGCAGCTTATCGACTCACAGTCCGACGGGTTTATTAATCTTTAGTGATCTATGACCATCCTTGTCTTAGGGTGTCTTTGGCTTTCTGAGAAAGCCGCCAGGAGGGTCTTTCTCTTCTCGTTCAGGTATCGCCTCCTGATAGATCCATAGAAGGAAATCACGATGCATCTTGCTCGTGAGCGTGGCTTGGAGTGGGAGTATAGCGTGGGTAAGGTAAGGAAAGTGGCCTAGCCGCCAGAGAGGAAATAAGCTAGGCACAGTGGCGTGGCTAGCTAATATGTGCCGGAGAAGCCATGTGTCGGAGTACTATCGGCCGGAGCATTGATTCCCCAAAGCAGATAGAGGCAGCTCTACCTCTCGTGCCTATCTATTCCCAGTCATAATTTTTAAGGACATTTTTACATTTTGTTTTTTTTTTTTTTTTTTATTGTATTCCCCATTTCTTATGCGGAATTAACAAAAATATAAGCATTATTTCAAATTTCAGTTTTACTGTATAAAAACAAAGCACGGTATACTTCTATCTGAAATTTCTTGATAAGTAATGTATTTAAAAGCGAGTTTATTTATCAGAGTCTTGTTACCGTGTGTGTGTGTGCGGGTCGTGATCCTTCTACGACTTTGACTTGAATTTGATAAACTTACGGAAGTTTTCCTTATTGTTATTTAAGTCCCATACGCTGTTTTCTCGTGATCTCAACAATGTAGGTAACTTCAGCCTTGAGGAATCGAGGTCTTTCCAAACTTGTAATATAGGGTTTTAGGTAATTGGGTAGATAAATGGAGAATTGAGGTTGTAGATTACCCAGGACCCTTTTCTCTCTTCTTACGCCCTTCTTCCATATATTTTCGAAATATCTCCCTGAAACTAATGTTTGGGACATTTCTTTGATCTCTTCAATTAGACCCATTATGCCCCCTATTTTCACTTGTAATTTCCTTTGAAATTTTTTCCTTTGTTTGTCACCATTTAGGATAGTGCAATGTTTTAACTTTTAGGCTTTCTAGCACTCTTGCTTCGAACTTTGGGTTAGTAGCTCTGTCTGAGATGGCATTAAGTGTAGGTGTTGAAACGCTACTAAGAACAATTATTCGAAGAGTTAGACCTTAAGATAAAACTTATCATATAAGCTTTCTTTTCTATTGCATTTACCTTTTTGTCTTTTTCTTTCATTCCCTTTTTATTCTTGAAAATATATGCTCTGTAACCCCGTCAGGAAGTTAATGCGGTATGTGTAGCAAGTAATGCGCGAGAACTGTTAATTATTTTAGTGCCTTAATGGAATTTTGAAAATTGGTTTAAGGGTCGATTTATAAAGTTTTCAAGAAATTGTGGCACTTTTGCAATTAAGGAGAAAGTGGAGGGGTGAAAGTATAATTAATGGAAGTTTAAATAGTAAAATAATAATAATAAATTACGAAATAGTTAGGGAAGTCTGAAAATTCTCTAGATCTCGGATGGCCAAGCAATTTGTCTCAGATTAAATTCGTCTGTGAGAAATCTATTAATCCGGAGAAGTTTCGTTAGAATTAGGGGCAGTCGGAATATTTTACGAATTTCTAAACGTGAGGTTTAAGTGAAACACAGCAGGTTTAGAAAAATCTCGAAAAATGACAAATATTTAAGGGAATATTCAATTATGATAAATAAAATTTTAGGTAGAAATGGACCCAGAATGAGGGCAATATAAATTATATGAAAATAATAATAATAATAATAATAATAAGAATAAGAATAATTAGAAAAAAAACGAAAATCAAATGAATAAAAGGGAAAATGGCGAGGCAGACGGAAGAGAGTGCGAGAGAGGAGCGATTTTAATTTTTTATTCTCTTTGCTTTTCTTCCAGTTCTGAAAAATCGGACCAGTAAACTTTAATTAGACTGAAGGCCAAAGTGGTATCTGTGAAGATTCTGCATGGAATCTGCGATATCTTAGCCTTTTGTTAAACTTTAAAAGGTAGAAAATTTGCCTACTTGTGTTATTTCAAGTCCCCAAAGGCTATATAATGACTTGAAATTTCTTCAGAAAGTGATGAAGGTGTAAATTTTAGTCACAGAAGTGCAGGCTGAGTTTAGAATTTTAGGATTTGTTTTCTTCTGATCGGGGCCTAAATTTTTAGGGTACATTTCAGCCAGTTTAGTTTGAAATTTGGGAGTATAGTTGAATGAGTCGAGACGAAATTTTCAGAAATATTCGGGTATTTTTAGACTCTGTGGAAAGTCCAGCAGGTCAAAGTTTGCCTAAAAACGAGATAGTTTTATGGGGCATTTAATGTATGGACATTTTGGTCAATTTCACATCATATTATTGAATGGGACTAGCACGTAAAGTTTTGTTAAGTCAGTTAGATTCGATATAGTCGCTGAAAGCCACGTATGTTTATGGTTAAAGCGTTGGCCGAGGCATTTTTCGTAATTGAAGGAATGAATTATGTAAGCGATTTGAATCCGGCGAGAATACAGAGTGCGGCAGATTTGAAAGAAATTAGTGGAGAAAAGGTGAGTACTGAGAAATCATTTACCTAAAAACTGAAGTGTTTAAGTACAAGTTTTGTAAAGTGCTTTGAAAATATAGATTTATAAAGCATTTTTATTGCCTCCCGATTGTTATACTTTTCAGCCTCAGAACACCGATTTGATATTTAAGAAAGCAGTTTGGCACGGTTTAGCAAAACCACAGATAACCTGACTCGATTCCGTCGAGATGTATTTCGGATTATTGCATACTTAATGTTATGGGATAATATGACTAACTATATATTGCAGTCGGCAATTGGGGTTAGATCTAGTATATATTTATATAGTGAGTGAAGCCTACACTTTTTATTCGAGGTATATAGTTAGCGCGACTTAGTACATAGCGATGATGTGTTGGTTCAGGGTTCCATCCATAGAGCATTTTGGTTAGAGGTTCCATTATGCTATAGATCCCGCGTGTTCACTTGGGACCATCTTAGCCCAGGAGTAGTGTTAGGAGTTCATTCTGGATCTTGAGTTCCGAGGTCCAGTGGTATCACGTCTAGGGTATTTGAAATGGGTCACGATGGTTGGTACTTGATTTCTGATTATAGCACTTTGAGATATTAACCACCCTTTGAAGCTTGGGTTCAATGACGAAATAGTTTCGAACGATTTATTGTGAATTAGTTTGAGCAGGTTTTATTGTGAAAGCGTTTCAACGTGAAATAGTTTTGAGCAGTTTTGAAATGGTTTTATAGCAAAAACTCGGTTTCTCATAAAACGGTTTACAGCCATTTCTGTCTGGTTACCTCATATTGGGAGGTACAAACGTGACAATGGCATTTAGAACTTATAGTACTCAGCAGGCAGTTTGGCTCATAGTTTTGTTTTAAATATCATTTTACAGTCAGAATATTGAGCCAAGACCTTTCAGGATCATGGCATAGTCTGATTGTCTTTGGGATTATATATAAGATAGGTGTAAATTAAAACTAGTAAAACTTAAAATGTGACATTTTGTATATAAATATCTTTTTGTAAAATATGCATGCATGGTTTAAAGAGAAAAGCGGGTTGCGATAAACTTATATTTAGTTGATCCTTATCTTATATTTTGATGAGGACCCGGTCCCTTTATGATTGTAGTTGGATTTTGGAAAATATTAGAGTATTTTTTTATATACAATTGATTTTGTATTTTGGGCTTGACAGCGTGCGATCGTTATCTTTGCTTAGGATTTCGTTAAATCTAAGGTGTGATTTTGATAGAAAGTGAAAAAAATTTATAACCCATGTTTTCAAATCGATTTCATGATTTTCACGGCTTAACCATAGTAACTTGTCGGTCGAGCTTGGGCTGGGAGGGATTTATGGAGTTCTTAGGCGAATTTCTGTCACTAGGAAGGGTGCATCGACTTGGTATGGCGGGGACGGTTTTAGGCGATAGTTACTTTGTTTTTAAGCTAGCGTTTTTCACGGTATTTCCTATAGAATTGTTTTTATAATAATGATTTCTATTGCAGGCCTATGTTGTTTTGCTAAATCCTTGCATGCATCAAATATTGAAAAGTGTCAGCTGAATGCACCTTTGAAATTCACGGCGTTATATGGGCCCGAGGTCGTGAGGTCGATCTAGGGCTTCCACTTGGAGGCACCACCGAGTGTCTTCGAAGCACACCCTTAGATCGAAGATGCAATGAATCGACCCTGACGGAGACCATCAAGGGCCGCGAGACCAGGTGGGCGGTACCTTGACAGTGATGGTCAAGATTATCTGATTATTCTGGCTACGCGTCGAGACACGAGTCATGAGAAAGAGACGAGAGAGAGCGCTAGTCGACGTGCTCACAAATTAGGGGCTAAAACTTATGATGGTCTGGCGACCCGGAGGCGGGGTACTTATGGTTGAAATAAGTTAGTGTTCTAGCTATTATATGGTGATGTAGACATGAGTCTTTCCACCATAATTCAGAAAAGGTAGTATGGACCGAGGTTCTTCCATAGAGCACGGTAGAACCACAGGTTTCCGTGTTTACTGAGATGCAAACAAAGTAAAGCAAACGGCAATTTTATGAAAATTGAAAATTTGCACTAAAATGAAAGGATCGTATTAGTTAACTTCGAGGGTGGCAGACGATAGAAGTGCTCAGCCTTTGATCTGACGAACACTAGTCGAGTTTAGTAGAAAGGAAAAGTGGACCAGCGGTAGAGTCTCAGGACGAGGAACAGCATCTAGCCAGGGATCTGTTCGATCACCAGCAGCCCCAGGAGGTGGTAGATCTTGAGGATCATTTTCCAGCGCCTTTTGCATGTCGGAGGAATCTCGGAGAGTGTAGGATGAATATGACGGGATGTTTCCGTGCGGCGGGAAGGTCACTTTATCGAGATTGTCCACGGAGTTAGTAGGCTGCGAGACCTGAGGTAGGTACGGTAGCATACGGGCACCAGGTCCGGTCGAGTTGGTAGGAATTAGTTCGGGCTGGAGGTGGCGGTCTGACGCACAGTGAAGGTCGCGGTAGGGGTGTAGGAGGCGGAGCGATGCCCAGATTAGCGGTTCAGTGGTACTCGTACTCGAGGCTCGGGTATTCTGATCGCTGGCGGGGAGGTAGATCGTCACGGGCGTGATGCGGTATGATTTTTGATTTATGATCATGATGCATATGCATTGGTGGACCCGGAGCCACTCATTCATTTATTTTAGTACCTTTCAGAGGCACCGAATGGGAGTCGGCTATAGATGGTGCGTATGGTGGTTCAGGTATCAGTAGGGGATCACTATGACGTAAGAAAGGATAGTTCAGGTAAGTAGATTAGTGATCAGGAATAAGGATTTTTCCAGCGGGCTTGATAGTGTTAGGTATCCATAGTTCGATATAATCTTGGGTATGGATTGGTTATCGAACATAGAGCCACCTTAGATTGCTATAAGAAGAAGTAAGATTGGTTCGACGGAGGAACCGGGCGCGTGATATTTCGAGAATCGAAGAGAGATCATCTAGTCATTAATGCCATGACCTTCAAAATGCTTCGGAAGGTTGCAGGGGTTATTTGGCATTTGTAGTGGATGGGAGACCGAGGGGACCTGGCCCGGAGAACATCCACAGTAGTGAGAGTTCCCGGATGTCTTTCGGATGATATTCGAGTTTACCCGGATAGAGAAATTGAGTTCGTTATTGAACTAGTTCCAGGGACCGAGTCGATATCCATTCCTTCATGAGAATGGCGCGTGATTGAAAGAATTGAAAGCGCGGTGGAGGAATTCTTAGCGAGAACTGTCAGGCCTAGTACCTCAGGTAGAGCTCGGTTCTCTTCGTAAAGAAGAAAGATGGAAGCTTACGGTTGTGTATAGACTATAGACAGCTGAATCGGGCGACAATACGCAACCAGTATCCGCTTCCTCGTATAGATAAGCTATTTGACCAATTGCATGGATCTCGGGTATATTCTAAGATTGACTGGGTCGGTACCATCGGTTGAGGTCGAGAATGATGTTTCAGGCTAGCCGGGGGCTGAATCTGATCCTTGCGAGTTCCCTAGTGATGCCATTAGTTGATAATGCTGACTGCGTTCATGTATTTGATGAAACGAGGAATTATTCGGTCCAGGTATTTAAGATAAGTTTGTGATCGTATTCATTGATGACATTCTAGTGTACTCAGGCGGAGTTCGAGGAGGAACATGCGAGCATCTCGAGACGATGTGCGGCTTCTTAGAGGCGAAATCAATTATACGCTAAGTTTAGTAAGTACCCAGTTTTGGTTAAACCAAGTAGCTTTCTTGGGTCGTATCATTTGGAAAAGGTATTAGTGTGGATCCTCGAAGATCGAAGCTATAATAGTGGTGGAGCGCGCACGAATGTTTCACGAGTCACGCGAGTTTCCTTGGATTAGCGGATTATTACAGGAAGTTTGTTGAGAGGTTCAAAGATAGCAACTCCGTTGACGAGCTATTGAAGGATCAAGTCGGTGGTGTCACGCGACTATAGTTTGAGGAGGCGGGAATGGGGGTGGCAATGACTCGATGCACTCTGGGTCGGGAAAGGAGCGGTTATGGTATATAGTGATGCCTCGGACAAGGGTTAGGGTGTGTTTTGATCTGTGCGAGGATGGTAGAGTGATAGCTTATGCTTCCGTCGATTAAAGCCTGACGAGAATTCTGAGCCACGTGATTTAGAACTAAGCAGTGGTGGTTTCGCTCTAAAGATGCGGAGACATTATCTATCTGGTGTTCCTTATCGAGATATTCACCGATCATAAGAGCTATGATATATCTTTACTCGAGAAGAGCAGCAAGGTAGCGCCGGTGGTTGGATTGATTAAAGTTATGATTACCTGATAAGTACCATCAGGGAAGGCGATGTAGTGGCCGATGCCTTAAGTCGGAAGCAGGAGGTTCTATGTATTCTTGGGCGGTATATCTCCATTGTTGATAGAGTTGAGATCTTTGGGAGTTGGAGTTGAAATTAGCGATCTGGTTCTTGTTAGCATCATTTATGTTCGTCCTCTTCTAGTGGATCGGATCGAGGGAAGGTCGAAGCGGGTTTTCGGAGATGATTAAGTTGAGGGCGAGATTGAGGGTGGTAGGAAACGGAGTTCAGTTAGAGCGATGGCGTAGTTAGAGGGAGTCGAATATTTTTGAAATAGGTGAACTAAAGGAAATCATGGAAGGCTCACTCTTCGGCCTTATACCATGCATCTGGTAGCACAGTGTATCATGCTGCGAGGAGCATTATTGGTGGAAGGGCATGAAAAAGGAAATTACAGATTTCGTATCCGGATACTAACCTTCCCGGTAAAGCGGTACGAAGCGCCGCGGGAAAGATCGGCCAGCTACGTTCTGTATGGAATTGGGATAAGATTCTTATGGATTTATTCTGGCTTAGAGAACTTCGGAGGCAAACACGATGCCATATGGGTGATAGTGGATAGACTAACGAAATCGGCGCATTTTCTCGATTAGCAATGATGACCCACATTGGACAAGTTGGCGATTATATGTGAAGGAGATAGTTAAGATTTACATGGTGTTCCTATATCGATAGTCTCGCATCGAGACCCCAGACTCACATCCGGCTTCGTCCGCTTACAGATGCCATGGGACTGGACACTTTTTAGCACAAATTTTTCCATCCTCGACGATGGTCGGTGAAGAGAGGAACTATCTCAAGACACTAGAGGATATGCTTGTGAAAGCATGCGTGATAGAGTTTAAGGAAGCCGATGCGCATTTATCTCCTCTGAATGAGTTCACTTACAACAACAGCTTTTCTTATCAACTTGATGCAGTATTGACCCATTTGAAGCATTGTATGGCCTAAGTGTCGTACCTGCATGGATGAAGTAGGAGAGAGGAGGACCGATAGGCCCAGAGTTAGCACAGATTACCTTTAGATAAGATCCATCATTCCAGAGACACTCCAAGATTGCACTCAGAGACGTGGCTAAAGAGGCGGATAAACGCCGAGGGATCTACGCTATGGGCGATAGGGTCTTCTCAAAAAGTTTCCCCCAAAAAGGTGTCCCGATTTCAAGACGCTAAAGCTGAGTCTGGGATACATGTGAATCACATGAGATTATCACGCTCTTGTTTTAATCTGGTGATATTATGATTAGACCTTCCCTCCGTAGTCGTTTCAAGGTTCATAATGCAAGCCATGTATCCATGTTCGCAAGTACATTCCGTGATCCCTCCCATGTACTCGAGATCACCAATGAACTAAAGGATAATTTGACCTATATGGTTGTTCAATGCGTATAGTAGATCGCAGAGAGCTATATTTCCGCGACAAGGTCATTCCGTTAGTCAAAGTTTTATTGGGAATCATGGGATTAAAGAGGCTACATGTGGTCGAGGCTCTGCATGCGCAAATAATATCCCCTCGCTTGTTTTCGCATTAAGGTATCCTCTTATGTTAGTTTTGTTCATTTCGAGGACCTAAATGTTCTTAAGGAGAGGGATTTCAGAATAATTTGCCCCGAGTGGTGTACTTAGATGTAACCGATGTGTACCAAGGGCTTCATTAATTATTTTAGTGCCATAATGGAATTTTTAAAATTGGTTTAAGGTGAATTTATAAAGTTTTCAAAGAATTGTGTGCACTTTGCAATTAAGGAAAGTGGAAAGTGGAAAAAGTATAATTACGGAAGTTTAAATAGTAAAATAATAATAAATTACCAAAATAGTTCGGAAGTTCAAAATTTAGATCTCGATGACGAAACGGATCGTGTCGTTAAGTTGCCTCACAAATCTATTAATCCGTGAAAGTCAAACTGATTACCGAAATATTTTACGAATTTTCAAAGCTGCATGTGTTTAGAGTGAAACCTGAAAACGGGATTTTAGAAAAATCTTGAAAAATGACAAATATTTAAAGAATATTCAATTATGATAAATAAAATTTTTCGGGGTAGAAATGGACCCGAATGAGGCAATATAAATTATATATGAAAATAATAATAATAATAATAATAAGAATAAGAATAATTAGAAAAAAAAAACGAAAATCAAATGAATAAAAGGAAAATGGCAGGAGAAACCGACAGAAGAGAGTGCGAGAGAGGAGAGGCGATTTTTAATTTTTTTATTCTCTTTGCTTTTCTTTCAGATTTACGAAAATCGGACCGTAAACTTTCGTCGGAGCAGAAGGCAAAACTGGTGATGATGCCAAGAGAGCTACTTATAGTACTCTAATATCTTAGCCTTTGTTAAACTTTTAAAAGCGAGGAAATTTGCCTACTTGCGTTATTTCGTCTAAAGGCTATATAATGACTGAAATTTTCTTAGAGGCCGTGAAAGGTCAGAATTTTAGTCCCAAATTTTTAGACTGAGTTTAGAATTTTGGACCGTTTTACGCCGTATTAAATTTTTGACCTGCTTCAGCCGCTTTTGGTTGAAATTTCAGGAGTAGTCGACAAGTCGGACAAAAATTTTGTGAATAATAGATTAATTCTACAGTTCTCAGCCAAAAGTTTGCTAAAACAGATAGTTTTTATGTACTTAATGTGTAGACAGATTTGGCTTCAATTTCATCATATAATCGATGTCCATATTGAATGGGACTAGCACGGGGTTTGTTGTGAATCGGTTCGCTCGACATAAATTTCTACTTTGAAAGCCCTATGTTTATGGTTAAAACGTTGAACTCCGAGGGCATTTTAATTTGAATGAATTATGTAGGCGATTTGAGCATCCGCGACGAATCTAGAGTGCTTGACAAGATTTGAAAGAAATTAGGAGGCATGTGAGTACTAAAATCATTTTCTAAAACGAAGTTTCGTTTAAATTTACAGTTCTCAGGAGTTTTTGAAAACATGATTTATAAAAGATTTTTATTACCTCCCAATTGTTATACTCAAGATAAAATTTCTCGATTAAGATTTAGTTAAAACAGCCAATTATTAGCAAACCCTAGATGGTACGTACTCGCCTACGATGTATTTCTGGGATTGTATGGCACAAAGTTATGGATATTATGATTAACTCATACTGCCCTCCCACTAAGAATCGGGTTAGATCTAGTATATATTTATATAGTGAGTCGCCTCCGCATTACTCGAGGTATATAGTTACGCCAGTCAATTCTTAGTACATGAAGAAGAGGTGCTGGTTCCTGGTGTTCCATCACCGAGCATTTGGTTCCGAGGTTCCATTATGCTATATAGATCTCAAATGGCGGTTCAACGGACCATCTTAGTCGGAGCGTCTTCGAGGTTCACTACCGACTGCCAGTTCGAGGTCCCGCGGGTATCACGCTTCAGGGTATTTTTAAATGGCTCACAGCGGCTGGTACTTGATTTACGATAGCACTTTCAGATATTAACCACCACCTAAAAACAGCCGCCAGCAGTAAATAGTTTCGTAACGTATTTCAACGCTGGTAATTAGTTTTAACGCTGCCAGCCAGTAAACAGCTTTCAACAAAGAATAAATAGTTTTCGCACAGCTTAAAATGGTTTTTATAGCAAAACTCGGGCTTTCTTACGCTTACAACCATTTCTCGTACGATTTTCATTGGGAGGTACAAACAAAGAAAGTGCCAGTGATTTAACTTATAAGATTCACCGGCTCCCTGTGCCGCTCATACTTGCTTAAAATAATTTTTCTCTCAAAGTGGTGTTAGCTTCGAAAGACCTTTCCAGGATCCTTAGTCCTAGACGCTGTGCTGGGATTATATATATAAGATAAGGTGTAAATTAAAACTAGTAAAACTTAAAATGTGACATTTTGTATATGTAAATATCTTTTGTAAAATATGCATGTATATTTTGGTGAAAACAGTTGCGAGTAAACTTATAACATCATCCCCTATCTTATATTTTGATGATAATTTCAGAGGTCTTATGATTGTAGTTGGATTTTGAAAATATTGGGAGTATTTTTTTATACATGTGTGATTTTTGTATTTTGGTCACTAACTGGGCAAATAAGTATGTCGTTTGATTCGTTAAATCTAAAGGTGTGGATTTTGATAGAAAAGTGAAAAAAAATTTATAACCCATGTTTTCCAAATACGTCACAGCTTTGACGCTTAGCTTCATGGTAACTTGTCAATGAAAGGAAGCTATCGAGGTTACTATGGAGTTGCCTGTATTTCCCTCATTACTAGAAGGGGGTCTCTGGTCATACTCCCCCAAACTTCATTTTTTACCCTCCTCGATTCTCGTAATCATAAAGTTCTTTGATCGAGGATTGATTTCTTAGAACGGGTCGAGGCTCATTATTATTTTGCATTTGGTACATCTTGAATCTTGCATGATATATTTGCATATAAGATATTTAGAATATTCAATTCTGAATGATGTCTACGACTCTCGGTTATCGTCCCAGATTTGCTAATTTAACAACAAACAGTTGACCTGACCCAAAACCCAATCAAATCACTCAAGAAAGTCTCACACTGAGGTATGATTTCCCTTCAAGACTCAGGCTTATTCAATCGTATAAATACATTAGCTTTCCAAAGTTTTGTTATCAAGAATCCGCTTCATTTTTCAACCCAAATCGAACCCAACAACAAGTGCATATTCTAAATTAGCCACTATTCATGCTCTCATTCATTTCAGATAAACCGAATAAATCAAATGTTATTTTGATGTTAACCTAAAATAAACCATTATAAAACTAAATCACATACATCATGATCACAAAAATTGGAAATCAAATGTGAAACTTTATTCAAATATCAAACGATTTCGATATTTACAAAGAACTATTGATTTACAATGTTCGTAACTAGACTGAGGAAAACTTTCTATTTCCTACGAAACCTATATCCTCTTCAAAGGGTCAGCCCCGCCAAAATTTGGCTCACTGTGATCTTGAGCCCTAGTGAGCGATTCCTACTGTTAATAAGGTCTTCAACAAATCAAGTCACTCTCCACTTTTTTTTTCTCGAGCTTCGTCGATGGATTCTAATTAATCCATATTCCCCGCATCAACCGCCTCCCGATGAAGCTACGCTTTTATGGAACAAACAAATGAACCGGGTTTGTTTTCCGAGTCCACTCATTCCATAAAAACGCTTTTCCATCCCTCGAACGCTTCTTTCGGCTTCCTCACCTTCCTTCCTTCCATTCTTATCGTTTAGTCCTTTCCCTTTTTGCTCTTCCCTACTTTATATGAATTGCGTCCCTTGGGAAGAATGGGATGGTTTATTACTTACTTCAATTTCCCAGTGAAGTATTAAATGAGGCTCTTCGATTCATGCTCCTATCTACGTTTTCCACTAAGATTTTTTTTTTTTTTTTTTTGTTTTCAATGAGAAGATTGGATCGCTTTTTCTCTTAGTCCTTATTCTCTAAATATCCCCTTGAAACCGAAAATATTCTTTAGATCGATTAGATTAAAGAATGAAATTCGCCGCCTTTAATATCTATTGATTTCGCAGAATCTGAAAAGTTAGGTGAATTGCGCTAGATGGACCTTGAATGAAACTAGACACTGTGTTCAATGTTTCGACCTCTCGTCTCTCAAGTAAAATGTATCAATCATTGGGCACTTAAGTCTGTGACCTTTAGTTACCGGATGTTATGACTTCGATTTTTATTTTGGGACCTAAATTGAGTTATGTCGAATGTTCTTTATTTCGTCTCGACTAAATTTAATCCATTTGGCCATCTTTTCCTTTGATTATTCGCTTTTTACTTAAACATTCCCGGTTATCCCCTTAAATTGATGTCATGTCCCAAGACCAATGGGACAAACCCGACAAATATGTCACTATTCAATGTCACTCAAAACAATTATACACAATTTATTTTTATCATGCAGTAATTGAACCATTCTCCCATTCACTAGTTACATTCAAAGACATGATAAAAATAAATTTCCAAACTTGCAATCTGCTACTATATATATAATATCCTAATCAATTATTTCAGCTCAAATGCGATTGAAATTTAAGACAAGGGAAAGAGTGAGAAACTCCCCTTTTTGTTTCCAGCTATATACTCTCAGCTGTCCTCAAATATAATTTCAGAGGTTCTTTCTTCTCGCGGCACACCCCACTCTTTTTCTTTACCATGCTTCTTCACTTTCGTTGAGCTTCCCCGTATTCATCAAATAAATCAATTCATCCACTCGCCTCCACGGCCGACAAATTGCTCACTTCACATTCAAACTACTCCTTCAGCTATGACACACTTCTTCCTTGTAGATTCAGAGCAGACCAATGTTGTTCTCAAGACATTCTTCGAAAGATAAATATTCCTCCTCATTTCTTCTATGTTTGGAATTGGTGATTTCTTCTCTTTGTTCAATAAGAGATGGAACATAGAATTTGTTGAAATAAGCACTCATCGCCTCCTCCTGTGTGTTACCGTATTCGATTGGTAGGAGTTAAACCAAGTTATAGCCATATCTCTGGCAGATAATAGAAACAATCGTAATCGAATAGCTTCCGGGCTTCACACCATTCAATTTGATTGAATTTGTTATCCTCGTAAATCGTCCCAAGTGTTCATTTGATTTTCGTGGAATACCCAAGTGCTGAATTGATTCTCAAGAATCATGGCTATAAATGGCCGGTTCGAGCTCAAAATTATTAGCATTGATTGTCAATTGCTCGATTGCTAAATATTTATTGTGGATGAATGAATTCCACAAATTCTCCATGGGCCATGCTCCTTGGTGGTCTACGCACATTCCTCGGGCTACAGCATCGTCATTCCTTTATCCGCCATGGCTGTATGAGCTGCCTTCCCGAGATCAAAGTACACTCGTGATCAATAGATTAGCCTAATCAACAAACATTTTCAATATGGGTTGTTAAAGGTCGCTGGCTAATGGAGTCACCGCTTCAAACGCTATTTTTGTTCTTCTTTTTTTTCTTTTAAAATGTCCAAATTAGTATATCCTCTTCATCCTCAATATTGATTATTAAATTTTTCAATCGCAACGGTTTATAAAACTTGTTGTGACCAAAACATGTTGCACATTTATGCATTAGTTATGCATGCAAGATTATGACGTTATCACCAAAGGACTATTGTTCAATCCCCAAGAATCTGCCATAAACCCGTCAGAGACCAACATAGTATATAATTCTAAGGACACCATTACCAAAGGACTATTAACTAATCCTCAAGAATGGCTGCTCAAAACTTGTTGATTGACCAAAGATATACAAATCTCACGACGTTATTACCAAAGGACTATTTGACTAATCCCCAAGAATCCAAGCACATAAAACTTATAATATTTATAATATATAAACCACCAATCTCTGGGGGAAAGTAAATCATTTTTCAAAGTTGGTTTTGGTCCGATATTCCCGCAGTGCACAGTGTCTATTAAGTAATAAATGGATTTGAGTCCAGATATCGATCCCATGAGATCTCAAGAATTTTAAATCAACTACCCGACTACCAATTTCCATACTATTCGGGACCACAAATGATAGTGTGATCCAAAGATTAAGGTGCCGGAAAATTAAACTACTGCAGGAAATTAACCGAACTATCCAACATACCGAAAAATAAAAAGAATAAAGAATAAAGAATTTCTATAAAAGAACCGAATACCGCAATAGTTAATCCTCGAGACCCATCAATAGAAATAAAGATGTAGTGAACTACGATTCCCGTAGTTACCCCGATAAAATTTCGACACTCCAAGCCAAAATCAGTCTACATGCTAGTACCGATCTCTCTCCATTACTCCACATTTCATTATCTAATTTATGACCTGATTCTCTCGAATACAAGGAATTAGATAACTACTTTTAAAAAGGGACTTCCTTAATCTGGGTATTTTTCTTTTGCAATACTTCATACCCATTCTATGACCTGGCAAACCTTAAATCCCAAGTTATCTGGCCAAGCAAGGATATACAATCCTTATTGTTCTCCGAATTAGAATAGATCAACCTTCTTGATTAGATCACGCCAATACCTGATTAGTCTCACTATCCGACCGAGGTGAACTTTCGTCTTGTTTAAATAGATAACTCATTCCAACTCTGCTCTTGATTTCAAGTGAGAAGAGGATTTATCTAAGTGAACTTGCTGTAAAGCTCAAAAGATCCCTAATAGCAAAAAGTTAGTATACCTTTCAAAGAAATGTGTACATTACTTCTCGTGAACGTCTTCCCTGTGTCACCGTAGGACCTCCTTGAAATCGTGAGCAATGACGCAAATCTTAACGGTATAAGAAACCGATATTCGCATCCCAAAACAACAAAACCCAAAACCGTAAGTAAATTCATTAACCGAAATTAACAAGTCAGAACAATCTACGTGAAAGATAAATTCGACTATCATGTTCACTTAATGGAAGCCGGGATTCCTCAATTAATGAATCACACGATACAAAGATTCTCCGATCATAAGAATGACTTGAAATTGAAACTCAAAACAATCGAATT
Source organism: Tetrastigma voinierianum (assembly GCA_016808115.1). Taxonomy (NCBI): domain Eukaryota; kingdom Viridiplantae; phylum Streptophyta; class Magnoliopsida; order Vitales; family Vitaceae; genus Tetrastigma; species Tetrastigma voinierianum. The sequence continues at coordinate 514,566 of JAEQBH010002623.1, forward strand.
CCGTAAATTTCACTTCGAACTTCAAACATTTCATGTAGTAATTTGAAAATAAAATGAATTCTCGTGATTCAAATTTTCCAAATTTCTCAAACGATAACATCCAAGATTCTGCACTACCACGAAAAAGGAAAATACGGTATACAATCAGCTTCTAAACGACTAATTCAAAAAATTAAGAAAATAGTGAAAAGGAAAAATAAAGAAAATAAAGAAAGAAAATGAGCTACCATCTGCACTCTCGTCATGGGCCGAAACTACTTGAATGAGTCGATAGTCAGGTATTTATGTGGTTCAATCAGTCTCTAATCCAACCGTGACCGCCGTGGATTTTAGCAACCCAGCCCAAGTCACTGCTCAAGTCGCCGACCCCGCTTCCTTTGTCGCGGATCATCGAGGTCGCGACCTCGATCCCACGCCGCGACTTCCACTTTACTCGGCGTAGCCTTGATTTAGTCATTCGTGTCGCTGACATCACCATCTTGTCGCGACATCTTCACGCCTCGCGGTGTTTCAATTAGCCTACCTTCGATGTCGCTGACGCCGATATCTCACGATATCTCTTTAAGGCTCTCGCATCGATTGATCCGGGTCGTTCCCGGATGTCGCCGACTTCGACCATGTCGCACACGCCTTTGTTCTCCGAGCTTCGACCGGGTTGTTTCCTCGATGTCGCTGATCTTCGATCCCATGTCGCCGACATCACTAAGTCATTTGCGCGAATCCTCATTTCGATGTCGCGACTTCGAAGCCGTCACCAGACCTCACTTCATGAAACTTCACCCTTCAACGAGCAAAAGGTCCGTGTCGCTGACTTCATCTCATGTCGCGACATCGCCTTGTGGCTTACGCCTTCTTCGATGACTTTGATGTTGCGACTTCAGCCTCATCAGGACATCATCAATGTCGAGACATCAATCTCACGCGACATCAACTTAAGTGCCTGCGAAATTTCCATCAAATTCCAAACCTCTCATAGCTTAAAAAGCGTCACACGACCTCTTATCCTCGCTACTTCACATCAATGCTGTCGCGACTTAATGTCGTCACGCGACGCCGCTCTCTTAGCTCCGACACCTCTCACCGCCGATCTGGTACTTACCGTCGCTTACCGCAGATCAAATTCTCCTTAATTCTTTGGTGTCGCACCTCAGAATTTCGACCAGGTCAACCCTAAAACCGCAGATCAATGAACTGAAATGGCTCTTTTCATTTCGCTTCCGCCTATCTGACCGCATCCTTCCTCCACCTCCTATTGCTGTATTTTTCTACTTTCTTCTCTCTTCCCCGCTTAATAAAATTCGTGAGTTTTCCATATTTCTCAGATATTAATTATTCATTTTTACGACAATCGAATTTAAAAAATGGACTAAAATAGATGACTTTTGGCTCATCACGTGTAAGTAGGCTAAAGTGGCTCAATCGCCAGAGAGGAAGCCAAACTCACTTATTGCTTAGCTGCTTAATATGTGCCAGAGAAAGCCATGTGTCGGAAGTACTATTCAGCCCGGAGCATTGATTCCCCAAAACGAATAGGCTAACTCTACCTCTCAATTGCCTATCCTATTCTCAAGAAGGTCCCCCATCGGCAGCACCTCGATTGAGGTTCATTTAGTTGTCTTACATGACTCCATGGCATGGCACCTTTCGCTCATCCATTTCGCTTGCCCGTCAAGACGCGACGTCCTTTTTCATTATCATCTATCGCCCTTTCTTTTCTCCTAGCTATTCACGCATGAAGATCGTTGTATGTATGCTCGACTTCAGTTACCGGTGCTATAGGTAAGGAGTATAATATGGTAGGATCAGTCACTCGGGCAAACTAACCCTCCTACGAGAAGAATTGTGCTATACCCCCCCGATCCCTATAGAGCGAAAGAGCTGCCTAGTGATCCCTAGGTTGCAGCACGTCTGGTTGTTAACTCCTCTTATCGTTGCCACCGTTTATAGGACCGATCAACGCCTCACCTGCATAGGTACCTACGTAGTGTAGTGTCAGTCGCACATTCAACATAGCGTTCGAACTCAAGTGCCTTCCAGAACTAGGGGTCTTCGAGCCTGGTGTGTATGATTAGCTAGCCTTGCGGCATCAAAAGGATTTGACGTCCCCCCATGCTACGATTCCCTGTGGTCCGAACCCTCATTAGGTTAGGGAGCTGGGTGATAATAGCTCCTCTACATCCTAAAGCGCGCTGCCCTCCTAGGCACGCAACACTAAGTAATCCAAGCCAACCCACATTACCGACTAACGATGGATAATCATATTTTTTAGAGGTATTAAATACAACTCCTTGAATGAGCAAAATGGAGGTCAGACATAATTATAAGATCTCTCGGGAAAACAAGCAAAATATATTTAACATATGGGATGGGAGGGTGGTCGTAGACCAACTGCTTTCATTTCCCTCGCATAGAGCATAGAGCTACTTAAGGAGAAAAATATCTCTCTCGACGCCTCGAATCAAGTGTTGCGACATGCTATGTTTTCTTCCCCATTACTAAGAGGCTGGATGGAGTCACACGCTCACACACATGTTTCGCCTGTGGTGTCCATAACTCAAAATAGGTGACTTAACAGCCGCCGCCCAACTAAACATACAAATAGCCACTAGATTCATATGGGCTAGTAGGGTGTAAGCAATGATCTTCTTAAGCCCTATCTACGCATCTTCATCTTCATAAAGAGTTTCGAGCACTCTTTGTCTTTCAAGAGTCTCCCGGAGAATGGACTCCCTCGTAATGCAAGTGGGATAGTACGACATGAAGTTTGGGTTCCGTATATTTATGTAATTTTAGAATGTTGGATATCACATCCCACGGGATATCCGACTTTTCCCCTTCCTTGTCAAGGAGGCCATCAATGAATAACCTCACTATAGACGACGTAAGAGTATTCTTGACCTCTGAAGCCCTACTTTTCAATCGGGATTCATCGCCACTCTCTTTGGAGGATTCCCAACCGACCTAGGCTGCTCATACGAGACATACATCGGATGTCCGGTCAAGAGACATTGGATCTCTGGCCAAGACGAAATGCTTATTGGATCGCCGACCGAAGCATAAGAGGAAGTCGACCCTTGAGTGCCTTATGGCAACATCTAGTTACCTAGAGTGGGTGCGCCTTCTAGATTAAGAAGAGCCAAAAGGATTGAAAAAAAAAAGAGACCTACTTCCCACCCGACCCTTTGTAATAAAAAGGAGAGTCCTCTTCCAAGAAGAAGGGATTCCAATTTCATAAGCAGCAGATGTCAATCGAACCCTAAAATAAACAAACCTACGTACAAAGAAAAAAAGTAGTTAATCTGACCAAAATCAAAAAGAGTATTTGATAGTTATTATTCCTATAAAATGGAAAATGCTTATACATATAGGCGTTTATTCATACTTCACATCATGATCTTGCCCCCGGTCGAATTTAACACACATTTATTACTGACTCTTTCTTGAAAAAACTGGTTTAGAACCACCTTTCGCTTGACTAAGAACCTTCACATCTTAATCTTATCACTGAAAAATAATGATTATAAGATTTAAAGTTATAGGAAGCGATAGTGCTTTAAGGAGTGGAAGCAACCTGCGAGAAGTGAAAGCGATTAGTTTTAAGAGTGTAAAGTAGGTATGACCCTCCTCGAAACCCGGAGCTAGAGGGGCTTTCTCCTGTATGCACGCAGATTCAATGCAAAGAATGTTGGTTAAGCAAAGATCGATGTATAATCTAAGGTGTTTCTGGATGAAAAGTAGACTCATTTTCTTCTCGCGACCGTCTATATGAAGGGAAGCGCGCACCTCATTCTTAATAGTGGTCGCCCTTCCTACCTGTGAGCTCCATTTCCATGTGGGCGCCGCTAAGCGACAAATACCTCAGCCCCTCATTGCCATTAGCATTTTGTCACTTCATTTCCATAGAAGAAGTACAATCGATCCCTTTTCCATTCTTCTTAAATTTAGATTCTTTTTTATTAGGTCGGTTTTGTCATGTCATGTTGAGAATATGGGGTTGCCTTTAGATAATAGGGCAGCACCAAATTGAGTTGTCTGGATCATCCAATCGCCGAGTGGAACTATCGGCCACTCACCCATTAATAGTCTTAGCTAAGAGCTTTAGCTAAAGAGAGTACAAAGGACTCTGAAACAAGGCTAGCGAGCCTACACAACTACCCTCCTGTCCTGAATTGAACTTATCTTTTCTATATACATTTCATGTTCCATCCCAAGTGATGCAACAATCTATCAAAGAAGCAATCCGTCACAAGACATAAAATGTCAATATCAACTGTTGGACCAAATTTAGCTGAATTTGTCAATCAGACAGATCGCAACCGGGGCTACAAACTTCAAGTGGGACCAAGGTTCTTAGATATTGCATTAATGTGGAATGGAACGAGGTGCTTTGTCTCAAAAAACATCACAAGATGTCAAAACCATCAAGTGGATCAGTCAGTCCTAGTTTCAATGTTGCTGTGCAGAAGAAATATAATAGGAAGATTCCCAAGTGAGACGGTGAGGAATCTCTCGATCTACCGAAAACGAATCCTTGTTGGAGTAATCGTCCACCACTCGCGTTCTTATATCCCGAAAGGGTGACCGGATAGAATGCAAGTTACGTTCATGTTCGTTCTTACCTCTTTAGGCTAATCTACCTTGCCTTGAGAGTTGAGTAGGTCTTCACGGCCATGCCTATGTGAGAAATGGACTATCATACTGGCCCACCATGCGTCGATCATGACATTGGGGACCATTATGGGTGGGCGAAGGATACTGACTCGGTTGAAAGAAACCGTCGCTAGCTCCCACTTCTTCATGTCGCGCCATGCACAGGCCATTAGTTTTGTCAGCCTTAGCGAGATGAGGATTCCATCCGAGGTTGTCAAAACAAGACTAAAGAGAATCAACTTTGATTGCCAATGGTCCTAACTAACTAATTCAACTAAAGAAAAGAGCCTGAATGCTAGGCGCTTGCCAAATGTAATCAAAATAAAAATAGATGAAAAGGACATCAACGCGAACGACATGAAAAGGCAAGAATATATATTCAACAGCCTTCTCAAGTCGAGGAAGACTACTTTAATTCAAACAAAGAGCTAAATGCAGCAATCCCAATTCTTGCTTTCCCCGAAAAGGCTATAGTCGCAGACCCAAAATCAGCCAAGTTCATTCAGTAGCCATCAATACCTTATCTTCTCGCATGGGGAAAGAGATTCCCAGCCCAGAGTGGAGAAACTCATCAAATCCATCTTGACTGTTGAATCTAGCTTACTCATTTCCTCGAGTGAGGTTTTTTTTTTAGTCACTCCTTAGCTCCTTTCGTTGAAACCTCATTGCGCTACAGATTAAAAGAGTGGAAATTCCCTGACTAAAAAAGAGGAGATAGAAAGTTCTCAATACTTTCTTTGACACCCTTCCCGACCTAGCTACCGAGAGGAGCAAGAAAACTCCAAGCCTAGCGTGAGAATAGAAAACCTATCTAACAGTCCGCTTAAGGAGCCATTCCTCTTCACAGCTACGACTCCACAACAATCGAGAAGAAAAAATTCACTCTACGCCAATCTTCTAAACCTCAAGACCTCACAAAAGGCTCAATTCCATGGCGCTAGCGCTGAGCCACCTTGATCAAAGACTCAGGGATAAGAGAATAGGCAAGGAAACAAGGGTAAGGAAATCACAATTCTTAAGTACCCAGCCCGAATCAAATAGCCATCTCGGTAAAAATGAAATATCGCTTCGCTCAATCGCTACGTTCACTCTCTATATCTATCGGTCGGGCTACCGAGCATCCCTATAGCTATCAAGGGAAATAAAGACGAGAAAGGGCACAACCTCTGGCACGAAAGTCTACACCAGGCCCCCTGGATTGAGATTTTGCATAGCTGTGAATCTTCATTCCGAATGGACATAGTTTAAGTTGATGTTTTATATAGCAAGAAAAAGTGCATGCCCTATTATATAAAATAAAGCACTCCCTTTTTTTATTAAAGTTTGAGGCCTTCGTTTGCTGCAATTGCTCAAGTTGAATTAGCTTCCAATCCTAGCATACTAAAGTCAACATTCCCAAGGCAACAACATAATCCGAGTGCTTACTTTCCACTCGCTAAGCAGTAAGATCTACTTTTTAAAAGATAGGGCTCAATGCATCTAATGAAGGGATTCAAGCCAGAGGGAGAGCAAGGAAGAGATCACAAGGCATTGCTTACAGCCTTTCTATAGGAGCATCATCAATCTTAGGGGTCACCCTCTAGCCTTGATTCAAGTGGATTTAATTCTTGGGGCAAAGACATGGGTTAAAAGACTAGATAATGCCCAGAAAGGCTTTTGCACTATCGTTAAAAGTTCACTAGAGTCTTTAAGACCCTACATCTTAAGTCTTCATGCCCAAGTGTGTTATCGTAAGGGGGTTTGGTTGCTTATGCCTCTATAGAGCTAATATAGTGGGTTCATAGACATTCGAAAGACTGATTAGACGAGTGCTTGTACCGAGTCGAGCGTGGGGCTCATCACCGCCCTTGCTTTAGACGAGGAAGGGAAAGATTTCTCACGTATCAGACTCATAGCTGGCAATCGAGAAAGAGAAAGAAGGATGAGTGAGGAATTTGGTTTCTTTCAAGGTCGATTTGACCGCTAGAAAGTCGTGATGGTTCAAAGTCTTAGGAGCCTTTCGCCTTTCATTGCTTTGGCCCTGTAAGTAAGGTAAGGAGTTTCATCCCCTAAGTCATTTACAATTCTTGATTCTTATAGCCTCTGCTCCAAGTAAGAAGTCCAATTGCATAAATAGCTGCTTTTATCTCCACATTCACTAAACAAAATGCTTAACACATGTTGTTCGGTGTGGGTAATTCCCTCTGTGATCACTTCTCTCATTTCACAAACATCATCTCCGCTTAGTGGAATGTAGATCAAGAAGGAGCTACTTCTGGGTTCGAGGGTGTACCTCCTCGCAGACCTGATGGGCCAGAAAGTGAGTAAAAACAGTGGAACAAACCATAAAGCAAGTATGCATCGAGTTGACGTAGTGTAGTGGTTAGCCAAGTCGCCTCTCAAAGAGAAGCTGCACTGACCATCAATTTAATGACTTCACAATACTTGGATCTAATCCTAAAGCCAATCACGACTCACAAATTACTGTAATTAACAAAAACCAAATTGGTGTATTGAATTATATAGATGATGAGAAACCTAGGGTTTTGCCGTCTCCTACCACACTTGATAGATGTCAATTCAATAAGGACTTATTGAAGTATTCATATGAGTTATGTTATGTGTTGATCTTTCCTACAAAATATTCTTCTCGAGATATATTTGCTTATCTCTGCTACTGATGTATCAGATCCTTGCTCAACCCTCGACCGAAACGCCTAAATGTGCAAACCCTAGTGCCACACTTGTAGTCTGGAATATCTCTATTCTTTGACTACCCAAGTGTTGCTTTAACCATGTCCTTAGAAGTTATCTTCTCTTGATCTCAAACTCCTAGCTTTAGCATGTCACGTTTGGCAAGACAATAACATGTAATTAAACCTATAATTAAAGTAAACGTATGAACTCATATTAACATTCAAATAAGCCAAAACTGAAAATCAATCCATCAAACTGTGGTTAGGGTTGGCAAAACCCTAGAGAAAAGAATTAGTTCATCATATTATTCATTGCGCTTGAAGAATTCGAATCATGAAGTGGGTTGAAGCCAAGGACTACGTAAAACTACCACACCGGTCCTAACTGCCTATCTTGGATCTCACCTGTGATCTCCTCCTTCTTCCCGATCCAATCCCCTTTCTGCTTTGAAATTTCTCCCTTTTTATACCTCGAGATGCGGGCCCATCAATGGCATAGAAAGCTAGGGTTTTTTCGAGTTCCTGTAATGGAAAGGGAACCTCGCTTCGCTGCGGCGAAGGTGGCTTCGCAACGACGGACCTAAGGCCTTTGATTTCAGGATTTCTAGTTTGTTGCGGCGAAGGAACCCTTCGCTGTGGTGAAGTGCTTCATCCTAGTCAAGGTGGCGCCTCGCTGGCGGCGAACTCCGTTGTAGCCCTTGTCAGTCCACCTATTCGGCTGCCGTTCCGCTTTGTTTTCCTGGTTTTAGCCGCCTGCTTGATCTCAATTATCGCTTATATTCTATAGAACAAGATAATATGAGGGATTAGTGTAATATTACTGAAAATGTCTGTGAATCATGCATTTAAGCCATAAAGAACACCGATAATTCAACTGAAATGCATGCATGATTCACCCCGATCAACACCCCCAAACTTAACTTCTTGCTTGTCCTCAAATAAGAATAGACTCTAACTGGAACACGCAAGAGTAATGCTATACTCATATTGACGATATGGGTTAAGCATGCACAACAGCCGCAAGAAGGAGTCCATATGCACCAAACACTGACCTAGGAATTCACTCTCGCTCTGTTCAACTAGTCAAGAACCCGCATCGGGTTGGGTCTCGTTAACCTGCCGGGGTCAACCTCTTTGTAGTGCCCACAATCCTTCTAAAATAATCTATGTGCATTTAAGGTGATCTCCACGTATAGATTGACTTCGCATTCCTCAAACTTGAGTTTAACTCGCCATTGAATAGCTTAGTATAAAGGTCGAACGCACCGAGTTATTTACTCATCTATCCCATGGGGTTAAATCCAAAGTAGAAACCCCCAAAAGTGCTGCCAAAAAGTTGGGCGAGGTTCCCACGTAGGGGATCCAGCTGGGTGACTCCCCACCAGTTAGTTAAGGGCATCGAACATTCAGTTCCCCTCGAACTTCACCCCAAACACTGACCCAAACCTCGAGGCCCTAGATCGTGGAAATCATCCCTCCTCTGTCCCATGTAGCAGGCTCGGCCAGTTGGCTCAAGGCATTAGGCTTTGAAAGGCCCCTCGGACTATGCCTGAGATTCCGATGGGATAATTCACTTATTTCACACTAAGCCCTTTTTTTTTTTAATTGATTGGGGCTCAAAAGCGATCCTCTTTTTCTATGGTGTCACACCACTTAGGTGTTTAAACCTTCCCAGGTTCGTAAGACTCTTGCATGGTGAGTCCGAAGTCAAGGCATACCCCGGGGATCACATGTGTGTGTGTGGTAGCTTACTTTAGAAATTGATGTCTTGAGACTGGGCTAAGGAGGGGGAACAAGCATGGTCATCCTCAACTTCATACGACAACCTTGGCCATCTACTAACCTCGATCCCCGTCATTGAACACTGGTTTTCCGCTTATTACCATGACTCCTATTGTCGCTTACATCATGGTTAACGGTGTGGTCGCGACACTCACTTCACTCGACGTGCTAGGAACCATCAGAATATGTTGTTGGTGCATGGGTCCGGGGCTTTAGTCTTTAAAACATACTAACGGGAACAAAATGAAAAAAGACAAAAAAAAAAAAAAAAAAAAAAAAAAAAAAATATATATATATATATATATATATATATAGGTATATATATATATATATATATATATATATATATATATATATATATATAGCCCTTAAAACATGCAAAAATATCTAATATAAACTAAGATGCGTAAAATAATGAAGATAAACTAAGGTGTTAATAACTAACTCGAATACTAACTCAAACTAACCTTAATACCATCGCATACAAACCATACCTGTGGCACCCATACAACTAAAACTTGAACCGACAGTTGTCCTCAATGGCGTAAAAGAAAATAAAGCAGCAAAGGTAAAGAAAACGTCCTAGAGAAAATATATCACCGCGGTGGTGGCGGTGTGTTTCAATGATAGGTGTTCGAGCTAGCCTGGTTGGTGATCTGGGCTTGGCTGGCTTAGATAGCGGCCATCTCAGCCCTGATGGAATCCATGTCCTGGCTCAGGGCAACCTAGTGCTCCTAAGACTCATCCCAATAGGCATCGAAGCGGGTAGTGAGTGCATGGATTTGGTCAGCCAGGGACTGGGTCGAACTAGAGGGGACCTCAGGGTCGCCGTCCACTGGGTCGCTCGCACTAGGTGTGGCCGTCGGGACATCATCGTCGGTCTCGTAACGCACTCGCGTGGCCCCGAACTTCAATTCCTAAGTAGCTAATGGAAAGCGCCGGCCGCACCGCCTCGAAATCCATCATCGAAACTGATCGACAAGATAGCTCGCTGATCGTGGAGGTAGGATTAGGCGCTATGAAAGGTCCGAGTCGACCTCATCAACCCCTCTCAATGATCGGGCCCCATGTCGAACTGGAATCCCTTTGGTCATGGTGCCGTGAGGATCGCCTTGTCCTTTTTGTCACAGATCGAGATGTAGTGAGGGTTTAACCAACACATAAAAAATTAGACTAAAACCTTCGCCACTGGCGAGCATCAAGTATTGAAATGCTGGTGAACTCGCTTAATCACCTATTGGCGCCCACATGCCCAGCCCCGTAAGCTCCTATATCGCCCCGGAAGTCCGTATTTACTTAATAAAGCTCTAGACTCTCACTATCTTGTCCTCACCGTAAATTTGGTTGATGGGTCGCTCGAAGTCAACCCATCAACTCGACAAACACCGTGGTGCCGACTCTGAATGGTGTTAGAGTAGAACCTAGGACCCACCGAGGCCACTCTAGGGCTCTGGGCAAGACATGGTCTCGCTAACCCGAGTCCGGTTAGAAATTAAAAATGTGCATTCGAGATCGAAAAACCCTGCTCCGGGACAAAGGAACGGTTATAAAGCGACTCGTGGTAGAGCCGCTTTGCATCCCGAGAAATGAACCGCTACGTGATCGCCGGAGGGGAGGTGCCGCCTGAAATGGGAGCCGGAGTTGTCGCTATGTGGACGGTCTTCAAGTGCACCATAATAAATGTCGACTGTTTGAAATCTGAAAAAAAAATGCATACGAGAAGAAACAGGAGATGAAGGGGCGCACCAAAAATTGTTTGGAGGGAACAAATGTCCGTCGCGGGTATTTATAAAGGTCTAATATTTAGTCGCCGCTACCTAGCTGAACTTTAACTGAAGGGCATTACTCACGCAAATGGGCGTAGCGTGGTTCTGTGACGAAGACCTAGCCTCAGTCAAGTAAGCGAGCTTCGCTTGCCGCACCGTAAGGTGTGGTCCCAGCCTCTTGCAAATCTGGACTAAAAGGCTTGCCTTTAAGAATATTTCCTCCGCGAATGGCGGCGCGGACTAGGAAAGTATATAAAGACCGTGGTCTTTGCCCTCCACCTTAAGATTCATCAAGATATTAAAAATAATTAAGGTTGGATGCCCAAAAACAAAAATTTTCAGAAAATACCAAGAGTGAAACGGATAATACGAAATGAGGGGAAAAGAGAATCTCACAATGCTTGGGTTGCCTCCTAAGAAGCGCTATGTTTAACATCGTTAGCTTGACATTCCTGCAACGAGCATGTTGTAATCTAGAGGAATTGGGATTGCTAACGCACTTTCGTAGTGCTCAAAATCATTGCTCAGGGCGATTGGACTATTTTGGCTACCATGCCCTTGATCTTTTGGGTACCTGTCAGGCCGTGACGACTTATCCTGAGTTTACCACTTTACCTTGCAAGACTTTTAGGGATGAGGACCGAGGCATCTTGTTAGGTAGTCATCCGGGAGCTTCATGGGCCTGAACATGAAAGGTGATCTCGCCTTCAGTGGCTCTCAATTTCGCCTCCTTCTACACATCAATCAAATCTCGCCACAAGAAATGGCTTACCTAGTATAATAGGTATTTCTTTATCTTCTTCCATATCCAAAACAATGAAATTTTTCGGAAAAATGAACTTGTCTACTTTATGAAACGTCTTCTCCTTTGCCCACTACAGGGTGTTTCAATGACACATACGCAGTAGAGTGTGATTGTGGTGGGCGAGCTTCCTAATCCCGATCGTCTGAATATGGCGACATAGGGTTAATACTTGCTCCCCGGATCACGCAAGGCCTTCCTCAAATATGGATTTCGAATTGTGCATGGGTATAGTAAAACTCACAAGGGTCTTTCGGCTTTGTGGCGGTTTTCATTGCGGGATGGCCGCTACGCTCCTCAGTGAGGTTTATTGTCTCCCAGTGCCGACGGTCTTCTTGCACTGGCGGATAGTATTTCCTTCGCGGGTTTCAAATGGCGGAGCTGCTCTGTGCATGGGAAAGCGGAATGTTTATATGCGAGTTTCTTGAATGCCTACAGAAACGGTGAATTAGCATCGATTACTCTTCTTCGGGCGTTGAGTCGAAATTGGGATAATAGGTTCCCCGGTCTGTGTGGTCGACCCTCCCGAGTTTTCACTTGACTTTTACGATGGAGCTATTCCCCACTACCTTGTCGAGTTTAGCTGGTGGATTACTTCTTCTATCTCCACCTCCCATCACTAATTGATTTATGTGGTGTTGCCACTCACCAATCAACAACCTTTACATGTTCATTACCTTCTTGCCTCGGGTTCACTTCAGAATTACTCGTGTGCTCCTGCCTCTCAGTCGACAAATTGGCCATTTGGCCCATTTGCTCTCTAGATTTCTCAGGTTGTCTTTGCTTGATTGTTCGATTGGGTGGCACAGTTTTGCAAATTAAGCGCTGTCTCATTCATGAGGCGGTGTGTGAGGTGAGCAGGAAATTTGAGCAGTGCTTGCTCAGTCTTTTTCGGGGTGGTTCATTCACTTTCGGGGTGGTGGCATGTTGTTTTGACTATTGCTCGACCATAGTGATTATTCACGATTACCTTGGTTACCCGCTCGACCCCAGCCTTGATTACGTGTTCGATAAGCACTACCTCCATACCGTCTCGTTGTAATTGATTCTCATTGATTCACGTATTGAGCATGCTTCATCGCTATCTACCCCGATCGAAGACTCCATAATACTGTGCCGTCCATCGCAAGATTCACAAATTTCCCACAAATTATTTTGAATAGCATTTACCGTACCCTGTTGCTTCTGTAGCTGTCTAGTTAACTGTGCGACATGGTTTACTAGGTTACTAAGAACCTCTGTGTCTGCTCCTGCTAAGGGTTTCTTAGGTGCTAATGTATCTCGGGGCCACTGATTAGTATTAGTAGCTGTATCCTCCAAGATCTCATAGGCTTGATCTGTGGTTTTCATCGCAGCACCTCCGCCGAAGCATCAATGATCGTCTCGTCGAGTCGCTGTATGCACCTGCATCCACTCGTCAACGCATGACGCAAGCACCTCCTCAATAACCTGCGAAATCTCTCCTGCTTCAGCTAGGTTCTCCCCAACTGTCTAAATGTATTAATTTCAGACTAATCAGCTATTTTCACAGGGAAAATTTTTGTTAGAAATTTCACACCAAGTCATTCCATGAGGTGACGGAGTCCGAGGCTACCGGTCAACCAGGCCCGATCGCTAAGTGACAATGGGAATAACCATCTGAGAGCTTCTTCTGCTACTCTATCAGACTTGGATCAGGTCAATAAACTTCAATAAGTCATCAAATGTGCATTCTGGATTCTCACTAGGCAGCTACGGAATTATCAGGGAGCACGTAACGCTAGCTTCAACTCAAAGTTGTTCTCTTGTATGGGAGGTCGACGTATAGCTGACTGAACAACTATAGGTGGCAAAGTAAACTCCTCAAGTAGCATATGTGGATTATCAGGTTGTACGAAGGGTGTGGTGGCCGCATTTCTATAGTTTTGTCCATTTTGTTCCACCCGCGGGTTCACTGGTTATGAATCTCGTCTCAAGGCCTACTGATGCCGTATGATTTCAGTCGAAGTTGCGGTCTCTCAGACTGATGCGTTGTTCGCTCGAAGTCTGCAGTTCGTGACCTTGTCTTTGCATACACTCTAAATACTTTCCTCAAATCACCGGATAAGAACGATACCAAATCACAGCACAGATGCAGTAAAGGAAAACACGTACACCAAGAATTGAAGCTCTCCTAAGAATGACTCCAAAAACTTGATGGGCCGAAAGTGAGTGTGCAAAATTAGTTGGGAAACGCAAACCCGTGTGCACAAGTATACGCATTGAGTTGACGTAGTGTAGTGGTTAGTCAAGTGTCGTTCCCTCGAAGAGAAGCGTGCTGACTACTGATTTAATGACTTCGACGATATTTGGATCTAATCCTAAAGCGAATCATGACTAAATTACTAGAATTAACAAAAACTTAAAATTGGGTGTATTGAATTATATCGATGATGAGAAACCTAGGGTTTTACAGTCCCCTACCACACTTGATAGATGTCAATCCAATTAAGGACTTATCATATCCATATGAGTTATGTTGGCGGGTTGATCTTTCCTATAAGATATTCTCTCTCGATTACATTTGCCTCATCTCGCGTTGGGATGTATTGCATCTCCGCTCAACCCTCGACCGAAACTAAATGTAAACCCTAGTGTCACACTCTATGTTCGGAATATCTCTATTCTTCGACTACCCAAGTGTTACTTTAACCATGTCCCTAGAAGTTATCTTCTCTCGATCTCAAACTCCTAGCTTTAGCATGTCATGGTTGGCCATACAATAACATGTAATTAAACCCATAATTAAAGTAAACGAATGAACTCATATTAACATTCAAATAAGCCAAAACTGAAAATCAATCCATCAAACTATGGTTAGGGTTGGCAAAACCTTAGAGAAAAGAATTAGTTCATCATATTATTCATTACAGATTGAAGAATTCGAATAATGAAGGGTCACAAGTGACTATAGGAAAACTGCCTTCACGACCGTCCCGAACTGCCTATCTTGACTTTCTACCTCGTATCTCCTCCTTCTCTCGATCCAATCCCCCCTTTCATTCAAATCACCCCTTTTATACCGAGACGCGCCCATCAACGCCCAGAAGCGGTTTTTTCGAGTTCCCGTAATGGAAAGGGAACCTCGCTTCGCGCGGCAAGGTGGCTTCGCAGCCAGCGACCCGAGGCCTTTGATTTAAGGATTTCCCGTTTGTCAAGGGGCGATGGCTGGCGAAGGTGGCTTCGCGGCGCAACCCGCAGCCCTTTGGCCGGTCCACCTGCCGCTTCCGGCTTCCGTTTGTTTTCTCGCTTTTAGGTGCCCGTTTAATTCCACTATCGCCATATTCTATAGAACAAGATAATATGAGGGATTAGCGTAATATTACTGAAAATGTATGTGAATCATGCATTTAAGCCATAAAGAACACTGAGAATTCAACTGAAATGCATGCATGATTCACCCCGATCAAGACCTTATTCACTAACTATGCAACATTCCCTATTCTATGGGCCTTACATAACTAAATGAATAATATTCCTGTAAGCCTTTTCAAGCCTTTCCTTCTTAACCTACTATTGTATGAGTGAAGGAGCCCCTAAGACTAGGGTATGGGATTCGAACGGTTAAGAGGTATTGTCATTTTAGCCTTTTCCCTTTCGTCTCGACAAATTAGCTAAACGCACTCTTCGATCAAACCGTATATTGAAGAATACAATTTCGCTTTCAGATTAACTATTAACTCCTCGGTCTCAAGAGAAAGAAGCTAGAAGTTACTTTGCCTTTGTTCTCATCCTTCTACTATAGCTTTACCTTTGCTTCTTAACTGCATTTAAGACATCCATTTAGAATAGAAGAACGTTGAATCCATTCTCGATCCAATAGAAGTAGGACTATGGATGGATGGTGTAGCACCCCATTCTCGGCCCGACCTGATTGGCGGATCCAAACCGAGTCCGGGTTGCTAGCCGGGTTCATGTACCAAAACATATACAAAAACAAAATAACTGTTTACGCCGACATTCCATTTCATATACACTCTCAAATATGTGTGGAAGGAATTTCAATTCGGTAGGCCCATTAACATTATATTTATACAAAAGTACAATTTCTATAAAGGCATATCAAGCCTTTTCAAAATGATTCACAAAATAGATGTTTAGAGCTCAAATTGTTCTTACAAAATATCAATGTTAAAAAATAAATGGAGTGAATGCATATGTCGGAGCATACTCCGCAATTCTTTCTCTATGACTCGACGCTCCTCAATCTTGCCTTTCGCTCTGCTCAATCTGGCATTCGCGCATTGATAAAATAATACGCCTACATTTTCACGCTAATACTCATACAATTCCATTCTTCGTTTCATTTTTGAGTCAAACGCAGCTTTACTTAAACAAACTTTCAAATCTTTTGGATGATCAATGTCAATACAATACATATACTTATTTCATATACAATCATTTATGGTTAATTGATTTTCCCAAATATACACTTTCATATGCAATAAATCATTTATAACCAAATTATGCATTTCACCATACTCTTTTCATTTCAATTTGCAATCATGCTTTTCAATACCAATATGTTAAAAATTCAAAGTCAATTTAGTTATGCTCTTAACGAATTTAACCTATGCTCAAGGGTATATAGGATATCGAATCACCTAAGACAAATTACCGACTGTGCCGATATAAAAATTTTGTTTTATAACACAACTTCGGCCCTGGTTGTCGACGAGTGACATCAATACGTTTATTTGCACACGCTTAATTTGACCCTTATCGTATACCAATTCTATCCTTACAAACAAATGATTAATATTCTATTATGATGCCTAAATCCTTATAGCAAAATACCGTACAATATGTACATTTGTATAAACAGTTCTCATGCAATTTTCATCTGCAAACATTTCACAATCAATTAAAACAAATCAATATGCTTCTCTTATACATTTAGAACAAACATTTCAAATCTTGAAACAAGAATAGGAGAAGATAGAACAAACCAATCTATCTCTTTCTTTTTTGCTCTCACAATCTTGCACTAGTTAGGTGATCCTCACCTACTCAAGAAATCACACATCACATTTAAATCTAACTAGCACTAATCACACTTTAACGACGCTCACGAGGCTATGGGTAATGATATTTTTCACTTAGTTTCCATTCTTAAATTGAACCCATTAATCATTTATTAGGTCCTAAACTATCAAAGGGTAACACGAGGTGTTTGGAAACAAAATTCGAAATTTGTTCATCGAACAAGAGTTACACTGGCATACCTAAGCTATGTCATGCCCGAGGGGTGCCGATTTTGGTCCTCTATCACACAGAAGACATCCCACATCGCGCACAGAAGTTTACGCCACGGGGTCATGGGTTCCCACGCTACGACGTAGAGCCTGATTTAACTTGCTTCGCGATTTTCCAAAAATCTCAAAATCTCAAAACAAATCATGAGAATAACTCCTAATAACATTCTAAAGTCATCCTAAACCAAATCCATGAGCAAACCCATGGATGGACGAGGCTTTCATCCAAACACAATACAACTTTCTAGGTTTATTCTACCTAAACCTTTGGAAACTTTTTTGCCTACCTTCTTCCTCCTTGATCACTTGGAAACCAGAAAAGGGGATGATCTCCCATCAAAACCTTGATTTCTGCTTAACCCTAGCTCTTCTCTCTCTCTCTTGTCTCCAAAACGTTTTTGCTCAAATGAGCATTCTAAGACCAAAAGTGGTCTAATATCACTTACCCTTCTCAAGGCCATGTTTGGCACATCCAAAACCCATTTTTGGATTTAAGTTGCTTTAATTTACTTTATAGCACATATATCACTTCTATTTGCACTTAAACACATAAACATTTTCTCAAATGACCCTTAGGTCCTCATTTTACAAAATTCCAAATTTGCCCCTTTTCACTTGGGTTTATTTCCGGGTTCAATCAATTTCTCATTTTAGCATATAATATTTAATCATATGCTTACATATTCTTTTCACATTTCATATTTTAACAGTTTTCCCAGAAAAACCCAAGTTTGGCTTAATTCACACCCGGAATATATAATAAAATTATTATAGAAATTCTAGGTGTTTTGCCATGTGATGGCATGTCTCATTAGTTGCACTAGCTGGGCTTGCTTTATATCATACCATACTAGGAAATTCTACCTATTGTTCTATATCTATAAGAGAATAGGAAGCTTTTCTTTACTTTGTTTATAAGAACCGCGTGTAAGAAGACTATACCAGTTATTAATAATATACCTCTGTTATTCATTACCGACTCTCGGGTTTTTTGCTTTTCTTTCTTTCCTATTCTCGCTTACTTATCAATCTCTCCTTATAGAGGGCTTCTCACTCTATTCACCATCGCAGGATCTCCTTTCTGTCTTTATTTCTTTAAAGGAAGCTACACTCCCGGCTAATGGCTGAAGAACAAAGACTTTTCATTGAATATCTCGATATTTCCATCCATAACAAATAGCTTAAGCCGCTGAATCTCCTGTAATCTAGAGTGAATGTGAAGATTACATTTAATAGCACAATATGGATTACCTATTACCAGTGAATTGAATTGGTTTTTGAATAGATAAGGTAGAAGAAGCAAAGGATGACATCAAGAAGCTACTATTGAAAGTGAAATAAGGAAAGAAAGCAGTTTCTGAGCTTAAATAGAGTATAAAGAAAAGAGGCACCACCTACTTCGCCAGCCAGAGCTAAAGACAACCAAAAAGATAAAGGTTTATTCCAAGCCATAATGGTATAATAGGTAAACTCGTGAGACTTACTCACCGCCTCATTCATATATTCACTCCACAGCAAAGCTCGCTTCATTCGCTCGCTCGTCGCCTTGCTCGCCTCCACCAAAGAGCCAACGCCATCGAACAAAAAAGGCCTTCCCCCACGATGTCTCACAAAAGGAACACATTAATCCGATGACTTCCTTCTAAGACATGGTAATTGCTTTCAAAGGCTAGACGCGCAAGTGAATCAAAAGTAGAGAAAGAGTAAGCTCCCTTCAAAATGCCTGTCGTGCAACAGAAAGTAGAACAGTCTCAGAGCTATGGGGAGGATGGCCTCTCATCAATGAGCAAAGAGGGAAGATCCAAGTTAGAAGTTTGCACGGGAGAATTGGTCTTGAAGCTTAGTTTAAGGTTAAGGGAAGTAAGCCACAGGGGTCGCTTCCGCTCCGATGGATAGGAAAGGAGCCAACCCCACATGGGGAAAGTATCTACTGACGAGGGACAGATAAATCGCTCTCCATTCACTCGCTGGAGTAGTATAGAGCGAGGGAACAGCTTAGTTACCGAACACTACTTTCTTTCTTAGGAATGAACAGCACTATACGCTAGATTAGCGACTTATGGTTTAGGGAGATGAGCACTTCTCCGCATAGGGAAATTGGCCTTGATCCAGATACTCCCATCCATTCTAGGTGGAGCAAAAGAATAACTTGATTGCCAATGGAATTTTATAAAAGAATAAGGAATTTACTATATAAACACTAAACACTACAAAAAAATTGAATTAAAATGAACTCCGAGATCTAAACAGTCCTTCTTTAAAGCACTAGTCAAACACTGAGAATTCTGAGTTATACCAAGAAGTTTGATTAAAAAGTCGCCTCCCGCTTGAATGTCATTGTTCGCTTTTCAGGTTGGTATGGTCTAACGCACCAAGATGTAGGAGGTTTTAATTTGAGTTGTTACCCGAACTACGTTACCAAAGCGACTTCGATGGAAGATAGGAAAAATCTTTAATCCGATTTTCTTTATACACCTGAGCTCCGGCGAGGCCGCTCCTTTCTCGTGTTGGGTAGTCTCAATGCGCAGTTATGCGGAATGTCGCCTAAATCGCTTATGGTGTTGTTCTTCGATTCGCTGCTGAGTTCCTTTCACAAAGAAATAATTCCGTGTAGTGGGGATATGTGACAATTATCCAATTCATCCAATCACAAACGCTATGAGGGATCGGATGACTGACTAACAACTAGCTGAACTGGGGACGAAAGGACAGAGATACCAACGAAAATAAATAAATTACATAGATAAGAATCAAATCGCTTAGCATTTAAAATCTTGAAAGTTTATGTTTTTCGATTGAGAAAGCTAAGCAGCTCCAAAGAGCCATAGTAAGGCACCGAAACAACTTCTTGTTCCCGGTCTCAAACGCCTATTCAAAACTAAGAGGGGGGTACCAAGAAGAATGATTTTCCGAGGGGTCAAATAATACTTACTTTTGCTATCTCTCGCTTATGTCATATGTAGCTTAACTCGCGATGGTCACGCAAGGCCAACTTCATGGGAATAACAAGGTGTTCTCCTTGTTAGTGCCTCGTGGACCTCATGGTTTCTAAAATTTGGAGAGTTTGCTTCAAGAATTTTAAACGGCGACCTTCGAGATCAAATATTGGACTCTTTCATTAGGGAAGAAAAAATGGGAAAAAGTAAAGTCTAAGCGCATATGGCATGGAAAGGAAATATGATTTCTGAAGACTCAGAATATTCCTAAATATAAATTCTAGTCGCTTTTCAAATACGCTTAGTATTTTAGTATAATTTGAATTTTCGTAATTTAAATTCAAAACGTGGAAATCGAGAAACCCTGAATAAGCAAGGGTAAATTTGTAACTTGTCAAAAACTAAGTACGTGTCATAATATAAGAAGATGATATGCTATTATAGAAATGGTATAGTTGTGGTGCAAATAGAATGAGTTTAAGGACCAAATTGTAATTAGAGAAAAAATTAAAATCAACAGGGATAAGACCACTTGGTCTTATGATTTGGGAAAACTACAAAGTTGACAATGAGTTAGGGTTTCTACTAAGAGAGGTACAGGAAGGTTTTGAAAAAGATGAAGAATAAGAGAATTTCAGGTATGGATTACTATGGGTTTGTATGGATTTGTGAAATTCTTATATGGATTCTGGATTCTTGGTCTAGTTCTTGTTCAGTGGTTTTGCTATGAGAAGATCTAACCACCATTATGTGCTCAGGAAGTGTCGGGTTGGAACTTGTAGGAATATGTATAGATAAGCTGGGAAATGAGGATTTTGCTGGATTCGGGGATTCATGTAGGTCATTTTGTGACGCCCCAACTCCTAAGATAGGATCATGAGAAGTAACTTATAACCTTTACACTTGCATATTCATAATGTTAAACAATTAACTTGTATTATATTCTCAGAAAAATGACATAAAATATATATATATACAAGCTCCATATATGGAAGTGTTTAACATTTGCAATATTTATTTGCTTACAAAACTTCATATCTAAAATAGACTCAAGGTCTTCCAAAATTCTATTGATGTGTGGCCTTTGTTCACGATGTGGATTGTCCAACCCTCCTCGCTTCCTCTTCACTCACACCTGATTGAATTCGTGTTTTACGCTTTAGTGGAATTATCACACATGGATGACCTCTACTAAGGTCACTACACTTCTATACAAATGCATAACACATATAACAGCTTACAGATTTCATCATCATATATATACTATCACAAATCCGCCCATTTATCATAACCAGCTTCCATTTTTATCATCATCCATATACTTTTCATGTCATTTATTTTTACTTGTTCTTGTAATCGTATAATTATCATCACATAGCAAAGGTTATGCTTCTATATTCTCTTCATATTCTCTCTTACATTTCAGATATACTGGCTATTTCTTTTTATGTTTCATGTCTGCATAAACCTTATAAGTGATACAGGAAACCATGAGGGCCCGAAGGCGCTGTATTCACTGTGACAAAACAGCTGGGTCCATGAGGGTCCGGGCTATAATCATCAGAGAAACAAAGGTCCATGAGGGCCCGAAGGCGCCGTGGATATATTATACCCGAAGGTATCATCATCAGACGCAGATGCTGACTCATCCACGAGGGTCCATGGGCCAGGTGACCTAGGCCACCGATCCAATCTGATCTATACATCAACCCAAACTAGGCCTCGATATCAGAACTTGTATGCTGCAGACACCTTTATTTTTCCCCTAATAGGTAATGTCATCTATCCTCTCTACCAGTTCTAAGCAGATATTCAACTGTATTTTATGCTCGTATATATCTCATTCCCGAATAATTATTGTCATTCAAGATCGATATGTGATATATATATATATATATACAATCATTTATTCATAACTTTGCATTTTTTTCATGTCTCATTGTATGCATAAATAACTATGCTTACCCTGTATGCTTATGAGTTATTTATGAATTCATAATAGGCATTTATAAAATGAATAACTATGGTACTTATAGTGCCTACTGTTTTTCGTGTTTTCTAGAGCTAATATGAGTTCCCATCTTATCAAGCTGTCTACACGGGATTTTGACCAATGGCTTCCATAGAGTCCAAGAACCCGAATCGAGTTCGATTTAAGAAGATATGACTCCGAAGTTGAAGTCATACGTAGGGCAACCGACGAGTCGACCGATCGACGAGTTGACCTTGAAGTGACGAGCCCATCTATCACCGGTCAGGCATCTAATATTCTCCTCAGGCATATGAATGTATTCTGACTCATCGGGCTTTCCATAGAGTCCAACCCAAATCTGGAAGTTCGTGACGATGAGATATGACCTTCCAAAGTCGAGGTCATGCGTACTACCGACGAGCTGACTTCGACCGACGAAATGCATCGGCGACGTAGTCTGGTCTAATACCTCGGTCTGACATCTAATATCTTCCTAGCATACGGGTGATTCTCGACTACCGGGCCTTCCATAGAGTCCAAGAACACCGACCGGGAGTTCGTGACGGGCGGAGATATGACCAAGTTAGTCATAATGCAGGCAAACTGAATGAGCTGACCCGATTGACGAGTTGACGGAAGGACGAGCTCATCTATCACCTTGTTCAGGAACCCAACATTCCCTCAGGCATAAGGAATGTATTCTGACTCACGGGCTTCGATAGAGTCCAAGAACACCCAAATCGAGTTCTGGACGAAGGAGATATGACCTTCCGGGGTTGGAGGTCATAATGAGGCAAATCCGACGAGTTGACCCGATTGACGAGTTGACCTGAAGTGACGAGCCCATCCATCACCTCGGTCAGGCATCTAATATTCTCTCAGGGCATATGAATGTATTCTTGACTAATGGGCCTATAGAGTCCAAGAACACCTAAATCGAGTTCGGGACGAAGGAGATATGACCTTCCGGTCGAGGCTGGCGCGCAAATGGGCTTCGACGAGTCACCGACTGACGAGCTGCACTAAAGTGATGAGCTCAGTCTAACACCTCGGTCTGACATCTAAGAAATTTCCTCAGGCATATGGATGGATTCTTGACTCAATGGGCTTTCCATAGAGTCCGGCGAACACCCAAATCGGAGTTCGACGAAGGAGATATGACCTTCCGGCTGGAGGTCGCGTACAAGCCGCCTTGACGAGCCGACCTCGACCGACGAGTTTGCATCATGACGAGCTTTGGCCACAGACGAGCTGAGCTCTTCAGGAGAGCTGCTTCATGACAAGTTGAGCTCTGCATGCACGAGTTGAGCTCTGCATGACGAGTTGAGCCTTGATCGAGATCACACCTCTATTTGACGACCTTCTATGGGTCGACCTTCACCCATTTGACTGTCAGAAGAAAAGACCATAACTTGGTCTACAGGGGTCCGAACTGAGAAATTCAAAAGCCTAACATCAATTTCACGGACGTGGCTACAATTTCCTAGAAGGACTTACTACCAAATTCTCTTTATTTCTGACCCAAAACCCGTTATAAGGTAAGGCTAGTTGACCCAAACCGACGATCGACCACCACTTACCTGGAGTCGACTCGGTAAAAGGACCATAACTTGGTCTACAGAGGTCCAAATCGAGAAATTCAAGAGCCTATCATCAAGTTAATTGATGTGGCTACAATTTATCAGAAGGACTTACTTCCAGATTCCCTTTATTTCTGACATAAAAACTCGTTCTAAGGTCAGGCTACTGCATATGATCAAACATAAGGAATTTTCAACAACTCGCAATCTAGACCCCTTCCTAAAACACATATCTAGGGATCCTTAGAGCTCTTCTCAACTTTAACCCGACTGTAAATGAGACTGGGAGTTTCAAACCCAAGACATGTATCCATATTCAAATTTAGTAGCTCCATAATTCGTAATCTTCTTTCTTCTTCTTCTTCTCTTTCTTCTCTTCTTTTGTTCAGATTTGCTCTCCTTTTCTTCCAAGACCAAAAAAATGAGATATTTATTTTAGTCTTATCCCTTTTTATTTCTTTTCTAATCAAAGGAGGAACTTCCTCCCTTTTCCTTAAGCCACTTGTCTCTTCCACAATTTTCATCCTTATTTCATTCTAATATCTTTCTTTATTACTGTCCTTCAACTCTACTATTTGCAAATCAATTTATGTTATTTCTTTTACAATAGCCTCTAATCTTCTTTTATTATTTGTAATTTAACTTATGCATATTCCTACTTTTGTTTTTATCTTTATTTTATTCCGGAAAAATATACTTTTACTTTTATTATACCCAAAACATGTTATAAAACTGTTAGGGTATAATTTGGGGTGTTACACATTTGCTCGGGTGTATGAAATTCCTTCTTAAGCTAAGGTTTGAGGTGTTTAAGAGTATGAATACTTGCTAGGTGTTAGGAATCCTCTTAACTTCCCCTCTTGTGTTTATGTTTGGGTTATGAACCATTTGGGAGTTGTTTTCGGTGATGCTTTTGGATTATTTTGGGGTTTTTGGTTGGATTTATGAAAAAGGGACAAAATCAAAGAACTGGGCAATTTTGGGGCTCACACTGCTGCGTAGGGATCCCACGAATGGCGCAGGTAGAGGAGGCTTGAAAGCCTCAGACGCCGAGGCGTGAGCAGTTACGCCAAGCAAATAAGGTCTACGCCGTTGAAGATAGCAAAGGTTACGCCACAAAGAAGCTACTTTTCACAACATGGAAATTTTTGTGTTTTGTTTTGGTTTGTTTTTCGTTGCTTCGAGGACTTGTCTATTGGACTAATGAGGCCCCTATAAGTGTATGAAAGGGTCCATTCATGTTTTGTAAGGTGTGCGAAAATTGGCATGTACTCACTTCCTCGACAAGCACGTCTTTAACAAACTTAATGTCTTGCCCAAGCGATAGCGACTGCGTCTAAAAACATGGCGATTGTAGAACTACCTAGGATCGGATATTGAATGACACGACACCTCAAGCATGCGGCGTATTAATGATAGTACTTCAGTATTTCGCCAAGGCGACGACACTCTCTCGTCATTGCTTTCGACACTTCGTCAGGTATACACGACACCTCAAGATCAGATCATACCTTCGGGTACTTATTGTGCCGGTCCTACCTATTTCTTATTACGGTCTAGGTAGTCAAACAGCTTATAAGGATAAGAGTCCGAATAATGACTAAGAGTAAAGTAATACATCGTTTCCGCTTCCGAATGTACCCCACGGGTACCCTCCGACAAGCATAAGCTTTAGTACCTACGGGTACCTCGTGACAAGTATGTTCTAGAGTAACTACGGGTATCCCGCATGCGATAAGCTCAGAATCTCATGGGAGATAAGGAACAAGTATAATGTCTCGCTTATAAGCACAATGCAGTATATAGTTATTATATGAATTCATGAAAAATTATGATATCTGCTACTGTATATCTGACATTGTTATATGCTTACTATAAATGAGTATTAGTGCATGTGTATACGTATAGGTCATATGTTTCTCACTAAGCGTTAAGCTTAGCACGAGTTTTTATCCGTGTAGGTACAGAGGAGGACGTTCGCGATCTTCCGCATACTACTGGGCCAACAAACTAGTAGGAGTCCATCACAGTAGGTTTTGCACTCGATTATGTAAATGTAAATGTACGCTTTTTGTATATGTATATGTAAATGGGACTCAAGATCGTATATTGATCGTAAACACCACTATGGTGGTAGTTTTATTTTGTATCTTTGTATATGAATGGATTCATTATGTAGACTCAGCCCACCACTGTTCAAAAGCAATAAAGAGTTCCAATATAGTTTCGCGCCCCCTTCATCCGCCTAGTCGGGGGTTGGGGGTGTGACAAGACTTGAACCGAATCGTAGTTCAGATTCAAGTTAGTTCAGTGAGGGCGACCGCGAAAGTCATTGAATGGGTAAGCCTTTTCCTTTAGTTTTTCCTTCTTCTTTTTTAATATAAAAAGGCATGGGAGGACGTTGTAGATGTCTGGTACAAACACGACTTCTTCTAATGCTAGAAGACCATTGGAAGACACCCAGACTGTGAGCATGTTGTGAAAGAAGCACATTAAGGGCTATATTCACCGTTCCCGGCACAAATTAATGTAGATATCATGAAATGGAGGTGTGATACGCCGAGAAACCCGTGCAAACTACTCCCTATGTGCCGATCGTTAGCACGTCCAAGGCCCCAGTGCCCAGTTCAACTGGAGAGGCCTGGCCTGATATGAGAAGTGGTAATTCGGTTCGTATATACTTCATTCAAGAACGCCGCTGCCCCTAGAATCAATAAGAAATCAAGTGCTAAGTTTTAGATCAATGAATAAACTAAAACGAAAGAAGAGACCTTTCTCGCTCGACTCCTAAAGCGCACTATGCTCCGCTTCAACAAATGAGAGTTTTTGGTGGAACCGGTGAACCACACGAGCTAGTTAGATGTATGGGACAGAGGGCTCGTAGTACCTGCTAGCGCAGCTATGTAACGGAAGGGAAGGAGCCTAAATCGACCCCCTTCTTTCTTTCTTTTTTTCAAAGAAAAAAATGGTAGTCCAAAGAGATTAGACGATCGGATGAGACTAAGCAACCACCGATCGTTCCGACGCGTCTCTGACCTATTTTGATTAAGACCAAAAACCTATATAAAGTGGAGTTTAAGCTTTCAAATGATAGAATGGAAAATTTAGAATAACCACTAGTAGGGAAGGGATATGGATGGAGTCTCACTCAGTAAAGAAAGTTGTAGATTCGTAGAAAAGGAGAAGTGACTTTCTATGTTATTAGTAAAGCGCTAACGCTGCAATCTTTCTAAAGCAAGAAGGGAGAAACTTTACTTTGAGAAAGAAGTTGTTGCCGCTTTACTTTATTAGTAAGTAAGCTTGTTTTATATCTCCCCTAAGACTCTTTCAAGGTGAAAGGTTGCTTTTCTAATTTATTAATCTAGTAGAAGGCTCTAATGCCTCATTATGTATACTTCACTCGCTCGTTAGCGCTTTAGTTTTCAATTCAATAAGGCTAGTCGAACGTAGAAGGGTGTCGATTTGGCAGGGTCATTTACAATCAAGAGCAGCCGACGCAGATCAGGTTTTTTATCCGAGAGGAGATAGAAAGGACTTTTAATCAAGAAAAGCTAACGCCTATACAAGGTACAAGGGCGTCTTTCAAATGACAATCGTTTCTTCCTACTACGAGGGCGTGCCACAGATGAACTAAACTCGCCCCCGCCGACATATAACAAGCATTCGGTAGCTCCACTTAGGTTAAGGGGCATTGTCCCTCAATTCTTGCCAACCTCCAGTGTGTAATCGACATGTTGCTAGCTTCAACTTGGTTGAATAAGAATCATTGATTCTCCTCACCGCCAATTTCTTTATTCATTCAGTGGTGCTCTACCGTGCTCTTTCTCAAACCGCACTACTCGAACGTTGGGGTGGAAGATAAGGGAAGACCACCTGAGCGAACCGATCGAAGGGACTTGACTTATCTGAACCAAAAGATAGCGGATTAAAGCTAAGTGTATCATGAGCAGTGTCGCTGCTTGATCGGCGAGGAGGAGCATCTCAAAGTATAGGGCAAAGGATCAAGCGCTTAAGCCATTCCCGACGGCCAATGTTAAAGTTGGGTTTGAGAGTCGCAGACGGTAACTATCCAAAGATGGTTCGGTTATTAATTTTTAGCCTGCGCTGGTGAATGGAAGCCCCCCCCGCAAGAAAGAAGCGACTCTTCCGAGTCACCATTGACTCTATTTTTTATTATGGTAAATCAAACAGATCAAGATGTCAATCCGAGATCTTATTTCGCTTCGATATCGTTATCCCACGAGACTCACCTTGGCTTTCGCCTCAAGAGGTGCATTATCTCTACATTTTCCCAAAAGAACATTCATTTATTTCTTCTTTCCGTCGAACCACGACGATCAAACGACGTGAAAACTGCATCTAGAAAGGAAGGGCCAGCCGCGGGTGCATTGGGAAAGTCAGCCGATCGGGTGTCTCTACTTAAGCGAATGCTACGTAAGAAGAACGAATGAAGTGGAAAGGGGCCGAGGGGCGTGGGAAAGAGTCGGGCCGAATGTGCTCGATGATCGGGAGAAGCAAAACGAAAGAATGATTTGGTCGAAAAAGAAGCAACGCTATGGATACCATGAACAATCACCATCGATAAAGAAGAATCTTTCTAAATTACTTTGGGTTAGCGAGGCCTTCAAGCATCTAAAATACGCTTGGGTTGTAAATGACATAGTGTTCTTGAATGATGACTCCTTCAGAAAAATGAAGTTATTCAAGTTCTTTTTCCCAAAGAAGTCCCATTCGACTACCGATGAACAGGCACTTAAAGAATCTTGCCCAAATTTATCTAGGTCATGCAATACTTTGTGAATACAAAGAACCAAATTCATTTCGACTCCGTCGAGTTCTCAATCATTTCGTGGCACCAAGCGTGGCTAAACCACCTACGATGGGGGGAGCGAATGCACAGGGAAGAAGCTTAGATAAGAGAATATTTTCTCACATCGCTTTTTTTTGTAGAAAGCTCGACCAGCGAGAAAAAGTGTTTGGACGGCTTTCAAAAGAGGTTGACCTGACTTCATTCGCTGCTTAATGATCTGCCATGAACAACAAAACCACCATCTTGCTATTTCCTTTCTTCGGTGCTACCTTTTTCTTTCCAAGGGATGGGGTTAGGGTGTTTAATAACCTTTTTTTTGAGGATGCTCGGGAACAACTCCTAGGTCAATTAAGGATCAAATGTTGGAACCTCATGGGTAAGGATAAGGTAATGGAATTGATAGAGAAATTCATAGACCTAGGTGGGATAGAAGAATTGATAAAGGGAATAGAGATGATGATAGAGATCATATCGAGAAATGTAAGAATTTCGTATGGGTAATAACTCTTATTCAACGTATGAAAAAATGCGATCTTTGTTGTCTAATAGAACAAACACTAATACCTTAATTGAGTCGGTCAAGATCACATATGTTTATCAAAGTGCTTCTCCGATTGCTCAAGACATCTCTTTTCAACCGAGGAACAAAACAAGATCATTTTGTTCCATTTTTAGTAAAATAGTGAAGGGTATTCCATTAGTAATGAAAAAGGGGGTTGAGGGGATCCATATATGTTGTTCAGGTCGATCAAAGGGCGTAGAAATAGCGCAAAATGAATGCAGAATGTATGGAAAAACATCTCGTAATGTATTTAACTAGAAAATCGATTATGCTCCTGCGGAAGTATTTACTCGTTCTAGAATCTTAGGCGTCAAAGTGTGGATTTCATATAGTAAAAAAAAAGAGGACGTACTATATTCGAAACGCATGAAATATAGTAAATATCGTAAAGGCAGATGTAGTAGTGGTCACAACCGGATTCGCATACAACTTGGTTTTGAAGATATGGCACTCAAAGTCGCAGCTGGTCAGATTTCATATCGAGACATCAAGCAAATGCGGTCGCCAATCGCATAATTCCATCGTGCTATGAGCGGACAATTCCAAAGAAATGGTAAGATATGGGTAAGAGTTCACTTTCTACACGGAAACCCACAAAAGTCAAAATGGGAAGAGGAAAAGGAAATCCTATGGGTTGGATTGCTTGTGTGTCCACGGGACAAATCCCATTTGAAATGGATGGTGTGAGTTTGTTAAATGCTCGACAAGCCGCTACATTAGCGGCGCATAAACCATGTTTGTCAACCAAGTTTGTTCAGTGGTCATAACGTAATTGGTTAGTGGGGAAAAATCGGACCGGGATTCAAAAGAATTAGGCGAATTGTTTGTTCCTAAACGACGGAAGTGGAAAGACACTAAGGGAGAGGGATGGATATACTCCTTTTATTTTTTGTAATCGCCAAAATTGTACGACGAACCTTCTTGTTCCTGTGCGCATAACTTAGATGCAAGTATTTTAAGCATCCGACCCGGTTTAGAAAATGAGAGTTGTAAGAATAAATAAGAAAGAGAAGAGATTCAGGAAAGGAAGCTTTTTGGGAGAAAGGAGGAAAAGTATGTATGTATTTGGGGGGTGGGGCTATGAATGTAGAAAGGGATCAGTCTCTATCCATCCAGATACTCACGTAGGCTACCAAGTCAGTCAATTCAGGTAATGTCTAAATAACAATGAAGCAAGAGCAAGCCAACAAGCTCAAACATGAAGAGTTAGTAGCTAGCTGCATTTCTTATGAGTTGACTCGCGCATAGGCAGGTAGCGGAGGTAAGATCAACGCAAGGGCCACCCCGCATGTGTATAGTGCAGCATTGTTGTTCCTAGTCTCTATTAGTAACGAGCCTACCGAGTTCCCGGGGTCAGGCTAAGGTAGCCCACGGGGCCTGCATGGCTCAGCAGCCTAACCCCAACCCTAACCTTAACCCCATAGTGGTGGTAGATCACAAGGAGCCGGTCACTGAGGTTGGTAAACTTAGGGTGCCTACCGTACTTGTTCCTCTATCCATCCCTCATAGGGTCAGAGATGGAATTCTATCTTTCTGGGGGGGAGGGATAAGACTCGACATTCATTTACCAGGGGGTGGGCCAACCAACAAAGAGTCACTACTGAGCTACTAAGGCGAAGAAGGGTGTTGGTTTCATGATCACATCATGTAGGATTTCCTTCAACAAGAAAGGATTGCTGTTGTGATTGATCACGCACAATAGAGAATGATGGATCAGCGGACCGATTGATTGACCGAGATGTGATGCTCACTAATCGACCATGCAAAAATCTCCAAGCCCCTTTACAAGACAAAGGTTCCAAACCTGAAAGCTTTATGTTCCCGCTCATTGTCTACTAAATGAGCCTTTACTGCCCATAGTCAATCCTTATCGAATGTTATGATAAAATTGATTAAAAAAATTTGAAATTGAGTTGATCGAAACTCTATAGCCATGGCTGTGAGGGTCGTTTTGATAAGGGTGATTCGGTCAGCTAACGAAAGCTATTTGTTTGCCTGGAAGCTGTCTAACCAAACCAGGGTTCGATTTTTTTTTTCTTTGAAATTTTTTTCTATTCAATCTTTTTTTTCCGTATTCTGATTGATTTTATGATCTCACAAGGGATCTTTTGAACCTACTTGCTCTAATTTGAACGGAATTGGACCCAATTTTGGCGTTAGCATTAGACTTCAATAGGTTTCTAGTTCGATAGCAATTTGGGAGCACTTTATGATTGCACTGTTTGGGAAAAAAATCTTTCACTAACTAGCATTCGATCAATAAGCTCCACCTGCCCTTTCCTTCCTTCCTTTTTTTCTTGTCCATAAGAAAGCACTAGAGTTATGTCTTCTCCGGATTTAGGGTTACATTGTTTTGAAATCCTTTGAGTGATGTGTTTCCTGCTCGCCACCCTTTGTATCTCCGTGTCTTTGATGAAGTTGAAGTCACCCATTGCAAGCAACAAGTGAGTTTTTCTCCCGAGGAGGTCGGGCGTCAATCCTATATGAATTGCTTTTCGAGACGCAGACTGCGGATGTTGAATACAGTTGCTTGTCTTCTTGAGGATTTGTGTGTCAGAAAGAGTGCCACCACCGAGCAAATACCCTCGAGGATCACAGTAAATAAATATGTGTTAACAATGCTTCCTAGACACTGATTTGAAAATAAACATACTTTAAATATGGAGTCCTTGAAAAGACCGCTTTCTTTCTAGTATATTCTAGTTTTTTCTCAAATATACTACCTTGCCTTGATAAGCAGGGAACCTGCTTGATGGTCCTATTTTTTCTTCCAACAGCCCATGCCTCTAATGTTCCACAATAGCACTTTCAAATTAGCTTGCCTGGGACCCTTCAATTAGCTATTTCACTTCATCTCTCAGATGTGTCTTCCTCTTACCTTCAAGAGACTCGAGATAGAGGATCATGTTCTATTCTTTCCACTTCCTCTCTGAGAAAAAGCGATTTACAATTAGCCCGCAAATTTTAATCTATGTTAATCTATCTCGTTACCAAATTGACTACGATCACCCTTTTCGTTCCGCACCACTCCTAATCTTCGACCACCCTTCCCTTTATAAAATAAGTTATTTCATCCCACGAATTAGCATTGTTAGCTCAAAGGAATCAACCCAATAACTCAAACTGTACTCTAACCCCTCTTACATAGCTCCTTCAAGAGAAATAAAAGGCACAACAACTACTAGGATGGTACACTTGTCGGTACTTCTCCTTATACTTCTCCTGGCTCTAAAGGAAGAACTATTGGAGCTTCTCCATTATACTTTTCTCGAACCGAATCCATAATCTCTGTCGACTAGACATATAATAAATAAAGAACATCTCACCTCTGGGCTTCGCTTCATCGACGATAACTGGAAACCAGAATTGAACTAGATGGAATGGAACTTCCAAGAAAACTCCCTACGATAAGCACTTCAACTGGCTATTATAGGAAAGACATACAAAACGAAACTCCGCGTGCAAGAAAAGGTCTTGCACCGCTTAGTGCTGTGCCTAGCTAGCTCCTCTTAACTCGGGCCTAGCCTAAGAAGACCTAGAAATCCAATCGATGGGCTAGCATTCCTAAGGATTCATTTAGTATTAACTGAGCGATTTGTTTCAGATCCCGTTTCCACCTATGGTAAATGATAATGTAGATTATCCGCTATTGCGCTACAGTAGTGCGGCTATAGATGCTTGGGCTAGCTTCCTTGGTTTTCTTTCTCCTTAAAAAAAAATTGGAAGTCTCTAGCTAACCTTCCTTCTGATCTAGTTATGGGCTAAGGGTAGTGTTTATTAGGTTCTAAGTTTAAGGATCGCCCGCCCATGCTAAGGTAAAGACGTTAAAAAACTCTTATATATGGGAGCTATCTTATTCCTTTTCCTGCTTAGCTGTAGTTTATATGTCTCTTTAGTTTGTTTTTGTTCCGCGAACCCCCGCTTAAAGGGTGGACTAAAGGAGCGACTCAAGGCAACCTCAAGCAAGGTATTTCGCTTACTATACTAATGCCCTAAGCTCAGCTATCGATCTAAGTTGTATACTAGATTTCGCCGCCCCTAGAGATTTTATCAAGTGAGTGTCCCCCCGGACGACCCTTCTGGCACGAGCCTTTCCTGCCAAGTTTCCATCTAAGATCCCCTTATCCACCTTTCTTAAGCTCAAGTAGGTTATGAACTATGTTATGCTTTCGGTAGGGCGAGTTCAAACATCCCTCTTCTTATTTCCCAGATAATTATCCGAATAAATCACGGCGCATTTCTTGAATTGATAGAAAATTCGCATCCTTAGTAAATCTCCACTAAGACAATTCATCATGATCACACTAAGCCATGTAGAAAGGAAAGAAGGAAGCAGAAGAAAGGAAAAATACGTGCTACTGGACTGGTTGTCACCTATGCTTCCAAAGACGAATCAAAACTAAGCAACTGCTAAGGTATTCGAATATGCAAAACACTCTTATTCTAAGCTTTCTATCGAAAGTTCTAAATATATACTTTTCGCTCAAGAAATAATGACTTCGCCGGACGTGACGGATTACTATTATTTTTTCATGACTTTCACCATACGACGTGTGATGTACTCATAGTATAGTACAGACCTGGAATCGCCTATGAGAGAAGTATGATTGGGCGTGCTAGTGGGCAAGAGTTTCACTAGACTCCACATAAGTAAATACGCTTTGAAAGTCTCGCAGACGGCGGAGTGCCCCTAATCAAGCAGGAATTCGTTATATCCCTTAATCCATTATTGCTGTTGCTGGACCTAATGCCTTCCCTCGACGAGGGTGTACATCATAGGCAAATGAATGCTTTCTTTGGTCCTTTCGTGCGCTTTGAGATCCATTTACAATAGAAGACTATGGATAAGTAGTGGGTGCTCATACACTGCATAAGCCTCTTAAGTTTAAGCGCTAGGAAAATAGAATATATCGTGTTACATTCTTTCTCCTTCTGTTTCATTGCCCTCTCCTATTCTCCTCAATAAAATTCCTTCCTAATCCCTTTGCCTTCGAGCCAAGCCAATTAAATTATTATTATTATTTTTATCCTGAAATAACCAGCTCAATTCCTTTTTTTCTTTTTGAGATCTCGCTGCGCTTGGAAAGGAGCTTTATTCTTTCTCGTAAGCAAGTGTTAATCTATAGCCATTGTATCCATTAAAATTAAGTATTCTATTAGAATAGGAGTGTAACTCGATAATTATACTGGCCCTTCTTAGCACAATTCACTTAAGTAAGGGCGACTATTCCTGATTTATTCCTCTCTGCATAGTGGTGTGATCTAACCCGATTTGCATATTGGTCCTATTACTTCGGGGCCAGTACTCATTGTTTCATGGGGGTATTTTGCTTCCTTCTAACTAAGGTCTCAGTCGACTTATCACACCCGCCCCATAGAAAGAAGAGCCTTTTTCTCTCACGATACATTATACTTTTGGAGCTGAGAAAGGGTAAAGATAGGAAGTTTTTTTTTCCAAGCAAGTTTGTTTTTTAATCCAATGTAGCTGGTTCATCCATTTATTTTTTTATCACCTTCAGGAAAGAGTGAACCCCTATACTACTGATTCGCGTGTAGCCAGTAGGGTATCTTAAATCAACAAAATTTATAACCTAGTACCTCACTCATACTACCGTAGCGTAGCTACTATAGTATAGCGGCTCTAGGATCGTCCACAGAGATGGTTTTCTTCGTGGGAATAACTAATGTTGATGTTTACACTGGTGATTATAATTTGGATATTGGGATTGGATAAAAAGAGTGGATTTTGTGGTGAAAACTAAAAGTGAAATGAAGTAAAAATGTACTAGAAATCCTGAAGTATTGTGTCACTTAGCTTAGTTCCTAGTGGCAAATGAGGGTTTGTCTTTCTCAGATTGTGATAGTAATATTATGAAGTTACTCCTCGAATTGGATATTGGTTTAGCTATAAAACTTAACCCTTAATAACTATCCTTTGAAAATGGAATTCCTTAAGCATTAATGGTCTCAGACAGTAAAAACATGACTCTTTGACTCACCTTCCAATGGCTCATAAATGATAACTAACGAACATCACTGGATTTAGCAATAAGCATCCAATGAACCCTGAAAGCTTACCAAGTACTAACCATTCAAGGTGACTCGAAGGGATCTGAACCTAGAGTTTAAGGAAAACATAAATGTTAGTGAGTACCTACATTGAAAACATGAGAAACCTTCATTTTCCTCAGGTTCCTTTGGCCCGTGCCCTTTACTTCAAGGAAGAAGGGGGTTTAGCCACTCATCCTCTGAGTTGTCATCCTCAGAGGGTGTTTATCTAGTGAGAAAAAGGAAAAGAAAATGGAAGCTTGTTCGACAAGCTTCCCTCCAACTTTAATAATGAAAAGTTAGATCCTTACAAAGTGCTGTTTAGGACTTATATACCACCCAAAACAATACAAATTATCAAAATAAACAAAAGCAATAAACTATTACAGTGACAAAATGGGAAGAAATCAGAAAAGGAGGAACAAAAGTCATAAATCAATAAACTATATAGGGACAAATCAACAAGTTTGCTGCTTCTTCTCTGTTTGCTTCTCGTTCTACCTTCTGCCTTCTGGCTCTACAGCTCTGAGTTCCAATTGATTTCTTCATGCTCGAGCTGCATCCCTATCTTCAATATTTATAGCTTGTGAAAACTATAAAAAACTGCTATAAAATTGATCAAAAGCATTGCTAGGTCCTTAACGTGCCAACTGGGTTAATTTGACTGATTACTACGCAAAAAGTGCTCAAAACCCGGAGTTTTAAGAGTATGAAACAACATTATTTTGGTAGTAATCAACTACCCGCTTCAAGATAGTCTCCATTGAAATTGGACAGAGCCAACCTTAGCCCTCTCTTATTTTTCCTCTAGCCGTAATCTTTTCCTAATCTCGCTCCCTTGGGCATTTAAGCATTCTCCCATAAAAGTTTAAGAGTCTTTCTTCCAATCCTAATAGAATTTCTTCTCCCATTTTTCTCCTATAAGTTCGATTTGCCTTTACTTCTGCCTTTAAGACATCTAGAGATCCTTTTCCAGTTGGAGTAGCTTTCCTTTGGCCTTCCTTGTTTCGAGTTCGAGTGATAAGATCTTTTCCTTGTGAGACGGGGTTATAGGTCAACTGCTGAAAGCTTGAATAAGGCATAGGCGAGGGAGAGGGAAGGATTCAATAGTAGCACCATACAGGCAAAGGAAATTTTTTCCATGCGAGCTCCCTTATTTTTCCATTTCTTTTCCAGGCTTCAATTCCAATCCCTATTTGGGACTATAATAGGCAGGAAGCACTTTTTCTTTCTGTCCCAAAGCAAGACAAGAAAGGAGGATTTTCAATTCCAGCATTCTCAGGCTGGGGGAGATCATTAGCCAATAGTCAAATTGTAAATTTCGTGATCACATTCTTCTTTTCATCAATTCATTGAGAAAGCTTGTTTTTCGCCTTAAAAAGATGCGGGTTTTTTGTTTTTCCTTCCAAAGAATCAGATCATTAGTGCTCGATTTCCATTGCTACATCCATGGAGGAGAAGTGCACTTAATCCACAGGAGTCAGCCTCGCCGCTAAGGGTTGTGAGCTAGTGTTAATCTATAGCCTTTTCAGCTGCTAATGGAAGAAAGATTCTATCATTTCCCTTTCCATAATTTCTACTTTTGCTTTCACCCCCGCTTTGGCCCAAAGGGGTAAGTGTTTCATATAAAATGAGGAGAGGAAAAGAGAATACGTTGCGTGCTAGTTTCTTTTTACAAAGGGTTTTAGTTGAGTTCCCGTGGAGTGCTAGTCCCAATGTGTTGTTACGGCTTTTTAAGGTAAGATTAAGTCCATTGTCTATGATGTAAAACCATGTAAGGGCTCGAGGTTTATGAATAGATCTTTCCGCTTGATAAAGGGTATCTATATGCCTTACCTTTTGATAATAAGTGAATCATCCTAGTCAATCTCGAAAGCAAGCTCAATTGCTATACTAAGGGATGGAGTGCTCAGGTCTTCTTTAAGCGAGTGAGGAAATTCGCTCTTGCCAAACTAGCTTGACGTGGAGCCAAAGTCAAGTAGCCCTTGATGGACCTACTCCTAAGTTATGAAATCAAATCTCCCAAGCCTGGTCCTATCTTTCCATTCCTTCTCTGGAATAAAAGGTGCAGGCTAAACTCCACGGAAATCATCACCTACAGGTGACCTAGACTGTAATGGATGAGAAAGGAAGCATGCAATATTAGCTTCCCCTTCCGACAAGAGCTCACTTGCCACAAGTACTACGATAGGACCAGAGGAAACTCCTGCTATACTCGATCGACCGTGGCTCCATACCTTGTAGAACAAATAGGTATGGAACCACCTGATATTGAATAGAACACAAAAAAGAGATAAATCGCGTTTTTTGCTTAATTGCATATTAAGTGGTAAAGGCCTTACTAAAAAAACAAGTTTTTTGCAGTAATTGCGGCCTTGAGCCCCGTTGTTTAGGACAATGGCTTCATTATTTTACACAAGCAATTGCAGTTGTCCTCAACAACGACATTTTAAAAAGATTTATTATAATAATAATAAAATTAAAACGACAATAATTCTTTTAAAAAATATATTAATAAGATAAATATAAAAAACAACTTAAAAAGAACAATATAAATAAAAGAATTAAAATAATATATTTAAATTATCTATTGAAAACAATGGATTTTTATATGAAGCTCGGGACATTTTAATATCAAATAAGATAATATTTAAAAAAAAAATATCAATAAGATAAATATGAAACAATTAAAAGAATAATATAAAATAAAATGACAATGGAGTAATTTAAATAAATAATTTTAATAATTAATATCAAATATTAAAATTGTTTTAATTCGAGATAAAATTCAACGGATAATTTTAATTAATAAGATAATATAAACTATATTTTTTTCAACATATAATTTTATATTAGTTTATTACAGATTAAAACAAAATTTTGATATTAATTATTAAAAAAATTATTTATTTTAAATTATATTGTCATTTTATTTTATATTATTAATTTTAAATCGTGTTTCATATTTATCATATTAATATTTTTTAAAAGAATTATTGTCATTTTAATTTTATTAATTATATAATTAATTTTAATACCGATAATGCCGTTGTTCAAGACAACAAAGAATTTAAAAGTTTAAATGCTGCTATCAGCCACCCTGCCTCTATCTAGCATTGGCAAAGAAACTATACGCAGGACTCTTTACCTATTTTTTCAAACATTGGTGGGCCCAAGCCTTATAACTGAATCAAAATATCATATACAAAGGTACAAAATAAAACTACCACCGTAGTGATGTTTACAGTGTCAATACGTACAGTCCTGAGTCCCATTTACATATACATATACAAAACCTGTACATTTACATTTACATAATCAGAGCGCAAAACCCAATGTGACGGACTCCTACTTGGGGCCTTGGCTGCCCGAAGAATATGCGGAAGATCGCTGACGGTCCTCCTCGCACCTACACCCGATTAAAACCCGCAAGGTTTAACACTTGGTGGGAAACATACGACTCTATAATGTGATACGTGACTAATACTCATTTACAAGAAGTATATGGAATAGCAACAGATATACAGTGAGTAGATATCACAAATTACATTCCGCCTAACTATAACAAAACTTATGCGTATTATTACTTCTGTACTTATAGCAGACTTATACTTGTTCAGATCTCCCGTAGGAGTTATAGAGCTTATACTTGTACTAAGTATATCTGCTGGTACTAAGGTAATCTTATACTGTGTACCTATGCATCTGCAGACATGCAGAGCCTTATACTTGTACGTAGGTACTCGCAGTACATCTGTAGAGCAGACGATGTACATTACTTTTCTTTATTCAAGTATTAAGACTCTATCATATAACTATTTAATTACCTAAACCAAGAATAAGAAATGAGTAGGACACAAAGACAATAAGTACCCGAAGGTATGGCATAGCATCGAGGTGTCAGAAGATGTTAGAGTGCCGAAACACCGATAAGAGGCCATCGCACTAATCGAGAGTACCATCGACTAATCGTAGAGTACCAAGCAATTATACTTGCTTGCCCACGTAATAGGAGGGGTGTCGGTCATTTAATATCCGATCTTGCATCTCTACAATTATACGGTTCAGGAACTTATTATCTTATCATAAGGTTAAGTCGTTAACATTAAACTCGAGGCGGCGAGGTACGGTGCGTTTATAGGTCAACATGTATGGACCCATACACTTATAATCCTGATATCCATTAGACAAGTTCTGGCAACGGAAAACAAAAATACAAAAATTTATATTATGTTAGAACAAAGAGGGGCTACGTCGCGACGCACTTTGCTACGCCTCGCCAGTACCCAAGGTCGGCAAATGTCCAAACCTCCTCTCTGAACCACGCTTAGCCGTGACATGCCATGCCTCAAGGTGACCTGGATACGTCAAGCGGATCCTTATGTCGCAGCAGTAGACTTCAATTTCCCTGGCAGATTTAAGCTTGATTTCCATCCCTTTTCCAACAATCCAACCAACAACCCAAAATAATCCAAAAGATCACCAAAAACAACTCCCAAGCCAGACTTAACCTCAAATCAAAACCAAATATAGAGATTAATTAAGGTTTTTCCAAACCCAAACTCAAATACTTGTAAGTTAGGTTAACTTCCTAACACCCATGTTGGTATCCATACATCATAAACCAAAAATTCATACTCAAAGGGAGGATTCAATACTCATCTTATACAAACTAGGGTTTTACCAACCCAACTTTCAACAAATCTAGGGTTAGGATGAATTCCTAACTAAACCCTAGAAATGGAACAAACTAAATCCATACTTATCCATACAAAAGTCCAAAAATCCATACTATTCCATACACCAATAGTTTCCATATAAAATCATAGCCATCCATATTTATCCATACAAATCCATACAAAAATAGTTTCCATACCTTTTTTCTTCTTCCTCTACTTCTTCTCTTCTCCTCTCTTCTTCACGTTGAAGCCCTCTCCAAAATGAGAGACCGACTTGGTCTTATCCCCTTTTGATTTTTAATTTTCATTTTATTACACTTTGGTCCTCAAACTCTCTTCTATTTGCACCACAACTTATGTCATTTATATTATACTCCTCTTTGAATCTTCTTATCTACGACTTTTTATATCTGTTTTAACAAATCTTTAATTTTACCTTGTAACTTGTACAAATTCTAGGTTTCGAAATTTTTTCACTTAGTAAAATAATAATCACGAAAAATCTCAAAATGCTCTTATAATATACCCTAATTATGTTTAAAAACGATTAGGGTGTATTTCGGGGTGTTACATAAGCGGATGTTCAGGACAACGACTTTATCTTAATTTAAATTGGAGTTTGTTGCACAACAAACTCTACAGTTTGTCACAACAAATTCCCTATACGTGTTGTGACAAACGCTAAAGGGGCATTTTATTTTTTTTTTGCTTTTTTTTTCTAAAAGGCAATTTTTTTTTCTTCTCATTAACTTATTTTTTAATATTTAAAATTTTGTTGGGAATAGAAAAAGTCAAAATATTAGCTATATTTTATAATCTATACAAAATATTTTAAAATCTTTTAAAAATCCAAACAAAATACTTTTTTCGATATTTGATATTAATTATTAAAAAATTATTTATTGTAAATTATATTGTCATTTTATTTTATATTATTCTTCCTAAATTGTTTTTCATATTTATCTTATTAATCTTTTTTTTAAAAAAATTATCTTATTTGATATTAAAATAATCGAGCTTTATGCAAACAGATAATTTAAAATATAATTATTTTAAATTATATTTTCCTTTTATTTTTTATTATTCTTTTTATATTGTTTTTCATATTTATCTTATTAATATTTTTTTTAAATAATTACTGTCACTTTAATTTTATTATTATTATAATAAATCTTCCCAAACACAAAAACAATTTATTTAAAGGGTGAGTAAATAGTACTAATGAGTGAATCAAGTGAGATATAATTAATTTTAATAATTTATATTTGATTTTTTATTGATTCAATAAATGCGTAAAAGTGGATTTGCTTAAAAAAATTAAAAAAAATTAAGCACAACGACATATTTTGAGGAAATGCTTGTATGAAAACAATTTAAAAAGAATAATATAAAATAAAAGGAAAATATAATTTAAAATAATTATATTTTAAATTATATGTTGAAAAAAAATGGATTTTTGCATGAAGGTCGATTATTTTAATATCAAATAA
Source organism: Tetrastigma voinierianum (assembly GCA_016808115.1). Classification (NCBI taxonomy): domain Eukaryota; kingdom Viridiplantae; phylum Streptophyta; class Magnoliopsida; order Vitales; family Vitaceae; genus Tetrastigma; species Tetrastigma voinierianum. Next base: position 555,591 of record JAEQBH010002623.1, read on the forward strand.
GAATTTTTTTCGTATAGATATATATAAATATGAAAAACAATTTGAAAGAATAATATAAATAAATGACAATATAATTTAAAATAAATAATTTTACTACACAAATATCAAAAAATTGTTTTAATTCGAGATAAACTATTTTTTTCAATGTGATAATTTTAAATTAGTTTATCTTTGGATTAAAATAAAATTTTGATATTTGATATTAATTATTAAAAATATTTATTTTAAATTATATTGTCATTTATTTTTATATTATTTTTTCAAATTATTTTTGTATTTATTCTATTAATCTTTTTTAAAAAGAATTGCTATCATTTTAATTTTATAATTAATTTTAATACTGGTAATGTCGCTCGCGTAGGGCAAACACCTGACAGGTGCGACTTCACATCATATCATTTAGATCAAATTACACTAGATCTGGGAGGGAGATGGTTACCATTTATTACCCATCAAGAGGCATCTACTTCCACATGGACCAGTCCATTGACCCGATGTCATCTACCTGGGCCAGATGCAAACTCCCATTCGAGGTAGAGGGAGAAGGAGAGTTAATCGGCGAGGGCGTGGTCGAGATGGTGGGCGAGGTAGTGGTTGAGATAATGAAAGAGGTCATTGTACACCTGAGCCGACATTGCCTACTTCCATACCCCCCTATACTTACCCATCACCCGATACTTCCATACTTCCCCAGACTTACCTATCTCCCGATACTTTTATATCCCCACCAACTTACACATCACCTTCCATACCCCCACACACTTACACATCTTTACCATCTCTGGTGTCGTCAGAGCCAGCTTCCATTGTAAAACCTGAGAAAATTCTAATTTTCTGAAAAATGGCAAAATGATAATTTCGGTAAAAATCCGGAATTTTCCTAGATCTCGGATGACGAAACGGACTTCATCAGTGGAATCGTCTTACAAAATCTAGCTACTACGTCGAATTTCAAGATAATCAAAATTTGCACGTTTTTCGAGACAACGAGCTTATTACGGGACACTTGGCACATTTTGAGTGGCTCATAGTGTGCCACATGTCATGTGCAGAATTAGTCAACTTGAGCTCAAGTGTGGGGCCCATGGGTGACATGTGGCACCTCCTAATTGGAGGGAAATCCAAAGTAGGTGGATTTAGTAGATAAGGAATCCTCTCAACCAAGTAGAACTTAACATGTGGCAAAGAGGGGAACAAAAGGAGACTTTTCTTCTCCATTTTTGCTGAACTGCAGTTGGTGAGAGGAGAGCAGATTTTGAAAAATGAGGTTTTGAGAGAGAAAGTAACTTCTCTCTAGATTTCCTGACCGGATAGCTCTGCGATTCGTCGCCAAGAAGCAGTTATTCTACACCGCAAGTGGCTACTGTGGATTACTCCTGGGCTTTAGGAGCCTGATTAACTCCAAGAGGTAGGAGTATTCTCCTACTCAATTATTTTCGGTTTTAAGAGCCTTGTGAATGATTTGGTTGATTTGAGGCCGTGAGGTCAAGCTTTGGCCTGGCCCCAAAACTCGACCGAATTGTTGGAATTTTGGAACTGCTTTTTGATGTACTCCACGGACTGCTTCATTGGGGTGGATTCGCAGATAATTTATGTGCTAAATTATGGTTTGGGTGTTATTGGGCTGAAATGGCTGATGAATTTCCCGGTTCCACAAAGTGGAACCGACAAGCTTGGTGAGAGGGTCGTTTGCTGACAACCCACCGTCGCTTGGGGGTTGTTAAAAATAGTCCTGACAGATTGACCAAATCACTATGGAAATTGCTTGTGTGTTGTCAGTTGACATGAGAAGCATGAATGATGTGAAGGATAATAAAACTGTAATTGTTGAATAAAATGGCTTGAAATGTGTATTGGAAAATGAGATGTTAATGCACACAATTGGATGTGTTATCACGATGTCACAATTATATGAAATATAATTGTGTGTGAGCCATTGAAGTTGTACGGTTAATTAGCCCATGTGAGCTAATTTTTATGTTATTGCCATGAATAAATAACATGTGGCATGTATGTGAATTTGTTAATATATGCATGATTGAGATATATTAGCATGTGTTGCATGAAAATGACATAATGCATTTCATATGTACCGGGGCAACCTAGAAAATTAGGTGTGAGTGCATGACATGAAAGAAAAGAAAAATGGAAAATGGTTGTGAAAGGAATTTTAAGGGAAGATTTTCCGAATAATTGCCTTGGAGAGTGGTCCAACAGTTCATCTCTTGAGGGTCGCACCTATGACTGTTTTGAAAATGATCCAAGAATTCGCCCTCGGAGGCGCAACCAATATATTTACGGAAACTCGATATGAGGTTTTCAAGAACAAAAATCTTTTGTTTCGAAAAAGATGTTTTTCTCACATTTGGCTTAGGTATGCGTGAGGGAGTCAATGAGGACTCGAGAAGTGGGAAAGGGTGAGTCACATTCTCATCCATATCATGTAGACATTCAAGTAGGATCATGTATTTGCTTAAATGCATTTATATTGAATCATTGTATGTGCACTTAGGTGGGGAGTAACCCATGTAGGAGATTACCACTACTGGGCATTGCTCACCCTGTCGAGGGATCATTATTTCAGGTACAGGGAGTGTTCGGGATGACGACGCTCATTAGAGGCCTCTTTGAGAAGAAAGCCGACATGTGGCTTTGGTATTCATTTTATATAAAACTTTAAATCTTAATATATGTTTGTATTAAGAGTGATGTATCAAGTCTTGAACTATAGTAAAATAGTTGATTTATTTTGGTGAGTATTGATGTATGGGTCAAAGTGACCATTTTTACTCATGTATAGGTCTCATAATATGAGATACTGGTATTCCACAGGTTGACGGGTTATCAACGGGACATCCCGGGAATCAGGGCGTCACATCCATGGCAGTAGATATCACCTTATCATCCCACCATTTATCATCTCCTACATTGCCTCCCATTGATGGCACCATGGTCGGACCTTTGCATCGAGTTGCGCACTCCAACCAGGCGACCCGCTCCACGATACCGGCCGAGTACTTCATCCATCACCATCAACTCCCCTCGCTCCATCACCGCTTGAGATTGCACGGACCCTAGATCAACTAGACGTGTACGCCAGTGTCATCCTAAAGAGTAAAATATAAAAGCGCTTCATCTTCAAGTGACTCATTGATATAATGCTAATATTTGTATACATTTTTTTTATATTTTATATGATTTGGTTTATATATGAAATCGAGTTTCTTGTTTACCGAACAGTTATAATTTGGATGCATGTGGGTGATGATTTATATATGTTCTTGTTCTCAGTGCACACTTACAGGTCATAATCGAGCTTCATGCAAAAATCCACTGAACATTTCATGATTTTGTATTTTACAATGAGAATATACACAATTAGATACAACTTGTGAAATAAAAAATAAAACTTACAAATATTTTATAATCTACACAAAATATTTTAAAATCATTTAAAAAACCAAACAAAATACTTCAAAATATTTTTTAATAAATTTCATCAACCTATTAATTTTTAAATTATTGATTTTATATATTCTATTTTAGTTATATAAAATAAATAAATATAATAATTATTTTTTGTAAGAATGATAATAATAAATTATGTATCATAATAATTTTATAATTTTAATTTTTTTTGTAAATATGTTAATATATTATAGTATATTATACAAGTATATTTTTCTTTATCATAATAATAAATTTATATTATCATTATCTCTCATCATTTTTTATACTTAAATATTAAAAAACAACTATTATCAATTTTATATTCATATGAAATGTAAAACTCATGATGGGAAAGCAAGTGATTTGACAAGAAATGAAATATACTTAAAGGAGAGTTTCATCATGTGTTCACAAACACATCATTGAGAAGATGAATTTGTTCGCATAATTTGGAAGTGCCTGTATCAGCCTAACTCGACGATGGAGCCAGAGCCTCTACATTAAAGAGCTTTCCAACCATTCACTCACGCCGACTAGAGTTAAAACGAAGCTTACGACCTCAAAAGTCAATAAAACTCTGTCGCGACGAAAAAAAAGTTTGTCACGACAAACTAGACGATAGACTGGAGTTTGTTGCGACAGACTGGAGTAGTTTGTCAAGACAAATGTTTTTTTTGTCGCGACAAACTTTTTTCTCTCTGACTTTTCGAGGTATAACTTTCCGCTTTAACTCGTGATTGACGCGCTGGTGTCTTGAAAGCTCAATGTGTAATGCGGGCCAGGGTGGAGTTGAATCATTTGATATTTCAGATAGTACATAAAAATTTATCTTCTAACGACATCATGAGACACTCGATTTGACTCTCATTTTGGAAACATGTTGTTTATTTCTTGTCGAATCACTTACTTTCCATCATGAGTCCTACAAAACCAAGTTTAGAGGAAATGTTATGATTTTTACATGAATATAGATATAAAATTGATAATAGTTGTTTCTTAATTCTTAAGTAGAAAAAATGATGCAAGATAACGATCAAAATATTCATATTTCTTTAAAATTATATTTGTTTAGAAAAATTAATTTAAAATTTTATTACAATACAATGATAACATATTGAAGTTAAAATTTTCATAAATTAATTAATAATTTTTTTTATAGTAAATCATATTAATTTATCAAATCTTTGTTCGAACCCATTAATTTATCAAATCTTATAACTTTATTATTCTCGTTTCAATAATTTTTAAATAAGTTGATGTCAAAATTAATAATTTTAATAATTTGTGCTTGATTTTTAATATTCTCTATTTCAATAATTTTAAAATAAGTTGCCAAAATTAATAATAATCTTTAAATAAACTTTAATTCTAAATATTTTAGATATCAAACATTATCTTTAAAATAAATATTATTTTATATTATTATTTTTAAATTGTTTTTCATATTTATCTTATTAATCTTTTTTTGACAATAATTACTGTCACTTTAATTTTATAATTATCTTTAAAATATATAAAATACAAACTTATTTTAAAACTATTATTATTATTTTTGACATCAACTTATTTAAAAAATTATTAAAATGAGAATAATGAAGTTATAAGATTTGACAAATTATTAATTTAATAATTTATATTTGATTTTTTAATATTCTCGTTTCACACTTTTAAAATAAGTTGCTGTAAAATTAATAATAATAATTTTTAAATAAATTTTTATTTTAAATATTTTAAATATCAAACATTATCTTTATAATAAAGATTAAAAATTTCATATAGATTTGGTAATTGATTTTTTTTTTAAATAATGAAGTTGCTGCCATCAACAAAAAAATAAATATTTTTTTTAAACAAACTAGAAAGTTTGTCGCAACAAACTCCACAATAAAATTAAAATGATAGTAAATTCTTTAAAAGAGTAATAAGATAATATGAAAAATACTTGAAAAATAATACAAAATAAAATGACAATATAATTTTAAAATAAATATTTTTTAATATTCACTATCAAATATCAAATTTTATATTTTAATTGAGACAAACTAATTAAAATTATCCATGAAAAAAAATAGTTTATCTCAGATTAAACAATTTTGATATTTGATATTAATTATTAAAAATTATTTATTTTAAATTATATTATCATTTTATTTATATTATTTTTTCAAATTTGTTTTTCATATTTATCTTATTATCATTTTTTTTTTTAAATTATCTATTAAATATTAAAATAATTCGACCTTCATGCAAAAATCCATTGTTTTTCAACATATAATTTAAAATATAATTATTTTAAATTATATTTTTCTTTTATTTTATATTATTCTTTTCAAATTGTTTTTCATACAAGCATTTCCTCAAAATATGTCGTTGTTATTAATTTTTTAAAATTTTTAAGCAAATCCACTTTTACGCATTTGTTGAATTAATAAAAAATCAAATACAAATTATTAAAATTAATTATATCTTAATTGATTCACCAATTATTACTATTTACTTGTTACATCTCATATGCTGATACAAGAGAGAAAGTGAAAGACGCGAGAAAGACACATGTGTTAACAAACCTAAACCACTAATCACGAAATGCCGAAGTCTCATGAGCGCTCACGATCTCCTTAAACGCATTCGCTCCCTGCGCCGCCTGGAAGCTTCACTTCGACGCCTCGTTTCCCAGATACAACCTACGACAAGCCAGCACTTCAACACTAGACATTGCTCCGGCTGAACCAACTCGGTCTCGGCGCTATCACCAAACACCACACTTCTGATAAACTCAAACCAAAAAACCTCTCTTTCTCGAAAGGAAGTCTCAATTTTATAAAACAGCGCGAGACTTAACATTCAGGAAACCAACGCTAAGAAGCCAAACGCTGACTCCTCGCCGACTCAAGGAGTAAATGACAATGAATGTCATTTATTCCAACATTACTCACCTTAAATAAATTGTTTTTGTATTTGGGAAGATTTATTATAATAATAATAAAATTAAAGTGATAGTAATTATTTAAAAAAATATATTAATAAGATAAATATGAAAACAAAGATAAAAGAATAATAGAAAATAAAAGGAAAATATAATTTAAAATAATTATATTTTAAATTATCTGTTTGCATAAAGCTCGATTATTTTAATATCAAATAAGATAATTAAAAAAAATATTAATAAGATAAATATGAAAAACAATTTAAAAGAATAATATAAAATAAAACAACAATATAATTTACAATAAATAATTTTTTAATAATTAATATCAAATAACAAAAAAAGTATTTTGTTTGCTTTTAAAGATTTTGTATAGATTATAAAATATACTAATATTTTGACTTTTTTCTATTCCTCAAATAAAATTTTAAATATTAAAAAATAAGAATGGGAAGAAAATTGCCTTTAGAAAAAAAGCCAAAAAACAAAAAATGCCCCTTTCAAGAGCCGCTTTTAACATTTTAAAATTTTAATCATATCGTCCCGAACAACCATATTATCGTAATTGGAAATTAATTATATAATTAATAAAATTAAATGACACTAATTATTTTACAAAATTAATATGATAATATGAAAACACTTAAAACGAATAATATAAATAAAATGACACAGTAATTTAAAAATAAATAGTTTTTTATCATTATAAAAAATTGTTTTAACTGAGATAAACTAATTTAAAATTATCGGTTGAAAAAGCTTTATTTTATCTAGGATTAAAACAATTTTTTGATATTTGATATTAATTATTAAAAAATTATTTATTTTAAATTATATTGCCATTTTATTTTATATTATTTTTTAAAAATTGTTTTACATATTTATCTTATTAATATTTTTTAAAATATTTAAAAAAAATATTATCTTATTTCATATTAAAATAATCGAGTTTCATACAAAAATCCATTGTTTTCCAACACATAATTTAAAATATAATTAATAAGATATTTGACTTCTAAAGTATACGTATATTATATTACATACGTTTCTAAGTTATGAGAAATATTCTTTACTAAAGAAAATCTCTTTTTTTTATCCAAATGGTTCTACTTTTTATTTTGAATTTTAATATATAATCAAAGGTTAATATGTAAGATTAGATCATCAAATTGAAGTTTTTGGCTAAACTCCATTAAATGCAATTTGTATCGATTAAAAAAAAAATCTAAGAAAGTATTACAAAAAACTATCAAATAAATGTCAGGATTTTGAATGGCTCCCACCGCCCCCAGGCCCTAACTAGATTTGTTGAATTTACTAAAATATGATTTGCAAAATTTTTACCCAAAATGTATACACGTTGGGGATGGGACAAGTTTGTCCGGTTCATGAGCTCGTGTATTACGCTATTTTATATTTAGATATTATTTTAACGTTTTTTTGTACAAAAAGAAAATTAATTTTATTGATTTAAAGTCGCAATATATAAATAAAAACATATAATTAAAATCGTTAAAAATTATAGGGGATGAAATAATATATAAATTAATATCATAATAAATCAACTCAAAATCTATATAATTGATAATCGAGTCTACGTATTTGATATTACTATTATGACTAGAAAAATCTATGATTCAAATTTTGTAACATATTAATGACCATTGATTTGGTTTTTTGTCTTTGAGCTTAAATATAAAATCAAAATCGTTAAAAAACATAAAAAATAAAACAACATTTAGGTTAATAAGATAATAAATCGAATCAAAACCTATATAATTGATAATTGAGCCACACATATGATATTACTATTGTGACTATAATACTTAAGATTCAAGTTATGCAATATATTGATAATTATTAATTTGATTTTTTATCATTGATTATATATACTTTATTTATCTAAATTGTCCTTATACAAATAAACGTCACACCATGATAATGATAAATTAATGTCGAACAAAAACAATGATAATAAAACGCTGCACCAAAATGACGATTAAAAAAAAAAAAAAAAAAAACCTAAATTTTGTGGAATAACCACTTTATTAAGGAATTGAATTATGTAAAAAAATTACTAATAAAATCAACTCTCTTTACTTTAAGGAAATGAGATTAGTAGAGATAAGGTCAAACATATAAGAGGTGTTTTTGATAATATTTTAAGTTGAAGTATAAATAGAATAAGGGTTTTAATGTGTTGGGATAAAATGATATATACGTTGTAGAATACTACTTACAAGATGTAAACTGAATATTAATAAAGATATTAGTAGAATACTACTAATAAAATATAAAATAAATATGTTTTTTAAAAACACCACTCGCCCTAGTAGTCATTTTTTTTTCTTAAGTAAACAGGAATGATTTTTTAACGATTTTTTTTGCCTTAAATCATTAATTTACGTATCTCTTTTTCATTATATTATTAATTAAGTGATTATTTTATATAAATCTAAGTTTTTATCTTATTTGATTGTGATTTTGTCGTCAACTTATTACGATATATAGTTTTATCGTCAATTTATTATAACGTATGATTATGTCATTTTGGTATGATTGTAGACGAGTTAGACAATAAAACGTATTCGATTTGACAAATACATCATATCATAGCCTTCGGTATACATCATTGTAATCATAAATGTTATAATCATTATAGGATTAATCATAGACATTTTAGTTATTATGAGATTATAAAATATATAGGTTTTAAGTCAATTATTTGGCTTATTAACCTGCAACATGTTCATTCTTGCTTTTAAAGCGAATTCGAGATTTTATATTTATATGTAATGTGGACATACTTGAAATTTGAATTAATAAAATTATTTATCTTTTAATTACGATAAGACAGACTATCAAGAGGGGGTATAAATGAAAATACTGTTAAAAAAAGTGTTAAATTAAAATTTAAAGAGTTTTGAAAATATTTATATATATATTTTTAAATTATTAAAATAGTTTGAAAATAAAAATAATACCCAGAATAGTGCTTAAACAATATTACCATAATCATTGAATATAATATTAACTTACATTTTTTTTAAAACATTGATAATGTTGCAGTAGTTGATTATAATATTAACTTAAAAAATTAGGATATTAACTAAAAAAAAAATTGTAATACTGTAATAAGTGACTATGGTATTACCATTCACAAACATTATTTTCAATTTACAAACTATTTTAATAATTAAAAAAAAAAAAAAATCGTCCAACGGAGTGTGGCCACACGCCAGCTTTGCATAAACCCTAAATCACATGAAGATGCGTGTCAAGTAAGGCTCAAATACACGTGTCTTGCTCCATTATCTCAGGTAATTTCTATTTTTCCTTTTAAAACCCCAGATTTTTTCATCTTGTTTGGTTGTTGAGAAAACGGTAGAGGAAAAGAAGACGAAGTCCAAGGGTTCTTGTTTCGGCTTCAAGTGTGTTACTATTTACTTTTCTTCCCTTATTCTCTCGTTCCTTTTTTTTTATCCTTCGAGAGCGGACTAATCAAGTGTTCTATTTTCTCGGAAACCAAAGGGAGAAAGAACATTCCTTAATTTTGATATCGGATGCATATATATATATATAGACTTTCTGTTAGCAGTGCTACTTTTGTTGAAGGATCCCCGATATTGTTACATAGACAATGCTATTATTTGATGGCTAATTGAGGACGGATTTGTGTATAATTCTTATGGAAAATTAGGCTGCATTTGGATTCATGCACTTGCGTTTGAAATTCAAACTGTGGCATTCAAAATTATTTCATCGACTGTGGGTCAGTTTATTGTAATATATTAGATTTTGTGGTTTAGAATATTTTAGCACAATCTTAATGTATTGTTCTGTGAAAGAACTTGGAATTGGATAGGTTTGACAAGAAAGCTATGGAGAACATGAAGACATAATGAACACAAGATGTATGTTGTTTGGCCCTGTGCTTATATCAGGAAAGGGGACATTAAATTATACAGGTTTTTTTTTTTTTGAACTAGGATGGAAAAAACTCTCCTACTCACAACTCTTATTGAGTTGGTAAGCAGATGCAGCATGAATTTTTCTTAAATCCCCAAATCTTGTACCAAAAAGTCCAAATGCAGTGCAAAACATGAAACCATAAACTCTGTTACGTGAACACAATGATGTTCATCCAAAGACCTAGAAGATGGCATTCAAAGCATAGAATAAGAATCAAATGCGATAGGGAGTTGATACCTAGTAATCCCACAATGGGACTTCCTAATGGTAGTTTCTTAGAACAAAAATTATGTGCAATGGTATCTTTGTAAGAAAACTGGGACAGTCTCCCTGCAATCTTCACTTTAATCAAAGTCCTCCAACCGTTTGAGCTCTCTTGATTATATGAGAATGGATGCCCAAATCCCCAAAACAGCCTTAATCATTGTCCTTTCCATAACTTCTTTTGTGGTCATAGTAGGATTATAAAAATGAACCCTTGACTTCCGCAAGCCAAAACCATTACTTCCAACAAACTCCCCCACTGACATTTTAGAATGTTACCTTAAATACGCTTTTTGATAGATAACAGATAAGGAAATTAAAGAAATATCTGGTCTTAACCCCGTCAGAGCTCTTTGTTCTGTATCTCTCTAAAATATCGGCCCTTCACTTGATGGACATCTGAAATGTTTTCCTCCATCACCTCCTCAGATCATTGTACTTTTCTATTTGAGAGGTAGAATGGGTTAGTATTTGCTTATGTTTGTTTACGTATTATTGTCAAAATGGTAATGAACTGATTGACAGTAATCACATGGAGGCCCATCTGGGCAAGTACTTTGATGTGGAAGATCTTTAGTAAAGCTTCCGAGGGGATCATGCTGTTGTACTAAATTATGGAATTCATATTGTCTAAAGGGATAGATTACTTATTTTCTGGAAGCAATTTTTTGTTGGACACTGGACCAGCAATGACTCCTGTTCGATCAAGCGTTAAGTTTGACATTGAACAAAGTGAACCATGGGGACTCAAATTTTTATTCCTAATAAACCACAAATAGCTTCCAAATTTACGAAAATGCGACATCATTATGTGCTAAAGTTGATAAATTGCTATGCCATTTTCATATATCCTGGATCCATGACATTATCTCTAGTCATATTTTGGAACTCTATTTTTCGTTCTCAATCTTGCAATGGAAATACCAGTTGGAATAAAGTAAGCATTGTCTATGATGAATCATGTTTACATGGGATTTAGATGGAAGGGTTCTTGAGAGTATAATGCCTTTCATTTGTCATATTACAGGTGAAAAGGTAAAGAATCGCTGGTTCTTAATTTTGAAGTAGTGATGGCTTCCTTTTATAGTTGCTGCTTGTAACTAGTGCGATGGAAATGTCTTCTTGTTACTCACTAATCCAACCTAATATCATTTTTCTCGCATTGCAAATATTGATGCCACTTATTTTGTACTTTTGTTTATACTTGCTCACCTTTGAAGTTACATTTCATTTTACTGGATTTATCCATGACTAGAATAAATTTTATTTTGAATATGATCGGAGTTATTGTATTGTTAGGTTTTTCTGGAAGAGTTTTTGGAGGTTCTTAAAGGCAAGAAGTAATTGCGAGGACAATTGTAATGTTTCCTATCTAAGTCAAGTTCGGATCCATCATGGAGTACAACACGGGTGAAATTTTGCATGGTACTAACTTTACATCTTTGAATTTATGATCGTTCATTTTGAAGCCCTTTGGATTATTAAGAATTATTTTGATATGAGTTCTAGGTTAGGAATGTCTTAAAACTGGAGGGACCAAATAACAAATCTGGTTAGACTGGCGACCGTGAGCTTTTCAATGGGGCTGCTTTTGAATCTGGATGGATTAGACCTGCTCATGAACCGCTCAAAACCAACCGTTCAACCGTAGAACTGGGCCACTCTAAGATAATCGACGGTCCAAATTCTCGACTTTTAGCCTACGATAATTTCACACACACTATTAGTCGGGAGGTCATAATTATGGCCCACTAGCCCAAACCCAACGCCTGTTAACTTCTCTCACCTAGTGACGGATTTTGTTAAACAACCAACTCTCCTAAAATCTCAAGCTTATAGGATTGGGTATTAATATGAATATCATGCTTCACAACCGCTCTCGTGTGCAACCACATTCCCACAAGTGGATAGTCAAACAAACTAAATAGAGTCCATTATGGACTTTCAAATACGCAAAAGGGGATCAAATATTTAAACAAAAAAGAGAGGTCTCGAACCCATGACCTCTTGCCAGATCAAGCTTTGAGCATGTTAAATGACCAACTCTTTTAAAAGCTCAAGCTTGTAGGATTTGTATTTAATATGAATATCATGTTTCACAAATTTAAAGTGCTAAATAGTTCTACTTGTTTCCGATGTGGTCCCTGCATACTGCAAATTGGGCTCTTGATGATGGTCCACCAGCCCAAATCCAGAGTATTGTAATCTCTCTCACCAAGTGATACATTTAAAGTCCTAAACAGTTCAACTCATTTTCTATATGGGACTGTATTTTAAGCTCAATAAAATCAACAGACATATGCTTTGGGCTGGTAGGCTTTTTTGCAGCAGTTTGTTATGCTGTTTTTTGTTCCCCATCTGGTTCCCTCTTTATACTTCTTGGAACCTCTTGGTTCTTTTTTGGTCAATATATTGCTTTTTATCGATTAAAAAAAAATGCTGCAAGGGGGTTCGACCTGGCCTTAGTTACATAAAACATTGGTTCCACCATTGTACTATGTTGTTTGTTGGTGAAACTTTGAGAAAAAAAAAAAATCATATGGTGTATCATATATTAGTCTTTGTTAAACGACCAACTCTCCTAAGAGCTCAAGTTTTTAGGATTTAGGTTTAATATGAACATCATACCTTTAACAACCCCCTCACGTCCAACCCCATACCCGTGACGCGAGAATAAATAAACCAAATAAAAGCTTTCCCACGACTTTAAATCAACAAATCTTAATAAATCAAGAGCGCTTGCCTCGAACTCTGGTGACTCCTCTACAAACCAAGCCTGGATATCATGTTAAATGACCAACTCTCTTAAAAGCTCAAGCTTATAGGATTTGAGTTTAATATGAATATCATGCCTTTAACAATTATATATGATTATATGATATGATTCTTTTTTCCATTTTTAATTTTATTTTAACATTTAAATATTATTCATATTTTATTTAATAAAATTTAAAATATCAAAATATTTATGTAAATATTAAAATAAATATGATTGATTTTTAATTATATATTTTTAAATTTTAAAAATGATTTTGAATTGTAATAAACTATGAATTATATTTATGACATCATCGGTTCGACCTAGTTCAACCAATCGCTGACTATCGAACCGTGAACTCGGTAACTTTTCTGCTCAACAATCGTCCTTTTTTTTTTTTTTATTTTTATTTTTATAGGTAAGCAAGAGAATACCATTAACCAAACAAAAAGCTTAGGAGACAGCCTAAAAGTATACATGACTTTCACAAAAGGAAACCCTAAGGACTTTATAAAAAGAGGGCTTGAACAAAAAACTTACTAGTCCAACTCTAACCTGGAGAATACTCAACGTCGTGATGTTGGATGATGAAGACTGGTCAAACGTCGCTGAACCTCAACGTCGTGACGTGCGAACGTCGCGACGTTGAAGTAGGATTCTGTATTCCTCCATCTTCAAGTCTCCAACTGCACCATTTTACCTGAAAGACCAAAGATAAAACCAAATATTAGGTACGAAGCAAAAACACCACCTATTTAAGTACAAACTAGATCGTAAACACACTAAAACACGGGTATGTAATGAGTGTTTTGGACACTCATAAGAATACAAAAAAGAATTCTTACAAAAGTGTAATCCACATTCGACATCAAGCTAGCCCATGAACTTATAGACCAGAGGAAGAAAGACTTCAATCTATTATAGGAGAAAAGCTTGTCCTCAAAGATTACTTTGTTTCTCTCCATCCAAATAGCCCAAAGGAGGCACAAGGGAATCATCCTCCACATATTTGCCTACTTTTTCCTTAGAGGGAAGGCATTCCACCCAAAGATCAAATCTTGCACTGAGTAAGGGAAAACCCAGCCTCCTTTTGGCATGCTGAAAATGGCAGTCCACACTTCCCAAATCTTAGGGCAGTGAATAATGATGTGCTCCATCACCTTTTCCTTCTCTCCACAAAAAGGGCACCTACCAGCAAGGGTAAAACCCCTCTTTTTAAGTTGATTCATGGTCAAAATCTTTCCCCACCACACTTCCCAAGCAAAGAAACTAATTTTTGTGGGAACACAAGGGTTCCACAACAACTTTGAGGGCACCAGCTGATGGCTTCCTCCTTCTAGCAGATTATAACTGGAACTCACTGTAAAACTGCCACCCTTCATCGCCTTCCATATCAGTCTGTCTGCTTTCCCCAGGCTAATAATTTTAGTGCCAACTACACAAATAAATCTTTGCAACTCCTCCAACTCCCAATCATTGAAGGATCTTCCGAACCTGAAATTCCAAGCTCCTCCCAGACTTGTAGACTCCCAAAGCTCTGCCACCCTTGCCCCTTTAGAACCAGCCACTGCAAACAGGGAGGGGAAGGGCTTGCACAAAGGGGTTTCCTCACACCACACATTCTCCCAAAAACGGATTCTTTTGCCATCGCCTATCTCAAAGGAGCAGTTTTGAATCAATTGGCATCCTTTTTTTTTTGATCAGTAAGCAAAAGAATGTATTAAAAAAAGGGGGAACCTGAGTATACAGGAAGTATACAACGGCACAAAAAAGCCCAAAAAACCCAAAGCAGAAGAGAGAGCAGGGCACCTGTATTGCTTACCAGCCCCACAAAACAACCCAAAAAAAAAAAGCCTATACAACCCCTAAAGTCACCAAAAAATCATTCACATAACACAAATCTAAATCTGGAAACACTTTTGTCCAGGACCAGAAAGTGTAAGCAAAAGAAAGCTTTAAACTTTGAGTTGTGGAGGTCCCTTCTTAAAAAACAGCACTATTCCTTCCCCTCCAAATAGTCCAAAATAGAGAAATTAGCTTATCCATCCAAATTTTCTTAAGTCTCTTCCTAATCGGGGGTCTACTCCAGCAGTTTAAAAGCTCTCTAGTGGCAGCCATCCAAACTGGCAGCCTTCTTTAATTAAATCTTTCCAAAGTCCTACCCTAAAGCTTCCTCTTGGAGACCGGGTGCCCACCTTCCTCAGTCCCATATGTCAGGCTAATGAGCTTCCTCTAGAAGGCATTATCCTCAACTGCAAACCTCTACATCCACTCCCCAGAAGTGCTCTGTTAAAGGGTTGAAGGGTTTTAGCCCTTTTAAAGGGCCAACTGTCAACTGTCAACATGTAGTAGACAGGTTGAAACTGTAGAGGCTGAACGTAAGTGGAGGTTGCTTTTATTGGAATCAAAGATCTCACATGGTGACAAGTTTTCCAACATAATGCTTAAATAGTGGTTCTCAATGTTGTGAAGAAAGGGACTTACATACCACTAAAGAGGAAAGTCAGGATGTCTGTTTTATTTTGCTTAAAACTTGAATATTTAGAAAAATGTAGTTCTTTGATACTGATGCATGGTTATATTCTATAATATGAAAATATACTTGTATTCCTTCCTAAACTTGTCTCTCAACCTTAGTAAAGCATTTTAATCAGAATGCAAAATGCAGATGGAGTCATTTATGTCTCTATTTTCTTTCTTAACATTCCCCAGCATTTCAATAATAGATCCTCTTTATCAACAGTGATGAGCTAAATACTATTTGAAGGTAAGGAAATATGGTTGACGTAAGTGTAACCTAAGGTTAGAGAAGTGGCTAAAATGAAAAGACAATAATTTTGGAATGTTGTTGCTGTAGGTATTGAGTAGCATGAAAAAGTCAAAATATCTTCATCTATTTATCAAAATTAGTGCCTAGATGTGACCCATCAAAAAAAAAAATAGTGCCTACATGTGAACAATTTGTTAATATTAGAAATTAACACCTAAAGGCTTTTAACACCACAGCTGCTGAATATCTATTTGGCATGCAAAGAAATTTATACTTTCTTACTTGATGCTTACATTTCTTTTTTCTATGTGTGAAATTACTATAAGATGACTGCAAAGGAGAGTGAACACGGAAATAATATCTCATTATATTTTGTTGGAAAATAGGTGAAGGCAAAGCATTGCAAGGGCTGTTCTTGTAGTTATGTAATATGATTGTAGAAGTTTTTTTTTTTTTTTTTAAATAGATAAACATTGGATTGTCTGTGATTAAAATGCATTTTAGAAAATCATATTATTTATCTACAAATCACTTGGATGAATATAATCATCCTACGTCATAGTATTCGCTTGTTCCTTGTTTCTAACTGGAATGCATTTTATACAAAGATGTTTAAAGCTAGTTCTGTCCAGGTTTTGAAATTCTCAAAATAAGTGAATCAAGCTGAAGTAATGCATGTTTTGGTATTTACCTTAAAAATTATTTAAACTAAGACATGGTTGTTCCACTTCCCTAAATGGCCGTATTTCATCATGTAATTGAAGTATTTGTCTGATTTAAATGACAAACTCCTCTAAATTCTTCCAAATTGCAGGAGAATAAACTTTAGATATCTCTCCTAATGTTTCGTTCTTAGTGAAAAACCTTTACTGGCTGTTTTGGCATTTATACTTCAAATTGAGTGGGATGCATGTTGATTGTTGAATGGCCCAGATAAAAATGAAGACTACATGCAGAACGAAATTGCTGAATCTGATTATAAGGAGATGAATGTGCAAGTGGAGCAGAATCCAGGTTCTTCAGAGAATGTTTTGCAAGTTAAAGTAGTTGATTCTGAAGGTGGAGAGAATGTTGTGCAAGGTGGAGCCAGTGCAGATATGAACGCTTCTGGGTACGTAAACATGGAGGCCATCATAACACCTGATGACATCATAAGGGCTGGAGGATTTGGGGCTAGAGATGACATTAGCAGCTTTCTTCCTGTTGCAAGTGACTCGACCGACTTTGAAGCTTCTCTCCGTGATGCCCGAGGCTATGAAGAACCACAGGGTGATATTTACAGACCAGGTCTTGGCTGGACAGAGACTACAAAGTCAGGATGATTTCTTATATTTAGCTGTTTGGAATTAACTCTGCTGGTAATCCTGCTTTTTAAACTTTTGCAGTTTGTTAACATATGGTTTGGACTTTAATTTTATCCAGTTGTAGCATCCTTATATTATGATTATTGGTGGATAGTCTCATCTTCGTGTTAGTATTATTTGGTATGGTTTGGAAGGTATATGGTCACATCTTGTCTGTGGAATAGTCATTTTTAATTTAGTTTGGCTATTTCTTTAATGTTGTGAATATGACTTGGAATGCCCTGTATCTGTAATTGTATGGTGCTCATGTTAAAAACTCCTTTCTACAACTAAAATTACTACTTGTATATTTAACTTCATACACGAGTTTTCCAAAAGATTGTCTCATAAAGCTCACATATTGCCTTGTTATTTTATGCTAATAATTGTTGTGGACATGGAACATCCTAGAAACTGTTAAACTAAATTATGAATAATTTAGGAGTAGAGGCTTTCTGGCATATTATATCTCCACCATATGCCTTGAGAAAGGCCTTTTTACTTGATATATATGTTTATATATATATATGGGTGGTTGGTTGGTTATGTGAGAATCCTGCGGAATGGGAAGGATGTTGGTTTTTGGAATATTCTGTGTCCTGGAGAAAGGATAGCCAAGGGGTCATACATAGATTTCCTCTTAAGAAGAAGTTCCCATTTGTGGCCAAAGTGGGCTTGCCACTCATCCTGAGTGGTGTAATGGGGCAGATATTGCTTCATCCCCAGACCGGCCTCTTTGCAGAAATCGAGTATCCTTTGGTTTTGTGTTAAAACGCGCTCTAAGCCATCATCTGTTCCTGTGGAAGATGGTGGTACTGCCGAGAGGAATGCCACTAGGTAGAAAATGTCTTCTTCTGGAGTAACCAAAGATGTTCTGTTGTTCCACCTGTGAAATCAGAGGGAGCAAAAAAAATCTCTTAAGTCAAGGGATAAAAAAAAAAGTCCAAGAACGTTTGTGGTCGTGGAGATGAGATGATTGAGTTTATAAATAATTTGATGTACTTGGATTGGTTAGCTGGGTAGATAAGTATAGGACCATTGGCAGTGTTTGTGAGAATGTTCCCAAAGACCTGTTTGGCGAATTCGTGAATTCTGCTTTTGGGAATGAGAAGGTTCAACCAAGGGTGAGGCACTTCCCATAATCCTTTTTCACGGAGTTTTATCTCCGAGACATGCACTCTATCCAAGAAGTCCACATAGGAAACTTCTGAGAGGAAAAGTGTGGATGGAATATAACTCAATTCAGACAGCAAGCTCTCGATTACCTGCATGCATACATGTAGTAGGAAACAGAGGAGTTTAGCTTAGCTAGGAATAGGATGATGTCTAGGGATGGGGGATGGTCTCATACTCACCTGGTTCACAATATGGTTGTTGTTGTTGTCATCATCATCATCATCATCATCTACTGGGTCAAAGTATTTGGCCATTTCCAGGCAGTAGAGAGTTCTTCCATCGGAATTGAACTGGGTTGCTTGAAGTGGTTCTTTGGGATTGAAGGAAGATCTCCAGTTATTAAGCAGCCCAGTTCTGTTTATTAGAACGAATCCTTCAATATAGTCAAACGTATTTCTGGAAGATATTAAGTGTTCTTGGTCCTTGGAAAAAATGGAGAATTCTGAATACAGCACTCTAATCCATTTCACCTGCATGCATGCCAGCCAGCCAGCCAAATTAAGATGAAATGAAATTAGTTAAGCCAGCCTTTTGCATGTCATGATCGATGCTTGCTCTCCATAGTAAAGATACATATATAGCGAGGGGCTGTCTTGGGGTATATTGAATAAATATTTGGAGAATATATATATATGGATGGATGGATGGATGGATGGATAGATAGATAGATAGCAAGCATATATAGCATCGATCTTACCATCTTGGGTGCTGGTTCGAGAGAGATTCTGGCACGGGTGATGATGCCGAACTGTCCCAATCCCCCAAGAACTCCATAAAATAGGTCCGCATCCTGCTTCTCTGAACAGGTCACGATATCTCCTTTCCCTGCACCATCAAAATCCAAATCCAAAAGAAAACAATATTTGAATTCTTCTTCTGTTGTGTTTTTTGACGTGGACCATCATCACACGTGGCAGTGCCCAGTGGTACATACCAAAAGAAAACAATAGAAGAAGAGAAATAAATACTAAAACACCCTCTGGCCTCTAAATACCTGTAACGACTTCCAGCTGGTAAACGTTATTGATCTGTGGTCCATGGCGGAATGCTTGGCCACTAATACCTGCATTTGACAAAGTGCCCCCGACTGTGAGATGAAGATAATCAGTCCAGGATTTGGGTGCAAGGCCGTATTTGAGAGACTCATGCAGAATATTTATCCACACCTCCCCGCCACACACATCTGCATAAGGAGTCATCTTCCCGTTCACCCCGCCGCCGCCGCCGCCACTGGTGTGAACTATTATAGTCTTTGGACGTCCCTCCTGATCGTCAAGTGATCCCATGTCTATGACTACACCTCCATGGGCCTGTGCTTGACCTTGCAGTGAGTGACCACGCCCTCTCGCTGCTATGGTTACTTGATGCTGCTGATCTTCTTCTTCTACTGTTTCTCCTCCACTTATTCCCATTCCCAATATTCCCATTTCAAATACATGCTTTATCGTCGAGGATATATCAGAAACTGATTTTGGATGTACTATTGCCAATGGAAGGTAATGGTGTCTGTTTCCAAAATCTTTTGCTGCATGATTTACATTGTCAAAATTCAGGTGCCCCTTTAGATGGATTGTTTTCAGTGAAGAAATAACGTCATAGGATGATGATGAACCACCCAAGTTGGACAAAGTACTTGGGTCTGCAGGAGCGGGAGGAAGGTTGGAGCAAAGGTTCATTCGATGATGACTGATACTAGTCAACAACAAAATCATGAAAAATCTGAAGAATATAGTCTTCTTCAATCTAAAGAAACTATAAGGGGATGAACCCATATCTTTTTTTCTAGAGAGAGAGAGAGAGAGAGAGAGAGAGAGAGAGTGAGAGTTCGAAAGAGAGTGGAGTGCTCGAGCTCTCGTTTTCTTTTGTGAAAGAAACTAAGCAAAAGGAAAGGTACGCAAGAGGAGAGGCCTAGGAGATGGAAGGGTAGGGAGGAGGATTTAAAGGAAAGGTTTTAGGCGGCATAGTCACAAATATCCACTACTCATGAGGCTTTCTATAAAGATACTCTAATTTATTTTATTTTATTTTTGCCTTTTGGGTTCGCCTGTTGATGAAATGATCATCTAAGTTATTTATTTATTTATTAATTTTTTAGAAGATGACGTAGTATTTATGTCAATAGCAAAAGGGATTGACTTCAGGCCTATACATTTGATAATTTAATAATGCATGAAATATTTAAGATTCTGTGATCCGCACCCATACTAATCTAACAAGTGCCCGATTTTGACGACTATATCGGATAAAACTTCGTCATTCAACCGGCCAACGCCAAAACCACAAAAACTAATTGCTCAGAATATTAACCGCCTGGGCCGCAATAAATTGACGATAAAAACACGCCGCTAAATGCCGACGATATAACACGCCACATTGTATCGACGACAACAACGGAAAAACAGAAAAAAAAAAAGGCAAACCCAAATCGATTTGGAATTAAATCACTTTATTAGAAAAGAAACCTATATATAAAGAAAGAAAACGATGGAAGGGATGATTTTAAGGCCAAGAATGGTAAAAAAATCACCATTCATCCCTAGCAAACAAAGACCTAAACGATAGAACAGATAAAAGGGTGACTAGAGTACGAGGAATTAGAACTTAAATTAGATTAATGATTATCAAGTTCGAACAAAGTTAATATTGCACATAACATAGCATAGACTACTTTTTATAAGATAGGACCGCATTATTTTTACCTTCTTACTGCCTTATTTAGAAGAACTAATATTGTTGCTATATATGCCTATACCTTCTTCTTCACAAGGGAATGACAATGACAATGGCTAACTATATGGCTGTCTATTTTTCTACTGGAGATGGAGATTAGTGAGATAGAGTAAGTATTATAATTAGTCATTTTGTATTCACTCACTGTCTGCCAGTTTGTGTACAATCCTCACTTGGGAGGAATTATCGGGGGCGGCCCCTACTCATGAGCTTAGAGAGAGCTGAGTGCGGGCGGCTAAGTGGGGGAGTCAGTTGAATGGGTCCCTTCCTCTCATAAGTCATGACGGGTCATCTTCAAAATGATATGTTTTCTGGGCTTTGAGTTCTCGATCTCCTTTATTGAACTGAACTACCTTCAATAATTTCAAGCATTTCGTCCATCATAGATTCCATATTCATGGCGAGTTATTAATTAATAGATTGATTATACACTATATCTATATATATATATATATATATATATATATATATATATATATATATATACATGCTTGTTTGATAACATGATATATAATTTACATAGCTAGCTTATTTGAGTTCAACTTCTACTTACTTCTATATAGAGAGAGCACTGCCTGCCAGAGTCATGGGCGTTTAAAAATGATTAACTATTAGGAAGACCAGTTGAGCTGATTCTTGAGGTTGATCAGGTTGCTATTAAGCTAGCTATAGCAGGTCCCCAGCCTATATATATATATATATATATATATATATATATTTATATTTGTGTGTTAGTGAGAGAGTGGTGATCACTAGGCCTACTACTACAAGTACGGAGTGATATTAGTGGGTTCAACTGGACACGTGATTTTCACAAGGCTTTGTTCAGTGGATATATATATTAGTGGTGATCACTAAGGCTACTACTTGTTGAGAATCTAAGAATATTTCGTAGTTATTCTTTGTTTTATCTCTTAGATTTTTTTATACATTATTCTTATTTATTTTACATTTTATTTTGTTTCCTTTTTGTTTAATTATTTTGTATATATATATAGGTATTTTTATACTATATAATTAACCCACTCATTCAATAAAGAAAAACTTTATTTTTTTTTCTCATTTCACATGATATCAGAGATATGGTTTGTTCTGAAATGAGCCATCTTCTCTGATGGATCTTCTATGACAAATCTTTTTAGTCGGATCTTTTTCGTCGGACCCTCTTTAATGGACCCTTTTCGACGGACCCTCTCCAATTAAATACATTCTCAGAATGCTTCACAGAGCATGCACCTATATGTCTACCATGTAACGCGAGAATAAAATAATATCCCTAAATATTCTTCATTTATTTCATACGCCAGACATTATCCTCCTTCATTTTACACTTTATTTTGTTTCATTTTTTGTTCTATTATTTTGTATTTATATAGGTGTCACTATACTATGTAATTAACTCACTCATTCAATGAAGAAAAACTTTATTTTCTTCTATCATTTCACACTACTACAAGTATGGAGTGATATTAGTGGGTTCAACTGGACACGTGATTTTCACAAGGCTTTGTTCAGTGGGCAGTTGGTAATTGGACCCTGCTCTAACGACATCAAGTAATAAGCATGATAGATGGATGGATGAATTTTCTTTCCAACCTTGGAGATGAGAGATATCAAGATTGTATCAAAGAATAATCATGATCAACTCTCAGTCCCAATACCCAGAACCATATATGCCATGCCAATTGTTTCTTTTCCCTTGGTGGGGGTGGTGGGATGTCCATCGGTTGAAAATTATGCATATCCAACTTACTTTGATATATACTACTCTTCTTCTTAATATTCTACATTTCTTTTCTTTCTTTTTAATTATATATTTGTATCACTCGCTTCAAATTGGAGATTTATTATATATGTTCCATTGTTCCTCAAAGCGTATTAGACTAATTAGCTAGTACATGATATCCATATATAAGTGCATGCAAGTATATATGGTGTTTGCCCTTTTCCTTCCCCTCGTTTTAGTGTTGGGTAGGGGTCTGCTCACTACTTAGGCTTGCTTTGGATTTGAGATGCTAAGGAAAAATAAGGAAAGCGAACATGGAGATGATAGTTTGAAATTGAATGTGGGGAACACTACTCAGAGCCTAACCTATCAAATAGATCTCCCTTCAAATCTTTGATCCCCCAACCAGCCACCACTCACATCATCCATCATTCTTCTCCTTTTTTATTTTTTTTATTTTTTAACATTTTTATTTTCTAATTTGCCTTCCAATAGCTAGCATATATAGATATTACTATTATTCATGCTCAAATTATTATTGCCCAATTCCTTCGTTGTGACATTGTGAGCGTTCACCCAGCGTTTTAAAAATCAGATTGGATCGATCGATTCGAGCAATTCAACCATTGATCGGTCAATTTTTCAATTCGGCTCACACTTGAAACCTGAAACCGCTTTAGGATCAAACGACATTAAATCGATCAACCCAGTGATTGAACTGTAAATCTGAATGAACCAGACGGTTCCTAATGAACTGAGCGGTTCAAACCCACTTCTATTTCAAGGTTCAAAAGGGTCACTAATTGGTCCACTTATCGAAACAATGGACACTCTTATCAATCCATAAGTTGATCTTCTTTGTTGCATGCAAGAAAGTATGTTGGAATGATGTATTTATTTCACCTTCATACCCTTTCGATGTGGGATTCCATTTGGCAGCATGCATAAGCAGCGCTTCAATTAGCCTTTGAAATTTGAATCAATTAAATAAAAATTGGTAACAAACTTTATTTTTTGTTTTAGGAATGTCAATCGACTCAACTCCCTTGAATGTTGAATATGTTAAAATTAGGAAACCCAATTGATAATAAGAGAAAACTGAAATTCTTATTGGAATGAATAATGCTTGTAAAAATAACAAACAAAGGTCTTTATATAGACTTACTAGAAGAATCCTAATAGAAAACAAACTCTAAAATGCTAAGAATAAGAAACCTACCAAAATAGAAAAAAATCCTACAAATGATAGAAATATATTATATTCTTTAATATAATATAATTTAACACTTCCCCTCAAATTCACGATGTGACTGCTATAAGCATCGAGAGTTTGCTAACTAGAAAACAAAACTAGAAAACATAATGTCAATTGATACCAGAGTGCAAAGAGAGAAAGTAGCAAAAATAAAAAAATTGTCAGAAAGAGAAACAATTTCAAAAGAAAAGAACCCAAACGTTGAAAACTCATAAACAAATCCGAATGTTAATGCCAATGCCAATACCAATGCCTATGCTGATGCCAATACCAATGCCAATAGCAATACTGATGTCAATGCCAATAGCAATACCAATACCAATGTCAATGCCAAAGCCAAACCACATTCAAATTCCAACCCAAAGCCACCTTTAAGCGACCAATGCCAATATGATGTCGATGTCAATACTGATGCAAAGAGAAACAATTTCAAAAGAAAACGAAAGATAAATAATTATAGAGAGAGAAAACAATAGAAATTAGAAGATCATCAGAGAGAAACAATTTCAAAAGAAAAGAACCCAAACGTCAAAAACATATAAACAAATTCGAATGTCGATGCTAATGCCAATGTCAATACCAATGTTGATGTTGATGTCAATACCAATGCCGATGTCAATGCCAATGCCAGTACCAATGCCGATGTCGATGCTAATACCAAAGTTAGATTCCAACCCAAAACCTTAAATTCCACCTCCTACGCAACATTAAATCCCAAAGCTACCTAAAAATTCACTTATTCCGTCCCTCTATCCTCTAATGCCCCGATACTAGATTGTAGAGAGAGAAGCAAGTTAAAAAGAAAAGAACCCAAACGTCAAAAACACATAAACAAATTCGAATGCCAATACCAATGTCGATGCAGATGCCAATACCAATATCGATGTCGATGTCGATGCTGATGCTAATACCAAAGTCAGATTCCAACCCAAAACCTTAAATTCTACCTCTCATGCAACAATAAATCCCAAAGCCACCTAAAAATTCACTTATCTTATCCCTCTATGCTCCACTACCCATACCACAACCAATCCTCAAACACCCCATAAATCATATCACTAAACACTAACTTTTTCCACCAAAATAATGAGAATAATAATAATTGAAAAAGAAAACACCTAACTTTTCAATTTAATCCTCAAACTGAGTCGATACCCAAATTGAAAAAGAGATGAAATCCGTCAAGAAACTAGAAGATGTACCAACCTATAAATTAAAGCTCAGAAAAAACAATAAGCCCCTTAACAATAATAATTAACTAAACCAAATTCAAAAAACCCTCAAATTTAAAACAATATGCAATAATAAAGAATCGCCAGAACCAACTCATCAAATCCAACGAGCACCAAAATTGAACTAAGAGTTTAAGACTAGAAACCCACCAACAGAATCTGAAAAATAATCAAAACTGAAAAGTTAAAGCTTCACCATCAAACTGAAAACCCTCGATTGAATGAGATCAAAGATGTTTTAAAACCCGAAGATAAGAATTTATAGGGCTTTGCGCCGAACCCTGGGTAGAGGTGCGGTTGTAAGGAGCGTTACCCCTTGCAACCCCCAACCAAATCAGGTTAAAGAACCTTGCTTTGATACCATATTAAAATTAGGAAACCCAATTAATAACAAGAGAAAACTGAAATTCTTATTAGAATGAATAATGCTTGTAAAAATTATATAATAAAAGTCTTTATATAGACTTATTAGAAGAATCCTGATAGAAAAAAAACTTTAAAGTGTTAAGAATAAGAAACCTACAAATATAGAAAAGAATCCTATAAATAATAGAAATATATTAGATTCTATAATATAATATAATTTAACATAATGAGAATCATATACAAACTCAAATGATGCCAATAAAAACTATATTTATATAGTGAAAGAAGATAAGATAAGTAATTCCCAGTCTTTATATATTATGTAATTTGAAAGGAGGTTACCAATTTATGGTTCAATATTTTCAGCCATGAAAATAGAAAGAATCATTGTGCTTCCCCTATTGTTAAACGTAAAATATATAATAATAATAATAAATTAGATATATTATTTAAATAAATTAAAGATATACATCCAATATCATCAAATAATTATAATAAAATTATATATATATATATATATATTTCAATTTTCATTATATTTTGATATTTATGTTTCATGTTTTATTTAATAAAACTAAAATATGAATAAATTAATATAAATATATATTTTTATACATTTATGTTTAATTTTGAAAAATTTTAAATTTTTATAATTATAAATTATATATTTATGACGTCACCGGTTCAATCACGGTTCGATAATTAAATCATAAATCGATAATTTTTTCATTTTAATGATCGGTTCAATTTTTAAAACATTGCACATACCCTCTTGAATTCAATGGCCTTTTTAGAAATTCTTTTACCTTTTCACAGTTTTTTCTTTATTAAAAAAACAAAGAAAATAGATTTGTTTACTTGATGTTTGTTTTTCCTTCATTTAGTTGACTAATGGCCAACTCCAATTAGTGAGGTTGATAATGGTAGTTTCTGTTTGTTAAAAGCCAAATCTTCACAATTATAATCATATTTTTACTCGTAGTTGAGAGATATTTTTCCTTGTAGCTGAGAGATAGATACGTAGATCAACCTATTTATATATAGTTTGAGTTATGGGTAATTGTGTTTCATCATTGCCACTAATGAACAATTTTTCCTTTTTCGAGATTGATAATGGTAGTTTCCGTCTATTAAAAGCCAAATCTTCATAATTATAATCATATTTTTACTTGTAGCTGAAAGATAGACACGTAGATCAACCGATTTATATATAGTTTGAGTTATGTGTAATCGAGTTTCATCATCGCCACTTGTGAACAATTTTTCCTTTTTCGTTTGTTTTTTGACATTTTGTCATGTACCCTATATGTTAGATAGCTGCATGTCTCTATCCCTTTCCATTTCTGTCCCTTGAACGACCACTTACTTGTCTATGGTTCCATAGCTTACTCTTACCTTCCCTTTTAGGTGTTTGAGTGCCTTGATCCGAGGCTAATTCGCATCTTTTAAGGGTTCACCCATTGACCACGGACATGTTTCCATTTATTAGCATTAGTATTGAAAATAGTTTCTTTGAGTTTGTTTGGTTATAGTTTTTAAAAATTATTATTTTTTTTGAAAAAATAAAAAAAGCAATGAGAACCTTGATTGGTTTTTTTTTTCTTGAAAAACACTGAGAGTACAAAAAATATTAAATTAAAATAACAATGAGAAAATTTAAATAACACCAAAATAACATTATTTATGTTTTCAAAAATTGTTTTTGAAAACATTTTTCAAAAACAAAAATCAAACAAGCTTTTAGTTACTATAAGTTTATAATTTTAAATTCCTTCAAGTGAAAAATAATTAAGACAATTTTTTGCTGTATCATCAAGTTGTGATCAAATGAAAATTATTATTTTTTGACTATGAACGCTAGTAGCATATTTGTGGTCAATTTTATTATCATGAATTGGATTTCATGCTTTGTCAGAAAGGAAACCAAAGTTGAGAAAAGAAACATAAAGCCTATTATCTCAGTTAGCCCGACCTTTTGAGCCTAGAGGCTATGAAAACATAATTCAGACTGCTTTAATGGTTGAATATATATAGGCACTCGTTTCGACAAGCCCCTTGCTTCCGGATTCTCTTTGGGGCTGTATAAATACAATAACTAAAAAAACGAAAAAAAAAAAACACTTGTCAGTTGAAGAGCTGTCTTAAATAGAAGCTTCGAAGAAGTATAAGCAATAGGTCTTATTTACTGAAATATATTAGGAAGATATAAAAAGGAAATAAATCAAGTATAGAAAAGAAAAAAAAAATTGTATAGGAAAGGAAATGAATAAATTAAAAGATATTATAAGAATATTTTATTATTTTCAACACTCATTCTTAAGCTGAAGCATATAGGTTATATGAACCAAACTTCATATAAAACGACCGAACTTTGACCGTGAGAGACTTAGTGAAATGTTTGCTAACACTGAAGTCGATGAACTAGAAATTACGCATCATGAAAGTAATCTTCAAAGGCGATGTACCATTTCACATGCTTCGTCATCTCATGAAACACTAGGTTGTAAGCAATGTGTAGGGGTGCTTGGTTATCACACACAAACGTCACTTGTCCATCATTCCCAAATCTTAGCTCATGAAGAAGCTGTTTGAGCCATATAAATTCACAAGTTGCTAAAGCCATAACTCGATACTCAGCTTTAGCACTATACTTGGCCACCACATCCCGTTGCTTACTCTTCCAAGATATTAAGTTGCCTCTAATAAATACACAATATCCTGAAGTGGAGCGTCTGTCTGCAGGTAAGTTTGCCTAGTCTGCATCACAATATCCAACAATCTAGGTGTGACCTATGTTTTCAATAACATCCCCTGGTTCGGTGTTCCTTTGATATAATGAAGATATGGATCACAACATCCCAATGATTATCACACGCTGACAAGTAAAGAAGCCGACCAACCACTCAGAAAGAAATGTTCAATGAGTGGATGGCGGCGCATTGGAAGTTCCTCACTAGTCGTGATATCTCCTCGATCTTGCAGGTTCCACCGCCCACAGTACAAGCTTGATATTCGGATCCATATGAGTGTCTACGGGTTTACAATCTAGCATACCAATTTCCTCCAATATATCTAAGACATACTTCTTTTGAGACATAACCACATCGGAATTAAACTGAACTATCTCAATCCCTGTGAAAGTACTTTATTTCCCAAGTCTTTCGTCTCG
Organism: Tetrastigma voinierianum; assembly: GCA_016808115.1. Lineage (NCBI taxonomy): Eukaryota > Viridiplantae > Streptophyta > Magnoliopsida > Vitales > Vitaceae > Tetrastigma > Tetrastigma voinierianum. The sequence continues at coordinate 584,728 of JAEQBH010002623.1, forward strand.
GGAAAAGTTGGCCAATAAGATATGTCGCTTAAGCTTCACACATCTTGATCACTGTTTGTTATAACAATATCGTCCACATAAACAATCAAATAGATGCACTGTCCTAATGATATATGATGATAGAAGACAGAGTGGTTTGATGTACTCCGAGTCATACCGAACTCGTAATTACAGCCAAAGCGCCAACCAGTTCAGGATCGTTTCAGCCATATAAGGAACGATAGCTTGCATATAAAACTGCACTCCCCCGGAGCACAACTGCGCATTGCTCCATATATACCTCCTGCGGAGGTCGCCATTTAAACGACTACGTCTTAACCGATATTGCGCCAAGAGCTCATAAAGAGCTTTCATAGACAAGAGAAGACGAACGAAAGTCATCTTGGCAACAAGAGAAAAAGTGTCATAATAATTGGAGCCATATATATGAGTATATCCCTTAGCAACCAAACGAGCTTTAAGACGATCCACTCCACCATCTGGACCAATCTTAATAATGTAAACCCAATGACAAACTACCAGGACTCACAAGAAGTAAAGGGACTAGTCCCACGCACTAAGAATTTGCAAAGAGCTCCATTTCTTCAACCATTACCTATTTCCAGCCCGGATGAGAGAAGACCTCATGTACAATGTTAGGAAGATAAACAGAAGACAAGGTGGAAATAAAAATAAAATATAGTGAGGATTAACGATGATTAGAGAGGAAATTATAAATAGGTTAGGGATTATGAGTGGAAAGATTACCTTTTCGAATGGAGATGGGAGGATCAACGGTTGATGGCAAGACCAGCATCATGGAGGGGGGCACCATAGGAGATGAGTCATTAGAAGGCTCGGTGGTCTGGTACGGGATCACTTATATAAACCTGAATGGTCGAGAGGTGGAGAATAGGGACTCGTGAGGATAAGGTCGGAAGGGAAAGATGAGGTAGTGATAAGGCACACATTGCGTAAGATGCGACAAGGCAAAATTGATTGCACCTCACAAGAACGAATTTTGGAACACTGAAAATAGCTTAGTTCGACTCTTCATTAAAAATAGCCAAGTACAACGAGAAAAATCATCAATAAACGTAACAAATATCGAAAACCTAAAGTAGATGCAGTTCGGGAAGGACCCCAAACATCAATGTGGACAAGCTTAAAATTAAGGAGACTTGGTCCAGGACTCTAAGCGCTTAGGGAGCAAAACATGAATATGATTCCAAAGTTGACACGACTCACACTTTAGTGAAGATAAGTTAGAGTGCCAGACACCATCTTTCTGGTTTGGAAATGTCTGATGGTTTAGATGACAAGGAGAAGCCCATCCGGGCTGGGCAGACGTGAAGATGGGTCCGAATTGAGATGATAAAGGCCTTGAGACTCATGTCCTATGCCAATCGTCTTCCCTGTACTCCGGTCCTGTAAGGTGACATAGGAGTGAGAAAAGGTAATCGAACAATTATGGTCATGAATTAATTTACTAATAGAGATAAGATTAAATGGAGAATAAGGGACATAGATAACAGAAGTAAGAGGTAAAGATGGGAGGGGATAGGCATACCCGATTCTTTTGGCCATGGTTTGAGTCTCATTAGCCAAAGTAATTTTAGGTAAGGGTGAGGTGATAGTAAGGGAAGATAAGAGATCCTTATTACCATGTAACCGATAACACTTGTCTCGAATGTGACCCGATCTATTACAATAGGTACAATGAGGTCAATGGCCTCTACCTCGAGGGTGAGATGGAGCAAGCATTATCGAAGTCTCATTGGAAACCTCTGAGGGCTGAGATCGAGTCGTAGTGGATGAATGGCTCAATAACCGAGCAAAAATGTTATCAAAGGTTGGGATAGTAGAGCCAATGAGGATATGTTCCCAGATGTTGTCAAACTCTATGCCAAGTTTAATAAGAGTAAGGATAATAAAGATTTGATCCATATTAGATAAGTAGGCTTTAGCATTAGTGACCTTGGGCAAGACAGATAAGAGCTCATTCTTCAATGCAAACACTCGCTGAACAAAGGAAGATAATTCCATACCAGGCTGCTCTAGACTATTAATGGAAGAGATGGCACGATAGAGGCGTTGAACATCATTGGTATATAAATTCTTTGCTTGGGTCCAAAGAGGTTGACATGTCTGATAATCCCTAAGATTGTTGAGTGTTTTGGGCTCTATGGACTGTTGAAGAATGTTACATAGTAAAGCATCATGTTTCTATCATTGAGGATGTTTATCTTCTTCAACACTAGACTTTATAGAGGTCAGATGGTTTTCAACACCATTTCTAGTAAACTATAATGTAACAGAATTGGCTCAGGACTAATAGTTATCACTTCCTTTGAGTCGATTAACAGTTATCATGAGAGTTCCAGATAGAAACGAAGAAAAGTTTGAAGCTTTTTCAGCCATAGTGGGAAAAATTGACAAAATCACTAGGGAGATCAAATACCAAGGCCAAAAAATGCAGTTGCAAAGGTGAGAAAAACTTGTGGATGATGTTGAGACTTGGCCATGCACCATCATGCGCCAACGCGTGGTGGCTACCATAGATGAGAAATCGCGTGCGTGATTGGTTGTTGTTAGGGCTACCGGGCGTAGATTAGGCGCGACCCATTTAACCCAATGGTGGGGGTCATCGACCGAATGGAGCAGCTTGTCTGGTGTTTATCGAGAGTTTTTTCCGAGACCGCGGTTGATACGACGGCGAGCTCCGTGAGCTACTCGGGACGAAGGTTGGTGATGGCTGCATGATACAACATTAAGTGGTTTGCCGGAATTAAGAACATGACGAAGCACTAACCCGAACCTTCCATGATGAAGAAGTATAAGAAAAAAAATGTTTTTCTTATTGATTGAATGAATTGAACATTACCTGCCATACCTAGAAGACATAAAAAAGAAATAAATCAAGTACAAAAAAGAAGGAAAAATATTGTACAAGAAATAAAGGAAATAAATAAGATGACATTTTAAGAATATTCTATGATTCTCAACAGATGCATTATATGAATAATTTTGATTTTGTAGTATTAAGTTACATTTTTTTTTTAAATCAGTCTTTTGCAATGCAAATCTCTTCTAGCCTTATTGGAAAAAATTAATTCAAATGACGATAACACTTCCTTATCTAGTGGCAACTTGAAGTATCTATGGTAACCCCAATGAAAATTTCAATGGTGATAGGGTTTGAAAAATAAGGCTCATAGGCCCACTCGCCAGGCCTAAGAAAGAGGTCAGCCCAACGAAACACGCAAGCCCACTCGCTAAACCCCCAAGGAGAGACATGTCCATTGAAGCATTAAGGCCTTTTTACGCCAGCATTCAAGCCTTTTGATGCCGTACCTGCACGAAGGTCTAACTGGGCCGCCCAAAGGTCGCATCATGGGAAGTCTCCCAGATACGTAAAATAGAATAATCCCTAATAAAATATTATCCTGTAAATCCAACCAAATCTCATCAATAAGGAAAGAAAGATAATAATAGCTCATCATCAAGCCTGATCCCACAAGGAAGGAGATTATCCTAAATTAAATCGTCTTCTTCTATATCCTTTACCAAAATACGATACCGATAATAACAAGAAATATCCCATCCAATGGGAATGAATCCTAATCACCATCCAACTCCGGGGTAGAACATCTACTATAAATACGTGCCACCCCATCTAAAGGAAGCGCACGCCACTATAATACGCAAACATACGCCATACATTCGCCCTCTGGGCATTCTCTCTTTCTCTCGTAAAGAAAATCGACTTTAGGGCATCTGGAGAGGGGGCCATGGGCGAAGCCTCGTCGACCCCCTTCTTCTTGTTTTGCAAAGAGCCATGTCCGTAGCTCTGCGCACCAAAGATAAAGAAGACCATTTCAAATTTCGCACGATCCAGAGCCTCGCAAATTCCAGCCACAAGAATCCAGTCCGGCCCAACGACCCCTACATCAGCCCAGCCCAAGCCCATTTAAAAGCATCATCACTGGCGCCGCCTCAGGAATCGAACCCACGTTATTCACCTCAGCGTTTCACCCCCTTAACAAATTTCTCGTGATTACGTGTCTTGCGGGGTTAGGAAACGAATGGGGCCTCGAGGTGGCCAACTCAAATGAAGTCAGACCCCGCAACAAGAGACAACTCCAAGTACTACGAGTTCCATAGGGACTACGGACACCGCACGGACGACTGCATACAACTCAAGAGAGAAATAGAGTACTTAATACGGCGTGGTACTGACGCCCATATCCCCCCCCCGAAATCTGTGCCGAATCAGTTTTAACCCGCTCAGCAACCACCACCCTAAGCAGACGATGACTCAAAGACTCAACAACCCCTAGGTAAAATCCATGTAATCTCTGGAGGATTCGCAGGAGGAGGGGAGTCCAAATTAACTCCAAAAGGCCCATCTACGCAGCGATCGTGTCAACAGAGAGCAGAGGGAAATACAAAGCAAAGGTCTAAATCCACGGCCTACACGCTCCATCACATTCTCCGACTCGGGATATGGAGGGATGCCAACACCTCATGACGACCCACTCCGGTAGTTCAAGCGCGCTGTGGCCAATAAAACAGCCACGTCCTTAACTATAAATCTGAGTTCACCGATATCATCTTCGTGTCAGCCTTCATAAAATTGCACGGCGGAGAAACTGAACCCACAACACTCCTGGGGTTCTCAGTGGAAAAGCGTATTACCCTCTCAGGGGCTCAATACAATCAGATCACCTTGGGAGATCCTATGCCGCGACGACTATGGCAAGATTCCTCATCGTAGACGCCCCAGCCCGCTATAACATGTTGCCAGGCGTAATCTCTCTCAATGCACAAAGCCATCCCCTCCGCGTACCACATGATGATCAAGTTCCCTACTATAAATGGAGTAGGAATGGTTCGAGGAGATCAACGAGTGGCCAAGGAATGCTACTTCAAAGATCCATGAAACGTAAAACGGTCACATATACCGATGAGCTCGACATGCGTGACGCAGGTGCTCACTGACCAAGCCCTCGTAAGAACTGAACCGCATTACTGGACGACAACCCCGAACATTCACTATATCGGCTCTAACCCAGCCGGCATCTCAAAACCCCTTATCCATTTTTTAAGACAGAACAAAGACGTCTTCGCATGGAAGTAGGTGGACATGGGAGGAATTGATCCTACGGTAATCACTCACAGGCTGAACGTCAGCCCATCCTTCAAGCCAATCAAACAAAAGAGGAGGAGCTTCGCGCTCGAAAGACAAAAAAGACATCAACGGCCAGTCAAGAACCTTCGCGTGGAGCGATCGTGAGGCAGAATATCCAAAATGGCTAGCCAACGTCGTACTCGTAGAAAAAAGCAAACGGCAAGTGGCGACTGGTGATCACTCTTCACCGACATCAATAAAGCGCGGCCCAAAGGACAGCTTCTCGCCAAGGACCGACTCATCGGAGGCCATCACGCACGGAATTCTCGCTTATGTGGATGCCTTATCCGGCTACAACCAGATCAAGATGGACTCCAGCGCACTCAAGAAAAGACCTGCTCGCCACAAATAAGAGGAACCTATTGTTATCGTGTGATGCCGTTCGGGCTCAAGAGGTTAGTGAACCGGATGTTCCAAAGCGTATATGCACAACCATGGAGGGTACATAGATGACATGTCAGTGTAATCCACCACACCGAGCTCCATAGCTCATCTATCCGGCATGCCTGCATCTGAGAAATTACAACATGAAGTCAATCACCGCGTGCTTTCGGAGTATCACCGGAGTCCTAGGTTCTTAGCAAGGTCAACCACCGAGGAACTGAGGCAACCAAATTGAAAATAAAGGTCGCATCGGACATGCCATCGCCATCAAGTATAAAGGAAGTTCAAATTGCCTTACATGAAGGATTGCCGCTTTAAGCCGGTTCGTATCCAGGGCAAGTGACAAATGCCAACCTTTCTTCCAAGTCCTAAAGAAGGCCTTTCAATGGGATACGAAGTGTGAAGAGGCATTCTCAGCTTTGAAAACGTATTTGAGCTCTCCTCCCATTCTAGTAAGTCCCACAAGGGAGCTCCTTACTCTATACTTAGTCAGATTTATTTCTCGACTAGTTAGCTACATCGCGAGATAAAGAACGAGTAAAAGACCACCATTGCCATACTGGCTTTGAGAGGAGCAGGAGAGGTACCTAAGGATGGAGAAACCACTTGCCAGACCGCAGATCGAAACTCGCCTTACTTCTGTGCTCATACCATAGAAGTCCCCAACAGACACCGATGAAGCAAGTGTTACATAAACTTAGACCTCCTAAGGCTGATGAAGTGGGCCATAGAGCCGAGCGTACTGGAGACGACACAAGCCAAAACTGCAATAAAAGCGGCAGGTTCAGCGACTGGTCATGGAATTCCACCCACCGAAACCCGCCAAACGCCTCAAACAATGAATGACCTCTCCATCTGGAAACTCTCTGTAGATGGAGCCTCAAATGCACAAGGGAGTGGAGCAGGTCTAATCCCGACTCTCCCGCATGAATAGACATCAGTACGCACTCGATTCGGATTCCAAGCCCCAACAACGAGGCCGACATGGGGTCAGCTATAGCAGCCCCAACCTCGCCATTCATCGAAGTTGACCAACAGAGGTCCGTGAGGACCCCCACCGGGTAGTAAGACAAATAGAAGATACCTACGAGGCCAAAAGCTAAGAATGATCCTATATCTCCAAAGGTACGAGGATTTATTGGAAAAATTGCTCGTTTAGGGCCGACATGTCCCCAGAGCGTAGAACTCCCGAGCCGACGCCTGGCAAAGTTAGCAACAAATTTCATAGAAGACCTCAGCAGGTCAACACTGCTTAATACCGCGCAGCCCCTATCGATCTCTACGACGCGGGAGGTCGCCTGTGCCCAAGTCCTCGAGCCAGTTGGATGGACCCTATTTGGGAATATATAATAGATGGACGTCTACCCACGAATTCAAAGAAGCGCCTAAATAAGGGATTTTAGGTCCGCTGTGTTCACACTAATCATAAGGGAAGCCCAGATAAGCGGTGTTTCTTCACACCTATCCTAAAGTGCATCGCTGGAAAAGACACTCATCACGTGCAAGAGAAGTAATAATGGCGTATATGCGGAAATCATATCGGAGTTTCGAGCATCGGGCAGGAAAGGTCTTGAGATGATACACCGGCTCAATACCAAAGACGTAACCGACGAATAAGAAATGCAAGATTCGCCAAGAGCACGCCAAGATCCTACGCCTCCCATCGCAGCCTCGACGCCAATCACAAGCCCTCGACCCCTTCCAAATATCGGGTTTGGACATACCGACCTTTGCCCTTTGGAAGGGCCAATAAATTCATCATCGCCGCAGATTATCACCGTACTGAGGCGTAGCCTCTAGCCAATCACGTATCGTAAGATACGCAATTTTGTGTGGCGAGCCATCATACGCGTGTTTGGTATCCTAAGAGCCTCGTGTTTCCGATAACGGAAACAATTTCGACAAAAGCCAAATTCAAAGATTTCTCGTGTCGCAGCTCTAATTAAGATTTATTATTTCCAAAGATATCCGCAGCGCCCCAACTATAGCCAAGTCACCATCGTAACTCCCAAGGCCGTCTAAGACCAAATTGGAAGATCTTAAAGGAAAATGGGTAGAATACCTCCCCGAGGTACTATGGGCCTACAAGACAACACAGAAGTCAGCAACCCGAGAAACCCCATTCGCCCTAGCCTTCTGCAGAGACCGGGCAGCCCCCCGGCGAGGCCTGACAAAGTCCCTAAGGATCGAAAGAAGGTCAGCTGGAGCACAATGACGAGGCTCTCCGCCTAAATTTGGATCTCTTAGATGAAAAACGCCGGAAAGGTGTTCTAAGGCGGCGTGACTAACAATACTAAAGGAAGACTCATTTGAGGTACTACAACCAAAAGCGTCAAACCTGTGGAGCTACATGCCGTGGATTGGTCTTAAAAAGCCCTCGCTAGCAAGGAAGAATCCGCACGGGAAATCGCCTAACCGAAGGCCCCTACATCATATCTCAAGTCAGACTGTGCAATTACGAGCCAATGTATAGGGAAAATTCTACAGCATGCCCGGAATGCTGGAACATCTTAAACGCTTATCGCACCTTGGTTTGTAATCTTAAACGAGATTTATCAATTTTCGCTAACACCACCATTTGATCGTTATTTTGTTATTAGACGTCATACAACCTGCATATAATGCTCCGTAAAAGTACATGCAATAGAATGAGTAGAAACCTCATAGCCATAAAGGAAAAAGTCTCTTTATTCCAATAAGAGTCATATTCAATTACACCGTAGTGCCATCGACACATCTCGAAGTATACAAGCATGCGCTCCTCAAAAAAAAAAAAAAAAACTCGTGAAGAAAAAGGAAAAGAAAACTAGATGAAAATAAATGGAAAAAGGCCAGAAAGGTGGAAAGAGAGAAGAAGAAAAGTAATAGAAGGAGTGAAGCAAGAGGAGAAACAGATGTGGAAGAAAGAAATAAAAAAGGGGAGAATGAGATGTGGAAAAAAAGAAGAAAGGAAGAAAGAGAGAATGAAGGAGAAGGAGAAAGAGACGAAAGGAGAGGAAGAGAAAGAAGAACATAAAATAGAGAAAGCGGCACAAGAAATGCATCGTCTCCTCAGACATTCCTAAAGACGGCTTAGGAATAACATGACTCCCAGCATAAAGGAGAGACTAGGGAAAAACACAACTCCCATAAGGTCCTACAAAACCCGAACCTGTAATCTTCTATAGATCCCCACGAAGACGACCAAGCTTCGACGCCATCTCTCACGTATTTCACTGACGCACCGAAGAGGCGCACATCTAGCGTATAAACTTCATAGCAATGAAGCTGCCATTTATAAGAAGACCAAAGCACTCGAAAATTCGCACAAACGTTTCAAATTCTCCATAAATCAGCATTAAAGACGCTCACACCTTTCCAAGAAAATCAGAAGTCAAATGGTCGCGACGCGAACGCTCACTTCGACGAAGTTCATTCATTTCAAGATGTGCCACGCAGCCTCTAATGAGTCGATCACCAGCCGATCGCCGCCAAGGCTCCGCGGCCCGGAGCCCAAGAGTTCACTTTGACGAGTTCATCCACTCGCACGCGCCACGCGTACCGTGAGTCGATCACCAGCCTGACGCCACCAAGCGCCCGCCGCCTGAGCCCGGGTGAGCTCACTTCTCGATGAGTTCATCTTACTCTACACTGTGCCACGCAGCCCTAATGAGTCGATCACCAGTCGATCGCCACCAAGGCCTCGCCTCGAGCCCAAGAGCCTTCACTTTGACGAACTCGTTTACTCAAGATGCGCCACGCAGCCTTAATGAGTCGATCACCAGCCGGATCACACCAAGGCCTCAACGCCCGGAGCCTAGTAGCCACTTCTCGACGAGTTCGTTTCATCACCAAGATGTGCCACGCAAATTCCCATCGAGTCGATCGCCAGTCGATCGCCACTCAAGGCCTCAAATACCGGAGCCTAAAGAAACACTTTGACGAGTTCATCTATCAAGATGTGCCATGCACTCTAGAACTGGGCCTTGGCCAGTAATCAAACCCGACGAGCCCACACCACTTTGACGAAGTTCGTTTACTAGCATAGGCTATGCGGTACTCTAGGAATCAACCGACGAAAATCACCGACTTGAGCTCAAGAAATTTCACATTATTATTTAACCATCTACACGTGCCACGCAGCTCTAGAATCGGGCTCGACCAGTAAATCACCGACGGAGTCTAAAGAGCTTACATTGACGAGCTCATCCACTGCGATAGGCCATGCACTTATGAAGTCGACGTCAGATTATCACAAGGAGCCCAACAACACAATTCGGTAAGCTCAATCGCTTCACCAAAGCCATCGTGAGTCTAAAGGTCGCTTCACCAGTTATCTAGCCCATAATGCCTAAAAGCCCAGGAGCCTCAATAACTGGGCTGAGGAGCTCAACATCTTCAACTCAGCGCTTTAATTCGTAATTAAGGCATAAGAAGTCAATTCAAATCGTTATAATGCCACTAAGAGTAGAGGCGAAATAACATGAAAATGATATTCATTAAGGAAAAGGCTACGTATGTCTTAAGTCCCGGTGCCTAACAAAAATATATATATAAAAAAAGTATAAAAAGTCGACATCTGGGCAGTGAAGACGCAATGTGAGATCGTGCATCGAAAGAGGAGCGTGACGATGAAGAAGGGATGGGCCCCAAGCAACAGGGGTGCCCTGCCTCCAGACACCGCAGAAGGACCCCCATCCTCCTCATCGCTAGGAAGGTCAAAGTTGAAATCCAGCCTAATAGGCATTAACAAATTTTCTCCCAAAGGCAAGCCACCCAAAACCCATTGAAGATAAGCCTCATTTCGCCTTTCCAATAACTTTGTCCCGTCGAGCCACTAAAGTTATTTTACCGATGAAGGTCCCCACGCAGCCCTCGCCACACTCCTCGCCGCTCCACAGCCGGGTGCCTCGCAGAATTCGCGACGAGCCCCGTCCAACGCCGCCTTATCACGAAGGTCGCCTCGATTACACGCAGCCTTCCCAGACTCGAAGCTCGCCTCGAATGAGAAGCCATCCCTAACCATCCAAGTTCATATTGGGTGACCGCACTGGTCCCTAGCCTCTGTAAGTCATTTTGTGCAGCCCACAACCATCCCGAACCCGGTCGCCGGTCTCTCCTGTCAAGCTCTGCCTGCCTCCCTACCCGCCCGCCGAGCCAGCCAACGTGGTATGCTTCAAATCGGATTTGAGCCACCGGCTCCCCACATATCGTGACCGACCGCAGCCTCACCGTCAGATGTGGAGGGAAGCCACCCGCCTTGCAGGCCCTGCCGCTCTGGGCATGATCTTTCTCAAATTAGTTCGCCTTTCGCCAAACCCTTAAAATGAGTAGCCACCTACTTGACCCAAAGACAGCAGAGTCAACACCCAATGCAAATTATAGTCAACTCAAATGGAATCGTGACACGGCAAGGTATGAGAACTTACTGAGGCACCCCGAGAGATAGGCTAAGCCCATCAATCCAACAGACTCAACCTCTGAGATCGAACCTTAAGAATGGATCGAAAACTGCTACCGCCGCGTAGTGTTCGGCATCGAGAAGTAAAGAGTCCCCGCCTCCGCCTAATTTCGATTTCTCGTGATCTTTCCTCCTCAACTTTTCCGCCTTCGAAGGTGACCTAACCTCTTCTGTCAAGAAGTTCCAGATCAGAACACTGGCGGACCGCCAATCCACGCCTTCACCCGCCCCACCTAAGGGACCTTTGGCCCGCAAAGCGTACTCAAATGGGACCGCGAACTCAAAACTGTAGGAGCCTTAACCAAAGGCGACTGCACCCTTTCTGATTTATGGACATGAGTAGACGGAGAAGATGAAGATGCCCCCTAACTTCTCGAACTTTCGCTGCGCTCTACCGATCTTCTCAATGTGAGTCCGAGGCTGCTTCACGCTTCCGGCTTCGAGACAACGTTTCCAACTCGAGCGCAGTTCCCCTAGTGGGTTTGGCGTACCGAGGGCCCAATGGCGTAGAACTACATGGAAGGAGGCGAAGGCTCCCAAAGCAAAGAATAGGGCCCAATCGGAGAAACTTTATTACGGAGGAGGCGAAGGCCCCAGCGCCAGAGCGAGTCGACTCGAGCTCGAAGGGCCAGAATATCCGACTTGGATAAGCCCGCGTAGCGACAGGAGGACACTCCAGCCAACGCCAACGCTTATGACGCTATCTTCACGCCAACAGATCAATTCGAGCACCCGAGAAGCATGTAGCAATACATTTAAAAAAAAATGACTCACATAAGTTATACCAAAACAGAGCTTAACACTAATGGCGACTTCGGGTGGTCTAAGCCACCGAACGCCTGTGGTGTCGCCCTTGTTAAGAGGGTCATTCCCACCGACCACAAACGATTTAAGTAACATCCTTCTACGTACTCGTGGGAAGAGGGAAGATCTGAATCACAAGAGGAGCGCTGTAACGCCTAGAAATAAAGGAAGCCCTCGAAGGTCTCCTTCGGGCTAAAAAGACAAAGGAGCAGAGTTATGTCGGGGACACCGAGCCCCCGTCCTAAAGAAAACTAATTGCATCAACCAAGACACCCCTAACCATTGGGCGAGCTGAGAAGGACAAACATCAAGGGCCGCAAACCCCTTTTTGCGAAGGGATGCAGAGGAAAGCAAAGACCATTATTGAAGGCCACTTCAAAGAAGCACACCATCTTAGGCACGGAGACCACATAGAGGGTCAAAATGTCAGGGGACCACACCCGAACGCCAAAGGGAGGCTGGTAACGTTTGGGAAAGGTGGCCCCAGACAGGGACCTCAATTTGTTAGTCCTACGCTTAAAGCATGCTGAACGGAAGATCTTAGGTATTCCGACCCCCCAGAGTATTTAATCAGGTTTACTTTTCCCTTACCCTTGTCCAAGGGAAGAGGAGGCGCCTCTGGGGCATCACGAAGTTCAACCCCGGCCGAACGGTAGGAGACACCGCCAGTCCGCCCGAAACCGACGACAACCGAAGAGTCACCGCCTATACGCAGAGAAAAAGAACGACCTTGACCCATGATGAAAATAAAATTCGCCAACTCCAATCCCTACCGTCAGTTTCACTGAAAAGAGACCAGAGACAAAGACGAAGCTGACCTGTGAGTACAATTAAAAGGCTATCCTAAGAAAGACGCAGAAAGACTTCACAAAAAGCGCCGCATGCAAGATTAAGAGAGAAGGAAGTCCGAACTCGCTAAAGGCAAAAAGAAAAGGTCTCAGGATCGGGAGGCAATACAAGACAGAGGATGTCCGCGAAAGAAACAGTAATAAACCAAAGGAGTGGGAGAAATGAGCGCGAAAACCAAAGAGTCATCATTATCATAAGACAAATGACGGTGACCAAGCCCTAACTAATCCAAAATTTCAGCGCACACGTGAAATTGCACCCGATGGCGAAACGCATGTGCCCATTTCACATACACCGTGACACAAGGGTCAAGTAACCGACAGTGGTTTGAAAAATAAGGCTCATAGCCCACTCGCTATAAATCAAGAGTTATTTTTCGCCCAACGAAACACGCTGCGCCAAGACTCGCTTAAACCCTAAAGGAGAGACATGCCCATCAAGCATTCAGGCTTTTTACAAAGATTCGCCTTTTGATGCCAAATTCGGTAATGAAGGTTCAATCCGCCGGCTCCAAAGGCCACTGCTATGAAGTCTCCCATAGATACGTAAAATAGAATAACTTTAATAATATATTATCTTGCAAATCCAATCAAATCTCAACAATATAAAGAAAGATAATAATAGCTCATCATCAAGTCGGATCCCAATAAGGAATAAGATTATCCCAAATAAATCGCTTCTTCTATATCCTTTACCAACCATACCGAGTTAATAACAAGAAATATCCCATCCAATGGGAATGAACTTAATCACCATCCAACCGGGTAACATCTACTATAACATGTACGCCACCTCATCTACGAAAAGGTACGCAGACTTATACGTAAACATACGCCCACATTCGCCTCTAAGCAGCCTCTTCTCTCGAAAGAAACCGACTTAGGCATTAGAGCGCTACGGTGCAGTTCTCGTCGACCCCCCCTTCTTTCATGTTTCAGAGCAACGCCACGTCAGAGTTTCCAGGTATTCAAGACAACAACGATCCTACTTCAAATTCGCACGATCTAAAGATCAATTGTACCCCCGTTAGCAATCCAGTCCAGCCTTAACGACCTACATCGCCTCCAAATTCTTAGTTCCTGCTAAAAAAGCATCATCAAATGGTAACCCCAATGAAGTATCCTTTAAGTTTTTATTTTTATTTATTTATTTTTTTTGGGTTGAAGTTGGTGGAAATATCAAGTGTTTTTCCTTTTAGAAAGTGCAAGTTCTAAAGGCGTGCCGCACTTTTCTAGCATCATAAACTACATTTTGTTGTTCACTAAAGAGGAACAAAATGGGAAATTTTTTCCCGAACTCATGATTTGGCCAAGATATTCCACTCAAGCACCTCTATCAAACCAGTAAATGATGAACTAAGCAGATCTTAAACCCATAGTAATGACTAAACAATTATCATCTGCCCTCTAGAAGGAGACCAACTAGTTGAATTAGGCCAAACCACAATACTATATAATAACATCAAAACATAACAACCACATAAGATTGCATATCTTTTCTTGCTTTTCATTAATGGCTTTAATTTAGGATACCTACAAAATGGAAAATGAGAACATATAGCTATGAGGTTTGCAGCCACTTGGAGGGTTTAGGGTTTAAGAGAAGTTAGGCCATGGTATATAATATAGTTTAGTGGATAAAATGACAACCATATCAGAGAGCACATCTAATTGCTTTATATTAATTAGTTGGGGGGGTGGTTGGGGTTAAAGAAATGACCAGTAGGGTTGTACCATGCTAGCTAGCGGGTGGACGAACAACGGTCTAACTTTGCCATCCACGTCAGCATGCAACCAATAGGGGATCCTAAAAGCCTAAGAGATAATAGAAAAACAAAGCATTTTTTCTACCCCTTATCATGTTCCCTATCCCACTTGCAATTCTACTCAAATCATGTCTTTTTGTCTCTTCCCTTCTGTTTGAGACACTCTTTTTTTCAAATTTTAATTTCTAGGCTCCTTCCTACACCTTGGATTCTTGGAACCATTTTCGCTTCACCGTTCTTGTCATCAGTCAAATTTCAGGCCTCCTTCTTCTCCAACTGTTACTTTCGATACATAGCTAAGGAGCAGGAGCAGGAGCAAGAGCAGATATGAAAATGCATGACAAAGTTGATCTAAATGTAGATTTGTTATCTTCCAAAATTTCTATTTATTTCCACTTTTTCAAGTATCCATAACAGTGGAAATATATATATATATATATATATATGGATGTCATTTTTTACAAAAAAAGACAACTAAACAAAAATATTATAAACACAATCCGAAAGAATATCATAATAATCTCCAAGACTAATATAAATAACATTTTTTAGAAAAATTTGACACTAAACATTTGAATCTAAAATAATAATACTTTTCTTTAGTTAGACAATCAACGTTATTATTTGATTCTGTATAGATATCATGATAAATATAAATATTTAGATCGAGATAACTTCCAAATATATGAGTGGCTGTTGAGAACGAAAAACTTAAGACAAGTAAGAGTTTCACAGTTACAACACAGAAAAAACAGAATACCTGAGTAGTTAACCTTGATGTTGCGAAGGGCCACTATTTTTTCTTTTTCTGTTTTTTTAATTCCTTGTGGAGTGTTTTATGTGGGTTCCGGAGACAAGGAA